>JAEOAD010000030.1:5077500-6277500 GCA_036365145.1 Orientallactaga sibirica
ACATTGGAACCAGCATTCTTAGGCTTAGCAGGCAGGCGCCTTAGCCGCTAAGCCATCTCTCCAGCCTGTCACTTTATCTTTTGAAGCCTTAGTAATTCCATGATAAAAATAACTCCCCTGCCCAAAGTCTAATTGAGTTTGTCTTCTGTTGTTATAACAAAATATCTTAGCATGGATCCTGTATAAAGGAAAGAGGTGCATTTGGCTCATGACTCCAGTGATTGGCAAATTCAAACAGCATGATACAAATGTACAATGAGGGAGCCTCTGTAGAAGGGTCAGTCTTCCTCTGCTGACAACTAATCCAATCACACAAGACCAGACTCACTGTTGGGAACTGGGCATCAATACCTAAAGCCCTGATCGCCTCTCTGTGGGCCCTACCTCTTAAAGGTCCCACACCTCAAAACAGCTTCCCGGGAGCTCTGAGGGTGAAGCCACCTCCACCAGAAAACGGCTGCAGCATCATGAATGGTTTCCACTGTTTCAGAGAGGAAGGAGTTTCTGTCTTCACTTGTGAAAGATGAAATTTCAAGGGTTTCATATATTTTCATGTTTAGGTATAAAGTAAGACCAGGACCATTGCAGATGACTTGGGAAGCACAGACTGAAAATAACAGGCTAAATAGCTGTCTTTGCCAGGTTTTATTTATATATATTTTTTCACACAAATGAGTAATTCTGTAGTCAACTCCACTTCCCAGATCTTTCATGAGAAAAATTTAAATATATGTGCAATAAAATATTATGAAACTTTCTGTCCCATAGTCAATGACTCACTGAATAAACTGACAAAAAATAGCATGGAGAAAGGTCCCATTACTATAGCCAGTTCTGAGCATCTGCCTGTTAGTGTGATGTAAAAACTCTCTTATTATGGCTGACTTCAAGCTACCAACAGCTCAATGGCTATTACCATTTCTCAGTACTAACAAAGGACAGTATAAGCATGCTGCTATGGTTACTGAGTACCTAATGTCTACAAATTCAGTATTAAGATAGGGGGTTGTTCATTTGAGGATTTTTAAAATGTTTGCTATTATTATTATTATTGACAACATATTTCATATGGATACATCACGTGTTAGTACCGTCTTTTCCCTCATCCCTGCCCCATTCAAACCAGGATTTTTTTTTTAATCTAGGAACTAACTTCTTATTCTAGTACCATATATAAAATTGTTTAGTCATTTGTTTATTATTTTTATTTGTTTATTATTTATTTATCACTTGTTATTTTTATTATTATTTATTTTTATTATATCATTATAATATATTATAGTATATATCACATATAAAAATATAATATATAATATACAATACATTTTATTATATTTTTATAATATATTTTATTATATTATTGTATTACATTTTAATTATATTATTATTATTTTATTTGTTTATTATTGTTTATTATTACATCATTGTTTATTCACTTATTTTTTTACTATGCCTTTAATATAGCTTACATCTTTGTTTGCACTTGTGTGTGAATGGGGGCCCCAGGATCTCTTGCTTCTGTAGACAAATTCTTGGCTGGCCTTACATACGTACTGAAGAATTGAATCCTAGGCCAGCAGGCTTTGCAAAACAGGTTCCTTTAACTGCTGAGCCACCTCTTAAGGCCCTGTTGCTTTTGCTATAGACTGTAGACTCCATGCTAGTATATACAAGGATCTGTTTCTAAACTGTCTATTCTTTTTTTTTTTTTTTTTTTTTTTTGGTTTTGTGAGGTAGGGTCTCTGGCCCAGGCTGACCTGGAATTAACTATGTAGTCTCAGGGTGGCCTCGAACTCTCGCCGATCCTCCTACCTCTGCCTCCCGAGTGCTGGGATTAAAGGCGTGTGCCACCATGCCCAGCTTTATTCTTTTTTTTTTTTTATACTTCTCCATCTATTCTGCCAATCACAAATGGTCGAAATTATTTGGTCTTATCATTTGCTAAGCTGTTTTAGGGGTAGTGATTATGTATGTTGTTGATGCAGATTCTGGGTCACAAGAGGTGTGTTCTACACTGAAGGTTCTCTGAACAACAACAACAACAAAAGTGACCCTGTTGGTGTTTTGCAGCCTGCAGCACTAAATTCTTCAGGAAGCCTTGATGCCCTAAGGCATGTGCTCAGCATTTAAGGAAACCAGACAATATCAGTTTTCTAGAATTTTGGCCTTGATAGAAATCTGCACCAGTTATCTATTGCTCTATAACAAGCTACCCCCAAGCTTAGAGTTGGGAGATAACAAAGATTTCTTCATTTTTGTGACTCTATGGGCCATTTGAATGGGTCTCTGCTCTTTCCATGGGCCTACACTTAAGCTTACATGGAGCTGAGGATCAGCTTTGATGGCTGGGCCTCTCTCTGTCCATATCTGTCATCTTCATTGAAGCCAGGCCTGGCTAGGTCATAGGGTGGCAGCAACATTTCAAGAAGATGATACCTGGGATTGCTGATCAAGTGTAGGCTTGCAACTTAGTAATGTCTCATTGGCTGAGTCAAGTCATGTGGCCAAGCCTAGCGTTCATGGAGCAGGAGTTGAAGCAGGGTTATGACACTGGGAAATGTGATTTATTGGGAAAGGGAGACATTAGCATATCAATCTGCAACAGTATTTCTTTCTTCTTTTCTGATCCAATCTGATCATGTGGTTGCCTCCGTGTAAATGGAACAATAAACAGCGCTTATCTGGAGCATCCAATGGGCTGATTATAAATGTTATTTTTTTTAAGGCAGATCAACCTTCTTATATACTTGGCATACATGATTTTATATACATGTGTTATTTATACACTAGCCCAAGAGGACTAGAGGCTGTGTGCAATGAAAAGCAGATACACAATTAAGCATTAAATATACCCAAAGCCTTGAAGGCTAACTTTGTTGTTTTAATTGTATATTAAATTAAACATTGAGCTTCCTAGGAATCAAGGCAAAAAGGGGGGGGGGAGAGAACATGATAGCACACGTGCTCTTTCTTGCTTGCTAAAGGAAAGAACACTGTGTTGGGACATGGTCATCATTGTCTTCGTTCTTCATCCATAGAGCATCCTAGGAAACATGTATTCCACAAAGCCTTACTGGGAAAGATAGAACCAAAGATACAGTGGAGATGTGGGGACACAGGATTGACTGTGATGAAGGTGTCTAGATTTTTGATACAGAACTTAAAATACCTACAGTTCTCAATGCAGGGACACAGGAAGGGTACCTTGGGCCATTTTTTGTTCTTCAAACTCACCATGGACCTTTGGTGCTTCCTGTTCCTTTATTCTAGAATGTTCCCACAGTTATTTTATGGGTTATCCTTCCTCACTCTAGTGTTCCCAATCTGAATGCTTCCCTGACTCCCCAACCAAAAGGAGTCTCTTCCCATGCCTTTCTCGTCCATGTCTCTCTATTCATTCACCCTGATTATTTTCCTCAAGGCTGTTGGCAGCAAGCAGCCCCCATGTGCACAACCAGGTACTGCACTGTTGCAAACACAGCAGCACCATGCTTGCATCATGACCGTCTCAGATCAGGATTAGCATCCATGGCTGGTCCCTGTGATGGCTAATCTTTATTGTCAACTTGGCTAGGTTTGGAATCACCTGGAAAGCACAGCTCTGTATGTATCTAGAAGGGTGTTTCCGAAGATATTTAACTGAAGAGAGAAGATTTGCCCTGAGTGAGAGCCTGTGGGCTAGAGACTGAATAAAAGGGAAGAAGAAAACCAAATGGGCACCAGCATTCATCTCTCTCTCTGCTTCCTGACTACACACACACACTGCCAGCTGCCCCAGGTTCTAGCCACCCTGCCTTCCCTGTTGTGATGTGCTGCACCCTCTCCAGCCATGAGCCAAAATAAATCCATCTTCCCTTAAATTGCCTCTTGTCAGGTATTTGGTGAAAACAATGAGAGAGGTCTTAGACGCAAGAAATTCTGAGCAAGAGAAAGCCAATCCAGATGTCATTTTCCTGAGTGGACCTGCTTTATAGGTAGGCACAGATACGTGTACTTGAGGAGCCGTGAGCCCAGTCTCAGATCTGCCACTCACTAGCCACACAACTTCGGGAAGTTTTCTGAGGTAAAAGGCAACGATGACCGTGCCCACTCACAAGGTGGTTGGGGAGATTCAGTAGCATCTCATGTAGGAAGCTCGGTCACGGGACATTTTCCTTTCTTGCCACATACATATGAAAGAGGTGGGACTTGACAAAGGAGAGAGCTAGCTGATTTTTTTTTTCCCTAAAGGCAATTTATTGGATTACCACTGGGATATTTATCTTTTGAACTTGAGGTCATGAGACATGACTAATGAATGAAATGCGTACTTGGAGAGCGAAGGCTTTCTCTCCTCTTCTTCCAAAGTCTCTTCTCAGACTGAAAAGAGAGAAAGGGGAGAGGGGGGGAAGTCCCCTGTAAATTTTATGACTGCAGTGTCAAAAGTCTTCTATCGAAATCGCAGTAAATATTCTAATGAAGTCTGGAAAGAAAGCCATTTGTAATGGCTTGGGGCAGAGTATTAAGATAGCCTGTTTCTAGTTAGTCAGTCATTAGAGAGATCTAACATGCATGGGAAATGGTTTCCTGTTTTAAGTGCTTTCAAACCAAGTTTTAGGAAACCCTGTTTCCTGCCGGCTCATTTGGAGACAACAATGTGCCAACCGGTCAGACTTTTCAGATGGCCAAATGGTCACATCCTTGGGCTATAATTTAGTTCAACTGCTTCTATCAGGGAAAGCAGGTCTTGCAAAGGAGACAGTTCCATGATGGTTGTATAGCTGGGCACCACTGGGGGTCATCCTGGGCTGTCAGTGAGTTGGGATCAAGTGATGGGTAGGGGAACTTTGCTGCATGGCCCTGGACCAGCTTGCTGGGGCTGGTGAGAATATGGAGGAAGAACGCCCCGCGTGGGAGGGGCAGGTTGGCTACCTGATGTGCTGTGCATTAAACAGGGATTTTCCTAAACAAGGAAGTCCCAGAGACTTCAATTAGGATTAGATGAAAGTATTTGCTAATCAAACCCACTTGTTTCGTTTGGCGTGTGAGATGGGGGTCAATACTGTACTTGGAAGCAGGAAATAGTTGGATCCAGGAAGACCACACATTTTCTCACCTCCATCTTACCCCCCACCCCGCCCCTGCCATTTAACAGCTGTCCAAATGAAAGAGGGAAGTTCTTAGCCCCAACATGATCATTACTATTTCAATGACCAGAGGCTCACTTCTAGGGAGTCCACTCTTTGCTGAGGGCCCAGCCGATCACCGGCGCTTTCTTTACTCAAGCTTTCTTAACTTACTGCCAGAGCACAGCTGTGAGGAAGGGCTGGGGTACTCCTTGTGATGAATTGCATTTGGGGTCTCGTTCTCCGCTCTGCATGTCCTAGTCTTGCTGTAGTCCTTGTCCCTTGACTTTAGGTTAGTTATATCCTTGTCTTGGCCAATGAGTTACAGTAAGAAGGGAATAGTGGTGGGGCCTTAAAGGCCACATGTTTTGCCTTTTAGCTCTCTCCTTGGAAAGAGCCTCTGCTGTCCCCAGAGGATGATGGATGATGAAGGGAATATATATATATATATATATATATATATATATATATATATATAAATTTTTTTTTACCACACCCACTCCCACCAAACCAAAGTGATGTCTCCACAGTCCACTTGAAAGTATATAGGAGTCAAGAGCTGCTGTTTTAAGGTCCCTGTTTTGAAGTATTGTGTTATAGTGTAACTAATTGATACATCCTATAAAAATGGTAGGACTTGGAGATGATTTTTCCCAGTGCCCAGAACTTAAACTTGGTTGAGTCAAGGTCCAAACCTGGAGGCTTTTCCCAAGGACCCTCCTATGAATGAATTATTTCTAGGAAGTTTCTCAGGGTTTGACTTCTTTTCTTTAAAGACAGGAGGCACTGTCATTATGTATGTGTGTGTGTGTGTGTGTGTGTATTTATATTTATATAATGTACTATGTATGTGTTATATATGTGCATGTATGTGCAGATACACACACCCTGTGTGGATATGTGAGGAGCCCAAAGAAAGACATCAGGTGTCCTCCTCTATCAATCTTCTGACTTATTCCTGAGATAGAGTCTCTCACTGAACTCGGAACTCCCATTATTCAGGGAGAGGAGCTAACCAGTCAGGCCCAGGGTCCTCCTGTCTCCGCCCCACTCAGAGCTGGGGTTACAGGCATGCATGGCCATTCATGGCCATGCCCAGCTTTTTACGCACGTGCTGAGAATTGAACTTAGGTCCTCATGCTGCTATAGCAAGCTTACTCACTGAGCAATCTCCCCAACCCCTGTCATCTGTTTGACTTAAAAACTAAAGGTTCGAATTTCTTTTACAGCCAGGCCAGGAGAGATGAACGTATGGAATACTTACATCAACCAGTCTTAGGTCTAGCTGGAGAACTTGTGGTTGACTTCTTGCCACATGGTTTCTACCAGGCTGTGACTATATTTGCCCCCCCCCTTTCTACTTGAGTTGATTTCTAGTAATTGAAACATGATTTCTAAATGCCGTTACCATCAAAGGAAACTAGTTCTTGATGCTAGCTTTTCAGGTAAGTAGCTAGGTAGTTGGGATGAAAGGTTTGGTCTGCCTAGAGCACCTTGGCTTGTGATCAGTGTTTGGCTGCTTGCTAAGTAGGTCCTGGGAGAGGACAGCTTCAGGGTGGTGCTGGAATTGGGAGAACTTGGGCTGAGGCCCAGGGGACCCACACCCCTGACTCATTTTTAGTTTGCGTGGGGACACGTATGCGTGTGTGTGTGTGTGTGTGTGTGTATGTTTGATGTGTGGTGCATACATGTGCATGTGTAGATGCATATGTCCCATGAGCCTGTGTTGGATGCCAGAGGAGAACATCAGATGACTCTTACTGCTCAGCAATGTATTTCTTTGTGATAAGATCCACCCCTCAACCCAGAGTTGTGCATTGTCTTTTTGCAGCAAGCCCCAGTGATTCTCTGATCTCTGCCTCCCACAGACTACAGATATGCATGGCCATGCCCAGCTTCTTATAGTGTTAACCCTTGAGCCATCTCCCCAGATCCTTTTCTCCCCCGACCTCTGGCTTATTTGTACTCACTGAGGGCCTCAAATGTCTTCCTGTTCTTCTTCGGACCTTAATTCCCCCATTGTCAGAGGAGGACTTGTCAGGAAGATTGAATATTTTTTGGTCCCTTTCTGCTTTTTCCTGCTCTGATTCTTTGCAACAACATAGAATGCTTCTGAAGAGGCAGGTGGTGCCACAAGTATTGAGCATGAGACAAGTTCACATAATCAGATCTGAACCTGCTATTTTCCTGATGTGCTCTGAGCAACCTGAGATTTCATGTCACCCTGCTATGTCATAGATATAATTTGTAAAAGGGGAGACTTCTCCAAAGTACAATAACAGTCCTCATTATTTATCTTTTACATCTTATTTAAATAAAGATTGTGCATTTAAAGTTGTATTTGATTGAACAACTGTCCTTTCTTTAAAATTTTTCCTTGACAAAAGCTATGAATTATTAATTTCTGTCATTGTATTCACTGAACAAATGTAATTGCAAGTAAATGTCTGAAGTTAATGAAAAAATTAAGAAAAGAAGATTTCTTTATAAGAATTAATGAATCATTTCCACAAACCTCTTCCAAGTCATGATGATAAAGCCTGTGGCAGTCTTCAGGTTGTCATTGGAGCAAAGGGTCTGAGCTTTACTCTTCCGTTGGTGTGAAGGGCGAAGACGTCTTATGAAGATTGTGCCAGCTGAGGAAATGAGTGCATGCAAGGATTCGATCGACCCTTAGCCCTCCCAAGGACTCCACTCCTACTTGAGCTGTTTTTCATTCATTTTGAGTTATATTTTATTTAAGAGAGGTCAAGAGACCTTTCCATTCTACTGTACTTGCTGTTGTCATAACTGTGAACATTTTAAAAATGATATAACACAATAAAAAGCTATGTTTTAATTTCTGGAGTTGTCTGTTTTGAAGACCTTATTTTGCATGTGTGTAAATGTGTGTGTGTGTGTGTGTGTGTGTGTGTGTGTGTGTGTGTGTGATCTGCATATGTACATGCTCTTACAGCATCCCATGCACTTTCCTGAAGTGACCAGCGAATGTCAGGTGTCAAGTTCCATCACTCCTCTGTGCATTCTCATTTTAAACCTGAATCTTTTTAAAAAAATAAGACTGGGCATGGTGGCATATGCCTTTAATTTTTTTTTGTTTGTGTATCTATTCATTTGAGAGTGACAGACAGAGAAAGAGACAGAGAGAGAGAGAATGTATGCACCAAGGCCTCCAGCTACTGCAAAGGAACTCCAGATGCATATATCCCTTTGTGCATCTGGCTTACGTGGGTCCTGGGGAATTGAGCCTTGAACAAGGGTCCTTAGGTGTCATAGGCAAGCACTTAACCACTAAGCCATCTCTCCAGACCCAATCCTGAATATTTTACTGATACCAGTACTTGCTGTTTTTCATGAGGAGGGGTGATTCACAGTTCTCTGCTCCCCTTTGTAAGAAACTGGACTTACAGGCATGTGTGGCCACACTCAACTATTTACATGGGACATGGACAATCAAGTTCAGGCAGTTTGAGGCCCCCTCAGTCCCTTGTGCTTCTGAAGGAAGTCCACTTAAACATTGAGCCAACTCTCCAGCCCTGTGCTTTAACTTCTTAAAGAAAAGATAACAGGGCCCAGGGATTGTATCTCTGAATTAGACTGGCAGATGTCCTCAGAGCTGAGAGCCAAAATAACTTCAGGACCTACCCCTCAAGCATCCTATGAATAAGGCTCTACCAACACCTACATAGAGCCCACAATAGTCCTCCCACTCCATCTCGTTGCCAGGTCTCTCAAATCACCTCTCCTGCCCCACTCCCATCGCAGTCCACCTGCTCCTACAATTTTAGTGCAGTAGTTCAAGCTGGACATTCAACCTTGAAAGACCTGGTTCTGTGTCAAATTCTGTCACTTCTTAGAGTGTCATGACCAGGTCATAAAGGAGTCCCTGCTCCACCAAGAGCAATGGTAAAGTCACGATTTGGACAAACACTGGGTATTTGAAGCATCATGTAGAAGTGCACTCTGGGAGCAGTCAACAAGATGACAATCCAAGCAACAAATGAAGCTTTACTGTGTTAAGCCCATGAGATTTTTTTTTTTCTAGTTTTTATTTTATGAGAGAGAGAGAGCAAGAGAGAGAACTGGTGGATCAGGGCCTCCAGCCACTGCAATTGAATTCCAGACATGTGTGCCACCTTGTCCGCATGTGCGACCTTGAGTGCTTTTGTCACCTTATGTGTCTGGCTTATGCGGTACCTGAAGAGTCAAACTTGGGTCCTTAGGCTTCCTCGGCAAGGGCCTTAAAGGCTAAGCCATCTCTCCAGTCGAAGATTTCGTTTTTATCACATGTGCTAGTGTAAGTTACTCTCACCAACCTTCAGGAAGCAGGAATGCAAATCTACTGACCAGGCATGACAAAGTCTAGGGAGCCATTGTTTCCTTGAAACATTTAAAATCGTTTTGGGGGCATAGTTGGCCCCTAATTTGTATGATATAAGGAAAGGTTTACATTTGAAAACCTCTGTCCTTCCTAGATAATTGTGGTAATGGAACAGATCCAACAGAAATTTCTTGATAGTAAGCCGTGAAAGTGCCATGACTACCTTCTGTAGCCAACATGGCTATATTGCCAACAAGAGAGGCCTGAGCATGAAGTAACCCTCCACGTTTTATAACACAGGATCTACTCTTTACGATTGCCCCCAAACTCACCAATGACCAAATGGGGAGGTGAAAGAATCATGTTTAAAGCTTTCTCTCTCTCTTTCCTCATGCATCCATCTGCCACATCTGAAGCCTTTTGAACATAAAAAAAGAGATGAAGTAAAATGACATATTCCTATAATTTACCCAGATGTGCACATTTCAATCTATGGAGCACAGAGGCTCCACATTGTCCCCAGACTACCACACTATCCTTATTTAAGGAATCCTCTTAACTCTTCCCCTGAAGTCTCCATAAATCTCCCTGATATATAGATGTCAGGCATTTTCTGGCAGTCGAAACATGAAACATGACATCAGTTGGAGATTAAGTTACAAGTCATAAAGAACATGTTTATTTGCTGGTTCTGTTTAAGAATTTTTTCCCAACTATCATTTTACTCAAATGGCCTCCCATTTTATGAGAAATAAAGTTAGAACTAATAAAGGAAGTCCTTTTGGAGCTCAGCAAGACATGCAGGCTGTGGCCCTCTTCACTGTAACCAGATATTTAAATTCTTTAGGAACAATTGTGAACTGCTTTTGTTCCATGTGTTGACAAAAAATGGCACCATGAGCTGACATGGAAACTGACAGTGTGAATACTGGAGGAGAACCCTGAGAATTATCGTAAGATAGGTTAAAAAGCAGAGGAAGACATCACAATGCAAGAAAAGGGCCCATGCTGTAGGCCTGAAATACTCCTTTCTTCAGCACCCCTCTGCTTTGATAGACATTTTGAACCACTTGAAGGGGACCCTTGGACAAGCAATCAGAAAGCTCTACCTGTTGCACTCCTGTGTCCGATGCCAAGTTCAACACACAGGTCAGTGACCAGTCTCATTTCCAAACCGTAGCCATGATAAGAAAAGAAGTCTTCTTACTTTAGGATTCAGAGGGATGGAGAACAGACATGGTGGAGGCTAAGTCCTTCTTGTTGAAATTCGAGTCGTGGTATCGCTGTACTGCTAACGCGTTCACAGCGTCTTCTCTTGGAAACAAGATCAAAAACTGCTCTCCCTGAAAGCCCTCAGAATGTGAATTTTCCCAGAACTCTGATGTTGCACTCAAAATAGCTGCTCAGTAAGATTAGCTGAATCACTCGGCTCTGTCCATTCAACAAAGACATACATGTGTGCACGAGGCAGCTGCCGGAATCATATTACTTCAGTTGTATTGGAATGCCCTCTTTCTCCTTGCCCTCATGCTAGGACAGAATACCTGATTTAAGGGAGGAAAGATTTGTTTTGAGTCAAGTTTTCAGAGGATTTCAGTCCATGATGGTGAAAAAGGCATGATGGAGTTCATGGCAGCCAGAGCATGTGACAGAGGCTGTTCACATCATGGCTGACCAAGAATCAGAGGATGGCAGGAACTAAGGATCAGGTCCTCACCTTTAAGGGCCCGACTGTAACAGTCTACTTCTTCTCTGAGTTAGGTCCCACTTTGTAACACTTCCATATTCCATGACCTCCCAGCATTAGTGTTGCTGAGGACAAGGGTTCACACATTAGCTTATGGTGGACATTTCAGATTCAAACCAGAATGCTTACAAACCTCTTTCCAGAAAACTGACTATTTCTGAGTTTTCAAAATAGTTATCAAGGTGGTGCTTGCAAAGCCTGCCAGCCTAGACTCCAATTCTCTAGCCACTCTCAGAAAGCTGGACAGACATTTGTTTGTAGCAGCAAGAGACCCTGACATGCCCTTACATACAGATACACACACACATAAATAAATACATTTAGAAAATGATAGTTGCTTTTTTCTTCAGTAGAATTAGAAATGTCCATAATATGCCTGTCATGAATTTCACCATGATTATTGTTGCTTCCTCCCTGTATGTTTCTCACTTTCTCCGAAGTGTCTATTTCAGTCAAAATGATCCTATACGAGATGTTAAGAGGCATTCTTAATATCCTGTTGTGAGTTGAATGGATTTTCTTCCTGCCTGGATCGATGGGATATTGTGCTAGCCCTCGGGCCTGATTAGGTCGTGGGCAATGTTTCAGGAAGGAAAAATGAGAAGCGTTTCTGGGTTTGACTCAATCTCAGAATGCCTCATGCTGGCTGAGCCACTAGCCAACATGTTTTCCAAGGATGAAATGCTGTACCCATATGTATGACACTGTGTCTCATGTTGGGAGGGATCCTGCCTGCTCTCAGGAAGGTAGAGTCTTGTCTTTGATCTACAGCTCTAGAGCAAGGTCAGTAGACTCTGGCCCAGGGGCTAAATTTGGACCAGCACCTGCTTTTGTGTAATCCATGAATCAAGAAGGGTTATGGCATTTTTAACTGGTTAAAAACAATACAAAACAAAAAGATCAGAGCCGGGCATGGTGGCACATGTCTTTAATCCCAGTACTCGTGAGGCAGAGGTAGGAGGATTGCCATGAGGTCGAGGCCACCCTGAGACTACACAGTGAATTCCAAGTCAGCCTGAGCTAGAGACTCTACCTTGAAAAATCAAAAAAAAAAAAAAAAAAAAAAAGAGAGAGAGAGAGAGAGAGATCACAAGAGGACACTACTTATTGCTTCATCAGCATAACCTGAAATTAAAAGGCAATGTCCACAAATAAAGTTTGCTGACAAGTCTGCATGTTCATTCATTTACATGTTATCTCCAGTTGCTTTCATGTTCAAAGGCAGAGTTGAATATTAGTAGCAGAGACCATGTGGCTAGCAAAGCCTAAAATACTTTACAATCTGGGCATTTCACAGATAAAGTTTGTCCTGTCACCCCAATTCTATGGACATGTCATGGCATAGGAAATAGGGTAGCTCTGTGCCATTCTTACTTTTCTACCTCTTATTGGCCAGGGTCACTCTTTTAAGCCAATCGAGGGTGTCACATGGCAAAACACAGCAAGGACACTAAGGTGACATGAGTTCACCTGTACTCACAAACTTCCAAAGGCCCCTTAGGTTATTATTCTTAACTACTTCCCAAAGGTCCAACCCCAAAGAATAGTAACATTGGGTATTAAATTTCCAACAGATACAATTTTGTGAGCTACATTGGAATCACAGCAGTATACTTACAAAGGTGTATAATGGTCACCACCATCCATTTCCAGACAATTTTCATGATTTCACACAGAAACTCTATACCTATTAAATAACAACTCCCATTCCAATTAAGCTCTGGCAACCACCATTCTCTTCTCTATTAAACTTGGCTACTCCAGATATAACATCTCAGTAAAGTCATCTATGTGTCCTTTTGTGTCTGGATTCTTTCAGAGACAATCATATTGTCATTCTATTTGTGATATAGATGAATCAGAATTTTGTTCCTTTTCAAAGGCTGAACACACTACTGACCTTTTTGCTCTTTACTACTCAGTGTAATAATGTGTGAAATGTCATTCAAGTCATACTCAAGTGTATGTCACTGCAGATCACAAGAAGAAAGTGAAGCGTGGTGGCTGAGGTTTTCTTTCTTTCTTTCTTTTCTTTTCTTTTTTTTTTTTTTGGTTTTTCCAGGCTGACCTGGAATTCACTCTGTCTTCTCAGGGTGGCCTTGAACTCACGGCGATCTTTCTACCTCTGCCTCCCGAGTGCTGGGATTAAAGGCATGTGCCACCACGCCCAGCTTTAAGGTTTTCATTTTTGCATATGTGCACTCCCATCCACGTTGGAATAAGAACAGGCAATTCAACAAATTCTTTGGTTCAATCACTCCCTTAGGAAGGTAGCCACCGATGGAGCTCTGTCGACATTTTCCCAAGCTTAGAAAAAATCAAAATGCCTTAGAGACATGGCCTTCTTTCACAGAGAAATATCTGTGAACTAACCCAAGCACAGACAACTCCTTACCAATTGTCTACACCTTTACTCCATAAATGTATGTGAGAAGACACATTCTCACAGGGGGTGATTCCTGTGTGTACACACAGGATATGTATTATCAAGTTCGATTTTTTAAAAATGAAAATGATCAACATAAGAAAAGTGATAACTCAAAGCACAATTCTTGAAGCAATGTCTGGGGAGTGTGTTAGCCACAGTGTTAGTCACTGAAAATACAGAAATGGACAAGTTAGTGTCTGTGGTGGTTTGAGTCAGGCGTCCCCCATAAACTTAGGTGTTCTGAATGCTAGGTTCCCAGCTGATGGAGATTCGGGAATTAACGCCTCCTGGAGGCAGTATATTGTTGGGGCCGGACTTATGGGTAATAGAGCCAGTTTCCCCTTGCCAGTTTTTGGCACACTCTTCTGTTGCTGTTGTCCACTTGATGTTGGTGAGGAAGTAATGTCCACCCTCTGCTCATGCCATCATTTTCCCCTGCTATCATGGAACTTTCCATCGAGTCTGTAAGCCAAAAAGTCCTTTTTCCCACAAGCTGCTGTTGGTCGGATGATTTTTGCCAGCAATGCAAACCTGACTGCAACAGTAAAGTTGGTACCGAGGAGTGGGATTGTTGCTAGACACCAGACTGTGGCTTTGGCCTGTTGGAGCTGATTTTCAAGAGGAATGTAGAAGGATTTGAAACCTTGGCCTAAGAGACACCTTTGCAGTGCTGTAAGTACAGCTTGATGGACTATTCTGGTCAGAGTTGAAAGACCTGAATGCAGTAAGAACTAGAGATTGTGAGGTTTGGCTTATGAGGGTGAGAAAGAGCTTTCCTTGGACTGGGCTAGCAGTTTGTGTGAGAAGTTTGCTGTTATACCAGTGTCCTGAGAAGTTGTGCAGGGTTGCTTTGCATAAAAATGAACTGGTGTGAGCAGAGGAATATGGCACAGAAAAAATGAAATCTTAGGACCAAACTGCTGCCTGTTCAGCTGCAATTGTATGAAAGATTACAGCCATTGAGATTGGGCCAGTTGACCTGCACTGGGACAACAGGAAGAATGTAGACTGTTTTGAAGGTGCCTGAATACTGAAGGAGTGTCCTGTTCTTCAAAGTCTCCTTTATTCCCCCCTGGATTAACAAATTGGCACCTCACCTGGTATTATGAAGTATAAGAAATGTAGGAAAGAGAGGGTTATTGAATTTGCAGCATAGTCTTGTGTTTTGGAAACAGCCACAGGCAATGTGAAGCAGATTTACTGGATGCCTGCATGGAGACCTGATAGAGCCGTGAGGATGGACCGTGGGTTGCAGTGGAGACCCAGTGGAGATGCTGGGACCACGAGATGGCTGCTAAGGAAAACTTCTGGCCCCAATGAAGTTTTCCAGGACTGTGAGTAGCCTAGCTGGAAGGGTGGAATTGGAATTCCAGACACTTGTTGCTGGTTAGAATTATTGGACTTGGAGACTTGTCACTGGCTAGAGTTGTTGGACTTGGAATTACAGAGTTTGATGTTTGCCCTGTTTAAATCTTGTACTGGTGGACTATTTCTTTGTTAGGTCCAATGTCATCTTTTGCAGTGTGAATGTGTATTCTGTGCCATTGTAGGCTTTATGGTTTATTTGTGCTATTATGGCTCAGTTAAAAGACTTTGGACTATGGGGATGGTTGAACATCATTGGGATTGATTAAAATCTATGGGGCCTTTTAAAGTTGGATGAGTGCATTCCATTTTACATCACGTATGGTTGTCAGTTTATGGGGGCCAGGGGCGGAATGTGGTGGTTTGATTCGGGTGTTCCCCATAAACTTAGGTGTTCTGAATGCTAGGTTCCCAGCAAATGGAGATTTGGAAATTAATGCCTCCTAAAGGCAGTATATTGTTGAGGAGGGCTTATGGGTATTATAGCCAGTTTTGCCTTGCTAGTGTTTGGCACACTTTCCTGTTGCTATTGTCTTCCTGATGTTGGAGAGAAGGTGATGTCCACCCTCTGCTCATGCCATCATTTCCCCTGCCATCATAGAGCTTCCCCTACAGTCTGTAAGCCAAAAAGAAACCCTTTCCCCCACACGCTGTTGTTGCTTGGGTGATTTCTGCTGGCAATGCGAACCTGACTGCCATGGAGTCCATGGCACCAGAAAACATACTCTTGTGACATGATTCACAGATACTATTCTAGGGCTCCCAGGGACTTTCTGAGAATCCTCATAGTGACTGTCTGGTTAGTTTGAACATTGGAGGAAAACCTTGCACCACCTTTGGACAATGCAAACTACTGCCCTGAAGTAGTTCTGAGTCTCCACATTAGGTCTCAACACCACGTTCCTCTGGATGGCACCCTATCTTTGGGAAGGTGCATTTTCTCCGTAGTGACTCTGTGAAAATGCAAGAATCTATGAAAACCAATGCGGACCAGTCAGTGAAGGTGGTAGGACCCAATCTGATTTCATGTTTCAGAAGTTCTACAGAATGAAACATTGTTTTTTTTTTAATTATTTAATTATTTAATTATTTAATTATTTATTCATTTATTTATTTATTTATTTATTTTATTTTGGTTTTTCAAGGTAGGGTCTCACTCTAGCCCATGCTGACCTGGAATTTACTATGTACTCTGATTGGCCTTGAACTCACAGTGATCTTCCTATCTCTGCCTTCTGAGTGCTGGGATTAAAGGCATGTACCACTACGCCTGGCTAATTAGTAATTTTTAAAGTGCCAACAGTTGCTAAGACATACTTATTGATTTGTTTGGACACTAATATCTACTAAATGGAAATGTTGGGGAATTCTTCTGAACTAAGAACAACTGTGAAAACATTACCAAGACACTAAAGCCTTATGAATTAGAAAGTTGATGAACCTCTGATCTTGAGAGTCAAGAATGCTACCCAAGATGAATATGAACACTTTTTAAAAAAAAATTAAACAGAAACAAAAGACAAAGGCTACGTGACATGTAAACAATTCAGCAACAAGCAATGTCGTTGTTGTTATAATTCAATAATAATCAATGGAATGCCATCGGCATTAATAACACCGAGTCAATATGCACAAACTTTTAATATAAGCCTAATTATGAGTGTCTCTTTGCATGAAACTAAAAATATTGAAAATGTTGACATTGGGGAGGTGCCCTTGGATCAAATCTCCTGCAGAAGTCAATAATCTATTATGATTTTCATTTTGCAGAAGTAGTGCTATTATTTCAAAAGGTCTGAAAAATCAATTTGGCATTCAGTATATCTGTGTAATAATGACATTCTAATTAAAAATCCCAATCTGAGTAGTACAAAGGATGATGTTTAATCTCTAATCAATAAACACCAAGTCCAGAAGTTATAGATGCAATAACCCTCTTTCATGAACTTTCTTACTTTTCTCAAATTTGGTCTGCCCTTGCAGTTTTGGAAACCTCTGTCTGGGAACATATCCGAGGAAGCAGAGACAATTTGGTGCCACAAGCCTATAAATTAAAGCAAGAAACATCAAAGGAAAACTATCTTCAGAATTGTGTAGGCTTCTTTTTAATTGGAATTTATAATTGCTCCTAATTATAGGACATATTTTAAATGTTACTTTGAGATGCTGAGAGAGGGGGTGGAGCCCTGTCCACTTCAGCCACATGAGCTATAACCTTGACATTTTAATTAGGTATTATTTTGAAATATGTAACAGGGATTTCATACTCAGCAAAACATGTCATTGATGGTGCAATTTACCAAGAAGATAAAATGGTACACAACTTGAAAAAAATATAATCAACTTCCCAAAGGAAATCTAGAAATTCTTAAGAGGGTAAATGCCACAACAAGATATCTCATCACTGCAAACCCATTTAGGCTTTCTAGTATTTCTTGTAGGCAAAGTCCTTTCCTTGGAGCAGCCTCATGTCAGTGGCATAAGCCCAGCCCAGTGAGAGGGAGTCAGGTGATTTATGATTTTAGCAAACCCATCCTGCAGCTAAAAAGGAAGGTCACAGGATGGTCAAGAATCTCCTGTTGGAAAGGAATTTCTAGCGCCCTATTACCTGGCTGCAGTTGCTGAATAAAACAACCTCTTAGGTCTTCTCATGAGAGGCCCGCTTCTTGTATGCCTCAATAAGTTAGCAGCGTGGGACAGATGTGTGGCACGCTTGAGGTAAACCTATCTCCAAAACTTTGCCTTCATAGATTATCTGGGAAGCTAAAGAAATGAAATGTATTACTGTGTCCAGCTGTTGGGAAAGTGTACTTGACGAATTTATGGAATCTTCTGGGAGGAACGACACTGGGCAGAGAACTCCATACTCTCCATCAACATGGAAACTGTCATCTTTTAGAATCTTGAGCCTTGCCCAAATCACCCCCAAAATAAGAGGAAAAAAAATGAGACTTCTAGATTTCAGTCTCTGGGGGGGGGGCGCTTAAAAGAGAAGGCTCAATAAACAAACAAACAAACAAATAAATAAATAAAAGAGAAGGCTCAGTGTTGCTAGGGGTGTCTTCTTTTTTATGAGGCTCTGAACAAGACACTGCCCCAGTCATCCCAACCACAGTGTCTTAAAGATTCTGGGCAAAAAAAAGATGCATACTGAAAGTAGGGTATATCTGGTAATTTCCTGCTTTGGGGCTCCACCATCCATTGAAGAGTTTGTTGTCAAGGAAAGTAGGGGATGTGGAACAACCCTATAGCGGCCTTTTACACCTGTCCCAGTTGGTACCACATACCTCAGCTAAGGCTGTGCCAGGGAGGTGTCTGTATTTGTGCTGCCATGACCAAGGTGACAGAACAACTGGCTTATGATTTTAGAGAGGTTTCAGTCCATCAGGGTAGGGAAGTTTGTGGTGGTATGAATGGCTCAGTCGATGACCCAAGACCAGGAAGAAGAGAGAGCAGACTGGAACCAGGGCTGGGTCTAATCTCACCGTCCTCTCTTGTGTGAGGTCCAGGGTCCCAGCTTTGCCCCAGCAGCTGGTTATCTGCAGGGTGATACATTTCCAGGGTTGCCTGAGCCAGTGGCTTTCTCCAGCCCCTGAGAGTCACAGAATTGAGCTCCATTGTAGGGAGTGGGCACGACTAGGAAATTCTTCAGGTGTTTCCAAGTGCGGTGACACCTGGGGAGAGGAAAGAAAGGAAACCCGAGGAGGCTGCCTCAGTAGAACCTCTCAAGAGAGCTGATGCCCTTGTCTTGCCTCTGCATTGGGAAAGTATGCTGTTTATGAAATCTGCAAGGCAGAAGGCTTGGGGCATTGCTGGAGTGGGGAGAGAAAAGGCCACCCTCTATGAATGCCTTTATTCTCACACTGGCTTAGTGCTCTGAGCCCTTCCACAGGAAGGTGTTTTCTAACTTAAAGGACAAGAAACAGAAAGGCTTTCCATAACTGTAACAAGCCAACCCATCGAAGGGCAACAATGGAAATTGTTCTTGGTTTTGAAGACTCCCCACACCATCTTCTCCCCATGCAGGCAGCCATGAATAATACCGCTGCAGGGTTACTCCCGGATCTCCAGCTTCCCACCACCCTTTGCTTCTTTGCTTGTAATGAGTGGAGATTATTCTCTGGGGGAGGTGGAAAAGCACAAAGTAATTGTTGGAAGGAGATGCACACAAACCCTCCCAATCTCTCTGGCACTCATATTGTCTTTATGAGCATTGCCCGCCATCTCCTACATGGGAAGAAGGTGCTAGAAAGGCAAGCCTAGAAGGATTGCAACATGGGGACATGGCCATAAAAACCTTCCTTGTGTCCAGGCTGCGGCTGTATTTCCTCCACAAACCTCAACAGAATTTCCTGTGGATTTCAGATCATCTTTTATTTCCAATTACGTTCCTGTTCACATTATCGATTTGGAGGATACAAATGTTGAATGACAAGAGAGGCGGAAGAAGGGGGGGAGTGGGGAGAAGAATTTCATTTTGCCTGAAGGATAAGATACTCGAAATGCCACCCCGCACAGCATCTCCGAAGCGTTCATCAATGTGGCAGAGGCTGGCTCAATTATCTTTGTGTCAGATGATTATCTGAGAGCTTAATTTAATCTCCATTATCCTCCCCCGTCATATTTCAATTAAATCTGCTATCAGAGTGTTAACACATCTTTGAACCTGCTATTTCTTCAGTTAATTTTCCACTAAGAGGTGCTGAAGAGTAACAGATGTCATAATTATGCAATTATTAAGTGTATCTGACACTCATTCTCTCAGGATTTTGTGGTTGGGGCAGGAGCGTTGGAAAATTAATCTGATGGCAATATGCTTCCGTTGTGATCCGTAACACTACTGCAGGCTGGGGGACTGTCGTCCTGCTGTTCCCGAGGCTGCTTGCCACCAAGCAAGATGCAGGAGTAACGGATGGTGCATCCAGTTCGTTCCACCTTTGTACATCTGGTAAGTCGGATGAGTTCATTAGGCAGAACAGAAGTTCAGTGGCAATTCTGATCTTTCTTTCTTTCTTTTTTTTTTTTTAACCCTTTCTTCTTTAAGACCTCAGGCAATACACCACACACACCTCAGGATACAGTGAGAAAGTAGTGAGTGCAGGGCTCAGGGCCATTAATCTTGACTTTACATCCTGGAACTTTGGCTAGAGATATCAAGTATGGACTGCACGGGGGCCACATGCTCTGCGTGTACTTTGATTCTGTGAGGAAGTAGCAAGTGACTCTGTAAACCAGCATGCGTCCCTCCCAACACTACCCTTCCATGAAAATTGCTACAAGCTGTTCTCTCTCATTCACGTGTGAGTGAGTGTGTGTGTACGTGCCTTGAATCCTAAACATACTCCGAAATCTCATATGATCAAGGCTTCGTCCCCAGTCCCACATGGTGGAACCATTTAAAGGTGGACCTAGTAAAGAGTTTTTCATTGGGGGCAGGACCACTTCTCTTCTTTCTCTTTCCTTTTTGGTGGCCATGGAGTAAGGAGCTGTGCTCTGTCATGTTACCATGCACACACAGGATGGTTTACCTTAGCATAGCTCAATAGGCCAACTATGGAAAACAAGCCC
The DNA here is from genome assembly GCA_036365145.1 of Orientallactaga sibirica. Classification (NCBI taxonomy): domain Eukaryota; kingdom Metazoa; phylum Chordata; class Mammalia; order Rodentia; family Dipodidae; genus Orientallactaga; species Orientallactaga sibirica. Next base: position 5,098,035 of record JAEOAD010000030.1, read on the forward strand.
TCTAAACTGTGAGCCAAAATAAGCCTTTTCTCCTTTAAGCTGATTTCCCTCAGGCATTGTGTTGGAGTAACAGAAAGCGAACTGTCACTTTTTCCCTTGCTCCCCTCTAGCTATTTAAAATTTCAGACTTGTTAAATTGAAGGCATATAAAGGTCTCTATCTTTGTACCTGTAACACACCGTCATTAAAACCAAAAGTGCATCAGGACTTCAAATCATGATTCTGACATTTGCTAACTTGTGACCTTGAGAAAATTGCCTGCCATCTCCGAACTTCAATTTCCTCTCCTCTAAATGATGATGATATGGTAAAATCAATTTCAAAAGATTGCTGAGATGATTAAATAAAATATTATATTTATTACAGCCTATTTGTATATTTGGTTCATGTATACATAGGAAAGGAGCTGAGGATATACAAGGAAAGCAAAGTTAGATAGGCAAACTGGCCAGGTGTGGGTATTTTGAGGAATTTCTTTCTGAAGTCATGTAAGGCTATGTGAATTCTTTAAAACCATCATGACTATGTCCATGAAGACTATAGAGCCCTTGTCTCGTAAGGTTAAGGACCAAACTCAGAGAAGACCTGCCCAAGTGGAATCTTTTTGGTACATTGATACCTACATACAGTAGGGCTGCTGGCCCCTTGGTTCAGGTGGCTCAGTTACCAGGCTGCTGAGTCATTCTTTCACTTACGCTCATCATCAAATCCCCTTCCTCAGTGCTATCCATGTGGGTAGAAGTTGAAAATCTTATGTAGACGCCAAATAGATTAAAAAGCAACATCCCCCTCCACCCAAGGTTCTGGGTAAGCTGAGATTGCATTGTGAGTAGCTCAGTGTGTTCACAGTCCTCTGTCCTCAAGGGTGTCTGAAACAACCCTGGGTTCCTAGAAAAGATCCTTGAAAACAATTATTCTGTGTCACAATTTTTTTTTTTTTTTTTTTTTGAGAGAGACAGACAGAGAGGGAGAGGAAGACAGATAAAGAATGAGCGCGCCAGCAACCTCTCAAATGCTGTGAAAGAACTCCAGATGCATGTGCCCCTTTGTGGGCAAGTGCAGCATTGTGCCCTTGCATCACTTTCATCTGGCTAAACATGGGACCTGGAGATTGGAATGGATGTTCTTAGGCTTAGCAGGCAGGCACCTTAACCACTAAGCCATCTCTCCAGCCCCACAATTTTTTAATAGCATTCCATTATGTGGATGCATAAAGTAAATTTGACTAATTTTTTTTTTTTTTTTTTGGAGAGCACTCACTGCTGTGCTTTCAGTATGAAATGTGCCACACAGACACGTGTTTTGAAGGCATGTTCAATGATGGTGCCACTAATTTGAAAGACTGTGAAGACATTAAGAGGTGGGGCCCTTGCTTGAGGTCACTGGTGCAGGTCTCTAGAGCTCTATTGTCCTGATCTCTTCCTGTCACTTTTTCTACTTCCTATCCGCCAAGGAGTTAAGAACAGCTTTCTTGTGGCATACAGTTCTGCTGTCATGATGCTCTGCTCCAGCATATGAGCTGTCTGAAACTATAGCCAAAGATGGGGTCCTGGGGGATTTCCTCACTGACAAGAGTCATTTTCTTTCTCTAGGGGAAGGTATCAAGATTGGCCAGGAAGGCCTATTAGGGACTTCAGGCTTACCAGAGACATGCAGTTAGGTAAAATGTACCACCACCAGTGTCTTACATTTTGCCATTTGGAAATGGTAGTGCAAATTAAGGAAGAAGTCATTTATTGCATTAACACTTGTGAATTCCAAGGATAGACGTTTCAGGTATTGCTGCATGAAGGGCTTAAATGATGCTCACAAGTTTACCAACAGGGCACCCTTGCTCTCTCCCTCTCCCTCTCTCTTTCTCATCAATGTCCTATTCCCTGTCTAGTCTGGCCTCCTGGCAGTGTACCTCAGAGATCAGATATGTCTCTTTCATGTGGCCCAGGAGGAAAGTTACCCAGTCAAGTTTTACACCTCATGTCTTATTTCAACCCATGTTTCTAGTCCTGTCTGCTACTTGTTTCCTCCTTCACTTCTGTCTCCTGCTTGGGCCAGGTTCCTTTCCCTCTGGCTTCTGTGGGTTTGGCCAGTGAGTAGCTGTCTGTATTTCCCAGGAGTGCCATGGCAAAGTACAGGCCAACTGATGGCTTGAAGCAACGGGAATGCATCACCTCACAGTTCTGCAGCTCAGAAGTTCAAAATCAAAGTGTTGGCAGGACCACGGTTCCTCTAACATCTGCCAGGGAAGCCTTCCTGATTCTTGAGCACTGGGGATTTGATGACAACCTTTGGCTTGTTGCTACCTCATTCCAGTCTCTATTTTTCATGTCATGTAGTTCCTCATGGCCCTCTGTGTGCCTGTCCTCTCTTCCATCGCAGTGGATTAAGGACACACCCTACTCCTGACTCTCTTAACTAGTTATACTTGCAATGACCTTGGAATTCAGAGGCATTCTGGGTAAGGACTTCCATTTGAGGGACACATTCTAACCCAATAAATAGAAAAAGAACCAGAGAGACAGGGTGGGAAGACCCATTGCCCTTGGGATGGTAATGTCTAACTCCCTTTCTCCTCCACCTAAGGCCACAGCTCCTGTCGCCTGGCGTTCTCACCACTTCTAGGATTTGGGTCACTTCTTCTTGGCCCCCAGGCCTAAGGAAAGGATCACTTCCTGAGTTGCTCACCCACATCTCACTGACTCCCTGTCACTAACTTTCTCCAGTTGTCCTGCCATATCCCATGTGTCAGCAGTTGGAACTGTTGCATGTGCTGTGTGGTGAACTGCTCCTAGGAACCAAGGGCCATACATGACCATGTGGATAAAATCCCCTAAGGAGGCTGTTAGAATTTGATGGAACAGGTCCAGGGCTGGGGAGGGCCCGAGATGCTGCATTTTCAGCCTTCCACCAATGTGGCTGCTACAAGACTGAGAAGAACTCGGCATCACCAGGAATTGGCTTCAGCCAGGAAGGGGCCAGGGTAGGACTGAGAGGAAGCAAGCCTGAGTCAGGGAAATCAAAGCTTTATGATATCTGCAAACAAAGACCTGTGGGGACCCCAGCTCTACAACACTTACACTGTTCTGTATGGTGGGGACTGGAGCCCCTCTGGGGAAGGAAATGAGAACTTCAAAATATTTGTGTGCATCTGTCCTTCCAAATACTCAGAATCCTGAGGCAGGAGGGTGGCTGGAGCTCAAGATTTTGGGGCCAGCCTGGAAAGTCTAGGGAGACACTGTTTTAAAAAATATCCATTCAACCAACCAACCAACCAACAACTTTTATATAATATCTTCTTTTCATGATAACCTTAACCATGTATTATTGCCTCTGAAAGAGGCAGCTTATCTTATTACCTTTCAAAGGAGTGCTCAGGCCTCTACAGGGACCCTAGATATGCCTGAGGCCCAGTCTCCCTGATAACCCTCACAGATGGCAGAGAGGCATAGATGCCACCAGGACCTTCAAGCTGAGGAAGCCTCTGCAAACTAGAGCTGGAATGTTCATCTTCAGGGAACTTAGCTACTGCCTTACTGATTACATGCTTCATTATTTATTCAATTTTTGCAGTACCGGTGTTTGAACCTAGGTCCTTGCACAGACATGGAGCTATATCCCCAGTCACCTTTCTTTGCTTTTTATTTTAAAATATTATTCTACTGTTTCCCAGGCTGGCTTTGAATTAATTTTGTCATTGAGAAAGGCCTTAAAATGTGTAACCCTTCTGCCTCAGTCGCCCAAGTAGGTAAGGTCATGGGTCTGACACCAGGCCTGTCTGAGATTCTCTTTGTTTTTTCTTTTTTGTTTTTGTTTTCCTAGGTAGGGTCTCACTCTAGTTCAGGCTGACCTGGAATTCACTATGTAGTCTCAGGGTGGCCTCGAACTCATGGCGATCCTCCTACCTCTGCCTCCCGAGTGCTGGGATTAAAGGCATGCGCCACCACGCCCGGCTGAGATGCTCTTTTTAAATGTCTGCTCTGAGGCAGAATGTGACAGTGACATCTCCAATGTCTCTAAAGGTGCCTGGCATCCCCTTTTGGAGAGCTCATTTTCCCTGTGTGACTTTCACGGTGCTCTGTCAAGAACCCAGTGGCTTTGAGCTTCTCACTTAGCTCTTAGTTTACAATGAGACATTTCCAGATATAGGGGAAACATCTAGACATCTTTCCAACAATCTTATCTCATGTAACATCCCAGTTGCTGAGATGCAAAACAACAACAACAAACAAACAAACAACGACAACAACAACAAAACCCATGAGTCTGCAGTAGACTAGAAACAAGACAAGACTTGTTCCTTCTTAGGGCTTTTAAGAAGTATCTTCTAGAAGGCTTCGCCCAAGAAAAGGCAGGGGGTTTGCAAGGGGTTGGGGAGGGGGAGTCCCAGAATCCTCTGGGTGAAGGGACTTGTAAGGGGCTGGGACTCTATTTCCTTGGCCTTTGAAGATTCAACATATTGGTGATGGTCATTTTGGCTTTCCTGTGAGGACACCGTGCATCAGGGAGGTGTGGACTAGGTGTGCATCATCCAGACTTGGGCCCTGGAATTCTGTGGCAACTTACAAGGGTCTATGATTTAGGCACAGTGAGTGCTGACAGGGAAAGAATGACCTTCGGTGGGCTCTAGTTCTTCCTGGTCAGGCACACGGGACGCAGATGGCTCACTTCCATACCGCTACATTATCTCCTTATCCTTTCCCAATTATATTCCCCCTCTTTTCCTTGTCTTTCTTTCTCTACTTCTATTCTTTCGGCCTCCTCTTATTTTCTGCAAAGCAATCGCGTGAAAGACCGCCCTGTAGAAGGTTTCAAATACAAGAAATTACTATTTTTATGTCCTCACCCTTAGGGTATACTCAAGCACAATCCATACTTTTGTGGGCATTTTTTCCCCTATAATATGTTTGTAGCCAGAATGTGGAACCAGCTTTGAGAAAATTAAATAGAACAAGAGAAGCCATGTGCCCCACAATTAAAGGAAACACTCTGAGGAGTGATCAGAGCCCAACAGGACAGCACGCCTTGCCAAGCAGCGAGTGTGCAGCCAGAAAACCTGCCAAGTGTCCCTGATTTGTAAAGATTTTTTTTCCATATTTAGGTAAATTAATGTAATTATTTAATGCCTCCTGCAATGGTAATAGGATTGTGCTTGGGCCCTTTCGACATATGGTGCTGGCAACAGAATCCTCTTTGAGGGAGGAAAAGGGTGGTAGGGGGGTAGCCAGCCCAGATCACAGTTGCTGGTTTTGATGTTGGAGGTCTGCTTGGCCCTTGGCAGGCCTGGGGTGTGAGAGAACTGGGGCAGTGGATTAAGGTCCTTTTCACCAGCCAGTGGGCACAACAGCCATGTATGCCACCCACTGCCATCATCTATGCTTGTTCTTCAGTGCTCCTGCAGGCTCATTAGGGAAGCCTGGTTTTTGAATTTGGGACATACCCATGTATCAGATTTTTTTAAAAAAGTTGCTAGAAGAAAGGTGACTGCGTCCCTTTGTGTTCAAGGATGTCAACTATCTTAGCTCATTTTCTGTTGCTATAACAGACTACTTGAGACTGGGTAATTAATAAAGAAGAGAGATTTGTTTGACTCATGGATCTGGAAGCTGGACAGTCCAATAGCATGGCATTAGCAACCGCTTGACTTCTGGTGAGCACCTTGGGAGGGTGCGTCTCACGGTGGAACATAACAGGGCAAGCTGGCTCCTGCAGAAGAGAAAGAACATGTGAGATGCGCTTTTTGGTAACAATCCACTCTAAAGATAACAGCAGGCACTCACTCACTGATAAAAAGCATCCACTCTCTTATGAGGGCTCTGTTTGCGGCACCCAAGAGCATTCCCCGATCCATTGAGCCTCACACCCCTCCACTGTTGCACTGAGAAATTCAGAGTTCAACACAGGAACTTAAGACATTCATTACCTTTCCAAATTCTCTGAGGCATGTGCGAAGCCACCTTGGAAAGTGGTCCAGATGGTCCCATCCTCCAAAGCCTTCCTTTCATGGCACCCATTATCTGTCATAAGGCATACAGAACAGGTGGAATGTCCACTTCGATTCAAAATTTGGAGCATCTCCTAAGAGAGAGCGTTTCTTATGTGAAGCCAAAGGCTGAATCTATCATCTGAAAGCAGCAATGTTTGAAGAGAACACCCGATGGACCAGATACTCTAGGAGTGTAGGATTTGCTCATTCTGAACAGGTTTTGCTCTTAGAGAGAAGATCATGAAAACACACATGAAATTAAGAGAAACAAAGGAGGCATGGTGCAAGGTGCTTGTGAACTCTTCCCTCTAGACCATGGCAAGCTTCAGAGAAAGAAATGTTTAAATGTCAATGTTGAAGCTATTTAGAAGAGTGAGTAGGGCTTGTTTAAAGAGACAGATGGAAAAGATTCATTTCAGATTGTTGATGTAGAGTTGGGGAAGTGGGCCGACAATAGTGTGCATGGCAGTTATGAGGGGTGGAGGAGAGAGAACATTTTAAAAATATATATATTTTTACTTATTTAATAGAAAAAGAGAGAGAGAGAGAGAATGAGAGCAAGTGAGCGCCAGGGCCGCTTACCCCTGCAAATGAACTCCAGATATCCAGATTCACACACTATTTTGAACGTCTGGCTTTACATGGGTACTGGGAAATTGAACCCGGGCCTGCAGACTTTGCAAGCAAGTGCTATTAGCCATTGACCTATCTCCTTAGCCCACATCAGATGACAAGGGAACACTTCTTGAGGAGTGTATAGTTATTTTCCCATGACTATGGATAAACTACTTGCCAAGAAGCAACTTCAGGAAAGAAAGGGTTCACTCTGGCTCACAGGTTCAGGAGATTATTTTCCACCGTGATCAGAGAAGCACGGAGACTCTACAACTCAAGCTGCCCATCCCTATGATAACCCGCATATGCTCCGGCAAGACCCTGCCTCTAAAACTTCCACCACCTTTGCAGACAGCACCACCAGCTGGGGGCTAAGTGTTCAAATCCTAAGCCCACGAAAAACATTTCACCTTCAAACTAGAATAGGGAGGAGAGAAAAGTGAGTTCAGAAAAGCAGCGTGGGGACAACTTTAAGAGATTAAAAATAAAACAAAATAAAAAACAAAAACCAGGGGGCTGGAGAGATGGCTTAGAAGTTAAGGTGCTTGCCTGCAAAGCCTAAGGACCCAGGTTTGATTCCCCAGTATCCACATAAACCAGATGCACAAGGTGGTGCATGCTTCTGAAGTTGGTTTGTAGTGGCTAGAGGACCTCGTGTGTCCATGCTTTCTCTCTCTCTCTCTCTGCCCCTTTCTCTCTTTCTCAAATAAATAAATATAAATAAAAAAATTAAGACAAATTAAAAATAGTCTTGGAGTGAATGTGTTAGAGAAAAAGCCAGTCTTTCTAAGGCAACAATGGAAAAGATCACTGAGCTGTCCTGAAGATCTCTCCAACCACATTCCTCTGTCATAATTTCTTTTTCCCACGATGCACCATACTCCCTCCAGGAGAATTCCTATTTCCCTTCTCAGAGTAGGTCAAGGAATTGGCCTTTATGTGTATCTGGAAGGAGTTGAAGGAAGGAACTGCCATGGCCCCCATCCTTCTTTCTCGGATGGGAACAGCCTGCAGTGGAAGACAGCGCAGGAGCCAGAGTGTATCGAGTCAGTGGATTTGGCCGAGGCACAAGTTCTGTGTGGGACGGTCCGGTGCTTATCTCAGATGTCATGGTGGCTTACAGCCAGAGGAGCTCCACGGTGGGGTTTATGGGCCCAGGCTGTGAACTGAAAGCTGACTTTCTCCCATGGTAACCCTGAAGTGCAGGCTCAAGGACTGAGGGTGCTTTGCAGGCCCTTGGAGAGCCTCAAAGACTCTCTGGGTCTTGAATGTAGACCACTTCTCCATTTTATTTTTTTATTTTTTTAGCCAAGATTCAGAATGAGCATATTGCCAAGAGGGAAGATCAGAGATCATGGATCAAATGACCTTCCTCCTTCAACCTTGTCCATCCTTTGCAGAAACATGATTGGGCACTGCGGAACCATGGTGGAGTGACATGTTAAGCAAGATCCAGAGAGTAATAGGTACTTGATAAGAGAGTGGCTCCTAGTTAAGTGAATGTGACTGACTGACTGAATCAGTGAGTAAATGAATTAAATATGATAGTCTTGGGTTTGTTACCTGAGTTTGTCCTTCAGATTCTGTGATGTTGTCATCCTCTAGGAGTCTCTCTTCGTTAAATAGATGAGATAATCACATAAAATTATGGGTGCGGGAGTCTCGCTACTAAGTGGTATTTTACAAAGCAAAGATGGCTGTCATCATAACTGTCTGCATATATTCTTGGAGGACATCAGTTAAACGATCTATGTGGCCACTGTTCAAATTAAGCTGTTTTTTTCTCCACCGGTGGTGAAGGAAGGAGATGAAAGGTTATCCTTGAGCTCAGAGCTTCTGGGATGGCTCGCTAAGGTCCATGAAGGAGCCTTACTACCTCCGTTAAATTCTCCTGAGCATTCTTGCCACCTCTCATTTTTATTTTTCAGTGGCTCTCTGGCTTAGAGCAGGCTGTAATATATTAGAACTTCGTAGAACATCTATCCTTTCATCCATCCATTCATTCACACCTATTCATTCAAACATTTTCAGCCATGTTTATGGACTGACAATGTGCCCGGTGATAGATATCTAAAGCCTGTCTTAAGGAATTTAGAATCATGCTGGGATAGCAAATAGATGTTATTTTGAGGGACGATGTCAAGAAATGGGTAATGATTCCCATGTTAAGAAAGATGCATGGTTGGATAAAAGTGTCATAATCCATTTCCAGTGGGCACAGTAGGGGAGGACATTGACATTCTCACTGCGGATGAATGACTGAGATAAGAATGAGAGGGTTTCCAGTCTCAGGCCTTAATGTTGCTGTGTTAGTATAACACTGGATGCTTTAAAAAAAAAAAAATCCCCCAAATACAATGATTCAAACAGTAGAAATTAATTTTTTATCTAGTCTTCCAAACTGGCATTTAGCTCACCTCTACGTGGTGGTTCAAGGCCTCAGTCCCCTTCACACAGCAGCCCCGTGGTGGTCTTTTCACAGAGACTTCAGGCACTGTTTTTTTTTTTTTTTTTTGTAGGGAGGCAGTAGAGGGGAAAAGGAGGGCCGTCCATTCACATATGCTTCTCCAACTCCTTGGCACATACTCTCTTAGCTTATTCCAGGGCTCCCCAAGATGCAGGCCACACAGGGCAATGTAGTCCCAGATGGGAAATAGCTTCCTGTCACAAGTTGACACCTCTGGTAGACAGGGCACCCCCCCCCCTTCTCAAACAGGGTCCTGATTTCTTCCGATCCAGATTGCTGGATCTCCCAGCAGTGCACTAGGCCCCTTTTGTCCGGTCTACTTCTAAACAAGATAGTCTCAGCCTCATTGAGAATTTAGTTCTAGGACCCTGTTGAATGCTAAAAATTTGTGGATGCTCAATTTCCTATAACCTCTGCACATCCTGCCCTCTACTTCAAATGTCTAGATTACTCCTAAGATCTGACACGGTGCAGATGTTATGACAATAGTTGTTATTCCCTATTGATCATGGGAAAAAAAAAGACTGAATGTTCAGTTCTGATGAAATAATCACATGCTTAAATGTAGATTCCAGTGCAGATTCCTGGTAAACAATGCTCACATATGTTATGCTGGAGTGAGACTTAATAGCTGTGAAGTGGAAGCTTGTGGCATGGTCACGTCATATCACATCATCCATGCAGGGTGAGTATTGTTAGTGCCTGGTAAATTTGTTTTGCCTTTTTGAAATTTTAAAACGTAATTTCAACCTGCAGGTAGCCGAATCCTGGAATGGGAGACTCAGTGGGCTAAGAACTACCATTGCCTTGTTCTTAGGTAAACCCAGTCACTTCCAATCGCCTTCCCATTAGCTGTAGAACAAAACCAGAGACCCTTCACACCATTCAGGCCCTGGGATCTGCCAGGCACCCATAAGGGGCTGCTGGGAACACACCGAGGGGGTGTAGAGTCATAAAGCTCGCTGAGACTCTGCCCTGGGGATAAGCAGGGACCAGAGCTTCTCTTCAACACGCCCCTCACTGAAACACAGCCCACCACGACATGTTTGAAGCTCTGGACTGCTTCTATAAACACGTGATTCTAACAGCACCTGGCAGCCCAATATAAAATTAATTTTACTGTATCTTGCAAGCCATATAGAGCCTTTATTGAACAGAGCCACATTAGATCTTTTCATAAATCCTAGCAGATAATTTTTATCTAATTTCATTGGCTGTGGTTAAATGTGTGTGTGTGTGTTTTCTTTTTAAATTTAACTCCTGTTGTTGCTAATTACCAGACCCCTCCCAGTTCCTCCCTTCCTCTGTCCAGGGGGGTGCTCCCAGGAGGTGACTCTGAGCTGAAATCACTCCCACCAGTCCTCCGTCCTCGAGACTCTAGCCCTGGAAATGGACACTGGATTTCCCCATGTCTGGACTCCTGTGTGGAGGCGTGGCTTGAACCCAGCCAGGTGGGACCTGATGCAGGCACACGTTGCCCACACTCTCATCCCACAACAAGCCCTGTGCAGTGGGGAAGGCAGAACTGGCTCACATCCACCCAAGCACTCATTTCTTGCTGTGGGATCGGGCCCAAGTGACAACCTCTCTGGATTTGTTTGCTCATTTATAAAGTGTACTTTTTTATTTGTCACTTTACCTGTGGAACATCCGGTATACATTAGGTTATAATAATAGTGAAGTTTTTTGTTTTTTTTTTTTCCCCATAACAAGCAGTGCTCTATCTCAGTTCCTTAAGACTATGCTTATTTCTTATTTGAACTTCAGGGAGGGTGTTTACGATGAGGTAGCTCACAAAATGACCGCCTTCCCAGACTGACCTGACAATCCAGGCTTCTTCCATCCTGTTTCAGGCTATCCTCTGGAGTCTTAAGGACTTAACTTCTTCCACTGCACTAGGAGAGGAAGGTGGCACAAAGGACTGCAGGAGGCACCCTAGCCTAGCTTGTACCTAGTATATCCATGGTTTCTGCCTGCATCCCACTAACTAGAATCAGCCCTACCTAGGCTCCACTTAGATGGGCCACGTGGAGGTGGGCACAGGGTGAGTATAGTTTAGCTATATGGAGAAAAGGGAGAATCAGGTGAGAATGCCCACCAGCAGCTATTGTCAAGACAACACAGGCAACTCTTTGTCTCCTTCCATCCCTAGACTCCATTCTCCCTGTCCCCATCTGGCCCCAATGCCTCCATCCTGCTCACTCTTGGTTTGTGCCCTAGTGCACTGGGGCCTCCCTTCTTGGCCAGGCATACTGTCACACACCCAAACCAAGTATTACTAGACTTTGGGAATGGTGAGTGCAGCCTGTCTTGCTCTCTGTCTTCTCTTGTTTCCATATGGAACCATCTGTTCCGTGGAGCTTGGTCCTCCTTCAGGAATCTGTCTCCAACCTCACTCCAGGCGTCCTGTCCTCAGGGAGGCCTGAGCAGACTGGCATTCAGATGCCATCACAGAGACTCACCCCGCTTCTGTGAGGTCCCATGCTTCACCTCCACTGCCCTCCTGCAGCCTGTAATTACCTACTTGTGTGAGTCTTAAATGATCTCTGTTTTCCCTACCCAGTGCCAAGCTCCATGGTGCATAAAATGACATCACGCTGTTTTGCTTCTCACTGTTACCAGCGCCTGGTGTAGATAGCACAAGAAATATTTGTTGAGCATCTCTAGCTTCTCTCTCTTCTCCTTATTTCCTCCCTTGACCCATGGCAAGACAACACAGATGAACTCCAAGAGTCTCCCTACACCGCTGGCAGATGAGATAGCAGTTAATTTCTGTAGGGGGAGGGGGAATGTACACCCATATGCTCCTTTTGTGGTGTCACCCTTTAAGTCTGTTCATGAGGCATTTGGGGGGTGGGGGGCATCACACTTGAAGGGTTACCAGAGTAACAACACTTGTACTCCATTTTCTTTTTTCAATATTTCTGTTTTTATTTGAGAGAGAGAGAGAGAGAGAGAATGGGCTTGCTAGGGCCTTTAGTCACTGCAAATGAACTCTAGATGCATGTGCTACCTCGTCTGTCTGGCTTATGTGAGTATTGGGTAATTGAACCTGGGTCCTTAGACTTCACAGGCAAATGCCTTAACTGCTAAGCCATCTCTCCAGCCTCGTGTACTTCATTTTCTGTCTTTGATGAAAGGGTGTGGTTGTCGAGCATGCTTGATCAGGACATTGTGTACTCTTTAGAACTGGATTCTGAAGCTGGGCGTATGTCTTTAATCCCAGCACTTGCGAGGCAGAGGTAGGAGGGTCGCCGTGAGTTTGAGGCCACCCTGAGACTACATAGTGAATTCCAGGTCAGCCTGGGCTAGAGTGAGACCCTACCTCATAAACAAAAACAAAACAAAAGAACTAGAGTCTGTGTGTAAGAGGGATGGGTGAGCCTGGAAATTTTATAAATTTGGGGCAGATATCTTCATGTTTGGGACTTAGACAACACCTGAGAGATTGAGCTCGTTAAGGCCAAGAACAAAATGGTGGATCATGCTGGCTGTTTGAATTCTAAAGATAGACTCTATTCGTTCCTCTGTTAGTTCCTGTCGCTCTAAAGTGGTTTGGGGTTCATTACCAGTTACCACTCTTCTGCTGAAGGGAGGGGAGGTTTTTGCACCCAGGGTTTGCCTTGAGATCTGTACCGTGGGCATTGAATGCTCTTGTGACTCGGAGAACATTCCATGGACAACCATGGTTTGCCAACGTTTACAACTGCATCTAACAGCAAAGGCTGCGTCTCCAGCCTGGATTTAGAAAATCCCCATCTTGTGACTTTCTCTAGGCCTTTCTTATTGGTAGATGGACGCTTAGCAGCTGACACAACACACAGGGCATAGTAGCAAAATGTTTTTCTTTTATTAAGATATTTATTTATTTATCAAGAAAGAGGGCGGGAATATGAGTGTGTCAGGGCCTTTTGTACCTACAAATGAACTCCAGGCACGTGAGCCACTTTGTGCATCTGGCTTTACATGGATACTGGGGAATTGAACCCAGGTCAGCAGGCTTTTCAAGCAGGCACCTTTAACCCCAGAGGCATTTCCTTAGCCTGCAGAATGTTTCTGGAGTGTATATGAATCACACTACTTATTCTTCTTATCTCTCTTCTTAGACTTCCTATATGTGAGACTCTCCATATGTGTGATTCAGTACTTAGAAGTATAATAATAAGATAATACTACTGCTAATAATAATAAATAATAATGATCATAAGAAAATAACAAATAAATAAATAATAGGCTGGAGAGATGGCCCAGCAGTTAAGGTGTTTACCTGCAAAGCCTAACAACCTGGGTTTGATTCCCCAGTACCAACGTAAAGCCAGAAGCAGGAGTGGCACATGTGTCTGGAATTTGTTTGCAGCAGCTGGAGGCCCTGGCATGCCCATCCTCTCTCTCTCTCTCTCCTTGAAAATAAATAAATAAAATATTGCTAAAAATAACAGTAACGTCTATTTTTATTACTAAACACTTGCTGAATGCAGAAAGCCTTGCTCTTATCGATAGATAGGACCCTGTATATTCCTCTCAGTTGCCCTGTTGATGGGTGAATGAGGACAGTAAGTGAACGTGAACCCAGCTTGGCGTCTGATTGCTGATCGCATTCCACTATTTCTCTTCCCACATGCTGAATCTATTCAAGCTCCTGAAGGATCCTGCCGCACACCACGAAATCATATGGAGCCCTCAGGAAAAGCTCTTACCAGCCTGTCTGGATTTTGTGGTTGGTGACTGGGTAGGTCGTCTCCCACTTCCTCCCAGGGCTGGCTGGCTTGCCTTCCCATGTGGATCAGGATGGTTGATGGACTTCTCCCCCCACCCCCATCCGCCCATCCTCCTGGGGCCATTCAGCTGACAGCTGCGGAGAGGACAGCCTGCTGGAAAAGGGTCCGTAATTTCCCTCTGGCAAGAGAGCATGGTCCAACTTTGGAGAGGACAATTAGTGTGCTCTGGGCTGGAACAATGGGGAGTAGCAACAGATGCTTCTTGTCCCCGGGACGCCTGAGCTGAGCTACAGCCTGCTGCTAATGGGAGGTTTTCTTCTTACTGACCCAGGAAACCTGGCAGCCAGGTTGGAGCCAGGAGGGCTGGGTAAGTTGCAGGCTGGCAAGAGGGTGCCTCTGTCAGAGTAAGTGTTAGGGCTGGGACCTCCCTCCCCCAGAGCAGTCACCACTGTGCTGAGATGAGATGTCTGTAGCACCACCCTGCCTCCCTGCTGGGTGAACCAGCCTTTGGACAGACTCAGCATAGTTGCCAAATGAGTCTAAGCCAGAAATCTATGGTTGATGGCTGTGGATTTGAATTCTAGTCCTGCCTTGGACTAGCTGTTGTCCTTGGAAATCCTTAATATGTCTAAGCCTCTGTTTCCCCATTTCTCAAATGGGAGAAATAACAGTGTGTACATCACAGGAGTGTTTGGGGAGAGGATAGCACATGGCATGTGAAAACCCTTATTCCATAATGAATGTAGTGAGGAATGGCTTTGGGGCTCTTTGTATGAATGGGGCTACTAAGGGGCTGGGAATGGAGCTCAGTGGTAACGTGTGCAAGACCACGAGTTTGAACTTCAGCAACACATGCATGTGCATACACACACATACATGACTGTGCTATGCATCATAGACATGTTCAACATACAATGAGCTTCGGGATATGTACAGGTAAGAGTCAGAAATCTTGTAGTTCGGTGATTGCAGGTAGAGACGAGAGAAATATCTAGAATCAGTGCAGAGCTGGCAGCAAATCCCAGGATACTCTCAGGTGCATTCTTTCTCTGTGTAACTCAGAATCAGTATGGCCAGTGACTCTGGGCCTCCAGGCTGAAAACAAAACAAAACAAAAATCACACTATCCCCACTAGGTGTTAACTCCAATAAGCCTACTTTAGTGCTTAGTTAGTTCTTGGTGATTTGGGCCATTCTTGTGACTACATGGCAACAGTCTGACCCAGTAACAGGTGATAAAAGGCTCCAAGTGAGGGCTTCTGAAGCTATCCTGCTCTGTATCCTCTGCCTGGGAACCAATCTCAGGGACTTCTGAGCCTCCAAGTCTGGCTCAGTGACTATCAATGGCTCATTTCTTGTCTCAGCTTTTCCTTCTTCCACAAATGTCATTTGAGTCCCTCTTATGGCCAGTTACTATGATAGACGTGCAGAATGTTCCATATTCCTGCTCTTAAGGTGCTCACATTTTTTTTTTAGTATTTTCATTCATTCATTTATTTTTTAAGTCTGTTTCCAAGGTGAAAGCTTTTATTTTTATTTTATTTATTTGAGACAGAGAAAAGAGAGAGAGAGAGAGATTCAGAAATAGGCAGGTAGAGAGAATGGGCATGCCAGGGACTCCAGCCACTGCAAACGAATTCCAGATGCATGTGCCCCCTTATGCATCTGGCTTATGTGGGACCTGGAGAATTGAGCCTCTAACCAGGATCCTTAGGCTTCGCAGGCAAATGTTTAACCGCTACGCCATCTCTCCAGCCCGGTGCTCACATTTTAAGAAGGAAATGGGTAATAAACAAACAAACACAGGAATTAGGGATGTAAAGTTGCAATTTTGAACAAAGAAAAAAAATGAATGTTGAAAATAGCACAGTACCTTGATTCCAAGCTATACTTCAGAGTGATAGTAACAAAACCAGCATGGTACTGACAAAAAGATAGTCATATAGACTAGTGAGATCTAATAGAGGATGCAGAAATATACCCACAAAGCTTTAGCCATCTGATTCTCAAGAGAAGTGCCAAAGATACATGGGAGAGAAGACAGCCACCATAGCAAATGGTGTGTGTGTTGGGGGGGGGGTGTTAGATATCGACATGTAGAAGAAGTAAAGCAGATCCCTATCTCTCACCCTGAACACAAATCAACTCAAAATGGGCCAAAGACCTTAATGTAAGACCTGAAACTTTGAAAGTGCTAGAGGCAACGATAGTGTTGCAGTCAGCTTCACGTTGCTGTCAGCAAACACTGACCAAGAGCAGCTTGTGGGAGAAAGGGTTTATTTTGGCTTACAGACTTAAAGGGGAAGCACCATGATGGCAAGGAAAAATGGTGGCATAATCAGAGGAGGACATCACCCCCTGGCCAATATCAAGTGGACAACAGCAACAGGAGAGGTGCCAAACATTGGTAAGAGGAAGCTGACTATAATATCCAGAAGCCTGCCCCTAAGAATACATCACCTCCAGGAGACTCCAATTCCCAAATTGCCATCAGCTGGGCACCTAACCTTCAGAACACATAAGTTTATGGGGGGCATCTGAATCAAACCAGCACTGAGAGGGAAGACACTTCAAGATATCCACATAGGCATGGAATTTCTGAAGAGAACTCTAGTAGCTAAGGAAACAAGAGGTAGAATTGACAAGTGGGATCACATCAAATTAAAAAGCCTCTGCACAGCAAAGAAAATAGTCAACAGAGGAAAAGACAGCCAGGGAATTAATATCCAGACTATTTAAAGAACTCAAATATTAGACACCAAAAAAGAACAGACCATCTAACCAATAAATGTGCAAATGAACAGAACAGACAGTTCTCAAAGGAAATACAAATAGCTTCATAAATGCATGTAAAAATACCCGATATTTGTTATGGTTTGAATGTGCAGTGCCTTTCATGAGCTCAAGTGTTTGAATATTTGGTCCCCAGCTGATAGCACTGTTTTTGAATATTGTGCAAACCTATAGGAGGCAGAGTCTTGCTAGAGACAGTAGGTCACTGGGAGGAGGGTGGGCGGGGTGGGGCTTGACCCGCCTTGGTTCCTATTTGTTCTTTGTTTCTTGGTCTGCTGAGATGTGAGCAAGCAGTCTCTCTGTGTTCCTGCTGCCTTCCCTACCATGGTGGACTGTGAGACAAAAGAAACCATTCCTTCTTAGCTTGCTTCTTGCCAGGCATTTGGTCACAATGATTAAAAAAAAAGGAAACGAATGTATCCATAGTCATAAAGTAAATCAAAGTCAAAATTTCACCGACATTCGGAATGGTTACCATCCAGAAAACAGACAGCAAGGATGCAGTGTGGAGACATGAGTGGAAGGAAAACTCTTATGCTAATGAACATGTAAATTAGTACAGCCACTATGGAAATCAGTATGCAGTTACCTCAGAAAACTAAAAATAGAGCTGTCATATGATCTAGCTATGTTACTCCTGGGTATGTAATCTGAAAATATCAGAGTCAGCCTACAGTAGTGATAATCGCACGTCCATGTTTATTGTGACTCTATTCACAATAGCCCACTTAAGGAATCAGCCTAGGTGCCCATCAACAGATGGCACGCATAAGGAAAATGTGGTATATATACATGATGTAGTTTCACTGAGTCATAAAGAATGAAATCCTGGTGTTTGCAAGAAAATGTACAGAATTGGAGATCATATTAAACAAAATAAGCCAGACTCAGAAAGACATATATCACATGTTTTCTT
The DNA here is from genome assembly GCA_036365145.1 of Orientallactaga sibirica. Lineage (NCBI taxonomy): Eukaryota > Metazoa > Chordata > Mammalia > Rodentia > Dipodidae > Orientallactaga > Orientallactaga sibirica. Next base: position 5,115,524 of record JAEOAD010000030.1, read on the forward strand.
TCATAGGCAGAATCTATAAAAAAAAAAAAAATCACAAAAGCAGAAGGGACCTGTGAGGGGGGAGAAAGAAGGCTGAGGAAAAAGGAAGGGTGGGTGAATGTGATCCAAGAATGTTATATGCACATATAGATATGTCATAATGAAGCCCATTCTTTTTGTGCAATTAATACATGTGCTAACTTAAAAAGTTAGAAAAATGATGAATCTATACAAATGACAAACATGCTCCAGTTGGGTGTATTTCCTCAGAGCAGCTCAATTGTCCCTGTGAAGAGCAGAGGAACTCGGCCACTAGGGACCTATAACTACTACTTCCTGCCTTGGCTGGAAAGAGACGTTAGCTCCAGCTTAGGAGCAGCCTTGCTTGTTCACATGGCTTTTGCAACTATGGCCTTTTCTCAAAGCCTGCCCTCAGGAGCACATCATAGCGAGCTCTCTGAGGGCTCTGAATTTTTTCTTTCTGCAGGACCTCTTAAAAAAGGAGGCCCGGAGCTAGGTTTTACTGAATAGAAAGCTATTTGAGGCTGCTGACACCAGGTTTCTGCTTCTTGTCATTTAGACCAGTGAACTCCTGAATTCTCCAGCACATGCCACCTTGTGGTCACCCTGAGATGTCACCTTGGCTTATCTGAAGCACCTGGAGGAAAATGGCTGCCTGGTCACACTCACTTACGCAACAGGGTTCCAGGGAGTCAAAAGGGTAAATGTGAGAGTGAAAACTCCCCTCTTTATGGACTTATTACATTCCAGTGGAGGAAAAAGGACAAAAAAGGAAACCAGTTGTGTTGAATTTTGTGCATAAGCTTAGCTAGGCTGTGGTACCCTGTTATTCAAGTAAACAGTAAGCTGGAAGTGGCTCAGAAGGTATTTTGTAGATGCAGTAACATCTGCCATTGGTGGAATTTATTTAAATGAGGTTACTCATGCTAATCAGGGTAGGTCTTCTCTAAGTATGAAAAGCCTTAACCAGTAAAAGGAAGGTCTCTCTGGTAAATAAAGATTCTAACCGTGGGCTGCAGGGCCAGCTTCTGCCTAAACTTCCAACTTGCAGGCTCACCTTCAAATTTGGCTTTGCCAGCCCCATAATCACATAAGTTAATTCTTTGGACTTGCCAGCCTCACAATCATATTAGCCATAACCAGATGACATTATTTATATCCACACAGACACACACAAACACACACACGTAGCAATATATATATATTTCTATGACCTGTCTATTTCATCTTTCATCTAACACTCACTAATATCTATTTACATATCTATCATCTGTCACTTACCTATTTCTGTCATCTCTATCTGTCCCTAGCTTCTATCTATCTGGTTCCATTTCTCTGATAGAGCCCTAAGCAATAAACCAGTAAACAATATTGGTGACAGCAATAATGAGGCATGCTCTGATGATAGTGAGAGCCATGAAACAAATAAAAGGGTGATGAGATTTAAGGTGATCGAGGGGCTACTTCTGGTGAAGTGTCTCAGAAGCCCCTCTGGGAGAGTATTTGAGTTGAGACCTGGAAGGTGGGGGGGAGGGAGAGCAGGTGCCTTCAGCAGCAAATTGGCTGGAGTTGGACCAGGGAAGAGAGGACTGACTGGCTGCTTCCCCAGTGGAGCAGGAAGAAGAGAAGTGGGGTGGGAGGGCGGGGAAGGAGTGCACAGGTGCAAGACTGGGAAGACATGAGCTCATGGTCAGGGATGGATGCAGGTGGTATTTGACGAGCTTTAAGCAGAGACTTTATGCATACCACTGAGGCTCACTATTTATGAAAGTGAGATTTTCATTCCCTGGCAGGTTCCTTTACAGACAATGTGTGAGGATCACATGAAATATGGTGTATGAAAATGCTTTCAGAAATAGAATGTGTTGGTCCAAAAGGAAGAGAAGTTTTAGTAAGGAGAGAGATAAATGAAATGTTGTACGAGTTGGAGCATAGATCCTCTTAGATTAAATATACATGTATATGAGGCATCAGGTGCCTCGACTCTTGTAAATCCATCTCAGTCTGGTTCTGCATTGGTCTTTGTTTTTCTAGCTATACAGAGAATGGCATTTGTAGCAGCTAACTTCTCATTTCTCGGATAAAACACCCAACCAGAGGCAGCTTATGGGAGGAAAGGGTTTATTTCAGGCTTACAGTTTCAAGGAGATGTTTCATCATGCTGGCGAAAGCCTTGTAATCAGCTCACATCTTCATATATCAGCTGGAAGAGAGAGAGAGAGAGAGGAGAGAGAGAGGAGAGAGAAAGAGAGAACTGGCACTAGCAAGTGGGCTAGACTAATAAACCTCAAGATCCATTCTCAGTGACACACCTCCTCTAGCAAGATTCTGCCCCCCTAAAGCTCTACCGGCTGGGAAGTAAGTAGGAGACTTAAGCACAAACCCTTGAGGCCATGGGGGATTTAAAAAAACTTTTTTTTGGTTTTTCGAGGTAGGGTCTCACTCTAGCCCAGGCTGACCTGAAATTCACTATGTAGTCTCAGGGTGGCCTTGAACTCACGGCGATCCTCCTACATCTGCCTTGCAAGTGCTGGGATTAAAGGCATGTGCCACCACGCCCAGCTCATTTCAAACCATGGCAGCATTCCACAGATCCACTGGATACTGCTCTGGGTAGCCTCTCCAACTCTGACAGTGTCTCCCCCCCAAAAAGGAGTTTCTTTGACTTCCAATCCCTGCATCAAAAAACTTGTTTATTAGGGCTAGAGAGATGGCTTAGCGGTTAAGGCGCTTGCCTGCAAAGCCAAAGGACCTTGGTTTGATTCCCCAGAACCCATTGTTTTATAATCAGTGTATTTAGCATTCAGTGTATGTTAGCTTTCCATCACTATAACATAATACTTGAGATAACCATCTTCTGTAGAGAAAGGTTTCTTTTGGCTGATAGTTTCAAAGATTCTGCCCATCATTGGTGGAGTCTATTGCTTTGGGCCTGTTGCCAGGCAGCACATCATGGAAGAGACTCACCATGAGGAAGCAAAAGAGATGGAAGAGGTGGTCAAGATCCCATAATTCCCTTCATGGCCATACCTCCAATATCCTAAAGGCCTCCAACTAAGACCTGCATCCCTATGGGCTTTTGGGTGAGGCACTCAAGATCCAAACTATGGTCATAAGGGTTCAGCTGTATGTATTATTCTGAAATTTGTTTTTGGTTCACTCTGCCCAGCTTCACATCTTAAAGAAGACCTTATATCAACAAATGCAAGTTCATTTAATTATATTCACCTGCCGAGTGCATAGCATGGCTCGTTTAATTTTTCTGGCATTGGCAGATACAATGTGTCACATACATTTTGTCTATAACAAGCTATGTGGCAACAGACAGCTCCTACAGGCTTCTGTGCCCATGTATTTTCCTAGGATACAAACTGAGAATTGAATTCCTGGAATATAGAGTAAGCTTAGTTCTCATTTTTAAAGATATGCTCAAGTTCATCACCTTTAGACACAGCTATAGCAATGGTCAGTCCTGTCAGCTTGTCAGTTCTTCTCAGAATCCTTTCCTCTGGGCTGGAGAGATGGCTCAGTAGTTAAGGCATCTGCCTACAAAGCCTAATGACCCAGGTTTGATTCCCCACGTAATCCAGATGCTCAAAGAGGCCTATGCATCTGGAATTTGTTTGCAGCAGCATTCTCTTTGTCTGCCTCTTCCCTCTTTCTTTTTCTGCTTGCAAATAAGTAAGTAAATAAATAAAAATTAAAGATAAAATTTAAAAAAAAAAAAAAGAATCATTTCCCTTGTGACTTGGCCTGTGTAGGTTTTCCAACTCTTTTCCCTCATTGTGTGTCCAGTTGCTTCCAGTCCTGGTACCTGTGTTGATAGCACTGGAAGTACATGTTGGGTTTGCTGAGCAAACAAAAGCAATTGATTGGAGAAGTAGCTTGGCATCCATAACACAGAACTTCCAGAGAGGCGTTGCCTGCTGACTGTTTCTTGACACAGTGAGTCTGCACAGAATCAAGCAGCTGTTGACTGGGGCTGGGAGATGTTATATAGAGATAGGTAGAAAGAATGATAGATGACATACACACATACAAGTTTACACACACTTTCCTCTGGGCTGGAGAGATGGCTCAGTAGTTAAGGCATCTGCCTACACAGGTTTGACACACACACACACACATACACACACACACACACACACACATTGCACCATTATTACTGAGAGCCACCAAAGCTAAAGAATGTGAGGCAGGGTCATGAGACCCTCCAAAGATGCCCTGTAAAGCCACCATGTGAAGCTATAACAGTGAACCCTAATCTGTTATTTGTTGTTATTTTGAGACAGGGTTTTGTTATAGAGCTCAGACTGAACTCACACTCATAACTCTTTTCCCTTAGCCTCCTGAGGGCTCAATTTACAAGTTTACTCTACTATGCCTGGCTTTAATAAATGCTTGACTTAAAATGCATCTTTCCTACCTATACCATAAGAAGGTATTTATCCTTTAGGTAGCTTTTCCTATATATTCCTTTTTCTGTTTCCTTTTAGCTTTAAAAGAATAAGATGATACCAGTTGTCCAACAAAGCAAAGGAAGTCAAAGGCTGCTACAATCAATCAGGTTGGACAGATGGAAATGTAGGCATTGATTTTCACTGGCAGCTACAGCATGCATCAGCTCTGCAGGCATGTCTTCTCCATGCAAGCATCCTGCTGCTGCTCTGGTTGCAGTCAAACAGAAGCCACTGATCACTGGGCTCTGCAAGCAGCACACTAAAGACCTGATCTCAGAGAATCTTACATGTGACTTCTGGTGCACATTTTCCTGTTAACTTCTAACACATGTAGCCTGCAGACATGCTTCACAAAAATCGCCAGCATTCCCAGAAACCAAAGATCAGTCAGAGAAACGTGTAAAGATCTGAGAACATGTGCAATTGTCACTTTATATGTTGTCAGTGAGTAACTGTTCTAAAGGTACTTTTCTCACCACTTGGCTGTAAAGAAATCTTCAATGAGGTGACGCCCCTGACAAAGTTACACATTTAATGAACACACACCCCTAAGGAATATTGCTTCAAATTTGATAACCGCTTTCCTGGCATTTAAAGATGTGCTAACCAGAAAGTTTTGAGGCTAGTGTCTGTACTTGACATAACTATAGAGGGAAGATCTCAAGGTTTTCTCTCCTTTAATTCAACATTTATTTAAAGATGGACACAAGTGGATTTAACCTGGATTAGTAGAGGAAAACAAAAAGTACCCAAGTAGTCATTGTGAACAAGGATCCACTGAGAATGTTTACCTTCCTCTGACCCTGGCATGATTTACTGAAAAGCTTTCTCCTGTAGACAGATGATTCTATTTTACATTATTATTACACATCTTATTTCCCCTGTTGGTTTTCTTAAAGGGGAAAAACCTCAATCTTCATCTTTTTCACTAGCAACCTCCTCCCCACCCCCAACAAGACCCCTCCTGTTGCGTTGTTAGGGCTTAGCATGTGCTAAGTGTTGGCTAGAATCAGAAATCCTCACTTACCAAGACAAATAAATATCCTAAGGGGGAAATATTCATAGTTCTTTGAGCAATTCTCCACAGTACCTACAAAGGCTTTAAAGCTACTTAGTGACTATTTCCTATGCTTGATGGTAGCAGCAGTCACATGGGAGTGAGTTACAGGTGAGATGGTGGCAGGAGCGCTTATGGCATAGCTACCATAGACATGTTCAGCCACAAGTAACAATAGTCCAACTCAAGTCAGCCCAAAGAACTGACCAATTGCTTGCCTTCAATGAGATGGCTCAGTGGTTAAAGTGCTTGTCTGCAAGACTTCACGACCAGGGTTCTGTTCCCCAGACCCATGTTAAGCCATATGCACTAAAGTGATGCATGCATCTGGAGATTGTTTGCAGTGTCTGGAGGCCCTGCTGTCTCTGTCTCTCTCCATAGGTGTCTCTCTGCTTGCAAATGAATAAATAAATATTTTTTAAGGCATGAGGAAGAGTGAATTCTGGGATGCTAACTCAGCAAAGGGACACCAGCAAGGGCCTGCATTATTCAATGCTTACAGCTGAATAATCTATTTTAAAGCATGTAGAACATCCGGATGACAACTGCTTATTGTTCATGTTCTAGCTCTGCTCTGCTTGTGGCTTTGGCTTTGTGTGCAAGGGATTCACTTGTGATCAAAGAAGCAGCTGCTGCTATACCTTACAGACACTTGCATCAACATCCTTGTATAGAAAATGAGACTGTTTCTTCTATGCATCTTAATAGGGAGATGTTTCCCAGGGACCTTTCCCAGATTGCTCTTTCTATCTTATTGGCCAGAAGAAGTCAGATGATAAAATTTAAATCACTTGCTATGTCTGGACAGATTTGGGACTGGAATTATATTTCTCTGAAGAGGAAGAAAGAAAAATCTTTGAGCCTTTGTTATAAAGCAGGTAGTTCATTAGGATGGTAACTGCTTATTATCTGCTATATTAAATGCAGTTAAACTAAGAAAAGGCAAAAGATATATCTATTGTTCCAAACAAGATTCTCCTATCTATAGATATGAAACAGAAATGCAGACGTAAAAGGAGGTTTCTGCTGGGCTGTGGTAGGTATTAATTTTTATTTTTGTTAAGCTTCTCCTATGCAGTTGAAAACTAAACCTGTTTCACTTTTCAAACCTGGCAACTCAGCATGTTCCTTGATGGAAAAGAAAGCTGAAATACCAATGTAAATTTGCTCCCAGGACTGTAGCTTCCAAAAGCGAATTCCATCTATCAGGTGAGATAATGGCAGACCCATGCCTTGACTTGGAAGCTCCTTCTCATTGAGGGAAGAAAATACACCAGACCAGAAACAGCTGATGAAAGGAAAAAATTTATTTTTGGTATAGAGTTCAGAAGGGACGTTTCATCATGGCAGGGAAAGCATGGCAAGAATAGACAGCAGGGTGTCATGTCTTGTCACATCAGCTGAGAGGAAGCAGCAATCGAGAGCTAGCTATGGACAGCCAGTGAGGCTGGGCTAACCAACCTCAAGATCTTTCCCCAGTGATAAACCTTTTCCAGCAAGGCTCTACCTCCCCAAACTTCCACTAGCTAGGGACTAAATATGAGGCTTAATCACATACACTTGAGGCTATGGAGGACATTTTACATTCAACCTACCACACTGAGCTTTCCACCTTAAGACATACTTTACTTATAGACAAATTACTTTTATTATCATATTCTTTAGGTCTTCACAGATATGATGATGTGATCACTACTTCTACACCAGTAAAGATATAATTTCCAGAACATTTTCCCATCGACTGTTGATTCAAGTCCATCTCCACCTGTGCCCTGTTTTCTGTCCCTTTTCTTTTGCCTTTTCCAAAATGTCTCATGTACTGCCTTTTAATCGTGGGTTCTTTCACTTAGCGTAATGCAGTCACGATTCGCCTGTGTTGTAGTCTGTGTCAGCACTTTGTTCCTTCTTGTGCTGTGCCATATATACTTCTTTTAAGTCTTTGTTAACTGTGCCAGCAAATAATAATAATAATAATAAGATTTTTTTTCTCTTAAAGATGATCTCTCACTTCATTGCTAGTGAGATGAAATATGTCTGTGTTGATATATTGGCCATTAGAATTTTTTCTGAAATGAATCACAGCCTTTCTTTAAAATAGGTCACTGAGTCAGATTTTGCTCACCCTCTCAGCATTGCCCACCAATGATGTGGTTTGGCTGTCTAGGCCTTGGAGGGTTAGTTCAGCAAGAAGTCTAGTCTCTGCTTTGGTTTACATTGGTACTGTCTCTGTGTGATCCAGGGTTGAGCCATAAGTTTTAACATATTAACATCAAACCTGGGACATAAATATCATATTAATGGAGAAGGAAAAAGATTTTTTTAAAAAAAAGTTTATTTATTTGTTTTTAAGCCGACCCCACACACACACCGGGAAGAGACACACACACACCAGAGAGAGAGAGAGAGAGAGAGAGAGGAGAGAGGCAAAGGGAGAGCATGGACGTGCCAGGGTCTCTAGCCACTGCAAACAAATTCTGGATGTAGGTGCTAATTTGTGCACCTGGCTTTACATGGGTACTAGGGAACTGATCCTGGGTCATTAGGCTTTGCAGACAAGTACCTTAACTGCTGAACCATCCCTCCAGCCCCTAAGGACGAAGATAAGTTTAGTCCTTTCTCCCAGAGCATAAGGATCTGGAAAAGCGAAGGCTGACCTCTAACGCATTCACTACCCTTTGTCTTGCTCTCATATTGAACCTAGAACAGTGAAAATTCCTGAGCTTCCACAGTGAACATTCCTAAAACTAGTTGAGCAAACATGCCTGACCCAGGAAAGAGTCAGCCTTCCAATGGTTCCAATTCTATTTCTCTTGTGAAACTGCAGCCTTGTGGTCAAAGACAGTATCATCAAAGTCACTTGACCTTGAGTTGAAATGCTTACTCTTGACCTAAGCTATGAAGCCTAGGATCAATTTCCTGGAGCCTCTGTTTCTCAGCTGTTTAAGAGAATATTAATAGTTCTTCTGTAAGAAGTCAACGAGATTGTGTGTGTGTGTGTGTGTGTGTGTGTGTGTGTGTGTGTGTGTGTAAGAACATCTAGTGCCATCCTAGATGGTTTTGACCTAGTACTTGATGACTATTGCTACCATCATTTGGAGTAAGAGTGACAGTCTCCTACGGGGCTCAGGAGCTTTCTTGGTTCATTCCCCAAGCAGGGGAGCAAGAGACCTGAATAAGCTCTTAGCAGAATTAGAAAGGTCAACCTGTCTTCTGAACAATTTTATGGCTACGTACGTTCGTACGTACATCCACCAGACTCTGACCAGTGCTGCCTGAATACCAGGTCTTAATCTCAACCGCTTTACAGCAGATGTTTGTTGCAGTGCTATCCCAATGTGGCTTAGCTACCTATTGCCATTGCTCTCTTCCATAAAGAGGAACTTCAAAGCACAGTAGTCCCTTGACATGTGTGGTAGCAGCAGAAGATTTCCAACTTTAGAGTCTGAAAGACTAACGTTAGGAACCGACCCTGGTCTGGTTCTCAATTTCTTCATCTCTACTGGCAGAGGGCTGTGATAGGATTAAATGGGGGGGGGTGAGGTACAAATATTTTCTTTCTTTCTTTCTTTCTTTCTTTCTTTCTTTCTTTCTTTCTTTCTTTCTTTCTTTCTTTCTTTCTTTCTTCCTTTCTTTCTTTCTTTCTTTCATCCTCTTTCTTTCTTTCTCTCTCTCTTTCTCTCTCTCTTTCTCTCTCTCTCTCTTTCTTTCTTTCTTTCTTTCTTTCTTTCTTTCTTTCTTTCTTTCTTTCTTTCTTTCTTCCTTTCTTTCCTCTCAATGGTAAGTGACCATTTTGGTTCTGACTCAAATCATGGATTGTGGAACCCAGCATCTCCCTTCTCATTTTTGTTCTACTCTGAAACGGGAGGTGTCAGTCTGATGGAAGACCTGGGGTTTATACATAGCGAAGCCCCCATGTGTGCCTGCGTGACTGAGTGCAGACTTGTCTTGCTGTTGCCTTGCGTTGTTTGTTCCTATAAATGACAGATCTCACCAGAAACTGACAACCACAAGGATCTTCCCAATCATATCTACTTTGCTATTTTGGTACCTCCTAACTTCGCTGGATTGCTGCCATGCCAACCAAGGAAATGTCCACCCCCCCATCTAGCACGGGACTGAAATATCAGAGGCACCTTTTATTCTTACAGATATTGCCCATTTTGGGGGAAGGCAGGACATTCAAGGGAACTATCTTCAAAGCAGTGTGTTTTTGTGATATAGAACCAAGAGGGATCCAGTTTTGTCATCAGTCATATTTAAAAAGCCTATGCTGTTGATGTAATTGTTTTAAATTGAAGATTCCTAAATCTATTAAGTGGCTTGCAGAAAACAATTATGGGTTTTCAAAAGTACATGCATGGGCTGAGATGTTAATTAGAGCAAGCACAATTAATTTGGTCATTCTAACTGTCATATTACAAATTTTTCATTAAATATTAGTGATGTGGAATTTCCTTGGTTTAAAGGCAAACGACAGTGAAATCAAACAATGAGAATTTATATTATTTGGTGTCTTACATAAAAGATCATCTGCCAGGAGAAGGCTGTGGAAAGTTGTGTGCAAGGAAGCTCTGGAAGCTTCCATCCTTTTGACCAGCTTGTCTTTGCCTTGGAGCCAAGCTCATTTCTGCTCTCAAATGGCTAGCAGTGTTAAGATCCACCCACTGCCTAAAGCAAGGCTGTTTGAGTCCAGGATTTCCACCCGATTAACAGCTGGGCCTCTGAGCACCACATAGCCTGCCTTCAAAGCTAGGTCAGACTCCTCAGGCTCTTTAGACTCGAGCAAGTTTCCATGGTGAATCCATATCTCCTTCAGAAAGTGTTTTGCTTTTAGATTAACAGCAACAACAATGACAAAAGCTAATGTGAGTTCTTTACTGAAAATGCTTCCTGAGAGGAAGTCTGTGGGTGGTAGAAACACCTCAAGTTCAAATGTAGCCTAATCATATTTAAGATGTAAGAGTCAAATTGACTGAGTTCTTACCAAGGATCAATGTGGCTCGGTTAATTTCTTTTATTAGTGACCAATTAAGGTAGAAATACATTAAATAAACTCAGTAATAATAATAATAATAATAATAGTAATAATAGTAATACGTCTCCCAATCTGCTACAATACTGCTTTGTGTTTTGATGTAACAAAAGCAGAGATTTTCGCTTTCATGGAAAAACTAATGATCTCAGTTTATGTTCCTTTTATGTATACTCTCTGGCCATGTTGTGACTGGCCATTTAAGACTTGGAGAATGAGGCTGCTTTGTGTCAGGAGAAGGTTTCAGCTGGTCCCTCAGCCTCATTGCTGCACATATACCAGCTGGGGAGGGATGCAAAAAGGAACTACAGAAGGTGAATAACGACTCCTCCAACAATTTAGAATGTTTGAAGTTAATTATCCTACTCTGATGACTGGTTGTCTAGACATTTTAAGTATTTATTTTGTGGTGTCCCCTACAGTTCATAATTAAAGACCTAAAGGACGGCTCCCGGAGGTTTTTACTGGCCAGACCAGAAATTACCCACACAACATACTGTGCATTGGCAAAATACAGGAAGAAGTTGAATTTCTTTTTTTTTTTTTTTTTCATGCAGTCAGATTGGAGGCAGTGGCTGGAATATTGACCATCTTTGAACCGCAATGGCATTAATAAACCCAGACAATATCCCTAAGGCTCAACTGAGTATCCTGTTTGTCCACGGTTTCTAAGACACAGGGTGGGAGATGGGCAAATTTGGAGAGCTGTGAGTGAGCACATGTGCCTACAGTGCCCTGATGTTACCAATGCCTTAAAGCTAGGGACATAAAAGGAGGCATTGAAGAGGTAAAGGCATGGCAAAACTGCTCAATCCTCAGATCATTCATTCATTCAGCAGGTATTTGCCTAGTGCCTCTCTGCCAAAACCATTGTGCAAATGTTTTGGAAGTAGCACAGTGATTGGAGCAAAATACTGGCTTTGCTGCCAAGATGTGAAACTAGAGGCAAGTTGTTCACCCTCTCTGATATAGGTTTGCTCATTTGTTAATTGAGAATAATAACATCGATTTGTGCATGGTTATTGAGCCAGTGTCCTAGAAAACCCATTGCACGCAGTATTTTCATATAGTCTAGGTTTTATCTCAGGCTGACCTGGAACTCACTATGTAGTCTCAGGGTGGCCTCGAACTCACGGTGATCCTCCTGTCTCTGCCTCCCAAGTGCTGGAATTAAAGGCGTGCGCCACCCCCCCCCCCGGGCTCTCATGGACTTTTGATGTTCACAAACTTTTGATGGAGACATCGCTGATGCCCAGGTGGTCTAATAGGGGTGCAGTGCTGTCCATTTATGGCGGGATCTCCACTTCTTGTCTGCTTCTGAAGCCTTTTGCATTTGCATGACATGCAGTGGAACTCTTCGGTGGTTCTCTGGGCATTAAACCTTCCCTTTCATCTTCTGCCTGCGTTCATCCTCCAAATAGCATCTGATAACATGGAAGAAACTAACAAGGAGCCAAGGCTTCTTTGAAGTTCAAGGCCTCCAGGTGCTCTGAGCACCTAGCATCAGCATTTGAGAGATGGGCCTGTTACCATCCAGAAGCCATGTTCTTCTGGGTATCCTGGCTGTTTCCCTGAGAACTTGAACTTTCAAGTGAACACACACACACACACACACACACACACACACATGCATGCACACACACACACACACACGCACACACACATACGGGCAAGTGTGTAATGTGTTTAAACCCAAAGTGGGTATGGATGTGGGTATGAATTTCTGATTTATTGCCCTCTGGGATTGCTTCCACTTCCCACATGGTGGGGCAGGCTCCCAGTTCCAGTGCCAGCTATAGCATTTTAGAGCATCTACAGATGTCTGCACCCTAGTAAATTGTGAACTTGAACCTAAGCCTTCATTCTTTCTTAGAGCCAATGACTGTCTTCCAGGACCCCTGCCTTTGGCTGCAAAACTAAACTATTTGGAATAATAAGTGGTCACATCACCCTTAACCACATTTGTTATGCCACAAGGATCAGTGTGGGCAAGAGCTTCACTTGTGGCATAGGAGAGCATCGATGCAAAAGAACTAGCTTTAAAAGGAGGGTTGAGGGCTGGAGGGATTGCTCAGTTGTTAAGGCACTTGCCTGCAAAGCCGAAGGACCCAGGTTCCATTCTCCAGTCCCCTTGTAAAGCCGGATGCACAAAGTGGCACATATGTCTAGAGTTCATTTGCAGTGGCTAGAGGCCCTGGTATACCCATTCTTTCTGTATCTCTCTGTCTATATTTCTCTACTTGCAAATAAATAAATAAAACACTTTAAAATAAAAATGGAGAGTTGATTCAAGGCAGGGGCTGCCTCTGGACAGGAAGGATACTAGAGGTGGGTATGTGGATGTTGCACTCAGGTTTGCGTTGCTGGCAGAAAACAATCAACCAAGAGTAGCTTGTTGGCTTAAAGGGTTTACTTTGGTTTATAGATTTGAGGGGAAGCTCCATGATGGCAGGGGAAAACGCTGGCATAAGCAGAGGGTGGGCATCACCTCCTGGCCAACATCAGATGGAAAACAGCAACAGGAGAGTGTGCCAAACACTGGCAAGAGGAAGTTGGCTATAACACCCATAAGCCTGCTCCTAACAATACGCTGCCCCCAGAAGACTATAATTCCTAAATTGTCACCATCTGGGGATCTAGCTTTCGGAACACCTAAGTTTATGGAGGATATCTAAATCAAACCACCGCAGTGGATAACAAGAGAATGGAAGATATGAGTGTGTGAATGAGAAATTATCTTTCCCTTCTTGCCCAGAGACTCAATTCATGAACTTTTGTTGAAATTCCTGCTGAAGAAAATATTCAGGAATTTTCTATTCTAAAGAGGAGGTGGCTCTCGGGTTAAAAGGTGTCTCTTATTGACAGAGCCTACCAGAGTCAAGAGATGGACCGTGGGCACTGGGGAGATGGCTCATTGGAGCATGAAGCCCTGAGTTTGGATCTTCACTACCTGAATAAAGCCAGATGCTAGAGCTCGAGTGTAGTGGTTTGAATGTCAAGTGTCTGCCATAACCTCATGTGTTTGTAGTTAAGCCTCATACATTATCTCCTGCTTGTGGAACCTTTGGGTGCCTGAGGAGGTATGTCACTGGGGGAAGGCTTTGGTATCTTCTAGTCCAGGCCCCCTTTCCAGTGCTAGAGAGCTTAAGCACTCTACTGCCTCCCTGTTGATCTATGACAATGCGAGCCAGCTTCCTGATCTTGCCACACTTCTCCTGCCTTGATGGAACTTCCCTCGGAGACTGTGAGCAGAAATCAACCCTTTCCTTCCATAAGCTGTTTCTGGTTGAATTACCCCCACCCTCCTCCCAGAAGTGAGAAGATAACCAATATAAGGAACATTTGTTACCCAAGTTCTCCCACAGCAACGTAGGAGGTGGACACAAGAGAATCCCTGGCAGCTTGATGGCCAGTTACCTTGGGGTATACACAGTGGCCAGTAAGAGATCATGCCTAGAAAGAAAGAAAGAGAAAGAGAGAGAGGAAGGAAAGAGAAGGAGGAAGGGAATAAAAGGAGGAGAAGGATAAAAGAAAGAAAAGGTGGAAGGCAAGGACCAACATGCCAGGTTGTCCTCTGACCTCTACACATGCACGACCACACTCACACAAACAGAAAGATGGAAGGAGAGAGGGGAAAGAAGAAGAAAGAAAGCAGGCAGGGAAGATGGGGGGAGGGGAGCAGAGGAGAGACCCCTGATGACTGATCATATGTCTGACCACCTGGATCCAACCCTGCCTGGGCCCATATACACCCCTGGACTTTGCTGAAACAGTGAGTTTTCCGTTTTCCTTAAGGCTTCTTGGTTATTTGCCAATGGGGTTGATATATACAATGATGCGTCAGGGGTGGACATTAATATTAATTTTCTTTTGGAAATATAGCCATAGATGACCAATAGCAAAGGCAGTTTATCTGCTACAGTAAGTTTTAAGGGTTTCAGACCCCACGAACAATAGTCTTACCTTGAATCAGGAAAAGTTGCTTAAATGAAGTGGTTACTCTCTGGCATGACTGAAAAGTATCATGGTAGTAAATGAGAAGCCAGTAGGGAAGGAGCAGGACTCGGTCACAAATGAGAGGGGGGCTGGGTCTTTTTTTGTGCAGGAAAAGGAGGGCTCTAGGTGAGCTATAGGTAAGTAGGCATCTTGTTTTTTTTTTTGAGAGACAGCAGAGAGAGAGGGAGAGGAAGACAGATAGATGTGGGCGCGCCAGCAGTCTCTCAGCTGCTGCAAACGAAATCCAGATGCATGTTCCCCCTTGTGGTCAAGTGCAGCATTGCGCCCTTGTGTCACTTTGCATCTGGATAAACGTGGGACCTGGAGATTGGAACCACTGGAGATTGGAACCAGCGTTCTTTGGCTTAGGAGGCAGGAGCCTTAACCGCTAAGCCATCTCTCCAACCCTGTGTTTTTTTTTTTTTTTTTTTTTTTTTTTGAATAGCCTCTCTGAAATTACTGCCCATCCTTCACTCTGATTTAGATATTGGCAAACTGTTCTGGCTACAACTTGGAGGAGGTTATTAGAATATCCACCCCCAACTTGTATCCAGAACATTCCTCCAGGTACGAAAAGGTGGATTTTTTTTTTTTTTTAAGACAGCTCTGCTATTTTCCTCTTTGTTTTATCAATACTGCCTCATTTCAGCATGGGGAGGCCAAACTGCTCTGGCTTCATCCCATGAATTAATGATTCTTCAAATCAATTTAATCTAGAGCCTAATAAATTTTCCTAATGACAAATCAATGTCAAAAATAATGAAAGGAGGAGTGATTCAATGTGTTTGCCCCCCCAGTCTCTACTTCCCTAAGCAGAGATGTATTATCTGTAGGGCGGATTTAACATTTTCTCTTTCCACAATGCATGGCACTTTTTTTTTTTTTTCCTATGCAGGCTGAATTCTCAAAGACAGAGTACAGATTTCTTCCTCCTTCTACAGACACTAGTACCTATAGCATTGTCACTCTTTCTTAGCCTTTTAAAGCATCAGCAGAGGGAGAAATGTCTTGACTGTTTCTTGCTAAGATAGAAAAATACATAGATCCTGAGTATATGTGCATGATTTTGTGTGTGTGTGTGTGTGTGTGTGTGTGGATACTTGTGTTATGGAAAGCTTTTTCAACAGCATTGTTAGTTAAGAGGTTAAGGCTGTGATGTATTAATGCCATGGAGTATGTAATAGGGAAGATGGCCAGGAAATGAACAAGACGCCCCATGCTTTGTCCCTCCTAGCCTGAGTTCTATTGCTTGAGACAAATAAATAATGACACTATTAAACTAGCACTTTCCCCATCTCCTGATGCTTGGTTGATAGGCCCAAAGAATTAAGCTGTACCTGGTAAAAGCATACTACGTGCCCACAATGGAATAGAGTGCTGTATGTAGTCGGAGATTCACTTACAACCTTGTAAAACTTGCCATTAGGCTTAGTAACTCATCTGCAACAGAGGAAGAAAAGAAAATGTAAGTGTGCTTAATAATGATGACAGGGACAGCCCACATCCAGAACAGGGTGAGAGGTCAGTGGTAAAGGAAGAAATCATATCCAGGAAGCTCCAATGTAAGGGGTTGGGTTTAATAAGGCATTGCAGGTGGGATGGAGTATGAATTAAGTGTAGGATAAGACTGAGGTGGACACACTGACCCCGGAGGGTCTGCTGGATTGGCCAAGATATTTTTGACTATAGGGTTTTGCTTCAAGGGTTGACCCCAATTGTAAAGGGCAGTAGAAGTCTGTTGTCTGTGCATTTATCTTAATTCTCCTTCAAGGTGGGCTGAAAGATGTGGGAATAGACAGGACCAGACCAGATGGGCTCAGCAAGGTTTCTAAGGAAAGGTCCTCCAAATCTCACTGGGCTTTACTCAGGTCTTCTCCTCCTGGATCAAGACACACAGCTTGTATGTCCACCATAATGGATGCATTTAATAATACTTACTGGCCTTCTGGGAAAAGGGTTCAAAACAGCTTAACCTTTCCTCTCTCAGAGATGAGCATGATCAAATATTTAAGGCCTAACCACACCTTTACCCTTAGTCATTGCTTAGGATGGGATGGAGGAGAAATTCCACTTTCAACCAGAGTTGTGTTGAAGTGTTGATTTTCCTCACGGACCTCAGTAGAAACTGGTGGCTTATGGAAAATTAGATAAAGCTTCCCAGGCACACAAGCTGGACGTGTCAGCAAACACCTCTTTTACGTAACATAACGTGGGAAAGGATGGTCAGTTTGTCTGCTGCCACTGATGCTTGGCTTGTCTCTCGGATCAAAAGGGTCCAGCCATGTTGTTGACCACTCTGCTGCCTGTTTCTTGTCTGTTTAGAGTGATGCGTTTGCATTACTCTGAGGCAGGATCAGGAGATGAATGGAAAATGAAAACCAGAAACACTCAGAAGGGAAGGGATACTGGACAACAAGTCAATGATTGGCAAAAAGAAAGAAAGGTATGGAAAGGCCTAGAGGATAGAGGAAGGGTGGGGGGGTGGTACACAACACTGATGGCAACATGAATCAATCGTGTAGAAACCTTCTTTCTGGATACCGCTCTACAAGTTATTACCCTCAGTAAGGAGGCAGGGGACTCAAACAGAAGAGCTCCCCAAAAGGTGGAGAAAACATAAACCTAAATCCATGGGTGCTGGCTGGTAATTCCCTGGGCTAGAATTGGGTTTCCCCCCACAGTGAGGTGTTGGCCAGGGAGACTCGAGGTTCCTAAAATAATACAGGCTATTGCCAAAACACTTGGTTACTTTACCTGCAATAGCTAAAAGGTCAGTCCCTATTGCTGAAGATCCCACAGCTCTCAGTCACAGGACATCAACTGATCATGCTGGAAGTGAGAGGAAATCTAGTTACCTCTCATGTAACCCTAATAGTGCTGGAAAGTGCTATGAGAGCCGCTGGAGAATAACAGCTGCCAACTGATGAAACAGGAGATCCTGCCAGTTACAAAATCAACAGCTGAGCAAGAAGTGCACATTTGTGCAATAGTGGCACCCAGCTGATGTAGGTAACCAACTGCTCGCAGATTGGACATGAGACCCACTTGGTGGGGGTGAACTCACATCTGGCTCTGGGAACTAAGCCAGATTTCCTAGAACAGGAAACCAATAGGCTCCAGCAAGAACCTCCACTGCTCTCTAAGTAAGGAGGATGGATATGCACATCAATAAGCTTTCAAATGATTAGGCTTATCCCATTTTATTCAAACTGTGCTCTCTTTTGGTTGGAGAATCTGTTCTATTTTACAGATGGAGGAGAATGTGGGGGAGAAAAAGGATACATCAATACATCAAGAAGAGAGAGCCAATTGTGTACCAGATGGATCACCTCCACCTCACCTGCCTGGGCCCAGAAGTCACTACAGAGGAAGTGGTGACACGAATACCACTCTCACAGCTGGCCTGAAACCAGTTCCAGGGAAATGGCGCCAGACACTGTGGTCACTCAAAACTCATAGAAACAGAGAAATAGAGTCTACAGAGAAACCAACACTAAACCAGATCCCTATCTTGCCCACCAAGGTTCAGGGAGCAGCATGGAAGAGGAGGTGGGAAGGCTGTAAGAGCCTCAGGGTGGGTGGGAATAGCCCGAGATACCATGTTTCCCCATCCCTGCAGAGTCTGACTCTTGGCCCCCACAATGAATACCAGTAACCCCATCAAAGACCCTCAGGGAATTGGGGCGGGAGAGGGGGTCGATGCGTACAACCTTTTTATAAGGAAGTCAATAAATTAAATTTGTATGCAAAAAAAAAAAAAAAGATGACCACACAGCTTTCTTTTCTCCAAGTTAAACTGAATAACTTTTTTTTTTTTTTTTTTTTTTTTTATCTAAGATATTTTAAATTCCTTGAGATAAACAGTCTTGGCTGAAAAGAACTGATGATGGAAGCTGTCAGCAAAGAGGAGGAGAGGCTTGCCTGCTGCTGCAAAGTCAACGGCTCCAACTTAGAAGCACCTCATTGTCCAGGACAGCAAGTGGGTGTCGTGTTCTCATTTAAAGAGAGGGCCTTAGTGTGTGCTCCATGAGGACGTGATACAAACTTCACTGCCTTTGAATGGCCCAGGGTCTGTAGCATCTGATGGGATTTGAAGGGTCGTCAGTGAAAATGTTTCACTATTCAGAACACCGAACACTGTGGGACAACGGATACATGTGGTCTGGGAAGGATCTGTCACTCAGTTCTCTGGAAAATACACCTGGGGAAAAAGGCATCCTCCAAGACTTAATTTTTTTATTCAACCCACCCACAGGTGGTACCTTCCATAGTGCCCAGCACAGAGTAGGTGCTTTTGGTCTACTCAAGAATTCTTTGACACAGAGTGTGGATACCTGCCCTTTATATATATTTTAAAAATTATTTATTTATTTATTTATTTATTTGAGAGAGAAAGAGAGAGAGAGCGAGAGAGAGCAAGAGAGAGAGAGAGAGAGAGAGAGAGAGAATGGGTGCTCCAGGGCCTCTAGCCACTGCAAAGGGACTCCAGGTGCATTCACCACCTTGTTTATCTGGCTTATGTGGGTATTGGGGAATTGAACCTGGGTCCTTAGGCTTCACAGGCAAGCACCTTAACTACTAAGCAATCTCTCCAGCCCTCCTTTATTCAAAACACAAATTCTTCTTCTTATAGACTAGGGAAATAAGGAAGAGTCCAGTGCCTGTCTAGGCATCACAGAACTGGAATTGGTTGAGTAAGGATCCTTTTCAGTGCCTGTTCACCCCACAATACCTAGATTCTCCCTTCCTCTGCTCCAGGAGCAGTGGAGCAAGGGGTGAAGAGTGATTCCAAAGCCAGAGGATGGAGAGTTCCCTGGCCCCAACCTTCCCACACTGCATTGTCTTGGCCATCCACCCTCACTGTTTTTCTGTCGGGTTTAGTCTTGTCTGCCCATGCTGGCACAGGTGATCTGAACAATGGACATGCATACCAGATGGATGGGGTATGTGACTCCCAGTCGGGTTTTTGTAGATTCTTATAGTTAGAAAGTATGACTCTCCTATATGCTTGAGCAGAAGAGATTAGGCAGTCTGATACCGGGGACCCAGATAGAATGAACATGGGGGGGGGCTCTTGATGATGGTCACCTGGGAGAGGAAGTCTTTATTCGGAGCCTTTTTGCTATCCTTATCCATCCATTATGTGTTACTTCCCCTATGTCCACAGCAGCCTCAAGCCCCTATTTCATTCTGCAGCACAAAATGTTTTAGCTTCAACTAAGACAGAAAGAGAGAGAGAAAGAGAGAGAGAGAAAGAGAGAGAGAATGGGCACACCAGGGCCTCTAGCCACTGCAAACAAACTCCAGATGCTTGTGCTACCTTGTGCATCTGGCTTATGTGGGTCCTGGGGAATCGCCATCTCGCCAGCCCCACCTCAGTGACTTAAAAAATATTTTTCATTTATTTGCAAGGAAAGAGAGAGGTAGAGAAGAGATAGAGAATGACAGAGAAGGAATGGGCATGCCGGGGCCTCTTGCCACTGTAAATGAACTCCAGATGTATGCGCTACTTTGTGCATCTGGCTTTACATGGATATTTGGGAATTGGACCAGGGTCATTAGGTTTTGCAGGTAAGTGCCTTAACCATTGAGCAATCTCTCAAGACCCCTTCAGTGACTTTTCTAGACCATCCTTCTTCCATGCTTATAGCACATCTGTTATGTGTTCAAGCCACTTTGCATGTAGTATCTCCTCTAATCACCCCAGCAATACCATGAGGCCAGGAACCACCGAGGTTCAGCCAGATTGAACAACTTCCCTGAGGTCCCAGTGGGATTGACAACAATGGGGTTTGCATTCACTGATGAACATGCCCCTAGCCCTGTGGTGGCGGCTTCTGCTATCGGTAGCAATTTATTCTTTTCCCATCCTAGCCACCTGATGATACCCCAGGAATCAAATTCTTCCTTTGAAGATATAAAATGGACTGTGTCAGCTACTTTGTACCAGAGGAGCCAGAATTTGACAAAGGACCCTGGAAGAGCAGTGTCAGTCCCTGCTGCACCCGAGCCCTTGCCTGTGGCCTGGAACCTCTATGGCTGCAGCCCAATCCCCTTGCATCTCCCCTCCTCCAGTCCCACCATTAATGAGACTCAGAAGGAGGGAGTAGGGACTTGAGAGAGTACTTCCTTTCTTATTTATAGGTCTCCACCGGAGGACCAGAGGCAAGGAGTGTGGTCTCTACCCTGGAGCAAGGAGCCAAACCCTCATGGGAGCTGGGTCCTGGCTGGGCTCAGCCTGTGACCCCTTGTGTCTTAATCTCTCCAGCTGTACAATTAGGTAAAAGTTGGGCTACAATGAAAACCAGATGTTCCATCAGGAGTGAAGTCTCCTGGGCAAACAAATTAAATAATAAATAAATGCTTTTGGTTTTACTAGCAACTGGCCACGTTGTACCTCCTCCCAGGCTCCAATTAGAGCTCTCCTGTTGTCTTGGGGAATGTTAAAACTCAAGCCCAAATAGGAGAGAGTCCTGCACGGCTAAAATATGCTTGGTAGTTTTGATTTTTGATTCTTGTTGATTGCTGGCCTGGCTTTGGTTTCATGTGAGGCTGAAAGCCGTCGCTTGCAAATCCTCACGAGTTTACTGTTACATTCTGGTTTGAGGGAGAGAGAGGTCAGTTAACTAGGTTGCTACCCTTTTTTAGTAACTTGGGACATTGATCCTGGAACTTTCTAATGTGTGAAGTACTCAGGGAATTACAGAAACAGTGTGGATTTCTCTCAAGCTGCCTGAAAACCCCCAAGCCAGATTGAACCCTAGGAAAGCAATCCAGAGTTTAGATTCCAAACCATAGGCATTCACTTGAAAATCACTCTCAAATGTTTATGCCTATTCCCTGCTTTAGCTACGTGTCTATAGACAGTCATATTTGGGTGCGTAAAGAAAATGAACGAGGTCAGATTCATCATTTTCTTTCATTCTTTTACTAGTGGGTCTTTTTTTTTTTTTTTTTTTTTGAACTAAGGTCTCACTCTAGCCCAGGCTGACCTGGAACTCACTATATATAGTCCCAGGCTGGCCTTGAACTCAGTGATCCTCCCAACTCAGCCTCCCCAGTGCTGGAATTAAAGGTATGTGTCACCATGCCTGGCCCTAGTGGGTCATTTGTCTGCTTGACAATATTTATTGGTTGCCTGTGACATGCCAGCACTGGGCCTGGCATTGAGGGAGCTGAAATTCCTACCTACTTAACAATCAAAGACCAAAAAGCTCAGGATTCTGGTTTTATACTCTATTTCAGCACAGGGCTCTAGTCATTTCTATTTAATCTTTTCAAAAGCCCAAGAAAATGTGTAATGTCTAACAGAACAGTGGAACAATTAGTGTCCATCCCATAGCTGGCCACATTTGGTCAAAAGGAAGTTGAGCTTTCTGTCAGCACGGTGAATGGTCCCCATGTTGTGAGCACACACCATGATGGCTGAATGAGAATCACCTAAGAGATTAGTGAAACACGCTTCTGGGAGTGTCTGTGAGGGCATTTCCAGAAATGAGCATGAGGGCTCTGACCTAATGACTAGAACAATCTCTTGATGGTGGCATGTTTGAAAGGTGGGGGTCTAGTTAGGGTAAGTAGTCTTTGGGCAGTTATACCTTATCCTGGGCCTTTCTCTGTTTCTTATCTGCCAAGAAGTGAAGACTCAAGCACATGGGGCCAGGCAGCCGGGGACGGAACCTTCTGAAGTTGTGAGCCAAATAAAAGCATCCCTTCCTTGAGTTGTTTCTGTGAGACAACCTGCAGCAATGCTGATGAGTGTGATCAATGCAGATGCTACATGTCAAGTATGGTGGAATGGTCAATGTCTCCTTGCTGTGCTAAAGTACATGACAGATCAAGGGAGGAAGGGTTATTTCAGCATATTTGCAGTCCTTCATGGTGAGGGAGGCATAGATGTAGGAGTTTGAAGCAGAACTGGTCTCCCTGTGTCCTTAGTCAAGAAGCAGAGTACTGAATGCTAGTGTGCTCAATCATTTCTCTATTTTAAAAAATGTTTTTGTTTTTTTTTTTTTTTTTTGGTTTTGCAAGGTAGGGTCTCACTCTGGCCCAGGCTGACATGGAATTAACTATGTAGTCTCAGGGTGGCCTTGAACTCTCGGCGATCCTCCTACCTCTGCCTCCCGAGTGCTGGGATTAAAGGCGTGCGCCACCACGCCCAGCTTTGTTTTTGTATTTTTTTAAAGTTTTTTTTAAAAATTATTTGAGAGAGAGATAGAGATAGATAGATAGATAGATAGATAGATAGATAGATAGATACACAGAGAGAACAAGTGCATCAGAGCTTCTAGCCAGTAAACAAACTCCAGATGCATGTACTATCTTGTGCATCTGGCTTATGTGGGTTCTGAGGAATCAAACCTGGGTCCTTTCGCTTTGCAGGCAAGTGTCTTCACAGCTAAGCCATCTCTCCAGCCCTCTTTCTCTCCTTTTTATACAGTCAGGGACTTCACCCACAGTTAAGGTAGGGCTTCCCACTTCAGTTAACCTAATCAGGAAAATTCCTCATGGACAGGCCTGAAGCAAACCTAATTTAGATCATCGCTCCCAGGTGATTGTAGGTCTTGCCAGGTTGACAGTCAATATAAACCCTCACACATGATGCAGCATTCCACACAGGTCATGTCCTTCCTTCTTGCTGCTTTTGAGTTGCAGAACCAGCTCCTGTATTCCTGACAGAAGCCAGAATTCAGGAGGAACAGCTGATCAGCTCCACCTTAATGGTACCCATCACCTCCTGGGAGAAATGCCAAGCCTGCTCTATAGATACTCAGCACTGGCCATTTGACAGAGCATGAGCTGGGGTCTCTCTAGTTGTGATCAGATTTTTGTCCTCATAATGTCTCTGCGAGATCACTCCTGTAGAAGAGGACATGGAGGTATACCATGGTAGAGTGACTGGCCCCATGGCATATCACCACGATCCTCAAAGCCGGAACCCATACCCGGTGGTTGGAACTTGGAAGACACATCTCCATGGCTTCTGTGAGCTCTCCTTCCTGTGGTTCCTCCACTTATACCCTGGAGAGTGTTAACTTCTCTGTGGGCAAGGGGGATGGCGGGTCCCAGAGGGTTTATGTTTCTTTGGCACAGCTGGGATCATGATATCCACTACCACGTCTGATCAGCTGTGAATTTCTAGCAAATATATACAGTTACGTAATCACCATGTCAATCAAGATAGGGAACACTCCCGTTTCCCAGAAGCTCCCTGTGTTCCTCTGCAGTCTCACATCACCTCCACCTGCCCAGCTCATGGCCAGCTGCATTTCTAGCTTTCTTCTGTCTCCCTGCCTTTTCTTCTTTTGTATGTCCTTCTCTGCCCAATGATGTTTCCTTTATTCTAGAAAGACTAGTCATGTTATTTGCACGTATTGCTGTGTAGTTGTACTTTTGCAGATTGTACTGGTCTGTGAAATCTACAGATTTTACTCCTGTTAAGAGAAGAAATAACTTGATGGGAAGTATAAGAAATGATAGGAGAAGATGGTGGAGGATAAGACCTTGACCTCCTGTGTACCAAATGGTAGACTGCCAGCTAACAACATGGACCCAAGAAAAGATCTGAAGCCCATTGTGATGTTCCTGGAGGGTGACCACAGCTGCTCCTGAAATTCTTGTTCCAGTTCCACTGCTGAGTTCCCAGGTGACTTCGGAAACTGGTTGCCCTCTCTGAAGTCCTTCAGCTTATCTGTGAAGTAGGCCGAGTTGGTTAAATTAGTCCTGTGGCTTGATTTCTCCTCTGGTCAAGGTTGGATTAATTAGCACTGATTTCCCCAGAGGCACTCAAGGTCTCAACTCCAGGCTAGCATTTCCAGCCCAAAACAAACACAGATCTAAACATCAGACTTCCAAGAACTTCTGTCTAAAGTTTCCTTCCACCTCTTTCTGGGAAGCAATCAAGGGCTCAGTTTTCTAGGAGACTGTAATTTGTTGAGAAGCATTTGACTGTTGTATTGAAAGGTTGCACTGTATGTGTAAAAAGGTGTTTATGAGGCTTCGTACAGTATAGTTAATAACCAACCAATACCAGAGCCTTTACAACAGAGACCCTGGCTGCGAGCATCTATACTGAGCCTGGCCGGGCCCGCGAAATGTATAATTACAGTGGCTGGTGGTCTGGAATATAAACCAGCCGCATGCTGCAAGCCTGCAGGTCAGCTCTCTCTATGGACGGTAGCACTTTCTGCACCGTCCTCAGGCTCCACAGAAATAAGCCTCTTTACTCTTTCAACCCAGCTTCGGGACACCTGCAGATTCTATGCACCAGGACACCAGGTAGGCTGAGCAATATGCAATTTTAGAAGCATGGGAAGCCAAGAGCTATGCAGTAGCCAGTAACCAGGCCAGGGCTGGCATTTGTTTACTCATGTAGGGAAACTCTGGGCTGAAAAGTCCAATAGCTCAATCCACTGCTATTTCTTGTCAGGAATGAGGCTTTTGCCTCTTAGAAGGTCTCCCAGTTTCTACTCTGCCTTCACTCTTAATCCAGACTTCACCCTGCAGGGAGAAAACATTCCTAAATATATAGGTCTTCACTTCCGAGAGCATCACTGGAGGCTGCCGTTGTTCTCCAGTACAAGCCTAGTCTCCAGAGCATTGCACTATCTTTGCTGACATCCATGGCCTTGCTGGGTGCATCACCCCTTGTGCCCTGACTCTGTTTCTCATTGAACCCTCTTTTGGGTCCTTTCTGCAGGCAGCTTCCCATTGGCTGTTTCCTTAGGCTGGAATTACCCTGCTTCTTCCCCTCAACCCCATAGCCTCCTACCTGGTAAACTTCTACGTCATCTTTCTGACCCCAGGGCAAGTCACTTCTTCTGGAAGAGCTGCCTTAATCTCCTGGAACAGGTCAAGTTCCCCATCTCGGTTCATTCATCCTGTATCCCCAAATCACACTTCTGGGGGACTAGAGAGATGGGTCAGTGGTTAAAGGCACTTGTTTGCAAAATCTGCTTTCTGGGGTTTGACTCCTCAGCACCTATATACAACTGGATGCATAATGGTGTGTGCTTTTGTGATTCCAACATCTCTAAGCCAGTGTGAGGTGGAGCCAGGAGAATCTGACTCTCATATGCCAACTAAGTTCGTGTTTATTTGTACCAGCAAGAGAACCAGTCTCAAAGGAAGTGGAAGAAGAGTTCAGACACCTTGATGTTGTCCTCTGACCTCCCATGTGCTCTGGAGGATTCACATGTACAAACACACACACACACACACGCACACACACACACACGTCTGGTGTACCTGTCACATAACTGGGATGGAGCTCTATGGTTTACATTAAATAACTCACATATGGACGGTGGACTGACAGCATCGTAGTTTTCATGTGAAGAAGCTAGGGCTTACTGTCTCCTGGATAGGGGAAAAGTTGGTACATGATCAATCCAGAATCCAGTGACTCTAAACACAAGCTTTTCATTAGGTCATACTCCTCTGAGGTAGTGAAAAAATGTCTACGTGGTAAACATAAGATTCATGTATAAATATTCACCACCCCCTCCCAAAATGTTAAAGATAAAGGAGTGGCAAACCCTCAAAGGAAGACACAACCTTGCAATAGCAGATGTCTCCTGTTGATGGCTCTGAGAGCAAATTGTGTCCTCCAGTTCCCCTCTGGCCTCTTAATTTTTCTATGAGGGATGCCCATTTCTGTCATAATGAAAAGATGTTTGGTTTTAAAAGAAATTTGAGGAAGCAAAATGTGCATTGCTTAAAACATCATAGCAGCCTTAGAATTTTAAAATAAAATAACTCACCACTCTAAACCAACTGCGTTCAATTTTGCATTTGCCTCCGAGGGCCTATCTCCTACTGAAAACCATGCCTTTCCCCACAATGGAAGTCATGGCGTATGTTCTCGTCTGGTTCTTCCCAGTGAGGATTTTGTGCTGATGATCATGCAGTAGTGCATCAAGGTGACATCATCCCTCGTTCCAGAGTCATTAGCATGACTGGTATCAACGAAACTTCCAGGATTAGAACTGTCTTCTCTGGTAAAACATCCTGACTCACCATTCTGTCTTCTCCTCAAGGATTTAGTGGTCCATTCCACACATATTTTTTGAAGGCTTATTGAGCAATGGACCCTTGCTAGGTATGCTTAACTTAGCTATGGTATGAAGCTCAGTTCCATCAGAAAGCAAGCCAATCTGTCTCTTAAGACAAAAATAAGAGGTTTCCAGAATTAAAAAGATAACCTACAGAAAATCAAAAATTTGGGTGCTTGGAATTTTTACTTATTTGATGCACTGTTTGGAAGTGGATTTTAGATAATGAAAGTATATAGAATCATTTTATGTCCATTGCTGCTTTTAATTCTCTAGTATTTGGGAAGCAGGAAGAATTCTCTTTAAGTAAATCAATTTATTTAAAGTGTCTTTATCATGAAAAATGAGATCACACCACACCACATACATAGCGTTTGGGCTTGATTTTTATCACAAATTAGCATGCCTTGAGGTAGTTCTCCATCAGAATGTACCTCAGGTTTTTTAAAAAATATATTTATTTATTTATTTATTTATTTATTTATTTATTTATTTATGAGAGAGAAACAGGGGGAGAGAGAGAGATTATGGGCACTCCAGGGCCACCAGCCACTGCAAATGAACTCCAGATGCATGCACCCCCTTGTGCATCTGGCCTATGTGGGTCCTGGAGAATTGAACCGGGATCCTTTGGCTTTGTGGACAAATGCCTTAACTGCTAAGCCATCTCTCCAGCCCCTGAAAATTATAGTTTTGACAGTCCAATAAAGGCTTCCCCATTAATACTTCCCCAAGTATACAACTTACTGGCCAGCAACTCTGTCTGCTCTTTAAAATTTGGAGCTTACACTGGAGAGGTGGCTTAGCAGTTAAGGTGCTTGCCTACAAAGCCAAAGGACCCAAGTTTAACTCCCTAGGACCCATGTAAGCCAGATGCACAGGTGGTACATGAGTCCGGAGTTCATGTGCAGTGGCCAGAAGTCCTGGCATACCCATTCCTTCTCTCCCTCTCTCTCTCTCTCTCTCTCTCTCTTTCTCTTTCTCTCTCTCTCTCCATTTCTCTCTCTCTCAAATAAAAAATTTTAAAAAATGTTCTTTTAACTTTTCCAGTATTATAAGACCATGATGAAATCTTTTTTTTTTTATTTGAGAGAGAGATAGAGACAGAGACAAAGAGAGAGAGAATGTGAGCACCAGCAGCCTCTCAGCTGCTGTGAATGAACTCCAGATGCTTCTGCCTCCTTGTGGGTAAGTGTGGCATTGCACCCTTGTGTGGGAACTGAACGGGTGTTCTTAGGCTTGGCAGGCAGGAGCCTTAACTGCAAAGCCATCTCTCCAGCCCCATGATGATATCTTATTGAGGGTTCATTCAGCATTGTCTTGCTCTTCACTGGGCTAGAGCTGTTTTGCATATGACTGAGAAGAACTTCCGCTCTGGAGAGGGTCCTGGGATGAGGGAAAGCTGGAGTAACCTTTCCTCAGGAAGCTCATGGCCTCTGAAGTCAGAACTAAAGGTCAAGTACAAGCTGAGCATAGAGGATAAGTTGCAAGCTCAGTGGTTAAAGTGGATAAACAACAGAGGAAGAGAGAGAGAGAATGAGACCTGGGACATGTCCATCCATAAATGCAAAGACAAAGAAGGCTCTGGACACTCTGGTTCTCGTTACGTACTGCTGGAACAGGTCTCTAAGGAGCATGCCACCTTGAACAGGAAGCTCTCTTTCTTAAAAAATTATTTATTTATTTATTTATTTATTTATTTATTTATTTGTAAGAGAGAGAAAGGGGGAGGGAGGAAGAAAGGAGAAAGGCAGAGACAGAGAGAGAGAGAGAGAATGGGGGCACCAGGGCCTTTAGCTACTGCAGATGAACTCCAGACACATGCACCACCTTGTGCCTCTGGCTTATGTGGGTAGTAGGCAATTGTATGTGGAACCTTAGGCTTTGCATGCAAGTGCCTTAACTTCTAAGCTATCTCTCCAGGCCAGGAAACTCTCTTAGAATGGAAGTTGATGTGCTAGCCATGCAGCTAATTGTTGGTCCCTAACCTGCATAGTCAACTCCTTCCAAGGTCTGCAGTGAGGCCATGGCAGTAGTTTCATTTGGGTCCATGGTTCTATAAAATTTGCAAAATTAGACTTTCCAACTTCAACCCTCCCTCCATCCTACTACCTACCTGCTATTGTCCATGAACCTTGTTACAAACTGGTCAAAACGACCCTGCATTGTAGCTACATTCAGCATGCATTTGGTGAAATCTGTTGCCAGCACACTTGTGGAAGGTCCAGTGACACCCCTCTTCCCTCCAGGCTAACTGACCCCATGGTGACATGAGGCTATGTGTCTGGAGACTATACTGCCAAAGGAATCTTCCCCTTGGTACATAGTGCCAGAATCAGGAGTATGTAAGAGGATAAAGAGAGGGAAAAAAAGAAACATTTGAAAGATGAGTGTCAGAAGCTAGGTTTCTATATTCATCAGACATGAACAATGATGAGCAGAAATTTCTGTTCAATTGATTCCTAGTCAAAATAGAAGTTCTTTCCTGTCAGAATATGCTCTGAAAAGTAGCATTTTATCATCTATATAATTATAAACCTACTATATTTTTAAATTAAAATCCTATGAAATATAATTTATCAGAAATATTATGTTTAAAGGATACAACCCTGTATTCTTCGGTGAGTATATCTGTCTGTAAAGTTGAATGTTTTATGAATTCCAAGTGTCATGGCTTTTACTTTGGTCAGCCGTACTAGGGAGAAAACTGAATTATCTTTCTCTTTTCGCCATAGGAACTGTTACAAAGTCATTATCATAGGAAGTTGCACACTGTAAGAGTCAACTTGCAGGAAAACCGTGTGATAGATTATATATGTTAGAACCCCTTCTAGCCCCCTCCCCCAACCTGGTCAGCTTAGATCTGAGGCTCTGGGTATGATAACTGAAGTTACCTCCAGGCTAACAGGAGAGAAGACCACCTCCCGCCACCCCAGCTTTGTACCTCTGCACACAACCAAAGGCCCCTCCTTCACAGAGCAGTTTCTCCCCGCTCTATGAAAGCCTCTTCGTCAATGGCATATGGCATTGGGGCAATGGACAGCTGAGTCAGGAGGCCTGACACTCACAGATCACTTAGTATGGTCTTCCCCTGGAAGACCCTGTCTCAAACAAGGTAAAAGAAGAAGACCAACACCAAGAGGTTGTCCTCTGATCTCCACACATGCATGGCGGCACACGTCCACCACATCAATGATAATGATGATAATCATTAATAATCATAATGCAGTGTTTCTTTGGTGGATGTTGTCGTTATATTTTCTTAATTTTCCAGCTTTGGAAAACTAGCATTTGGGCATTATTTCTTTTTCTAAAAGCACATTGTTTGGGCCTAAGTTCATGCCTTTGCTTTCTAAGGGTGCATGAGGCTCTGAAGTGGTATGTACTGCATCAGTCCCCACCTTCTGTAAGTGGCCGGGAGGTCTGAGGTTGGCCATGGAGTCCTTTTTCAATCTCAGCTGTGAGCACAGCAAAGAACAGGTTTAGGTTTGCTTCTGGTTAACTCTTTATTCCTGTCCACACCCCCTTAGTGGTCTGTGGGAAGTAGCCACTCAATAAAGCCACTGCATGAATTAATGACCAGGCTTCCAGGCTGATTGGCCAAGAGAATTCTTTGGATCCAATGACATGTCAGATGATTCTACCTACTGCATTGTACCTTCACTGCTGTAGGAAGAATATACGTTCCCCTCCTCTAATAGTAAACTTACCCATGGGATGCTTTGATCTCATAGGGCAGGAATACGCTGGCTGTTCCTTGGCTGATCTGCTAATCCTCACATGATGAGAGGGGAGAGGAGTGAGCCTGCACCCAGCCTGGAGCCTTTGGGCCGCCGGAAAAGTGCGGCCTTCTGACTCTAGGCGTGTTTCCTGGTGTTAACATTCAATCTAAAATCTAGCCAGAAACCATATTGCTGCTCAAGCAGATACATGGTTATGGATAAAACGGACCAGCCCAAGTGAGAAGCAAGAAAAACAGCCTTGCAATGTAACCACTTAGACAAAGTCAAATATAGATTTAACAACTAATTATAGGAGAAAGCTGCAAAGTGCGTTATAAAATCAAGTGTTTGTACAGAAACATTTTTGCTAGAAAGCAAAGTGGTAGCTCATTTGCATGTTTGGTATTGTTAGCATACAAAGGAGCTGAACTGCTAAAATTAAGATAGTGAGTTGTTTGAAAACCTCATTTTAAAATAGAATAAATCACGCCACAGACAGATGTTTAAGAGTGAGCCTGATGTGGGGAGAGCTGGCCTCTGGTGCCAGGCAGGGGGTAGGGGTAGAGCTGTCAGTCTATAAAGGCCAACCAAAGTCTTCTCTGGGCTTCCGGATTCAAGGATGTGGGAAACTCACTCTGGGTGGTTTTCTGAGGAAACACTGTGGTTGAAGGTTCATAGTGGCCCCACCATGGAGGAAGCACCCATCCGAAGAGGTTCAGTCCCACAGTGATCTCGGGGCCAGGTGAGTGCCTTGGCTTCACGTGCAACATCCTGAGGCACCAGAGATTTCCAAGGCACAGCATGCCAGGAGATCCCCACTCTAGAGGCTTCCCCTACACTTGCATGGCCTTGACAGAGGTATGCCCCCCTCCACAGCCCCAGACCCTACACAATAGTCTCTTCTGTTAGGCAGTGTCACCGTTAACCCTCACCCAGCTTCAAGAATGAATGTGCCGTGACCCCACTCACAATCCCAGTTTCCACAGGGGAATGTGGAGGGTAGGATGAGGTCCAAAATGTCTCCAAAGCCCAAGAAGACAGGAAGAGGAGCGACTTTTTATTTTAACCCAATTTTAATTGCAGAGCTTACTGATCGAATGGTATTTATCATAGATCCCAATAGGAAGAAAAGGTAGTTCCACCTGTGACCACGAGGAGGTAGAAAATATTCAAGACCACTACTAGAGTCTGTTAGTACGAGGGGGCATCATCTAGAATCAGCATGAGCCAGGAGTGGTGGTGGCTCACTCCTTTAATCCCAGCACTCAGGAGGCTCAATTGGATGTATTATTGTCATGAGTTTGTGGCCAACCTGGACTGGGCTGCAGAGTGAGTTACAGGTCAATATAGACTAGAGTGTGATCCTGCCTCAAAAAATAAAATAAAATCAATAAAAAAATTAATAAAAGAAATTTAAAAAAATAAAGTAAAATCACCTTGATGGCTCTGCATGGTCTTGCACACTCTGCACACAGGCAGTGGCTCACACAGAGCCTGCAGTGAGTACACAGAGGCACACTGTGGTGGGAAGTGAGGGTTAAGCGGTTGAGGGAAGCTGCAGCCACCCCCCACCCTATAGCTTAGAGCAATGTAAGACATGGCTGTTCCCCAGAGCACATGAGGAGAGGCTGCTGCAAACTGGTTGCCTGGCATGCAAGGGGCACACTACCAAAAGAAGCTAAACCAAAGAAAAGTCCAGAACCAGGTAGCCCATCTCCCAATTATCCACCATTAATTCCACCTCAGTGGGAAGCTTAATGACTTCCTGAGTTACAGAGAACAAAAATACAAAAGGAAATAAAAAAAAAAAAAACCCTGTGAGATGATTATACTTTCAACTTGACAGGATCTAGTCAAGTCCCTGGGCATGTATGCTAGGGAGACTCTACGTGAGGTTAATTGATGAGGGAAGAGTCACCCTAACTATGGGTGGCACTATTTCATGGGCTCAGGTCCTGGACTGAATCAAAAGAGACCCTGGCATTCATCACGCTCCACTTCCTAACAGTGCATACAATGTGACCAGTGGCTTCGTGCTTCTGCCACCATGCTGGGCTGTAACTTCAAACTGGAAGCCAAAAATAAACCCTTCCTCCCATAAGTTGCTTTTTCTCAGGTATCTTCTCACCGTAAAACAGGAGTGTAACTAATACAGAGAGATTTCAACAGGCATCAGTCGATAAAGGTGAGTTATCAATATTGGACCCAAACTTTCCCCCCAAATAGATAATTAATAAAGAAAAACTTTTATCCCAAGATATGAGGGAATAATAAAAGGAACTAATTCTAAGAAAAAAAAATAACCCAGGCTCAAGAACTCCATAGAAGAAGGCATACCTAACAAGAACACACAATTTCCTTTCCCCTCAAAAAGAACCCAGAGTTCTTTTTTTATCCCAGCACTCGGGAGGCAAGGGTAGGAGGATCACTGTGAGTTCAAGGCCAGCCTGAGAATACATAGTGAATTCCAGGTCAGCCTGGGCCAGAGTGAGACCCTACCTAGAAAAACTAAAAAATTAAAAATAAATAAAAAAGCCCAGGCTGGCCTTCAACTTGCTATGTAGCTGAAGATGACCTTAAACTCCTGATTCTCCTGCTTCTGCTTTCCAAGTACTTGTACTTCAAACGAGGGACACCATATCTGACTCCCAACATCTCCCAGAAGAGAGGATGAGATGTGAAGAGTTTGCAATATATTATGGGCAAAACTTAAATGCCTCATGACTGAAACTATACTAGAACAAATCTGGCAGCACCACACACAGAGCTGAAGCAAAAGTGTAGTTCCATTGGAAGAGCCTGATTCGCATGAGACAGATCAAGCCTTTCTATCTCCCGGTGGACTAATACCACATGTCACTGGACAAGACTGGGAAACACAGTGGTGGAAACATTTGGCTTTCTTGTCCTCTCCAGCTAGTGTCACATCAGTTCCTCTTCCTGCCACTTAGAGCTTGAAGACGTTCACTCGTATCACCTTATGGTGCTCTTTGCAATTGCATGGAAACCAATGAATGCATTTGACCATCAGCTGAATCCCATTGCCCCAGTGATCAAGATTCTACTTATTGGCTCTACAAATATTAGAAGGCTTTATGGTGCCTACCACTGGGAACCCAAATTAGTACAATAGTAAAATAAATTTACTGGTTCACCTAGGGAAAAAAACAACAACACAGCAGTTTTATTAGAGAGCTGCCTTCATTTCTGCGTAGGTCTCAGTTTTTCCCTTACTCACATTTTAGCCATGATCTTAACTTCACTTGGCTCATGGTTGTAAGTGTCTGCCAGCAGGCCCTGGAGACAAACGCTCTGCCAGGCATTGTAAAGTAGTTACCTCGTTGCTGTTGGGACACAGCAACCAACCAGAAGCAGCTTAGGGAAGGAAAGGGTTTATGTCCGTTTACAGTTTCAAGGGGACATTTCTTCAAGGCAGGGAAAGCATAGCATGGACAGATAGTGGGAAGGAAATACAGTGAACTAGTTCTTACAAGGGATATGCTGGCTCTTAACACCCAAGGCCCCCTCCCAGCAATACAACTCCTCCAGCAAGGCCCCCTTCCAGCACCCAACAACTTTCTGAAATTGCCACCAGCAGGGGACCAAGTATTCAAAACACATGAGCCATTCAAACCACCCCATGCTGCAAAAGCATAGCTCTCTGCAAGTATCTAGCAAAACCCTGGGCTTCACTCTGCGTGGCCTTAGAGGACATTCTCCCCTCCCACCTCCCAACCACAAGAAGTGATGTACTTTACAAGGGAGTGATTCTCTTGGTTCAGTCAGGGTCCACATCTAGTCCTTGTAAGACGATTAGCTTCGTTCAAACCGCTGCACTTACTACATAGAAGGGTAGAATTGCCACAGAACCATCTCTGCCGGCAAGCTGGTGGGTGAGGAAGAAATCCTTTCCAATGCTTTTCTTTTCCCTTCTCCTAAGAGTGCGCACTTGGTATCCTTGAAGTTGAATGTATCTGTGACCCATCACATACTTTCACACTTCTGCTCCCTGCTGGTCATGGAAATGTATCCTGCCTCATCTTCCTGGACTCAATCAATGAGTTGGTTCCTATGGAAAATCATTATGTCTCAACGAGAGTGAGAATCAGCAGGAGCTGTCTTTCTCAAATATGTCTAATGAAATCCTTGAGCGTCCGGCATTAGAAATGTCGGGGGTTCTGGAATAAAAGGAAAGACTAAGGAACTGGTTTCTGTCTAGGGCTCAGTAAAGTATATTTGCAATAGAGTTCCCAGTTTTGAGGACCTTGGGGTTTGAAGATAAGAAGCATGCCTCATTGGGAAGAGAACTTTGACATTCACCACTGCTGCTTTCTTTTCTTTTCTTTTCTTTTCTTTTCTTTTCTTTTCTTTTCTTTTCTTTTCTTTTTTTTCTTTTCTTTTTTCTTTTTTTTTCTTATATATCCTATTTATTTATTTATTTATTTGAGAGAGGGAAAGAGACAGAGAGAGAGAGAGAATGGGCACTCCAGGGCCTCCAGCCACTGCAAATGAACTCCATATGCATGTGTCCCCTTGTGCATCTGGCTTATGTGGGTCCTGGAGAATCGAACCACAATCCTTTGGCTTTGCAGGCAAATGCCTTAACTGCTAAGCCATCTCTCCAGCCCCGCCACTGCTGTTTTCACCACGATGTCGTCACCACACAGCATTGTCTGACCAATTGCAGTTCATCTTCATGACACTTTTAAGGACAGAGCAGAAACTAAGATCTCCATGGTCAGGAAGAAAGATGAAGACCAGAAAGGAAGCACAATGTATGTGAGCAGGGACACATCCCTTATTGTTTTATATTTTATACCATTTTTCCACTGCGTTTTCATGTGAGTGTATATGTATGCGAGCAGTATGTGTGTGAGTGTATGTGTGCATGTGCACACTGCACAAACATATGTGTGTATGCATGTGGAGGCCAGAAGGTTGATGTCTCCATCTTAGTTTTTGAGATTGGATCTCTCAGTGAGTCTGAAACGTATGTGATTCATCTGGTCTAGGTGGTCAGCAAGACTCAGGGACCGTTCTCTCTCCATCTCCCCAGGCCTGGGATGACAGGTTTGCTGGTGTCCCCCGCCCACGCCTGCCTGTTACTGAGGTACTTGAACTCAGGCTGTTATGCATGCACGGCAAGCACTTTGCTGACAGCCATCTTCCCCAGCCTTGTAAACACCCTTTGAATGGTAGCATTCGTGTCGTTACTGTCATCCAGGCACACCATGTCACCAATGGCCATGATGTCTTTCTAGGCAAGATACAGGTGTAGCCTCGTGCTTCAGCACCAAAATAAGCAGACAAATAAGCAATGAGTTTTAAGGCATAAGGACATATAAGCAAATGATCCCTAAGAGATGGGGAACGAGCCAGGGAAGCCCCACAAGTGCCCCAACTTCCTTCCTTCCTTTAATGCATTCCAGGTCATGGCCTGGATAGAAAATACTCAGAGAAGTCCATGAAGGGAGGTGGATCCAGAGACATGCAGAAGTTCAAGTTCATAGGATAAAATCATAGAGAGGAGAGAAGGAAGGTGGGAGAAAAAAAGAGAGAGAGACTGATTTACAGTGTCCCCTTGTAGTATTAGTCAGGGTAGGGGTTGGTGCAAGCAAGTGAGAAAATATGCAACACTGTAGAAAAAAACCTTTTAAAAAGATGGGAGCAGGGCTTGAAAGATGGCTTAGTGGTTAAGGCGCCTGCCTGCTAAACCTAAGAATGCTGGTTCCAATCTCCCGGTCCCACATTTAGCCAGATGCAAAGTGACGCAAGGGCGCAATGCCATACTTGACCACAAGGGGGCGCACACATCTGGAGTTTGTTCATAGCAACTGAGAGACTGCTGGGGCACCCATTCTCTATCTGTCTTCCTCTCCATCTCTGTCTGTCTCTGTCTATGTCTCTCTCCAAAAATAAATAAATAAATAAATAAAAAGATGGGAGCAAAAAAAAAAAAAAAAAAAAGGCTAAGTATTCACACAGGCCTAGGAACAGTGCACGTTCCCATAGTCTAGACAGGAACCTGCTGTTTTTAGGGGGCATTGGGTAGAGGACTTAGGAACATTTTCACTCAAGGATGGGGACTTAAGCCCCAAAATAAGTACTGCTTGTGTCTTCTCAACAAAAAACACACACACACACACACACACACACACACACATCAAAAGATACACATTATTTCCAATAAATTTCAGTAGCATTTATAGAAAGACGAGTATATCGCGGCATACAAATGCAAACACCACCATGCTACCTTGACATGCGTACAGATTGGCTAACATTACCATGACTGAATCAGCTGAGTGTTGGTGAGATGTGGTGGAACTTGAACTCACGCTCTACTGCAGATGGAGACACTTTGGAGGACAGTGGGACAGTTTCTTCAAAGGATGAACTTACATCATGTGCGTGAGCCACATATTCTTTGTACAAGCATTTACCCAACGAAAACAGAAGCTCCATCAGGCTCCATGCAGGCATCTAGCAAACCTGCTTCACACTGCCCATGGCCATTTCCAAAACACAAGACTGTGTTGCAAATTCAAGACCCTCTCTTTCCTGCATTTCTAATGCTCCATAATAACAGGTGGGGTGTCAATTTGTTAATCCAGGGGGGAACAAAGCACACTTTTAAGAGCTTTTAAGGACAATTTTTGCACATTCAGGCCTTCAAAAGAGTCTACATTCTTTGTGTTGCCCCAGTCCAGGTCAGCTGGGAACCCAGCATTCAGAAGACCCATGTTTATGGGGACACCTGAATCAAATCTCCACATACAGTGATACCAAGACTTGACAACCAGCATTTGTAGCAGCCTCATCCAAAGGCTGGAAAGAGTCCAATGCCATCAGCAGATGGATGGATATACAGCCTGCAGAGTGTCTATACAAGTCACTCATACAACGTGTTATAGATCCATGGAAAAGAATAAACCAGGGATGCATAATATAACATTTACAAATCTCATAACTATGCTGTGTGAAAGTATATGAAACCAGAAAGAATACTTGCTGAATAATTCCATCTATATAAAATATATAGTAACAAAAATTAGACCAGGGTTTGTCTGGGGTTAAGGGTAAGATGGGTCTTATTGCAAAAAGAAGTAATTAAAGTTTTGCAGGTGATAAAATTTATTTGTTATATTGATCCCTGTAGCAGTTTCAAGCATGCCTACACACACCAAAATTTATTAATTGTACATTTTACCCTTCTGTAGTTTATATTTAGTTTATTATCTGTCACTTAGGCCCTAGTTAAACTGGTAAAAAAAAAAAATGCAAAAGTTGCATGTTACAAGATTCAGTGTTGTTAGTCCATCCATTTTCAATTTCCCAATAATTCCTATCACAGTCCTAGCATACTATTTTATGGGTACAGATTCTAGGAATGAATCTAAACTATATAGAAAAGGAAAACATTCAGATAGCTAATTCACTACAATGGAAAACAGAATGCAAGGGCTGACCCTACTCAGCTTCATGACGGCAAACTTACAGTCGTCCTTCAAACAACATGGTTTTAGAGAAAGAAGAGCTAGTTAAAGCCATGGTACAGACTTGAGGGTCTCCAAATGGCCCACACTCCAACACGTATTCAGCTGACTTTGACAAAGAAGCAAAGGAAACTCGACAGGGAAAAGAAAATTCATTTTTTTAAAAAATTTTTGGAGAGAGACACAGAAAGAGAGAGACAGACAGAGAGAGAGGGAGAGGAAGACAGATAGAGATGGGTGCGCCAGCAGTTTCTCAGCTGCTGTGAACGAAATCCAGATGCGTGCACTCTTGTGG
This sequence comes from Orientallactaga sibirica, assembly GCA_036365145.1. NCBI lineage: Eukaryota > Metazoa > Chordata > Mammalia > Rodentia > Dipodidae > Orientallactaga > Orientallactaga sibirica. The sequence goes on from JAEOAD010000030.1 coordinate 5,153,635, forward strand.
TCAAGTGCGGCATTGCACACTTGTGTCACTTTGCATCTGGCTAAACGTGGGACCTGGAGATTGGAACCAGGTTATTAGGTTTAGCAGGCAGGCGCCTTAACTGCTCAGCCATCTCTCCAGACCAACAAAAGTCATTTCTAAAAATGGTACATGGACTCTTTTGCCCTCCACATGCAAAATCAAAAGCTGCACAGCCCTCACAACTTTTAAGCATTAACTCCAAGAGGATCATAGACTAAGGTAAGAAACTTAAAACTATATAACTTCCAGAAGACAACACAGAAAATCATGTGATAAGCTTTTAGGTATGCCCCTAAAAACACAATGAATAGAAGACTCTACCATGATAATTTGGATTTTTAATAGATAAAGCATGTGCCTTGCAAAATATGACCATTAAGGCAATGGAAATACAGGCTCCAGCTGGGGGAACTACTCTGTGAAACACAAACCTGATCCAAGTTGTACGAAGAACTGTGAAGTCTAACAATAAAAGAAACAAACAGGGATGGATGAGATGGCTTAGCAGTTAAAGTACTTGCCTGTGATGTCTAAGAACCCATGTTTGACTCTCCAGATCCCACATAAATCAGACATACAACATGATGCAAGTGTGAAAGGTTGCACATGCACACAAGGTGGCACACACATTTGGAGTTCAATTATAGAGGCTGGAGGCCTGGCATGCCAATTCTCTCCACCCCCTTTCTCTCTCTATTTCTTACATTAAAAGGGGGGGCAGTTTGTTGGACTTACCTCAAAGACAGAAAAAGAAAAGAAAAGAAAAATAGCCCATGTACACAAATGGAAAATTCTGAATGGGAGCTTCACAAAAGAAGACATACCAAAATGACAAATGAACATGAGAAAAATGCCAAACAGCATTTGTCACCAGGGACTTGCACATTAAAACTGAGATATTGTGGCATGCTTCTCAGAATGCCATCCCCAGCAGAACACTCGACATAGTCAACTTAGAAGGAGAACGGGTTCATTTTGGCTCATGGCAGCAGAGGTGTCAGTCCATAGCCCCTGGCTGTTGACCCTTGACCCTGCTGAGGCAGGACATCATGGAGGTGAGAACAAGTGGTAGTGGCTACTCACTTATGCTAGACAGGAAGGTGTGGGGGGTGAGAAAAGAGATCAGACCTAATCTTCAAAGGCACACCCCAGTGACCTACTTCTTGTAGCTAGGCTCCATCTCCTAAAGTTTCTACCTCCTCCCAATATAGTGACACAGCTGGGCTTTAAGCTTGCAAAATCGGAGCCTCTGGGGGACATTCCATATTGGAACCATATCATGGGATATAATAACTAAATGTAATAAGGCGTCTTGGATAGGATCTAGAATGTTAGGTAAAAGCTAGGCAATATGACTTTAGTTAATAATATAACAATATTAGTTCAGTAATCATGACAAATATCACACTGACATAAGATCTTAATAGCAGTGGGAACTGTGTGTGTGTATGTGTTAATAGAGGAATGGTCTGTATTATATGCTTCATTTTAAAAATATTTTATTTATTTATTTGAGAGAGAAAGGGTGCAACAGGGCCTCGAGCCACTGTAAACAAACTCCAGAAGCATGTACCACCTTGTGCATCTGGCTTATGTGGGTACTGAGGAATTGAACCTGGGTCCTTAGGCTGTGCTGGCAAGCATCTTAACCTCTAAGCCATCTCTCCAACCCACGGTCAATTTTGATGCAGATATAAAACTTTTCTCAAAAAGAAAGTCTATAAGGGATGAGGAAATGACTGAGTGGTTAACAGTGCTTGCTGTGTAAGCATGAGGAAGGGCCTTGGACAGAGAGTTGGAGTTTGATTCCATGACCCATGGAAAGAGCTTGATGGTGACACACACATGCCTGTAACCCTAATCCTGAGGGAACACAGAGACCACAGGCTTGCTGAGGTTTTCTGGTCAACCAGTCAGACTGATAGAGAAAGCACAGCTGCTCCAGGTTCTGTGAGAGACCCCATCTCAAGGAAATAAAGAAATAGAACAACAGAGCAGGACTACAGACCTTCTCCTTTAGCTCCTCACAGGGCACACAAATCTGCATGCACACACGTGCATATACCATATATACACACACTACACTCACACATGCACGCCCAAACCAATGAGAAGTCGAAAGCCTACTATTGACAAATAATATTGCATGACTTGTGAGATCCAGAGATGATGAGGTGTCTGCACTCCTTGACCCGCCCTCCCCCACCAGGCTCAGGCTCCTTCCATGGCATAGAAGCTGCCACGCTTTTTGCCATTATTGGCTAATATGAAATATTTCAGTCATGGCCAGTGTTGCCTTGGGATGAATTGGAAAGTGTGTCACATAAACTAGTCATTAACTTTTCTTATAACTTGGGCCAGTTCTGTATGTCCTTCCTGTGCCTCGGAATGGTTAACGCAGCTCATGAGCAGCAGGAGGGGGAGGGGGAGGAGATGGGCTTACCTCCTACAGAGTTTATGGAGCCCAGGAACCCACACCATATACAACTTAATCCTCATGTTTATGTCTGGGAATATATTAAATGCCATCTGCCTAACCATTTGCCATGTGATAAATTAAGTCGACATCAACAATGCTATAACACCAAGGAGCTCTTTGCTGTCTTCCAGTTTGATATTAAATGGGTTTTGTTACCAAACTCTTCTTACAAACATGAAAAGAACAGTTGCGAGCCTTCTGGAGGAGCAGATGGTCTCCGAGGCTCCCTGGCGCAGGCTCTCCGAAAGTTACATGGTCTCCGTGGTCTCCATCTTCCTTGCTTGCAAAGAGTTCTCTGGGTTAGGATGTTACTGGGGTGAGCAAACGTTCTGTGGGTGATGCTGAACCCTGGCACACTGACTCTGTTGCTCTGTGAACACGGGTGGCCTACTGAGCCTCTTGGCATCTCAGTGTTCACACCTGTAAAATGGGAATAATTATTATGAACTTTAAATGAAAAAAATAGTCTCCCTCTATTCTTGACTGGTAAAAGACATCTATTTTCTGGCTCCTGTGTGTACTGTACACACAGGCACCACTGAAAATGCTAGTCAAACAAAGCTCACCCTCACAATAGCCTTTGCTGCTTTCCAGTCTAATAAATCTATTCTACGGTGGCCTTTTTTATTTCAAAAGCAATGTACACTCGGGAGGCAGAGGTGGGAGGACTGCCGTGAGTTCAAGGCCACCATGGGACTACGTAGTGAATTCCAAGTCAGCCTGAGCTAGAATGAAACCTTACCTCAAAAAAAAAAAAAAATACAAACAACAACAAAAACAAAACAACAACAACAAAAAACCCCAGCAATGTAGCAAATTAAATTTATTCTTTAAATAGCCTACCAACGTCCAAAGTAAAGATAAAACGCATTTAAATTTTAAACACATACGCAGAGGACAGGACACAGTACATACTAGCTGATAATATTGTTTTTGATATTCTTAACCATGACAGAGGGTGCAAAAAGAACAGTCTCCCAGGGTTCCCATGAACCCAATGGCTTAGTTCTTCCCTAACTGAGACACTCCCACCTTTGACTAAACAGTAGTATTTCAGTCTTTCAAATGGCCAGGTCAAAGTACTTACCATGCATACTTACAAGAACCAAGTGCATACCTGAAGAGTAGATCTTCTCCCACCCTCAGACCTTCAGTTCGTTTCTTTCTACCTCTGTCAAGGTCAGCATCTCTCCCTTTCCTCATCTTTCCGAGAGGGATAGATCATCAACCTGCTCTTAACACGTACCCTGTTGAATTCCTTCCTTTCCAAGGATCACTTTCTCTGCTCTACCAGCGCTTCCTGGCCTCATCTCCAAAATGCACATTGCACTCACGTTCTAGCCTCAGGGTGGGCTTGAGGGAGAACCCAGCCTGAGACAGTCCTGTGTGTTTGTTTTGTCTGTCTTACAGTACTGACCACCCAGTGTCTCAGCAGCCATCACTGTTTTTTTTTTTTTGGTTTTGCAAGGCTGACCTGGAATTAACTATCTAGTCTCAGGGTGGCCTCGAACTCTTGGCGATGCTCCTACCCCTGCCTCCAGAGTGCTGGGATTAAAGGCGTGGGCCACCACGCCCGGTTTAGCCATCGCTGTTTTAATCCCAACAGACTTAACAGAGTCCCAGTGGCTAAGTCAGTTCTAAGCAGGTAAAGATGATCTCCTTATCACGCGTGAATCGCGAGCAGCTTTGAACGCCTCGTCATCTGGTTCTCTTGTCCACTTCTTCGTCCTGTGTGCCCAAGGCTTCGAATGAAGCACGTCATCTTTCTGCCCATCTTTCTTGTTTCCCAACCAAATCAACAAAGCGCTCTCATTCTAAACATGGAATACATTTATTTGTCTATCTTTCTTACAACATATCTAATATCCTGTGGGTCTAGCGGGGCCAACCCCCTCCCCCGCTCATATCACTCACAGGTGCACCCACAAAACTACATTTTCTTCAGACAGAACACATCTTTTATTGGGCTCGTGTCTGTGATAATGATGCAGGTGAATTTTATCATTCCTTTCACTCTACTAGTAATGAACAAATTCACTGCGTATTACTTTGGACTTGATCTCTGGCAAAACACGACTGGAACAAACAATTTGATTTGTCAACACCTTTATAAGGGCTCCTCAATCAATGTCACAAATCCAAATTTAAACAGCAAAGTACATTTGACTGCAAGACCCTGGACTGATTATAGCTCCGAGTTCAGAGAATTGCTCCAGACAGGGCAGCAATCAGATTATTAACTCCACTTGGAAATACTCTCTGCTGTCCGGATTAGCATGCATATTTTGATATAGATCGATAAGCAATCTCCTCTCTATAAGAAATGCCTGCAACATTCATTTGGCTGATCAAAGGTAGATATCAGCTGGCTGTGACAGCTAGCTATTGTTTCCTCGCTTTCTTTACAGAAGAGCCTCTATTAAAAAAAAAAAAAAATCCCTGGCTCCTTTTCAGCTAATAGTGAATGCCAAGAGAGGGCCACAAAATCCCTTCTCCTTCCCAGCACTGAGACACAATTAGTACAGGAGGACTGGGGTCTTTTTTGAGCCAACTTAACCCATTTCCTGCATTCGCTTACAAGCAGCAGCAAGTTTCCTCTCCATCCTTTGCCCGTTCCCCTCCATTCTGGTTTATTGTCCACTAGCACGGGGTCTCGAGTCTGGGACCCCTGCCAAGGTCAAAGTTCATAGGTTAAGACCTTAATATCATTCTAAACCAGTTAGCTCAGGATTGGGTAGAAGCATTGGATGCTGGGTGAGGGCATGGGATTGACTTATGACTTCAAAGATTATTTATTTAACCCTCTCATTCCTTTCACTACCCAATTCTATCATAAATTTCTTGGGCCGGAGAGAGGGCTCAGCAGTTAAGGCGCTTGCCTACAAAGCCTAAAGCCTCAAATTCAATTCACCAGGACCCATGTGACACCAGAGGTACAAGGTGGAGCATGCATCTGGAGTTTGCTTGCAGTGGCTGGCATGCCCATTTTCTCTCTCAAGTGCAAGAATGAATGAATGAATGAATGAGTGAATAAATAAATAAAATATTTAAAATATCTACTCTCTTTTTGAAAAACATCCTTTATTCGTATTTTCTGCCCTTTTCAATCCATCTCAAAGTCTTTCCCCCTTTCTTAAATCCCTTTCTTTAAGCAATTCAGCATGAAGAACAAATCACACTGCATCGATCCCTCTTTTCTGTCCAAAGATTTCAATAAACCAAAATGCAAGATGTGCTTGTTGACCATCATGCTAGTTGTCTAAGGGACAGACTCAGGCTACCACATAGTTTGTACACATGCTCCAGCTTCTTTTAAAGAGCAGGGACATTCTTGCAATTACATGTGTGCTTTCATAGTGACTGTGTATACATTTTATTGTACCTGTCCACCACTCATGCACAGAAGACACACATCACACACATGCACAAACACACACACACACACACACACACACACACATCACCAGGCACAAAGTATGCTCCCCTACCATAGTTATCTGGTATAGAAGAACAAATAGCTTACCTATTTATATTATATTTTAATTTTGAAAGAAAATCTTCTTTGGTATTGTTTTATCTCCCACATAGAGTTTCACTGTGTCTATACTCTGGCTTGTTCTCACACCGCATGCCAAAAGCATGTCAGAATGCCTGTCTCCCCATGTAAGGGCCACGGAAGTCAAGATGGCATATTTTGATGGCTCCCGTGCACATTCCCAGGCTCATGTCAAGAAGATGCCAGCCCCCGAGTCCCTGCTGGGTGGGTGGTGACACATTCTTCAGGATTATTTGATTTGTTTCAAAACTTCATAGATATGAATTGATTGTACAGACTCAATTAGTGAAAATCTACATTATATGTTGTTTGAAATAAATACGTTTGGAGTTGAGTCATTTGAGGTATGCTTGGAATCACATAAAGAGGGACAATCTAGACAGCTGTCATTGAAGACTCTATCAGAATAAAGAGGCAGAAAACACTCACTAGCTTGTCTTCTTGCAATACTTCAAGTTTAAAATGCTTGAAAAATAATTTTCCTTTGAAATCTTCTCTGTCTGGATATAGCGTAGCTCTGCCCTTATCTAAGTTACTGCAAACACCATGTAAATGGGTCTAGGGACATCTTCTGAGTTGCTTAAGGTATGACATATTTTACATCACCTTGACAAATCTTCGCAGCATGTCGGGCTGTGTATTTATTCTCATTTTACAGATAAGATTGACTTGATGTGAATGGCACAGGAATCTGAATTAAGATCTGATGACAAAGCTGAGAACAAAGCTTAAACAGCCCCAGAAGCCTCATCCTGGAATGACAGACCTGCCTTGGATAGCCAGAGTCAGAAACAGTGGTTTATAAAGGGTTTGTTTTCTTCGACAAACAATGCAATTGATTCCAATGATGAATACAGGTGAGTCTTGCTCACAGATCTCAGATTCTAACGTTTTTAGTGGAACTGAAGAACACTGGACTGATGGAGCCTAATTATGTTGAGACAGAAAATTTACTTCCAGGAATTAAATTTGATGGAAATGCATGTAAACAGGACCCACCCTCAGGGTAGGTAGGTTTCCACTTCACTGAGCGGAAATGCTTTCTGGCTCAGTATTTGTTAGGTAGTAGCTTTGGTCAATTTTTTTATTTAAACTTCTCTGTACATTTTCTAGTAAATGAGAGTAATGATAAGCCCCACTTTACAGGGGTGCTGGGAGGTTTAAATGGGAAGATATAGACTTATCAAAAACATAAGTTCATAAAAACTATCATGTATTACTAGTAACAGTAATAACCACAGTTCTCCTTAATTTCTTCATCCATACATATAATCAAAAAATCATTCATATATAATCCATGAAATTTATATATTTCATCCATATATGTCATATAATTATCCATGCATATAATCTACTTCGAACATGTTCTGATTAAGGCCTTTAGTTATTTTCTCCTTTGCTATGAAAATTTTTAGTTATTCTGATTGTATTGAATTATTGCTTAGCTTCAGTTATTATAGATCTTTATTTCCAGTGTTTTTCAATTTTTCAAAGTAATTTGCATATGTATCATTTTCTTCGTCTCCCACAAAACTTTCTGATATGAGGTAAATGCAGAATCATTTAGGAATTACCTGTTAAGCACCTACCTTGTTCCAGGGGAAGTGTTACATGGCAAACAGAAGAACTGATGTCTTTACCCCCTCCCCCCCAACAACCTCAGTTTCATGCAAAATTATTAGATGTCCTTGAAATAAAGGCAGGTGGAAGTAAAGAAAATTGCCCAGTGATCATCAGAACCTGGCCTTTAATGAAGACTTTTAGTCATGACCTGCAATCCACAAAGGTTTTTGAGATGGTGAAAGGAAATGAGAGAAGACAAAATGGAGGAAGGGAAGGAATAGAGTGCAAGAAAAAGGTGAGAAAGAAGGAAGGAAGGGAAGAAGGGAGAGGGGGAGGGAAGGAAGGGAGGACACATTTATCTATGATAAATTGGTTGACTGGGACATCAACCTGGACTTCCAGCTGGAATTATAAAAAAAGAAAATAACCAAATTAACACCGAATCCATATAAACTGTTTAGAGTAGGAGTCCCTAATAGTTTCTCCATGGAGAGAAAAACAAGGGGGTTACAAGCTACTAGTTTGGCCTTTGTTGCCAATGACCTTGACTCTTACCAGTCTGGACTGCTTTCATGGTGTTTCACCCCTTGTGGTATTTTGGTGTGAAACGTCAGTATTCCACATTCCTGGAGCAACCAGGTCTAGCTGTCTCCAGAGCCATGAGTTTATAAGGTTCTCGACTCACTGACTACTGAAGTTGGAGCTCAGCTTCATCAGCAAGGACTCACATGCCCTGGACTTCTAGGATGCCAGCGTATGTGTCATTTTTGCCTAAATGGAAGATTCTCAGAATTTCTGCTAAGGGACAGAGTCCATAGCTGAAGAAGATGTGGCATATTTCCTTTGCTGTGGCAATTACATTTTGGCCTTCTTGGTATTGGGTGGGAACCATCAGCCTGGGGCGCTTTTCTAAGCACAATCTCACTACAATCTGTTATATAAAATGATTTCTGGCAAACTTTTTTTCCCTGACTGAGGAAGAAAAATGGTTTTCATTTCTAGTCTAATAACTAAAGACTTCTGCAGCAGGAAAAGTGAATCAAACTTTCTGACCCACCCGGTCAAGCCAACACAGACATTATGATGGTGTTACCAGGCAGCCAAGGCTAAATCTGATATCAAATGACTGCTTTTCTCTTGTGTGAGTGATGCTGTGGACGAGGAGGGGCTTGGGCAACTTAAGGGCAAGTTGGATGAAAAGTCTGGGTTTTCTCTTTGGCAGGCAACAGATAAATCAAATGCCAACTTTGTGAGATGCTCAGTGGGTCTCCTTGGTGAGGACATTTTCTCCTTCTAAAGTGAAAGGTTACATGCAAAAGACAATTGGAAATATTGAATGGCTGTGAGCATCAATGAATCCAAAGTTCTCTTCCCTATAGAAGGAGATGATTTTTTCTTACTGACTGGACAAGGGATCCGGGGACAGTTCCTGCTCCGTAGGCTCTCTCACTGTGAGACAGTTGTGACTGAAGCCAACCCACACGAGCCCATACCCCCATACTCAGATTCCTTCCTTGTCATGTCATTGAAGGGAAACCTAAAGAAAGTCAGTAATTTTTTTCTAATATTTGATGATTTATTTATACTATCTCTGTTTATTTTTATTTTTTTTGAAAATTGTACTAATGTATAAGCCTGTTTTTTTTTTTTTTTTAAAAGTCATTTGGTACAGTCTCATCACCTTGCCCATAAAACCCTCCGACTGTCCCAGTGTTCAGCACATAGTACTTAGTATGGAAGTGCTTTTGCAATGTTTTTCTTCAACAAAACTTCAGCATAGGCGGCTGGAAAGATGGTTCAGCTGTTTAAGGCACTTGCTTGCAAAGCATGCTTGCCTCGGTACAATTCCCCAACACTCACGGAAAGCTGATTGTAAAGTGGTGCAGGCATCTGGGATCCTAAGGCCCCTATGATAATGGGAGGTAAAGAATCCAAAGAGTGTGGTCTAGTTAGTTCATTTGTGGTCTGGCAGTGGCAAGAAACCCTGTCTCAAAGAAGGTAAAACAGACACCTTTAAATTTTCTGTTGACTTCCACATGAATACACACACCCCCATAAACCCAATGCACACACTTGTGTGTGTATATATACAAATAAATAAATAAATAATTAAAGACACTATTAATGTTTGACATGTTAGGAATTCTCGTATGACAGGTAGCAATAATAAATTATAGTATAGGCAATTAATTCATAGTAATATGATTTCAAATTTTTTTGTTTGTTTTTATTTATTTATTAGCAACAGACAGCGACAGAAAGAGTTTGAGAGAGAGAGCAAGAGAGAGAGAGAGGGAGGGAATGGGTGCACCAGGGCCTCCAGCCACTGCAAATGAACTCCAGATGCACGTGCCACCTTGTGCATCTGGCTTACGTAGGTACTGGGGAATCAAACCTCAAACTGGGGTCTTTAGGCTTCCCAGGCCAGTGCTTAACTTCTAAGCCATCTCTCCAGCCCAGTAATGTGATTTTATCCTCCATCTTGCCAGTGTGATTGAATAGGAGACATTAAAAAATGACACATGTAATTTAATATACTGAATGTATGTAGAAAGTATGCCAGCCAGGCAGAGGAGAAAGGAGCTTATTTGAGGTAGTGGAAGAAGACATCATAATGGAAATAGTAAAGTCAGCCAGGTAGGTGGGTGAGCACTGGTAGAGAGTGAAGGGCACTGATGCCAAGGGCACACCATGGAGAAAAACAGAATGACACACACCCACAGTGTGCCCTGACTTCTGAGTAATTTATTCTGGAGGAAATGTGTGTATATTGGTAAATCTCACAGGCTTGAGAGCAATGTGTATCCTGTCTATGTGGTTTTGTTGAGTGTCCAGAAAATGCACTTGAAGCCAAGTACATAGACATGACAGCAAATAGAGAAAGGATAGACCTTGAAGTAAGAAGTACGTGGGATAGGAATAGGTGAGTTGGTGTCCAAGTGGCTGTTTGAATTGATGGTGGCTTTACCAACCTCTGTTCTATCAGAACAGGAAGTTGCTTGGAGTTTAAATGAGGAGAATTTAATTCAAAATATTGGTTGCATCAGGTTTGGGATAGCTGGAAGAGCTACAAGCATGCTTGTGGGAATCCTGGACTTTTGTTACCAGACGACAAACTTACTGCGCCAGCTCATGATGGGTGCTGTGGATACTAACCCCAGGAACATACTGCCGGGGACCCAGGCGTTCTGTTTGCAGAGCTGTCATCAGCATCAGACAGGCTTCTGGCTCCTTCTACCTCAACCCCATTGAGAACGCTTTCCCAGTGGAAGTTACCTGGAATTTAGCTGCTGAGGAGACCTAGGTGATGGAGTCTACCTGCTTTCAGCCCCAGTGGGACAGAGAAGACAGAGACTCCACTGTACCTATCTGACAGAGAGAATGTAGGGTGAGCCCATGGCTTCTGGTTGTGCTGGAGGAGGGGATACAGGTAGGCCACCCTTGGGAGTTACCAAAGCCATGTGCTCTTACTCTGTCCCAAGGCCAAGATCATTCCTTGTCTCAAAGTAGTAAAACACATGGTCTAGTCTCAAAAAAAAAAAAAAAAACTGTGCAATTCCTGATTGGTCATCATCCCTATTATGTACTTTTCTGTCGCAACAGTTCTCACCATTGTCATTAACTAACTAATTCAATGAGACTATATGCTCCAAGAAGGTGGAGCATATTTGCTAAATTATTCCTGTATTTTCAGGGTCTAACATATATTTGGTTCTCAGGCAATGTCTATTGGGTCAATGAGTGAGTGCTAAGGGAATCTTTGAAGGGACAGTAGACAAATACATGGAACAAAAGCACAAGACAAAACAATAAGGCCGACGGCAGCAAGATCTGTGTGGCCATGCAGACCCTGGGTGCAGGAATGGGGTGAGTTAGAGAGTCCAAGGTGCCACATGGAGGCTTGTCTGTCTGCCTTACTCCTGGGGAACTCCCACCAAGAGAAAGTATGAGGAATTCACCAGGCCTCTGGTTGTACACGGCTGTCTGCCATCTAGAACAGGGGGATTTTTCTGACTGTATGGGGCTATACGGAGACAGGAAGTCTTAGGCATGGAGATAATTATGGATATATAATAATAAAGATCATTTAAGAACTGATAATAAATGTTTATTTTTAAAGCACTAAAATGCAAAGCCCAGTGCTCCACGGGAGGAAAAGGGCTTAATTAAAAGCAGAAACTCTCTAAAGGGCGATCAGGCCTAGTATCCACATAAAACCCCATACTGGGCATAAGAGTCACCAGCAACCGAAAGGGTTATAATAAATGCACCCTGTAAAAGCAGAAATAAAATGAGCTCTGTCTGAGGTATGAGGCAAGGGGAGGGCCAGCCCAGAGGCTGGATAACTGTCCAGTCCTCACCTCATTTATGCCAAATTATCTCAGGAGGAATTAGGTACTGACCTGGAGGTGACCACTTGTGTTTTAATAGGAAAACCCAAAGTAGAAAAGACTTGCCCAAGACTTGAGGACAGAGGTAGGCTGAGACCAGAGGAATGAGCACTCGAAAGCATTCCAGGTCTATTTCCTCACCTTCTCAGGAGAGCCAGGGTGGGTTTTCTGACTCACAAGGTGATGAGAGCAGTCATTTCCGTCCATTGGCAGAACTTCCTTGGCTAGACCACAAAGTAGGTTTTAGCCTTCTGAGGCCTGCATGGTGCAGAATGCTGCCCCTAGCGGCATGGTGAAGGCACAGCAGAAACAGGCTCCAGGGTGGGGGCCGCAGTCTGACCAGCCACACTGTCCACAGAGGGGCTCCTTAGAAACCTCGTAGCTGGCCATCATCCTGACAGTCTGAAGAGCTTTTCCATGCTGTGGATCTCCCCAGGCCTGGCTCCAAGCAACTTCACCACAAAGACCAACATTCCTTTCTGAATCTGTACAGTAGACACTCATTCCTAGTCTGCCCAGCTGTCCAAGCAATGTTGAGAGAGGAAAATGAGATTCATCGATCAGAAAGTGTCTCCAAGGGGTAGCTAGAACAGGTGTTCAGGAAATGACAATTGTGTCCCACTGCCCACCGAAGGGAGTAGTGTCGACAGCCACCAACCCTCAAGACACTCTTGGGTGAGCTAGCTAGTGGGTTCAGAACCAGAGGTTCAGAATCAGAAAGCTCTGGGACTTGCCAGCCATTTGCCTTCTGCTTTTTGGACATAGGAAGTTGTGTCCTGTCTCTGTCTTTGGGCCCTAGTTTCCCCCTCTGCAGAGGGGCTGTCATCTGAAGCTATCATAAGAGTCATGACATGTCACACTGAGAACGGTGCTTAGTTGGCGGTGGGTGTTCTGGTTATGACAATCTCTAACACTGTCCCAAAGTATGAGTGTATTGGAGATGGGTGAGGTTAGGTGCCCACAGGAACAATCAGTCTATGTCCCTCACCCAGTTGTGAACAGTGAGTAAGATGTACAGCAGGAATTTGGGGAATGTTCCCCTTGCTGTCCCAGGAGGAGGGAGGACTTAATAGATGACCACAGAAATTATAGATGGCATTGTTGCTATTACTGTCATTGTCACTAAATGACGACAATGCCCATGTCCACAAATCCTCCACATTCAGATCTTCCTTGAGCATGCAAAATGTCCACTGTCTGAAACGACGTACTTGACATTTGTGGCAGTCACTGTATGCCAGCATAAGAAAATGGCCTTCATGAAAGGGATGAGATGTCAAGCATGAGAACGAAGGACTGCCCCATCCAAGGACGGTCGCTCCTGTGGCCCTGTCCATAGCTGTCCCATTCTCCCAGCACTGTCATCCATCAGGTGCACTGAACTACTAAGGAGGGAAGGAGCACCTGCTTCTTTCCAGGAAGAGATGTTGCTGTACCCCAATCTGTCTGCTCTCTCCAGGGATACCCAGTTGGAAACTCTACTTCAAAAAAACAAAAAATCCTACCGGTAGTCCAGTGTGGTGGTATATCTTAACACTCAGGAGGCGGAGGCAGGAGAATCACAAGTCCAACCTGGGCTGTATAGCTTGACTCCGTGTCAAAAAACACAAAACAAAACAAAACAAACAACAAAAAAAAAAAAAAAACAGAGGAAAAGGATGTATAAGGGAGGCTACATCAGGTCATTAGAATCTCCTGCCTTCCCTGCAAGGTCTTCCTTTTCCCAAAGCTCTTCCCTCAGACGGATGGCCTCTTGTGATCCTGGCAACCGTCAGAGAAAAGGTTGATGAAGCTTTCTGTTCACAATGACAAGCAGACTTGGTAAAGAGACATAGTGAAGGTCACTCTGCAAGGTGGGGCTCCAGCTGGACCCAGGCCCTAGACCTTTATGTAGGGCATCCTAGGATGAGGAGTGGCTCCTCCTACTCATAGCTGCATGGCTGTCATCTGAGATCCATGAAGTTCTGTGGGGCCAGGGATTCCTCCAATGATAGTGTCCACAACCAGCACAATGCACTTTTGAAATGTAAAGAATTGAAAAGACTTCTTCCTACCCAAGCCATTCATCTTTACACATCATGCAGAAGATGTGGGAAGACCCCACCAAAATGCAAGAGCTTGGGAGACTTCAAAGGCTTGCTGAGCTCTTGGAGTGAGCAGACTTGTGGATGTTGAAGATGGAAACACCAGAGGCTGAGCATGGCATTGAGGGTGAGAGGATTGGGCAGGGCATTTGACCTTTGGGAGAAGTGGTGGATTAAGCTGTCTCCGAATTCATGCACAAAGAGGGCAGTCTCTCATTCCCTGAGAGAGAGGAAACATGGGCATCAGAGTCCCTGAGGTGCCCATGGACTAGGACAGGGAAAAGGTGAGAGGAAAAATTACAGTGGTATAGTTGGATACCAATATATTAGCCCAATTAGAGGATCCTCCCACCGAATTACATTGTAAATAAACTCTGCATGTTTAAAACATCATGAGAAACCAGAAGTGGCACATGCCTTTAGTCCCAGCATTTGGCGGAGGTAGGAGGATTGCTGTGAGTTTGAGGCCACGCTGAGACTACATAGTGAATTCCAGGTCAGCCTGAGCTAGATTGAGATGGATAAACAATAACAATAAATAAAATAAAACATCATGAGAAACTATTAAAGACAAATCTCCAGTGTAGAATATTATATATGCTCTCTTGGAAAGATGGGCCACCTACCTGATTTCTATGTAGCCAGGTCTGGATTTATAAGGGACAAGGATGACAGAGTCACCTTGCTCCCATTCTTCTGAGGCCAGCCCAGACTGTGCCCAACTCTGAAGGGATGGAGCAGAGACTCCAAGGCCTTAGCAGATGCTCTGGCTCCTGGCCTTGTTTCCACTTTGCAAGCAAACAAGACTCCACAGGGATCTGCATGCATCAAGCCCAGCCTTGAAGTGACTAAGGGAACCTCACCATAAAGTCTGCAGGGTGACCATCATGTAGAATAGAGGAAACCATGCTGAGATGTTCAAAAACATTAAAGATGCTGCTGAAAGGAGGGGCTGGAGAGATTGCTCAGCAGTTAAGGAACTTTGCCTACAAAGCCTAATGACCTGGGTTTGATTCCCCAGTGACCACATAAAGCCAGATACACAAAGTGGCGCATGCCTCTGGAATCTGTATGTAGTAGCTGGAGGCCCTGGTGCACCCATTCTTTATGTCTCTCTTGGCTTGCAAACAAACAAACAAACAAACAAATAAATAAATAAATAAATAAATAAATGGGACAAAAGATTCTGCTGAAAGAAATTTTGCCTACTCAACAGAGTCCTCACACCTCACACTTGGATTTGCATATCCTAGATATTTTGGACTACAAATATTACAGACAAAGAGAGTTGCTATGCTTAAACCCCCAGGCTGTCACTGAACTTCCTTCTGGAACAAGTGGCCAGGGAGTCTTTATGAAGCACCTACTATGTGCACAGTGCTACCAGACACTATGAAAAATGTCAGGCACAATTTGTGACATTGGTATGCAAGTGTAAAGACTACATTTCCATCCTCAGCACCCACAGACACCTGTCACCCCAGAGCTGAGGGGGACAAAGACAGCAGAGTTTCTGGGGTTTTCCAGCCAGCCAGTCTAGCCTTGTGTGTGAGTAGCAAGCTCTGTGTTCAATGAGACACAGTGTTTGAAAGAAATGCTGTAGTAGAAGAGAGCACCCAAACCCCTCCTCTGCCTTTACACATGTGAACACGGGGAACATGCATCTGTATAGCCAAAGCAGGCACCTCCTTACCCAGGTGCTCATGCCACACATACCACATGCAAAAATATGCATGCATGTATATCTACATATAGTTAAAATGTTTATTTTTTAATTGAAATTTGTAATGCATGAGCATACTCTAATTAGTTGTAGGCCCCTCCCATTACTGTCAGACTTCCACCCCCAAGTCCAGTGAATGTGCTTCTTTTTCAATGGAGTCCACCTTTCATTTTGATGTCACCTCCTTTCTTCCCTCTCCTCCATCAATCTTGACAAAATGTTGATGGGCTCGATATTGTGCAAGTTTTAAGGAGGCAGCGACCTCCTTCCACTGTGAGGTCATCAGTGATCCAGTCCATTCATGTCTGGAGGAGGCAGTGACCTCCACTGTGAGGTCATCAGTAATCCAGTCCCTTCATGTCAGGAGGAGGCAGTGTCCTCCACTGTAAGGTCATCAGTGATCCAGTACCTTTATGACTGGAGGAGGCAGTGACCTCCACTGTGAGGTCATCAGTGATCCAGTCCCTTCATGTCTGGAGGAGGCAGTGTCCTCCACTGTGAGGTCATCAGTGATCCAGGCCCTTCATGTCTGGAGGAGGCAGTGTCCTCCACTGTGAGTTCATCAGTGATCCAGTCCCTTCATGTCTGGAAGAGGCAGTGTCCTCCACTGTGAGGTCATCAGTGATCCAGGCCCTTCATGTCTGGAGGAGGCAGTGACCTCCACTGTGAGGTCATCAGTGATCAAGGCCCTTCAGTGTCCTCCACTGTGAGGTCATCAGTGATCCAGTCCCTTCATGTCTGGAGGAGGCAGTGTCCTCCACTGTGAGGTCATCAGTGATCCAGTCCCTTCATGTCTGGAGGAGGCAGTGTCGTCCACTGTGAGGTCATCAGTGATCCAGGCCCTTCATGTCTGGAGGAGGCAGTGACCTCCACTGTGAGGTCATCAGTGATCCAGGCCCTTCATGTCTGGAGGGGACAGTGTCCTCCACTGTGAGGTCATCAGTGATCCAGTCCCTTCATGTCTGGAGAAGGCAGTGTCCTCCACTGTGAGGTCATCAGTGATCCAGTACCTTTATGACTGGAGGAGGCAGTGACCTCCACTGTGAGGTCACAGTGATCCAGTCCCTTTATGTCTGGAGGAGGCGTGACCTCCACTGTGAGGTCATCAGTGATCCAGTCCCTTCATGTCTGGAGGAGGCAGTGTCCTCCACTGTGAGGTCATCAGTGATCCAGTCCCTTCATGTCTGGAGGAGGCAGTGTCCTCCACTGTGAGGTCATCAGTGATCCAGGCCCTTCATGTCTGGAGGAGGCAGTGTCCTCCACTGTGAGGTCATCAGTGATCCAGGCCCTTCATGTCTGGAGGAGGCAGTGTCCTCCACTGTGAGGTCATCAGTGATCCAGGCCCTTCATGTCTGGAGGAGGCAGTGTCCTGCACTCTGAGGTCATCAGTGATCCAGTCCCTTCATGTCTGGAGGAGGCAGTGTCCTCCACTGTGAGGTCATCAGTGATCCAGTCCCTTCATGTCTGGAGGAGGCAGTGACCTCCACTGTGAGGTCATCAGTGATCCAGTCCCTTCATGTCTGGAGGATGCAGTGACCTCCACTGTGAGGTCGTCTGTGATCCAGTCCCTTCATGTCTGGAGGAGGCAGTGTCCTCCACTGTGAGGTCATCAGTGATCCAGGCCCTTCATGTCTGGAGGAGGCAGTGTCCTCCACTCTGAGGTCATCAGTGATCCAGTCCCTTCATGTCTGGAGGAGGCAGTGTCCTCCACTGTGAGGTCATCAGTGATCCAGTCCCTTCATGTCTGGAGGAGGCAGTGTCCTCCACTGTGAGGTCATCAGTGATCCAGTCGCTTTATGTCAAGAGGAGGCAGTGTCCTCCACTGTGACGTCATCAGTGATCCAGTCCCTTCATGTCTGGAAGAGGCAGTGTCCCTCCACTGTGAGGTCATCAGTGATCCAGGCCCTTCATGTCTGGAGGAGGCAGTGTCCTCCAAAGTGACGTCATCAGTGATCCAGTCCCTTCATGTCTGTAGGAGGCAGTGTCCTCCACTGTGAGGTCATCAGTGATCCAGTCCCTTCATGTCAGGAGGAGGCAGTGTCCTCCATGTGAGGTCATCAGTGATCCAGTCCCTTCATGTCTGGAGGAGGCAGTGTCCTCCACTGTGACGTCATCAGTGATCCAGTCCCTTCATGTCAGGAGGAGGCAGTGACCACCACTCTGATGTCATCAGTGATCCAGGCCCTTTATGTCTGGAGGAGGCAGTGACCTCCACTGTGAGGTCATCAGTGATCCAGTCCTTTCAGGTCAAGAGGAGGCAGTGTCCTCCACTGTGAGGTCATCAGTGATCCAGTCCCTTCATGTCTGGAGGAGGCAGTGTCCTCCACTGTGAGGTCATCAGTGATCCAGTCTCTTCATGTCTGGAGGAGGCAGTGTCCTCCACTGTGAGGTCATCAGTGATCCAGTCCCTTCATGTCTGGAGGAGGCAGTGTCCCTCCACTGTTAGGTCATCAGTGATCCAGGCCCTTCGTGTCTGGAGGAGGCAGTGTCCCTCCACTGTGAGGTCATCAGTGATCCAGTCCCTTCATGTCAATAGGAGGCAGTGACCTCCACTGTGAGGTCATCAGTGATCCAGTCCCTTCATGTCTGGAGGAGGCAGTGACCTCCACTGTGAGATCATCAGTGATCCAGTCTCTTCATGTCTGGAGAAAGCAGTGACCTCCACTGTGAGGTCATCAGTGATCCAGTCCCTTCATGTCTGGAGGAGGCAGTGACCTCCACTGTGAGGTCATCAGTGATCCAGTCTCTTCATGTCTGGAGGAGGCAGGTCACTCAGTGATCCAGGCCCTTCATGTCTGGAGGAGGAGTGATCTCCAGTGAGTCATCAGTGATCCAGTCCCTTCATGTCAATGAGTGTCATGAGGTCATTAGTGATCCAGTCCCTTCATGTCAAGAGGAGGCAGTGACCACCACTGTGAGATCATCAGTGATCCATGCCCTTCATGTCTGGAGGAGGCAGTGACCTCCACTGTGAGGTCATCAGTGATCCAGTCCCTTCATGTCAATAGGAGGAAGTGACCTCCACTGTGAGGTCATCAGTGATCCAGGCCCTTCATGTCTGGAGGAGGCAGTGACCTCCACTGTGAGGTCATCAGTGATCCAGTCCCTTCATGTCTGGAGGAGGCAGTGACCTCCACTGTGAGATCATCAGTGATCCAGTCTCTTCATGTCTGGAGTGCAGGTCACAGTGGTCATCAGTGATCCCTTCATGTCTGGAGGAGGCAGTGACCTCCACTGTGAGGTCATCAGTGATCCAGTCCCTTCATGTCTGGAGGAGGCAGTGACCTCCACTGTGAGGTCATCAGTGATCCAGTCCCTTCATGTCTGGAGGAGGCAGTGATCTCCACTCTGATGTCATCAGTGATCCAGGCCCTTCATGTCTGGAGGAGGCAGTGATCTCCACTGTGAGTCATCAGTGATCCAGTCCCTTCATGTCAATAGGAGGCAGTGTCCTCCACTGTGAGGTCATTAGTGATCCAGTCCCTTCATGTCAAGAGGAGGCAGTGACCACCACTGTGAGATCATCAGTGATCCATGCCCTTCATGTCTGGAGGAGGCAGTGACCTCCACTGTGAGGTCATCAGTGATCCAGTCCCTTCATGTCAATAGGAGGCAGTGACCTCCACTGTGAGGTCATCAGTGATCCAGTCCCTTCATGTCTGGAGGAGGCAGTGACCTCCACTGTGAGATCATCAGTGATCCAGTCTCTTCATGTCTGGAGAAAGCAGTGACCTCCACTGTGAGGTCATCAGTGATCCAGGCCCTTCATGTCTGGAGGAGGCAGTGACCTTCACTGTGAGGTCATCAGTGATCCAGTCCCTTCATGTCTGGAGGAGGCAGTGACCTCCACTGTGAGGTCATCAGTGATCCAGTCCCTTCATGTCTGGAGGAGGCAGTGATCTCCACTCTGATGTCATCAGTGATCCAGGCCCTTCATGTCTGGAGGAGGCAGTGATCTCCACTGTGAGTCATCAGTGATCCAGTCCCTTCATGTCAATAGGAGGCAGTGTCCTCCACTGTGAGGTCATTAGTGATCCAGTCCTTTCATGTCAAGAGGAGGTCACCACCAGTGAGATCATCAGTGATCCATGCCCTTCATGTCTGGAGGAGGCAGTGACCTCCACTGTGAGGTCATCAGTGATCCAGTCCCTTCATATCAATAGGAGGCAGTGACCTCCACTGTGAGGTCATCAGTGATCCAGTCCCTTCATGTCTGGAGGAGGCAGTGTCCCTCCACTGTTAGGTCATCAGTGATCCAGGCCCTTCGTGTCTGGAGGAGGCAGTGTCCCTCCACTGTGAGGTCATCAGTGATCCAGTCCCTTCATGTCAATAGGAGGCAGTGACCTCCACTGTGAGGTCATCAGTGATCCAGTCCCTTCATGTCTGGAGGAGGCAGTGACCTCCACTGTGAGATCATCAGTGATCCAGTCTCTTCATGTCTGGAGAAAGCAGTGACCTCCACTGTGAGGTCATCAGTGATCCAGGCCCTTCATGTCTGGAGGAGGCAGTGACCTCCACTGTGAGGTCATCAGTGATCCAGTCCCTTCATGTATGGAGGAGGCAGTGTCCCTCCACTCTGATGTCATCAGTGATCCAGGCCCTTCATGTCTGGAGGAGGCAGTGTCCTCCACTGTGAGGTCATCAGTGATCCAGTCCCTTCATGTCTGGAGGAGGCAGTGACCTCCACTGTGAGGTCATCAGTGATCTAGTCCCTTCATGTCTGGAACAGGCAGTGACCTCCACTATGAGGTCATCAGTGATCCAGTCCCTTCATGTCTGGAGGAGGCAGTGTCCTCCACTGTGAGGTCATCAGTGATCCAGTCCCTTCATGTCTGGAGGAGGCAGTGACCTCCACTGTGAGGTCATCAGTGATCCAGTCCCTTCATGTCTGGAGGAGGCAGTGACCTCCACTGTGAGGTCATCAGTGATCCAGTCCCTTCATGTCTGGAGGAGGCAGTGACCTCCACTGTGAGGTCATCAGTGATCCAGTCCCTTCATGTCTGGAGGAGGCAGTGACCTCCACTGTGAGGTCATCAGTGATCCAGTCCCTTCATGTCTGGAGGAGGCAGTGTCCTCCATGTGAGGTCATCAGTGATCCAGTCCCTTCATGTCTGGAGGAGGCAGTGACCTCCACTGTGAGGTCATCAGTGATCCAGTCCCTTCATGTCTGGAGGAGGCAGTGACCTCCACTGTGAGGTCATCAGTGATCCAGTCCCTTCATGTCAGGAGGAGGCAGTGACCTCCATTGTGAAGTCATCAGTGATCCAGGCCCTTCATGTGTGGGTGAGAGTGCCCCCAAACACTCCTCCCACCCTGACTCTAACATTCTTTCTGCCCCCTCTTCTGAGCCTTGGAGGGTGTGATAGAGATGTCACATGTCGTGATGAGCTCTCCAGAGCCCCTTGTTCTCTGCACTTTGATGAGTCCTGAGACTCCTGGGTACCACAACCATCTCTAGAAAGGAACTCCTCTGACGTGTGGAGAAATGTTTTAAATGTGAAGGAACAAGGAAAAAATAAATCTATGGTGGCATCCAGTGTTCATTCTCTCAGTGGTTGAAAGCTGTGGTGGTTTGAGTGTAACGTGAGCCCTGAAGCTGACTTCTCACAGTTGCCCCTGGCTGTGCCAAATGCAGACAGCCTTCATAAACTTGTAGACATCTAGTTAGAGATGAAGGACACTCCATTTGCTAAATCCATGAATGTTTGCACAGAAGCCAGCTGCTTCCTTTCTCCACCTTGATAAGAGTACACTTTTATCATTCTTGAGCTCTATGGGTATCCGAGTCTATTTATTATAGAAGTTAGCACCATCCAGCTATGTCAAGAGTCCCTGTGTCAAAGTAGAGTGACTCTGCCAGGACCAGATGCTCCCAGTTCATCCATCCCTGTACATACCTTCTTCCACTGGTTTGAAAATTTCTGTTGAAATTAAATTTGAAGCATACCATATAGATTCAGATTTTCTATTCGCAAGTCTGAATTGATTTGAGCAAATAAAATTGGGATTAAGGAAGCCGAGTAGCCCTGAGAAATATGCACAGTGGTAGTTGTCCCTCGGTATCTGCCATGGTCCCAGAGGATAACAAGTTTCTGGGAGGCTCAAGTCTGTTATATGAAGCGTGTGGTGCATAGGCTCATTGGCCTGCAATGGAGTTATGGCCCAGGAACCTCCCCACAGTTGAAAACATCTTGTGTCACATATGCACTTATGACACCTTATTATAGTGAACGTAGTACATTGTTGGGCATTGTCAGTTGTCATAATGGTGAAAGGACAGTAGGAGTGTTGGCTCACTGCTGCTCTCAGTGAATAATGAAGCATACCACTTAGTATTAGTCCAGGAAAAGTCCACAACGTAAACCTTAAGGTTCTCTTCCCACTGAGTGGCAATGCCTTCACACCATCACGAGAGCAAGGACATAACCTGAGAGCTATCTGTACTTGCATATGCATAGGCCCGTCTTCACAGTACACTGCAACCATCTCTGCATGTCTCATGGAGTGTAAGTGCTATGCAATGCTGTTATAGCTTTGTATTCCAGTTCCCAGACCAACCAACCAACCAAACAAACAAACAAACAAAACAAAATAAAACAAAAACCACTTCAGATGAAAAACTTCTGCCTTTGTTTTCTCACCTGTAAAATATGAGAAAAGTTTTGAGTTAATTTATGGAAAGTAGCTGCATCAGTGCCTGACACGTTAAAGTGCTAAAACAAAATCCAAAGTAGCATTTCTTTTTTGAGACATGGTGTTGCTATGCAATCCAGGCTAGACTTGGGCTCTCTCTCTAGGCTGATCTTGAACTTAGGATCTTCTTGCCTAGGTATTCCAAGGACTAGGCTACAAGGTGACTTACACATGCCTGACAAGAAATCTGCTGTTCTTAAAATTCCATCCAGTTTGGGCTGGCGACTTGGCTTAGTGGTTAAGGCATTTGCCTGCAAAGCCAAAGGACCCCAGTTTGAATCTCCAGGACCCACGTAAGCCAGATGCACAAAGGGGTACATGCATCTGGAGTTTGTTTGCAGTGGCTGGATGCCCTGGCTTGCCCATTCTCTCCCCTCTCTCTCTCTCTGCCTCTATCTCTCAAGTAAATAAATAAAATATATTTTAAAAATTCCATCAGTTGGTGAGTTCATTCCTCAAGCACTTCCTGTGGTCAGTCCCTATTGTGGGTTGAGGCATCAGGGGATTGAGCATAGCATGGAAGGAAGACCTAACTAGCATGAAAAGATGACCAGGAAGGGAGTGCTCATGTGGAAAGGCTCTGGCCATGCAATTCTGATAGACTCTGATGAGCCTCATCCATTCACTCATTCATCCATTCAACTCAACACAGAGCCACACATCATATCTGGGGCTGGGTGAAGGCAGAGATGAGTATATTCTTTCTTTTTTTTTTTTTTTTTTTTCTGATGATGGTTTTTTTTTTTTTTTTTTTTTTCCTGGAAAGAATTCCCAGTCAGAATTCCTAAAGACCTTCTAAGGAAGCATGGAACATAGTAAATCTCAGATATCCATTGCTTAAGCTCTGTCAACTCCGAACAAACCTTCTGATAATTGTCTCTAGAACTGTCAGTGTCAGTACCCAGGATGGAGCCAGGCCTTTACTGAAGCCTTTATAATCAACAACCCGAATCACCAGATGGCATGCGTACCCTGCCTAGAGGTGAGCAGAGATGGCTACTATGTGGGGAGAAGGCCCCAGCTGGCCAGTTATTCTCACTTGTCAAGAGAAAAATGTCCACACCATAGTTTTCATGCTTGGGAGAAAATCTATTGGCTATTCTATATACTGAGATTTTCATAGGACACTTTATAATTTTTTAACAAATTCTTTTTAAAAAATGCTTTACAATTGTCCACCCTAACCCAGCTGTGAGTCAACCTGGGCATATGGGTGTTGTATGTGGGTGGGTACACATGTGTGTGTGTGTGTGTGTGTGTATGGATGTTTGTGTGTAGGTACACATGCATGCATGTGTGTGGTTTGTGTTTGTGTGTGTGTGGAGACCAGAGGTTGACATTGGGTACTTGTTCAATTACTCTATTCCTTATTTACCAAGACAAGGTCTCTCACTTGAGCCCAGAGCTCAGTTAGTTGATTCAGCTAGTGTAGCTGGCCATCTTGCCTCTGGGATTCTTCCGCCATGCCAACATGGCATTTACATTGGTGCTGGGGATCTGAACTGCTGCCCTCACACTCGCACAACAAGCACTTTATCTACTGAGCTATCTTCCCACCCCTGTGTGGGCAGTGTCCAGGCCTCTAGTTTGTTTGTCTGAGAGAAGTGAAGGGGATTTGAAGCTGAAGAGTGTCAATAAATTGTGGCAAATCTTTTGTTGGAAAGAAAACACATCGAAACAACCACAGGGAGGAATGGGGGCTCTGGGAAGGGTACCAGTCATCCTCCCCCTGCTGGGGAGGCTGCCAGCATGCCCAGCCACAGAAGGCCACCTCATCCTTGGCATGCCATCTAAATCTGTGGTGTTCTAAGGGGTGAGGACATTTCAGAGCCCTTTTCCCAATTCAAATTTTGTCCAAGTGATTGCTGAGAAGAATGCACAAACAGAATGCAATAAAATTAAAAATAACTTTTGAAGGAAACAATATATTGGAAGGATTCATTACAGAAGTTCAAACAAGGACCCATATGTTTCTTTCCTCTTTATGGTAGAATATATGGAGGGCCTGTAATAAAACAAGGGCAGGGAGGGGGAGTAGGACTCAAAGGATAAGATCCAAATGGCAGATAAATAATCAAGATATCTTTATGGTTACATAGACACTTGCCTCCTGAGCTAGCCGACTCTCCCTGCTGCTATACATTTGCAATGATGTTTTAATTAACATTGGCTGATTATGATAAGAATTGAACCAATTGTCTATCTGTCCTTTTTCTGTCAATCTCCACAACCCATACCCTCCAAATGTTGTTCCTCTGGATATATGTCTATATATCTCCCTAACTTTATTGTTTATAATCAAAAGTCCCTTAGGATTTCCAAATGAATGAAAGTTACATGGAATTGATACCAGAATTCCCTAGAAGTTGTGGTTCTTGATAATTTAAGAGAATTACATTTATTCTCAAAGTCTGTCCTAGTCTGTCTACAATGTAAAATTTTATTTTATCTTTGAGATCATAAATTTTGCCATAAATCCCACAAGACATTAGCTGTTTTAGACAAGTTTTGAGTGTCTGAAGGGATAGAAGGGAGAGGAGGAAAAATTTTTCACACAGACACACGCACACATATTCACACACCCATTTGTGCTCTGGTTTAATCTCTGACATGGAGTTTATGTCAATGCTCGATCTATGGGGGATAGTGACAAAAGCTTGGAGTGTACAGTTCCACTTTACAAAGGGATAAAGAAAGGTTGAGGTGAGTGATGCCCTGAAGTATTAAAGGATTAATTTTAATGAATTTATTTAGCAATGTGATAAGCATTTTTCTGGAGTTGCAGAGTTATCTTCTAAGAAGTCCTCAATAGAGACCATTAGAGGCACAGATGAGCATCAAGTCTTTAACTTGCATATAATGCAATGTACAGGTCTATAAAGGGGAGGTAAAGGAAAAGGAGAGGGAGGAAGAAGGAGGAGAAAGAGATGGGGAAGGAAAGAGAGAAGCAAGAAGTCAGAGAAAGAAGGAGGGAAGGGGAGAAGGACAGAGGAAGGAAGGAAGGAAGGAAGGAAGGAAGGAAGGAAGGAAGGAAGGAAGGAAGGAAGGAAAAAGAAATAAGGAAAGAAAAGAAGGAAGGAGAGAGAGAGAGGGAAGGAGGGAGGGAGTGAGTAATGGAGGAAGAAAAGAAAGAAGGAAGGAAAGAAAAAAGGATAAAAGGAAGGAAGAAAGGAAAGAGGAAGGAAGAAAGGAAGGAAGGAAAGGTATGTGGGAGGAAGCAAGGACCTTTCCCTGTTGTCACAGCTAAGAAGATATGGGAGTGTGGTTACAATCCTTCTTGGACCACCTTTAAGATTTCAACCTCTTTCTTTCCTTCATTTTCTGGTTAACCTTAAGTTTAAGCCCCAATAAAATCCAAATTTATGGGGATCAAGCTTGTCACCAGCCTTTCATTACTGTCAGCTTCTCTTCAGTTTCATCTAATTCAGTTTGGGGCATTTAAAAATGTTTTATCACGCTTGGTAGGGACATTCTGTGGAGTCACCAGCAAGCTAAATAATGACCGTTTTGACAGAAGCCGAGACCTGAGACTCAGATGAGTGACTGAGATATGGGTAGCGCTTTGGAGAGAGGGTCTTTGAGGGGCCCCGTCCCCTCATGTTTTAATCAGGAAAGGCGGGTGGCAGGTCACAGAGATTAGGTTTAACCTTCCTGATATACGCCGGATCCTGTGCCCTTTCACCCTTCCAGCAGTGTGAGAAGGCAGTCTTTCTGAAACCCATAAATTAGAGAGCAAGGCTTAGTTGCAAAGTATAATGACAAGACGGCAGAACCCCATGAGGCCTAACTCTTGTCCCTAGACATGAGAATTTTATTTATTTTCCTTGGAACATTAAGCTATGATTGGTGGGCCAACAGGAGCCCTACATTATTTTTTTTTTCATTTTTCTTTTTTAATGAAAAAATGTTGTTGTAGTCACAAGTGAATTTTACTAAGATTTAAGACCCCAGATCACCCAAATGACCCTTATTCCTTTACATACTTGTTTTAACATCCACGGAGTAACTTATTTGGATTTCAAAAGTGGTATATAATGTAAATCCATCCAGTCTGAAGTTAAAAGAAAAACAAAAAACAGGAGCTGTAAAGCTGGTTTCTATATTGTTTGGACATAATGCTGTTCTCAAGTAAACTCATAAGGGAATAGGGCACTTAAAATAGGGTGTCACATTTCGAGGTAATAAATAGCAGATTGATTCTACCTCCCAATTGATCCTGCAGTTTACTTATACACAAGGTGGAAAATAAAGTACCAAAGGCATGGTGATTTACTTTGTAGAAATGAGACACTCCGTATTAGCTTAAGTGAGCGCAAAGACCAGCTCGGACAATTTATTACAACCTCAGCCCAAATGCAGTCTGGATCAGGTTGCACTATTGGCGCATATATATTGCATGCTTTTAGCATCACTACAATCAAACACGTTTTAGGTCCTTTTATGTCTCCAAGTATAAGCTCTTCAAACTGGCCAGCAATCTCATCCAACAACAGAGATCCCCTCCCTTTCTTTGCTTAGCATAGATCTCATAAAACAAGAGGCTCATTCTGCCCCTCTGAGATAGCATAGGGTTCTAACTATATAGACATTGGGACCTGGTCTGGGCTGTTCACTTTTGTAATTTGCCTTGGTCCTTTTTCTTTCTTTTCTCAAGCATAGTGGCTTATAATATAAACATTTTGGGTTGTGGATTGAAAACACTTTAATTCTAAGGATGTTTGAGAAATGTTCCAGCATCTTTTGGTCAAGAGATGGGGCTCTATGAAACTGTGAATCTCTGTGGTTGGATTAGAATAGCTGACCCAGAAACTGGTAGGCTGGTTCACGTTGAAGGTGAAGTGTCCTGGACAAACAAATTGAATCTTTTCATGTGAACAACACACACTGTATTCATAAACTGCAGAAGGCACTTACCAATTCTCCCGATTGCTCTATGAGGAAGTTGCTCATGCCACCTACCTCTCCAGGAAAGAGGGTTGAGGCTTACAGAGTGTTAGCAAAATAGTAAGGGATTTCAACCTTGACCCATCTGATTCCATTGTCAGTGATCTTCACCACCATTGTACAATGTCACCAAGAAGGGCTCACTCCCATCCCAAACCCTAAGTTACCGAAGACTCAGCACTCACTGCTCTGTATTCTCCATAAATAGGTTTCAAGTAGTACATTCCATGAGCTACACAGGAGCCTGGCTCAGGGCTATGACACTGGTTTGAAATTCCTAGTCTCTGGTCTCCCTCCCTTTTTCATTGATTTGATATCTCAGTAGGAAATCTCTGCTTTCTTTCTAACCAATAATGGTTTTGTTTTATTTTGTTTTCTCTTCGGCGTTATGAAGACAGATGTAGTTGTAGATAGCATGCGTGAACTCCTAAAATAAAAAATGACCATATTGTCCAAGATGTCTGAGAGTTTACTTTTGCTATTTCACTGGACAAATGGGAACATATGAATATGCAACTAAGAGGTATAAGAAAATAATTTATTTTTATGAGAAAAAATAGAGCAGAATAGAAATTACCTGGGGTGGGGAATGTTGGAGGCAGGTACAAAATTCCAGTTAGGTAGGCAGCGTTAGTTCTGAAGAGCTGCTTCTTTTCTGTGGGTTCACCATTTTAGAGTCGGCATGTAAGCAAGATCATATAGAAGCTGCCCCCCATGCCTAACTTATTTTCACATAGCATAATTTACTCTGTTCTTAAGCTGAATAGTACTCCACATTTGTTGTGTGTGTGTGTGTGTGTGTGTGTGTGTGTGTGTGCGCGCGCGTGCACGCGAGCATACGAATGTGCAAAAGAGAGAGAGGAATTGTCACAGTGATTTTTGTCAAGTATATGGGGTAGGTAATGTATGCTGCCATACTTCTGGAAGCAGAAAGCCTTTCAAACTACCATCTGTCTTCATCTCTTAATTTTTGCCGGGTTGGTATCTCAGTGTGGTTTTGATTCCTGATGGACTACAGTTAATAATAAGGTACTGTATTCAAAACTGGTTAAGAAAGTGTATTTAAAACTTTCTTCCAAAAGTGATATGTAGATGAGGTGACAGATGTGGTAATGAACATGATTTAATCATCCCTTCATACTTACATACATAAAAACATCAGTGATGAATCAGCAAAATGAAATGTGTGTGATAACGAAGAGAGTGAAAGGAAACCCACAGGAGGGAAAATATCATTTGCAAATCACATCTGATAAGCAACTTGTGTCTAGGTATAAAGAATGTGAACAATCTGGGCGTGGTGGCGCACGCCTTTAATCCCAGCACTCCGGAGGTAGGAGGATCACCATGAGTTCAGACCACCCTGAGAATACAGAGTGAATTCCAGGTCAGTCTGGCCTAGAATGAGACCCTACCTCAAAAAGCCAAAAAAAAAAAAAAAAGTGAACAATTCAATAATAAAATAAACCAATTAATACATGGACAAAGGAAATGAGCAGACAGTTCTCCAAAGGAGACACTTCACTTGCACATAGAAGGATTCACAACGTCACTGCCCTCAGGGGAACATGATTCCAAACCACACCGACATACTATCCTACCCCCCATGATGTTTATGATAAGAAGAAAGTTCATTGTAAGTGCTGACAAGGATTTGAATACATTAGGACCCTCTAACACCCTGCTCAGGGAGCTCTTGAAAACCAAACCAACCCAGCAGCTCCTCAGACTGCTAAACACACAGTCCCTGTATCCTGTATGTGTCAGCCCAAGAAAAGGAAAAAAAAAAAAAAAAAAAAAAAAAAACCTCATTTCCAGACTGTTCCCAAGCAAATTTGCTAGCTTGAAAGAACAAATAATTCCCAGCTGCCACCAAACTTTCCAGAGATAAATAAAAGCAAAAACACTCCAGCACTCTTTATGACACTAATAAATGTGATTCCCACATCAGTTCCAGAGAGAACGGGAAAACAGTGCCATCTCAGAAAGGAACAATTAACAAACACCTTACAGGAAATATTAGAGGAAGAGAATTCAATCATGGGTAAAACAGACCGTTCATCAGGGCAAGTTGTGATTCAAGCTTGAATTCACATTAGGAAATCAGGGGGTTAATTTACCATCTTAAGAAAATGAAGGAGAGAAATTACGTGATCATGTTGTCAGACACAGAAAAATAAGTGTTCAATATGCACTGTGGTGTGTTCAGTGAACAAGTGCTCATCAACCCAGGAGAAACAGGGACCTTCTCAATCTGACAAAGGGAGCATTAAAAAGGAAATCAAAGCAAACATTTTATTGAATAGGGACATGACAAATTCACTCTATTTAAGGTCACACAAGAGGAAAGTTCAAGCCAGAAAGTTAGGACACTATTTCTACTCAATATTACACTGGAAAATCTGTGAAATAAGGTAAGAGACATTTTTAAAATTTTAAATGAAAAATAAATTCAGAAATTGAAATCTAAAAATGAGAAAGCAAACCAAAATGTCCCTGTCTTGTGAAAAGTGTAGTTTGTATATAGGAAAGCCAAAAATACCTGCCAAAAAGTTATGAAGATTAATGCATTTAACAAAGTTGCCTGTTTGAAGATAATAATCACATTGAGCTCAGAAACATTCACATTAACAGTTAAATAATTTTGGAAAAACTATTAATAATAGCAATATAAAATAAAATATGTATTAATGAATCAAACAAAAGATGTATAAGATCTTTATGAAAAAATATGCAATTATATTGAAAGATAATTTTAGTTATGGAAGAGAAAAGACTAATGCAGTAAGAATAAAATTTATCTTTATCATTTCCTATAGATTAATAGTAATTTCACTAAAAATGCCAATGGAATTTGAATTTGACATTCAAGTGACGTTCATACTGAAGAGAAAATGCCTTGAATATTCAGACAGTTTTAGGAAGCAAGATTGCCCTATCACATGTTGACTTCTCAAAGAGCTGGAGAAATGAAGACGCTAAAATATTGAAGCAAGAGAAGGCAAGTACACCAATTTGGAGACCAGAAGCAACTTCTAGAAGCTGATCTTCACAGAGGTGGAACCCACAGCAACCCCACACACCATCAATGACTTAAATATGAAAGGCAGCACTAAAAATCTTTTGGAGAAATATTTCTTGAGGTTTGAGAAAACATTAAAATAAGAGCACAAAACTCAAGGGAAAATATTGATAATTTTATCAGAAGCCTCTATAAAAAGAATAAAGACAATTCCTAAATGAGAGGATATATATATAAAATAAAATGTATATAAAATTATATATAACATATTATACATAATCTGATAAAAGCAAATCTTTCCAGTGAGAAAAAAATCTGACAGAAAAATATAATTTTTTGACCAGATTCTTCAAGACAAGAATCCTTGCCAGTAAACGTGTGGAAAATGCTGGTGACTATTAGAAATCAGAAAATTGAACTCAAGACACCATGAGATCTTATTTTGCTCATTACCAATTGGTAAAAAAAAAAAAAAAAAAAAAAAAAAAGAATCGTAAAGCCTGATTGTATCCAGTGTCTGTGTGAATATTAAGTGTTACACACTTGTAGATGGAATGTGAGTTAGTATAGCCATTTTGGAAAGCAATTGTGCATTTATGATTCAGTAAAGTTGAAAAGTGCAAATGCCTAAGAAACTATATTTCACTCCTAGGTGCACAACCTGGGAAGCTTCTCATGGGGAGCATTAGCATGGCAATTAAGTAACAAAACATATGTTATTAAAAGCCAAACAAAGAATGTGGGCAGACAGAAATGCCTATGGACGGGTGAATGGGGCTAGAAGTGCAGATGAACACGAAAAGTGACGATCGAGCCATTACTGTGTCTGAAGTTGAAGAGGTAATGCTGAGTGGATAGTCGTGGCTGATAACCTCACATGGGAGTTCTCATGAACACATGTGACTGAACCCATGGAGGTGGGAAACATGGGAATGTTCAGACACCATGATTGGCAGCATTCGATTCACTGCTAATCGATTTCTTAACAGGCTGGTACATGAGCTATTTTATTTATTTGTCTGATTTTATTTATCTGTTCTTAAAAAGTTGGTATAACCATTTTGAATTGTTAAACATGAACTTTTCAAAAGGTTTTAAAATATGATAGAGGTTCAGGCACAAGAAAGAACCTTGCATATAATCTGCAGTGATTCTCAAGTAACATGTGAACAGCTGAAATGATCACCGTGGTGATGATGACAAACAAAACTGGTCTACTTTATCACAAGCCGCGAAAATCTTGCTTATTCCTGATAATAATATACCAAAGCTGGTGAATGGTTTTCCTGAGTAAACTATCCATTGGAGCAGCATGAAGGTCTTTTCTGCATCAATATCACCTTCATGGGGTGGCTGTAGCGTCAACTCTGTCCTCAGGGGAAGGACCTAGAGACGGTATACTTATTGCAGCATGCCGTGTCCACAAGCCCGAGCCAGTCTAGCTGTGCCTCACTTCGCATAGCCGTGGTAACACTGAACAATGCCAGTACTTACATTCATAATACGATGGCTTCTCCTGAAATATTCTTTTGTGTGTGTGGGGATCGCTTTCCTTTCTACAGCATTGGCATGTGCCCCTGGAAATATTGCATGGCTATATAGCACACATTGTGTCCAACTTAACCTGATAGTCGTCATTTATCAAGAGCACTGACGGCCTTGTTTCACAAGGTGTTGAAGTTCTTTCTAGACAATAAATGGCGTTAATTGCAACTAAAGATACCTATGTTTTAACTTTTTTCTTTTCTTTTCTTTTCTTTTTATTTTAGTTTTTGAGGTAGGGTCTTACTCTAGCCCAGGCTGACCTGGACTTCACTATGTAGTCTCAGGGTGGCCTTGAACTCACAGCCACCCTCCTACCTCTGCCTCACGAATGCTGGGATTAAAGGTGTGCGCCACCATACCCAGCCTCAACTTATTTTTATTCCTTACTAGTTCTGTGATCCATATTTATCTAAGCCCCCAATGAACTCTGTCATGAAATTGTCAAGGATTTTTTGTGTGAAGATTAAATGAGAATAAGAGAATCTAGCATCTAATAGATGAGTAGAAAGAATAGAATAGAATAGAATAGAATAGAATAGAATAGAATAGAATAGAAAAGAAAAGAAAGAATAGGGTAACAGCAACATTTTATCATGCTTTAACACCAAACCATAACACAGACAGCATGTTGGTACACAGTAAAGCTCTTGATAAACATAAGATAAGTTGAGTATCAGTCTGAAAAATAAAACTTACTAGAAGGAAAAAAAAAGAAAGAATGTGATAGTGTTCACTGAGTGCATAGGATTTACCACAGATACATGTCATTACATTCAGCTCTTATGATAACCTGGGAGACAGGTTCTATTTTCTTTATTTTAGTGATGAAAACATGCCAGTTTTGAAATGACATGAAATATTACTAACGCTTTCAAGTGATCAAACTGACTCTAGACCCTGCGTGTCTGGTCTCTCCTTATCTTCAAGAGTTGAATTGTTCTGGCTTAAGACAAGCTGATTGTTTTAGAGGAATGGGCACTGAATTTCTAAAACAGAGATAAAGTTTTGCAATCTGGATCAAGCTAGCTCACCACAAAAGGACAGTAAGTCATAGGCAGAAAAGACTAAGGTATTTATTAAATGGGGAAATCCCATTTTGTGAGCTTCTCTGTTTCTATATCTGTGACCATCATGTGATCTGTAAGAATTTCAGATCATAGACTCCCTTCTCCAGACCATATGTACACACCCACACAACAATGGCACATGACACCCCAGGTTTTCCAAGTCCTAGAAACAATCCTTGGACCCCACAGATCTGTGGAACTCCAGATGGCTGAATCACTCTGTGACCTAAAATATTTCTTCAAACAGCCATGGAACGGGAGCCTTATTTGCAGCCTGGGGAAAGCAGGCGCCTTTGGTTGCAACCCCGCCACTATCTGCAAGCTGAGAAACTCAGTGGGGCCTCTCCAGCATTTTAGTGTCTACCAAGGAGGGCTTTGTGTCAAGCTTGTTGGCAGTAAAACAGGAAATGAGGACAGGGGCATTAATAGCCTTTGTAAACAGCACCTTCAAGACCTTCAATCACCAATTTGAGACTGTTCACCACCAGGGTAGGGGAAGGGGGAAAAAAAAGGAAGAAAAAGCCAAACAGGAAATGCAATGAAGGGAGATGAAAGCAGATCAATAAAGACAGGGACATTTGGTTTGAAGTCTTGCCTTTAAAATAATGGGAACCCTCCCCTCATCCACCCCTTCCAGAAAGTAATTTGGGGCATTACTGCAGGTCTGGCCCTTAGGTGTAATTACCCCAGATTCCAGCCACCCAGAGGTTTAGAATTCCTGGGTTTATGCAAAGAATTCAGTTTGGGGATGTAGATTTACTACCACCTCTTAAGTGGATTTTTTTTTTTTCGTTAAAGGGATTTGCCTAGTGTTAGAAGAGAGTACTATGAATTTCATTTTTTTCCATTTCGGCCAAATTAAAGAAGTGAACGGATTTTTTTTTTGTTTTGTTTTAGAGCACTATGTTTGGAGGACCGGGTGCTGGGTTATGGATGGGCACAGCTAGCTGGAGTTCTAGAACAGAGCGGCACTAGGATTTTCTAGAGCCAGGAATCTCTCAGAGCCTAACGTGTGACATGCTGGTCTCTGAGGTCACTCAGAATCCAACGGTGGCATGTTTCCTTTGCCTAAGGAAACACAAAGTCTAGTGAGGAGTACTTAGAGATGTCAGGACTCTTGAAAACACAACAGTGTGGACCTGCAAGGATGCAGGAGCCTCTTGAGTGTACTGAAGTGAACAGCAACTGGCACCACACAGCCTCTCAAGCCTTTCGTTGGTTTAAGGCATAAGTTTTGTTTTAAAGATCTGGCAAGGAATGCTAATGTCATGATGTCACAGTTTTACTTTCTGCTTTGCAGAGATAAGAACAAAGATTTGAAGAGATTCTGGAAGGAAAACAAAGGGATTAGGGGGTTGGGAGAAGGTAAGGAGATAGAAATCTGGTTCCAAGTGCTGGGTGGAGTAACCATTACTATGTGGTTGGACAAAGTGAACAATTTCAGTCTCAACCCTAAGCTGGATGTCTAGCCTCCTCTTTGAGCACTCACCCATCTCTACCGCTGGGAGTCTGCAGGCAAGAGTGCATTTAATGAGCCTCCCAAATGAATTTTTTCATACTGGATCTTGTAGACTGAACAGGACCAAATCAACATTTTCTGCTAATTCTGCAGCACCAGCTGTTTTTCAAAGTAAACACCTGTCTCTTCCTATAACTATCACTCAGTAAAAGCAAGAACACCCATTCATTTTGAGCAGAGATTCATTTCCTCATCAACTAATCCGTTTTAAGACAGTTACATCAATTTGGTCTATGAAGCCCTCAGCAAAGTGAGCAAACAGCACACAAGAAGCCGTTCCTCCCATCCCCCCTCCTGCCCTCTTTCAGTCCTATCATAAATGCACAGTTCTAGGCAAGAAGCAAAGCCCTTCTTACATTTGAGGTCTACAGACTTGGTCAGTTTGTTGTTTGTTTGGTTGGTTTTGCTTCTTTGACTTTTTGGTGATGGTGGGGTTCAGGTATCGACACTTTATAAGAAATGTTTTATGACATTTAAATTCCTGATCCCTTCTAAACACCAATGATTTATAAGTATTAATATTGAAGCTATTCTCCAAAAGACTTTCCCTCCCCTAACACCCCATCCTTGACTCACATTCCTGTGTTTAGGTCACTGTTGCTGCGGCCACCAGGTCACAGGGAAGTCACTGCCATTATACCTCATTTAGTCATTACCTTTCTGGGACCAGTTCTGGGGAAGTGGGTTTCTGTAGGCCTACGTGTTCCATCTGGGCATACATCTGACAGTAAGTTAGAGAAGTTTCCGCCAGAGCCGCATTGGGTACTGGTTCTCAATACTGTGACTTACCTGGGAAGTTCTGAAAAACATCGATGTCCAGTGTTTACCCTGGAGACAGAGGTCACTAGTCTGGTGTCCCTGGGCATCAGGAGTTTCAGGTTTCAAATAGGCTTCACTTCAGTCAACTTTGGAAGCCATGACCCCGGTGTCTTCTTGTGTCCTTTCCTGCAGGTTTTCATTTTCCTGCCTTGACATAAGTCATGAGATCTCCCGATTTGGGAAAGTCCCATTGCTCATTATTTCGGCAAGCTTCTGGGACAAAGAATTTTCAGAGTTATCAAGTGACCCCCTTCCCTCTCTTTTGCCAGTTCCTGGCATTATTCATGAAAACAGTGCCCACGTCATTATGTATGATAGTACCCTGGGCTGACATGCAGACGGGGGCAACCTCACTCTTCCAGTCAAACCACTGCTTTTAACTAAACTACTCTTTTCTGGTTCCCTGAAGCCAGTATCAAAACCCAACTTCTCAAATATTGTGATGGGATTGTACATCCACAGCACAACCCTTCCCTGTTGCGGCTCAGCGCCTCGCTCTGTGGTGTCTGATGGCAGCTTTGTATGAAGCCCCATCTTTGTCAGCCTGCAATTAAAACAGTGCCAAAGTCTTTCTGCTCAGAACACCTCTATGCAGTGTTAAGAAATATGTGCTCCGGCTTGGAAGGAATGGGAGAATTGGAGGTTTAGTTAACTGGAGGATATTTCCCTGAAAGGCATTCAGCAAACTCATCAAGCTCTTCCTTCCTCCCTAAAACTCCTCTTGATGCCAGGTGCGAAGTGGCCTTTAACACTCAGAGACAAGGCATCTCCTACACCATAAAACAGGGCTCTGGGTAAACATGAAGAGGTTTACTAGAGAGAGTGTAAACCTCCCAGAAAAATGACATAATGGCTCCCCAGCAGGTGCAGCCTCAGACATGTATGACCATGGATAGAAATATATATATATATGGCTTGATTTAAACAGCCACCAGGAAGATTTTGCTGTGAATCAGGTCTGAGATGGAAGGAGCAAGGAGATTAGCTATAAATGTGAGATTTCACTTGTCTCAGAGATACCATGAGAACTGTATGATCAATGTAAACACTGGAAAAATTCTGAGATCGAGAATTTGCAAGTGAAAGATACAATAAGCACAATGAATAGCACAAAAGAAAGTTGTTTCCTCCTGGTGCAGGCTCAGGACTTGCAGGTCTCAGAGCTGGGAAGGTGCGTGTCGGTAGCCATCACTTGCCAATGCTGTGACCCCACATAATGATGCGCGCTCCACTCTGGTGCACAAGGCAGGCAAAGACATGACCTTCAAGTGTATTTCCAGAATGCATGACCCAACTCCCTAACTGGACCATGTACAGACTCTCAATAGGACCTCTGTGTAGAAGGACAGTGGAGACTTCTAACAAAATAAGTCCTCAAAGTGATCTCACTCAGCTTTCATGAGTTCCTTCCAATTTCTTTTCAAACTTATGGTGAGATGAAGAAAAGGAGTGATGACACCTGTGTGAGAGATGTGCTGAAGGAGGCAGGAGGAGAGAGGGAAAGAATGTAGGGCCATGGGAACAAGTGAATAAAACCCTTTCTGCAATCCAGAAGGGGTGTTGCTCTCATCATATTTGGGGGGGTGTATGTGTCTAATATATGTGCTGTGGTGTATGTATGGACACTATATGTATGCATCCCATGCACATGGCTGTGGAGGCCACAGAACTCTGGTGTTCTCCTCTATGACGCTTCTGCTTTATTTCCTTGAGACAGAATCTCTCACTGAACTTGGAGCTACCAATTTTTTTTTTTTTTTTTTGGCCAGACTGGCAGCAGATTCTTAAGTCTCTGCTCCCCTCAGGAATGGGATCATAAGCATGTGTGGTGACACCCAGATATTTTCATAGATGATTGGGATGCTAAGGCCCTCTAGCCTCAGTCATATTTGTTTGTAACATGACCAGTAGTATAAATGGAAGGAAAGAGGGGTTAAAGTTAGACTGCAACCACGCTTTAGGAGACCTGAGGTTTTTTGTCATGGTTGAGACTCAATATGTTGCAAAGTAATTGTTTATCCACCCAAGAATTTTGATTAGAATTCTTTTTTAAAAAAATATTTATTTGCAAGTAGAGACAAAGAGAGAAGAGAGACAGACAGAGAGAATAGACATGCCAGGACCTCCAGCCACTGCAAACAAACTCCAGATGCATGTGCCACTTTGCCCATCTGGATTGACATGAGTAGTGGGGAATTGAACTCAGGGTGTTAGGTTTTGCAGGCAAGCACCTTAACCATCAAGCCATCTCTCCAGCCGTGATTAAAATTCTTAACCCTCTTATTCTGTCATTTTTGTGTGTGTGAAAATACAAAAACATTTTTAAGGACATAAATTAAATGGAGCAGAAAGATAAATATTAAAATGAGGATACTTCTCATGTATGCCCTCTAGGCACAGCCTTCCTCAGGCTGGGTACATGGGACAAGAGGCAAGGACCATGCCATGCTCCCCAGATTGCTTTTGAGATTCAGTGGGGACAGCTCTGAGGGTCACTCCACATCCTCTAGGCAGGAGCAGTGCTGTCTATGGAAGGCCATAAGTCCAAGATTTCATGGTACACTTGACTACAACAGTACCATGTTGGGACCTAATCCAGGTAGGGGTGGGTCAATGTAAAATAAAATTGTAGAGCTCTTATATTTTTAATTTTTTTAAAAACAGTATTTGAAAGTAGAGAGAGAGAGAGAGAGAGGGAGAAAGAGAGAGACAAATAATGGGCATGCCAGGGCCTCTAGCTACTGCAAACAAACTCAAGGTGCAGGTGCCACTTCGTCCATCTAGCTTTATGTTGTTACTGGGGAATCGAACCTGGGTCACTAGGCTTTGCGGACAAGCGCCTTAACCACCGAGAACCATCTCTCCAGCCCTCCTAGAGCTCCTTATTTTAAAAATAATCAAGAATCTCAAGATGATGGCAGCAAGACTGCCCACCACATCACATGAACATTAAGCCAGCCTGAGCCACACACTATGGAAATGTTCCGTTCCCAGTGAAGCAAAGAGGAACTGAGATGCCCTGAGGCATTGTAACTTGGCTAAGGATGTGGGACCAAGGGAAGTTAAAAGCTGTATTCAAACTATGCGTGTAGGACCCCAAGGATTGCAGTCTGTCTGTAACCTTTAGCACCTGAGACCTTTAACTTTCCAAGGACAGTTTCCTGGCTTGGGGGTGAGGGGGCAAGTTGCTATGCATTAATTTCCCAAAGGTGCCCTAGAAATAAGACTGCCTGGGAAAAGTTCAGGATGATTGGTACATTATGATAATTCAAACCAAATCACAATTCTTATCTTGGAGTGAAATTTCATAGATGAATCAGGTTTATTTATAATAAGTATGTCTAGTCAAAATAGGAGAACTACTTAACATTATAATTAAAACTGATACATATCTAGTTGAAAAACTATCCACCACCTAAAATACTTCCACAGGAGATGGCTACATACTTTGGCACTAAATCTCTCTGTCCCTTCCAAAACATTTCATTTTTTTTTTTATTCTGAGTGGGAGGTTGTACGGTTTCCCACAATATCATATCAAACAAGAGGGCAACATTATGCATTCTGGGAGCCTCCGTCCCTGGCAGTACTGGCATCAAATGCACTTGTACTGTAAGCTGAGATCCAAGGAAACATTTATTTATTTAAAATATTTTTACCCATATGTTAAACAAACAGCAATATTTCATTTCATAGTATCTTAACACAGTCCTGTAGACAGAAATCCTGCAGGCTGCCTCTATGATCATGCTTACATCTGTAGACAGCTTTCATTCATTTCCTTCTTTGAAGTCAGATATCCACTTAGAATTTCGCATTTGAACCTAGTTCACTTGGAAGTGGGCTGTAGATACCAACTATAGAAAACTATGTGACTCGATTTCATTATAGTCATTATTTTTTTTTTTTCTAGAAATGTGGCCAAGATCCTGGCAAGTCCCTGAGAGCAAGACTGGAAGCTGGTGATGGAGAGAACCTTCAGAGTGCTGTCGTTATAAGGAGACAGAGCAGATCAGATGTGAGGGAACTACTTATTAGAGGGAGAGAGTGGGGTTGTCCTTAGAAGTGACCCTGAAGGCCTTCTGGTGGCTTCATTTTCAAATTCTACCAAGGAATGGTTTCACAATATCACTGATAAGCACAGAAAATAGCACAGTGTCTTCTTTGGGACAAAATTTTTTTCAAACTTCTTTCATTTTGTAAGCAATCTGCTTGCTCCTCCCCCCTTTTCTATGACACTGCATATGTGTGGTATATGCGATGTGGTGTGGGAGGGTATGTGTGTATGAGTGCAGATGTGCATGCGCTGCACAGGAGTGTGCAGACCAGAGGAAAACATCAGGTGTGTACCCCTACCTCTATCTCTAATCTGCATGTATCTGTGAGACAGAATATCTCACTGAT
Organism: Orientallactaga sibirica; assembly: GCA_036365145.1. Taxonomy (NCBI): domain Eukaryota; kingdom Metazoa; phylum Chordata; class Mammalia; order Rodentia; family Dipodidae; genus Orientallactaga; species Orientallactaga sibirica. Next base: position 5,193,465 of record JAEOAD010000030.1, read on the forward strand.
CCCAGATTTTTCCAAGAACCAGTAACTGTCCTGTCTCTGTTTCCCACAGGACTGGGGTTACAGCCATAAAGGGCAGCCCCCAGATGTTTACATGGGTGCTGAGGAGTCCAACTTAGGTGGGTCCAGGCTCCCTCAGGCTCTCATGCTTGTGTAGGAATTGCTCTTGTGCACTGAGCCATCTCCCCAGTCCTCCTTTAAAATTTCATTAGAACGGAGTGTCCCTAATCCAACAATTCCAAACCCACAACATTCCCAAATCCAAAAAGGTTTTGCATATCAATATGATTCCACATGAGAAAATGCCATAGCTAATCTTATTATCTAGTTTGTAGTCAAAATCCAGGTGCACTTAAAATGGCCTTCAGACTGTATAGTTAAAATAGATACATGTGAAACAGGTGGTGGTTTGAAGACAAACATATGTCCCCCATACACTCAAGTATTTTTGCTTAAGCTTCCTTAGTCTTCAGGAGGTAGAACACTGCTGGAGCAGGTATGTCCTTGGGGATGGTTTTTGAGTCCAACCTCAGTGGATAGGTAGAGAGAGCCAGCTTGAGCTCTGCTTGTTAGTGCTTGCCAGTAGCTGTCTCTGTCCGCTGTGTATGCTAAAGTGAGCCAGCTTCCTCTGCCACGATGGAGCTTCCACTGGAATCGGTAAGCTTGCAATCAATCCTTTCTTCCCATAAGCTGCTTCTGGTCAGGTCCCCCGCCTCCTCCAGCAACAAAAAGAACAAAATACAAATGAGATTTCACATTTAGACTTGAGTTCCATCCTTAAGATGTATCATTTGGTATGTGCAAGTATTCCAAAATCTGAAAACCAATCCTAAAATCTTAGATACTTCTGGTTCTATGCGTTTCCAAAAAGGAATACTCAGCCTTTATCAGTAAACCAGTGACCCCAGGCCAATGGTTCCAGAACACACATATGCATGTCCACATGGTGGTCAATTATTCCTTATTATCAGGGGAATGCAAGAATCACATCAAAATTACCACTATGGTAGTATTGAAAAATGTTATCCATGCTGCTGGGGAAGAAAAGTCATCAACAGTCTTACCCATTCTTACCCAGTTGCATTTGAGCCCTGCTCGCTGGGAAGCAATTCACAGCTGGTACTGCAAAGGTAGTCAAAAGCCTATGGGTGGGAAGGTCATCTGCCTGAGGAGGGAAGCTACTACTGTTGTTTGGATGAACGGATATACTGGGCCCATTAATTTGCTCTGGAAGAATCTATGCATATGCCTATAGATGAGTGCTGCTCTCGCCTTTGGTCAGAGAAGCTTCTTTTTGAGTTGGTGGTAAGTACTGGGAAAACTCAAAGCTCATCCATGTGCTGAGGAAAAAGTGGCTCTTGAGTGCTCAGTGCTCATTGAGAGTCTGTGTAACTCCCTCTGAGGCTCAGACTCATTGTGAAAAAGGGACCAGAAAGGATGTAAGAGCTGGAGGACAGGGATGAGTGCTTCAGGAAATGCTGTAAGAGCTGGAGGATGGGGATGAGTGTTTTGGGAAATGCTGTCTTCTGAACATGACCTGGCCACTGCATTCATGACCTCATAGTGACTGATCTTGCTTGCATAAGACCTGCACAATCTTGGGCCTCAGCATTCTGCCATGGATAATAGAGGAGAAAGAAAAAGACATAGAGGTAGAAGAGAGACTGGTTGGAAAGAAGAAGGGTTCAGTGAAGGAGGGGGGATAAGAGAAGGCAATTGGGAGGGGTTATGATCAAATATAATATGTATATGTATGAAAATTATCAATAAAATGTCTGTAAAAATTACATGACTTACAGTATCCATGGAAAATTAAGTGGACACTGTCCAACACTGCTTTCTTGTTTTAATTTAATTTATATGTTTGAGAAAGAAAGAGAGAGAGAGAGAGAGAGAAATGAATGGGGCTACCAGGGCCTCTAGCCATTGCAAATGAACCCCAAACACATGTGCCACCTTGTTCATCTGGCTTTATGTGGGTACTGGGGAAATGAATCTGGGTTCTTTGGCTTTTCAGGCAAGTGCTTTAACTGCTAATCCATCTCTCCAGCCCTAAAATTTTAAAATATTTGCATTTACTTATTTATTTGCAAACAGGGAGACGGAAAGAATGGGTATGCCAGGGTCTCTAGCTGCTGCAAACAAACTCTAGATGCATGCACCACTCTGTGCATCTGGCTGTATGTAAGCACTGGGGAATCAAACTCTGATCATAGTCTTTGTAGGCAAGTGTCTCAACTGCTAAGCCATCTCTCCAGCCCCTACTTTATTTTCTTCTTTATAAATTTAATTTAATTTTTATTTTACTTATTTGAGAGAGAGGGAGAGAGGCATATGGATATATAGAGAGAATGGGAGTGCCAGGGCATTCAGCCACTGCAAACAAACTCCAGAAGCATGAGCCATCTTGTGCATCTGGCTTATGTGGGTCCTGGATAATCAAACTTGGGCCCCTTGGCTTTGGAGGCCTTATCCGCTAAGTCATTCCTCCAGCTCAACAGTACTTACTTTATTGTCCTTCAGCAAAGGCACATATACACAAATCATGTTTCAACCTTTAGCAGTTGTGATAATTCATTGTGATGCATGCATGAGTAAACTGAATTTCCAAGTCTACCTTCTACATTGTTTGCATTGCTCTGTGTCTGTTTACAATTTCCAAACTTTTTTTACAGTGCAATTAAGAAAGTCCTGCATCAACATCAAATATTTATAACTGATTTAGAATTTAGCTTTGGTGTGTGAAACCAAGGGCAAAACTTCCCGTGGTAATCATTTCCGTCGGATCTATGTCCATCCTCCTAGGAGCTGACAAGGAACCATGTCTGTGTGCCTTCTGTCTGCCTCAAGCTGCAATGACTATAAGGAAACCAGAGTCTTCCCATGGCAGGGGCTTTGATGGAGCAAGAAAGTTGGAGTGTGGGATTGTGCTGGCCAGGAAAGATCTCGCAGGGTGTTTGCAAAGAGCCTGTTGCAGCTGTGTCCCCCTCAGTACTCTGCTGCAGCCAGAGAGGGTTGACCCAGTGGTGCAAGTCAGCCAGGCTGGACGACTAAGATTCAGGTGTAGAATTTCAAAAAGAAGTGGGTCTTGAGCCAAATTCATTGGAAGACTTATATATAATATTATGGTAGCCTCTTGTTACTATGTCAATTTGAAAACCTCCCCCCTTTGACTCTAAGCATATCTTAGATCCAATGAGTTATCTTTATAAAATGGGATTAATTAGGACTCTTCCTTTTGCACATGGCAAAACAAAAACAAAGCCAAAGCACATGAGAGGGGACTTGTTCTCTTGTGATTTGTATTTTATTATTTTATTTTACGTTTTGTATTCATTCACTTAAAATTTTTTTATTTGCCTCTCTCTCTCTCTCTCTCTCTCTCTCTCTCTCTCTCTCTCTCTGTGTGTGTGTGTGTGTGTGTGTGTGTGTGTGTGTATGCCAGGATCTCTTGCTACTGAGAATGAACACCAGACACTTGAACGGCATTTCACACCCACGTAAGCACATGGGTGGCTTATAAATTGAACCTTAGCTGGCAGGCTTTGCAAGCAAGCATCTTTAACCACTGAGGTATCTTCCCTGCCCCATGGTTCCATTTTCACCAGTGAGGTCTTGTGGCGGATTGGATGTGAAGTGTTCCCCATAGCCTCATACATCTGTGCTGAAGCCTCATACTCAATGCCAAACTGGTGGTGCCTTTGGAGGTGGAGCCTGGCTGGAGGAGGTGCGGTACTAGGGTGAGCCTTCAGTTTTATTAGTCCAGGCCAGTAGGAATTCAGAGCTAGCTCCCTCTGGCTGCTACCTCTCAGCTGATGGTACAAAATGTGACACTCTTCCTTTGCCTGCCATGCAGCCCTTGCCATAATGAAACTTCCCCCCAAGCCTATAAGCCAGAATAAACTCTTATCTCCCATAAGCTGCTTCCGCATGGGTATTTTGAGAAGGAAACCACAACAGTATCTTTCAGAAGTGGTTCCCTCTGAAGGTCATAAGCATGTATAGGTTCATAAAGTATTCTGTTGTTAAATCCAGCAGAAAGATTTTGCTCTGTCCAACCAAAATTATAGAATTGAGTCTCACTGACTGGCTTGGCGAGCTTGGACAAATTCTCAACCCTTCTGAGGTTGTTACGGACATGGTGAACCTGACACTGATGACCAACACATAGCCAGCCCTGCATGTGGACACAGCCCCAGCCCCACTGGAAGTATATCAGGTAAAGCTTGGGAAGGAGTATTTGCTTTAATCAGAAGATGAGAAAAATGGGTGCTGGGAAAAGATCAAGAGAGAGGGTGTTTGTGTCTGCTGTTTCAGACGTGAAATAGTGTGATCGTAGCTCACTGTCTGTTGTTAAAAGATGATATTCAAAAAGCAAAAGAAAAAAGGTAAAGCTATAACGTTCATGCATATATACAGTGAATACATGTCAAAGTTGTATTCAAGTCATTAAACAAAATGAAGGAACAATGCAGTTGTCACAGGCAGTTCAGAGGAGAAGTCACGGAACATCCAGCATGTTAGATCAGGATCAGGGAGAGGAGCTCAGGAAGGGCTCCAAAGCCGCCGCCGGGGTGTGTGAGCCGGCTCCTTCATGTAACTGCACGCGGGTGGAAAGGGTAGCTCCTTCCCCTCGCGTCTGCCTACTGAATACCTCAAAGGCAACAAAGGTCGAATGGGGAAACCTCGAAGGCTGCCCCACATCGTATACTTTTCCTCTCAAGATCCTTCTGTTCTGCTGATGTCAAACTTCTTTACATTCTACTGTCAAAGACAGATGGTTTCTGATCACAAAGTAAGGCTGGTCTCCTCAGCTCTGGCCTGATTATTTACAGAAGGGCACCAAGGCCATTAATTGCCAATGAGGCTTTCTTAAGGTTGCTTTTCTGGAAGTTTCCATATGAAATATTAGATTGGATTTTTTAAAAGCCTCTATTATTTGGTATCCTGAGGCTAGGAAGCCAAGCCCACCAAAACACTCTCCATTAGATTTCACCTGCAGAACTTGTAAATGTTGAATTCCTCCCTCCAAAATATCCCAGTGTTCTCAGTATACTAGAAGGAGGTCTTCATTAAGACTGGATCCCCAAGCTTTCCTGGAAGGCTTGACTTAGCTTTGGCTTCATTCAGAAAGTCATCCTTAGCTCCTTAGAAGTGGCCTTTTTATTTATTTACAAGAGAGGGAGAGAGAGAAAAAGAGAGAGGCACAGAGAGAAGGAGAAATCTGTATACCAGGGCCTCTTGCCATTGCAAATGTACTCCAGATGTACCACTCTGTGCATCTACCTTTACTTGTGTACTGGGAAATTGAACCTTGGCTGTCAGCATTTGCAAGCAAGGGTCTTGTTTATTTTTGAAACAAGGTCTCACTGCGTAGCCCAGACTGATCTTGAACTTGTGATAATTCTTCTGCCTCTGGGTTCCCAAATTCTGAAATTATCAGCATGAGCTACCACTATTTGCATTTTTCTTGATTAAATTATTCCAAAATAATGACGTTTTAAGCAAGGTAACTATATAACCATTTTTTCACTTCTATATTGGTAAATGATGACAGATTCTTATTGAACCATGAACAGCAAGGATATATAAAATTAATGTTTATAATTTGAAGAATGTTGGTGAGATGTTACCTTTAACTGTTCCACTCAAGTTCTCAAAAGCAGAATCTACTAAGCTATTGTTTTTAGGCCACAGAGACTTGACAAACAAGAGAACCAAATTCCTTCTATATCCCCCAAAATAAAATAATCATATAGCGTCAGCAGTGGTCTGAACAGATCACTCCAATAAAGTGTGCTTCACTGGCACACTCAGGATATTCTTGCTCCATTGTGTTAGTTATCTCAGAAAGACACCTGCTTCCAAACTAAAAGTCCTGCAAATCCAGCTCTCTGCTCTGATTTGGGAATCTTTATGATGGCAGTACCTTCAATACTCAGGAGAGTCCTGGGTGGTATTAAAATCGTGGTGGTGCATGCCTTTAATCCCAGCACTAGGGAGGCAGAGGTAGGACTATTGCCGAGAGTTCGAGGCTACCCTGAGACTACATAGTAAATTCCAGGTCAGCCTGAGCTAGAGTGAGACCCTACCTCAGAAAACCAATATATATAGTATATAGGACCTGGAAAGCATCTGGTATGGTGGGATTTCATATACACATGGATGGTTGAGGGAAGGGGAGGGGAGACAAATGGGGAGAGAGAGAGAGAGAGAGAGAGAGAGAGAGAAGTTGGGGTTGCCATCATGAAAACAGGTTTCAGTGGAGACTTTTCATTCCAGGAAGCTGTTCCATGACAAGGAAGCCATCATTGAGAGAATACATGGGCAGTCCACGCAGGGAGTGAGGATTAGAGTGGTCAGGGAAGTAGAATGATCTAGCATTCCCATGGGAGCTTGGCTCCAAGGAGCACACGGATAAGGGGAAGTATCTGGGTGGAGAGCCTTGAGGAACCCAGGAGCAAGCGCAGGAACACAGACTGAGTAGGCTTCTAGGAGGAGAAAGTTGGGCTTGTGTTCAGAAAGGGTGCTGAGGCAACAAGAAGCTAGGGAGGTTCACGACTTGCCCCATGGAAGGGGCGTGAAAGTTGTGGAGGGATGACATCAGGAGCCTTCTCCTAATGCTACTTGCAGACGTTTCACTGCTTCGAAGTGCCATACAGGGGTCCTTTTCCAGAAGTGCTGAAATGCTTTTTTTTTTTTTTTTGAATTTACATCCTTCTCTTATGAAGATGTGCACTCTCTATAAATCTGGAGTTTTGCAAAAAGCAGGAAGTGGGAAAACCTCTCTGTGGACAATGAGATTTTACATGGCTGTGGTTCATTTATCAGTAGTAATTTTCAAAGGTGAAAGGCCTGATGAGATTGCATAATAAGAAAAAAAAAATAAACCAATTGACAAAGAGATTTGTTTCTGTGTTACATAAGACAAGATGACAAGGTCATTGTAAGTATTATCTTTAAGGGCAGTGATCTACATCTTTTTAAATTTATTTTTTAATTTTTGTATTATTTGCAGAGAGAAAGAGAGAGTATATGGGCATGCTAGGACCTATTGCCACTGTAAATGAACTCCAGATGAATGTGTCACTTTACATGGGTGCTGGGAAACAGACTCATGCCATTAGGATTTGCAAGTAAGCACCTTTAACTACTGAGCCATCTCTCCAGCCTTAAATCTTTTTAAGGAAATCAGTGAATGTTGTGGGTGTCTGACTTACTAAACTCATTTGCTAGTCAGCTTTCCATCGCTGTGACAAAATACCTAAGAAGAATCAACTTAAAGAAGTAAAAGTTTATTTTGGCTCATGGTCTCAAAGACTTCAGTCCATGATTGCTTGGGCCTGTGGTAAGTCAGAATAAGAGAAATTGATGGCTTGAAAGGAGGGAGGGAGAGAAGAGAAAGAATAGTAGATCAAAATAGTCCTGGTACATACTAAATTTTTACTGAATAAAAAGATCAAGTAAACATATTCACTAATTAGGGAGTGAAGCAACATGTATATTTTTAAATAAGACTTCACAGGTAAGCCTAGTATACATTCTCAACCCAAGTCAATTTGCCTAGAAGTTGCTAGATTTGAATTAAAGCAACATTCCAAGTGCACATGTATTTTACAAATCTTTTTTTTTTTTTTTTTTTTTTTTTACTTTTTTACTTGAGAGAAAGAGACAGTGACAGAAAGAAAGTCAGTATGGACATGACAGGGCCTCTTGCTGCTGTAAACAAACTCCAGATGTATGCACCACTTTGTGCATCTGGCTTTATATAGGTACTGGGGAATCAAACCCAGGTCTTCAGGCTTTATAAGCAATTATTTTTTTAATATTTCATTTTTTTCAGAATGAAGAAAAAAAATCATTTAATTTTAAAATGAACAAATGCTCTGAAATAAGCTTTATAAACACATGTGCAGATGACAAGCTAGCAAATTCAAAGATGCTCACATCATTGATCACAGGGAATTTTAAGTTAAAATGACTGTGAGGGGTTGGGGAGATTGGTCAGCAGTTACAAGCAAGTACTTTTAATATTTCATATTTATTTATTTATTTGATAGAGAGAAAGGGAGAGAGAGAGAGAGAGAGAGAGAATGGGTGCTCCAGGGCCTCCAGTCACTGCAAATGAACTCCAGACACATGCACCCCCTTGTGCATCTGGCTAACGTGGGTCCTGGGGAATCAAACCTGGATCCTTTGGCTTTATAGGAAAACACCTTAAGTGCTAAGCCATCCATCCAGCCATAAGCAAGTATTTTTAACCACTGAGCACAAGAATTTTAAATAATAGCCATTACCTTTATTCTTTTAAAACTTATTTAGGCTTCAAAGAGCTATGTTTTTTTGTAGCTTATGACTACTGTTACTTTCAAATAATATACAGAACCCTAAAATTTGAAAGTAGTTATTTGCTAGTTCATTTGAAGAAAAATGATGAACAAAATGTTTGCTAATATCCTAATACTATTGTGAAATTAGTTCTGATGTCATCACCATCCTGTTGATAGCCTGTCCTAAAGTGTTTGTTCCCCAAATGGCAAGATCACGGTGAAGGACAAAAGTTGGAAAGTGAATTTCATTTACTTTTTAAAATAATATTTGAGACTGAAAAGACATGAAATCTTAGCAAAGGTTTGCACAATTCTGATGGCTGTTTACTTATAGGAAACTTATCATATTACATTATTTTAGATTATGTTGTCATTAATATGGGAGTATAGATATTTTTTCAATATCCTTTGGGTACATTCTAAATAGTAGGATCATATGACTGTGTTTTTAAAATTTTTAAAATATATTTTAATATATTTATTTGCAAGGAGAGAGAGAATGTGTGTGTGCCAGTGCCTCTAGCTACTGCAAATGAACTCCAGATGTATGTACCACCTTGCACATCTGGCTTTAGGTGGGTACTGGGGAATTGAACTAGGATCATTAGGTTTTCAGGCTAGTACTTTAACTGCTGAGCCATCTCTCCAGCCCTTATATAACTGTTTGTTTGTTTGTTTGTTTGTTTGTTTGTTTGTTTGTTTGAGGTAGGGTTTCACTATAGCTCAGGCTGACCTGAAATTCACTATGTATACTCAGGCTGGGCCTCAAACTCACAGCGATCCTCCTACCTCTGTCTCCCCAGTGCTGAGATTAAAGGCGTGTGCCACCACACCTGACTTATAGGACTGTTTTTAATAGAAGACTGACTTGTCTATGATGGTCTTCCCTGGGATGATTCTCCTGTGTGTGCTCCATTGTCCTTCAACAGATCAAGTTGGGCTTGCACACAAAGTACCAGTGGTGAAGTATTCCGAGCGCACCAAGAGTGGATGTATGCAAGACCTCTCCATAGCAAGGTCCATTGTGCTACATCCTACTGCCCAAAGCAAGTATCAAGGCCATTCCAGATTCAGGGTGGAGAAGCAGACTTCATCTTTTGATGTGATGAGCATGTTGCCAAGACATGGATACAGGAGAAGATCTATTGATTGATTCAATTAATTTGCCATAGACCTGTAACTTGTGAAAGTCTTCTCTAGGGCTGGAGGGACCCGAGCATAAATACCTCTCTCACCAAGCAGACGTTAATAGATGCTGGGCTGGAGGCTCAGACCATCAGCCCTGCTGACAGAACAGGCAAAGTCTGACTTGGGAGCATCTGCAAAAGCTTCCACACGGAGTATGACTGGAGCCACATTTGAGGGTTAGGCAAAGGGCTGCCTTCAGGTAAGAAGGAGCATTGGTGGTGACTGAGGAGAGGTCCTAGGCCAGCAGATGAAGTAGGGAATCTGCAATTCACACATCTGTGTTCATATTTACAGACTAAAGCCGTGGTAGCATCCACAGAGAATTAGCAGAGAATGGCTCAATACACACTTTTTATTTCAATTTTTTTCCCCCAATGAGAGTCAGGATGAATTTGGTCAACTCATTTCTCTCTGGATTTCATAAATCTCTCTCTCTCTCTTTTTCGAGGTAAGGTCTCATTCTAGCCCAGGCTGACCTGGAATTCACTATGTAGTCTCAGGCTGGCCTTGAACTCATGGCAATCCTCTTATCTCTGCTCCCCAAGTGCTAGTATTAAAGGCGTGAGCCACCATGTCCACCTAAAATCACTCTTCTAATTTGGCTATGTCAAATATTATCTTAAAAAATTCTGTGTGTAAGGTGGGTAAAACACAAAGTATATAATCATGACTTTTTTTTTTTTTTTTTGCTTAAGTTAGCAAGAAATTTAAGATGGACATTTTTTTTTTTTTTTTTTTTTTTTTTTTGGTTTTTCGAGGTAGGGTTTCACTTTAGCTCAGGCTGACCTGGAATTCACTATGTAGTCTCAGGGTGGCCTTGAACTCACAGTGATCCTCCTACCTCTGCCTCCCGAGTGCTGGGATTAAAGGTGTGTGCCACCACGCCCGGCTAAGATGGACATTTTCTAGAGTTAGAAATGTGGCTGACTATACCCTGCATATGTTGTTGCAGGAGACCCAAATGGAGGCCTTATTTGGTGGATTGCTTCAAAAATGTAGATTTTATGGATTTTGATCAAAAACACTTGATATCACTAACATACTTATAGTAACACTTTCTCACCCATATGTACATACTCCATGTATAAATGTGTATATGTATTTATGTATGCAAGCATATATGCATGCACACATTCTTCCCCAAAGGGATTAATTCAGCATTTTGTATAATAAGGGAAATTTGAAGGCATTCCACATACCTCTAATGTAAACAAAATTCTCTATAGCTATGTTACCAAGGGAGAAAATACTTGTGTGTGTGTGTGTGTGTGTGTATGTGTGTGTGTATATATATATATATATATATATATATATATATATATATATATGTAGTTTTTTTTAGAGTCTTACCTGGAATTCACTAGACAGTCCCAGGTCAGCCTTGAACTCATGGCAAGACTCCTACCTCTGCCTCACTAGTGCTGGGATTAAAGGTGTGCACCACCATGCCCAGTTCATATGTATTTTAAAGTATGATGTATATGATATGTTGGGTGGAATGCTGTGTCATGCCCTCTTCAAAGGTTATAATGTAAAAATGAGATATCATGTTTTAAAGAGCTTTGAGAGCTGTAAGACACTATGGTATTCAAGCAAGGCACATCTGCACTCAGCTTTGAAAACTTCTTGAGGCAGATTAGTTTATTTCAAAGCACCATACTACTTTCCACTGAAGATCCCCACCTGACTTTCCCACACAGATGCAAAAAAAAAAAAAAAAAAAAAAAAAAAAAAAGTAGGAATCTTGGCCAGCAGATTCTGGGAGTACTGGAAATACAGAAAGGACCCTACCTGGCCTTACCAGTTTTCCTTTTCCTCAGGGGAGATTTCAACCAGCAGTGCCATCTCTGTTTACTCTCAGCTTCTGTCTGTCTTGATCAAATGACTAAACTGGATAACAAACTAATAAAAAATAATATGGAATCTGGGGCATAGTTGGGGCCACAACGCTGTTGATATTTCATGTTTGATATGGGAAAAACCTAACACAGAACCCTCTTCAATTACCATAACTTTACTGTCATTACCATTTCTGTACATAACAGCATTTGGTCTGCGGCACAACAAATTTATCTGTAAATTATGCAGTAAAGGATAAGGAATGGACTTTCCTTTAAGAGAACAAATGTAACCAGTCGTTTATGGGGACATCTTCATCCTAACCAACATGTGAATGCAACCCAAATGTGTACTCCATTATTGCTTAAAATTCCATAGACTGGCACCCAAACCCATACCCACCCCTCTCCCAAGTTTAATTAAACCAGTATCACACTGAGCCTAGAAGAAAAACACAATGGTACAACAATAAACAAACATTAATCATGATCATTACATACATTTTATTACATGAAATAAATAATACCATGGCACTTTCCGCAGACGATAACGCTCTTCCTTTTGGATAACATCCTCAGGCAATTGAGGGGTAAAATGATACTAATAATAATAATAATTAGTATGAAAAGGGGAAAAAGGGCTTATCACTATATAAAACAGAAGCTGTATCCTCCTTCATTTATATTAATCTCATATTTGCTCATTTTTTTTCTCTTTAGGGTCTAATAAGGGAGTCTTCTCATGGAGATAAATGGAAAGTAATTTCTTATTTGTAGAGTCGCTTTGGTGTATGTAATTCAACTCTAATTACCCCAGGGCAAGGAGATAGAAACTTGGAAGATTCTATCAATATTCAGTACCCAGTATGGGATTTCACCAGCAAGTAGAGGTGGGGGTTCTGGGACTTCAGGCTGCGCTGGAGTCAAAACCAGAGGAAGCAGGAAAAGCATTTAGCAAGGCTCAGGATGATGGCTTTTGTCCTTTCTTGAGAAACACCAGACGCTCAGCCCCACACTGTTCAAGTCCTTTTCTGAACAGAACTGAAGGTCTCCTCAGTTAGACTCTGAATCAGGAATGAGGCCCCTTGGGAGAAGGCCCTTTTGTTGCTCTTTCCAAAGGGCCTCCTGACATTCTTTAGTATAAAGACCATGTTGGGAATCACCACTAAACATATAACACGGCTGTCCAGCCCCATTGTCCCATCCCCATGTGGGAATGACGAGAAATGGTTCTTCTCCTGCAGAGATGCCCATTAAGGGCCACGACACCAGCCAGACATGAATTCCACTCTGTGGCCTCACTAATTGTCCAATCCTGAGGTGTTTTGTTGCACTGCCCATGACACCATCTTAAGGACTCGCTTTTCATGGACGCAAGACCTAACCTTCCCTTGCAGGCTCTGCGATATGGAAACACATCTGGCTGAGGAGACAGCTTTTGTTTCTTCTTGAAGATGCCTGGGCACCCACGTGCATGAGAAAGGTGATGGGAGATCCCATTTCAGTCTTCTCTGGGAATTCAGTGGAAGAACTTCCTGTCTCCTAGAGAACTTCCTGTCTCCTATGGTGAAAGAAAGAGAAAGGAGTAACTATGTAAAAAGTTTCCACTGATTGTTCTACATCCAAACTTCTGTTCCTGAGGAAAGAACTGAAACTGTAACGGCTTACTACTCAAGCAATGGTTCAAAATGGCAGCTTTCAGTGGCGCATGGATGAATGCTTCCTGGAACTGTGGCCTGTTGGGTGGTCTTCTTGGAACTCCACAGGACCAGATCTCAACCCAGATAAGAAAGGAGAGAAGCAGGCTTAATAAGGCATTGCCCTTCCTAATGCCGAGCCTTGCCTCCCTCCTATATGAAGTCCCTTGGTTAGGATGCTTAGTAGCCAGCAGTGCTGTCCAGGGGCTGGCATTTGACACCCAGTGACAGAAGACATAAAATATGACCAGGGTTCCCTTCTCCTGGCATCTTGTTCATTTAGCCCTCTTTCTCGGAGATTAATTGGTATGTAGCCAGTCATAAGGAGGTAACTGGGTTTCTTTTTCCTCCCCCACATGGATATTTTTGGACAAAAAAGAGAAGAGAGAGAGAGAGAGAGAGAAGGAATAGGTGAGTAGGCATGGTCCCAAACCTCCTCCTTACCAAGGTCCCTCAGGGAATGTCCCCTACCCTCTGCCTCTATCATAAATACTCTGATTAAAATGTAAATTTAGCCAACCTATCAGCTTCCCATTAAGAGGACTCTTTAAAAACGCCGTTAATCAGCCGAAAGATATGTAGTGAAATGCCAGTCATCAATTGTAACTGCTTATGACAGTTAACAAAGCTTTATGTTTGCCCCAAACATGTGCTGATCTATCCATTATGCCAAGGTTCACTCTCACGCTAATTGTACATTTTCTTCTCTAATGCATTTTTGCTGTTATCTCATAGGCTAATGAAAGCCAGAAAATCAATAAATATAAATTATACATGCAAAGAAGGACTGCTGCGAACATAAAGTTTCTAATTAATTGCACTTGATTAATTTATATCCTTTAATTATCTTGCTAAGCCACAAACAACATAAATATCTTTGCAATCTGGTTATTGCTATGTCAGTCATAAAAAAGCAGACACAGTAAATCTATGAAATCTGTATCACCAGAAAACATGGAATGGCAGAACTCATAAATATTATCGAACTCACTCACGACACCGATGAATAATTTTGGCGTGACAAATTACCACTAAATATGTTGTATGGTTATTTGACGAAGGTTATCGTGATGTTATGAGTTTAAATGGTACATATGGAGTAAGCAAAAAACGTGGATTTCTCAATGGTGGACCTTTAAAAAAGCTGTTCAGGCTGGGGAGGAGTCCTGTGCACTGGGACTCGCATGCAAATATCCATGTGGTTCTGTAAATGGAAGAGCTCTTGACTAGCCAAGCTGAAAGGCAAATGTTTTATTCGTTCATTTCTTCCTTTCCTTTTGAAAAGCTTGACCAGTGAGGAGTAAGCCCCTGTCTTCTGTAGAGGCAAACATGAAATGAGTACCTGGAGGAGGAACTGAAATCCAGGGAACTGAATGGAAGGTTGGGAAGAAAGCCGGACGACGTTGCATGTTTCCATTGTCTTAAGAGATGCAACTTTTACACGCAAAGTGGTTTCTTTCTTCCCACCTCCCCCTTTTAATTTTATCTGACTCTGCTAAGCCAGCCATCTGTCACTTATCTGAAATCTAATCCTCTCTGTCCACCAAGCTTTTCTTTGTCCTGGGCCACTGCATATTACCAAGCATCTATATCTACAAGTTTCATAAACGTGTAAAAAGAAACTGTATCTGTCCTCAGCTACACTCAGACAAAGACCATCTGTCAGCAACTGAGGCTAGTCTGTTTTTTTTTTTTTTTAAGCATCCGAAGGGATTTGCCCTTCACCAAGTAAACCCACTTAACCCTTCCAATAAGATTAACTGTTATTTGTTTCCATTAAATAAAAATGACCACACTAATATACATTTAATAGTTCTGTAACAGTGACAGAAAGATCGGCTCTCCTGTGGATATCTTTTGCAGATAAAAAACATAACATGCATATAAATAAAGGAATTATGACAGCAATTAGATAACCTAATAGGCAGGGGGGATGTTTTCACTTCCTTCCTCTAGTCTGAGGCTATGAAAGAGAAGTGAGCATAAAATATAGATGCCAGAATGTATCGTACCCTCCCAGTCTTCAATTGTACAGTAAATAGCACTTCTAGATATAAAGTATGGCTGAATACACACAGTTATGAAGATTCAGGGGCTACCCTGTGACTTCTGCCCTCTTCCCACTGTACATCCTGCAGACAGTTTTATAGCTCTTAGGCTATGCAGTTTCGGGTCTATCTATGTGTGGTATACAAATAGACCCTCACAGAGTATCACTGTAATTTTGGGAAACTTAGTGGTGGAGGGGAATCACTGCATTTAGTAATTATAATGTAGAACTACAATAACATCTTGGGAGTTCTGGCTCTTCTATTCATCATAAAGTTGGCCAAGGATGTTAGGATTAGCATTTCAGAAGCAAAATAAATGTGTTCGCTTCAGTAAAAAAGCCTAGGTTAGTGTTTCAAGCATTTCTCTGGCTTCTAGAAGTGTACAAACTGATCACTCCATATCACCGTGTGACTAGTGTCCCTATATGCTCAAATAAGGAAGGCCAAGTCTGTCCATAGGGTAGCTGAAGTGTTCACAGACTCAGTTTACCTCTAGCTCCTGCAGCCTTCCTAATACTATGTGTCCCAAGGAACAAGATAGGCAGAAAGGCAGGCGCCTTTGGTAACTGGGCAGATGGGCCAGTGGGTGCTAAGCTGTCCTGACTGACAATGTTTGCACATGAGCAAAGACATTTTTGTTTCTGTAAGGTGGTGGACTGGGCAGGGAGTGGGAAGAACCAGGCAGATGAAATGACTTTATCTTATTCCTTCTTCTCTGGTTTTCTCCCTTAAAACAGTTTATGAAGTTCTGACTGCACCGTTTCAAGGGAAAAATCCCATGAAAAGGTCCCTGGGCCCAAACATATACCTGGCGTTTGACGATCCATGCCTGCTTCCCTTCTCGCCTGCAGCTGGGGTTGTAAGTCACCGTGGCCAATGTGCTTTTCTTGACCGCTCAGGTGGATGCTGAGAGACCGACACCTACGCCAGCTTGCCTTAGCCCTCTGCCCTGAGTGATGAACCTCGCAGACTCCCCCGCCTTCACCCTAGGCTGCCTTCCTCTTGGGGACCACAGCTGTAGGCCCCAGACTTCCAGCTTCCCACCCAGCACGTACCTCCACTGCGCCTGGTGTGCAGGGAGGTGGGAAGCAGCCCAGTCCTGTGTTCCCAGGAAGTGCCAGTCCCTAAGGAGACAGGTAGATATCCTGACGCTGAAATCAGATTGGAGAGGAAGATTCTCTCGGGAAGCGACTTGTCTGCCTGGAGCTCATTCTCCAAGGTGATGACAGAGGCATGTGGCGGCGGGGGGGTGGGGGGGTGCAGAAGGCAGACCCATGACAAATATGGTCCCGGTGCTTTTCCCTAGCTGATGGCTGGAAAAATAGCAGTATGTCCAGCAGGGAGGAAGTATGTCTCCCCCTCGGTAGCTCTCCTGCTTTGTCATTTTCCATTTAATGCACCTATGTAGCAAGCCGACTCACTAGGTTTGACTGCAATTACCTTATCTTTCCTATTTTTAGTGACAGGACTAGATTATTTTAAGTGCATTTTATAGAAAACCCTTCTTTACTGAAGTATAAAGACTGTAATAAAGACAATACAATGTTTTGAAACTGTTTTAAATCCTTCACTCAGCGTTGCTTCTACAGATTTAACATGTAGGGGTTCTAATCTTACTGCTACTAATTAGAGCTTTAGTATAATTGTGCCAACAGGGCGCTTGGCATAATAATTACTATTGAGAGATTCTGGTGGCGCAGTACCATGCCTACATAATGCAGATATGCCTACTATTACAGTGCAGTCACCTTTGTATGTTGACTCAAGTTGGATTTTAACCAAGTAAGGGGTTATTTTGCCTTTATAATAAAGCTTAAAAGGCATATACATATGTATGATGTAGGTATCCATTTTTCCTCTTTGACTCTTTTGAATATTAATTAGCAGGAACCTCAGAAGGCAACAGGGACACATTTGGTTTCAAAGATCTCAGAATGTGGGACAAGTCACAGCAAGTGGAACAGTCCACGCCTCTGTGACAGAGGTTAGCTAGGTCTCACAGAGCCTGCTCCTTGACTGCCCTAAGGGTGAGGGTCGCCTGCATGAGACACACAGAGGAAGGAAATTTGGCTCTTGAGGACCAATTGGGCAATCTGTATGGAATATATCTTGCTTCTAGAATGAAACTATTCCAGTGGTGCTCGCGTCCTTGTGTCTTTGAAATGTGGAAACCTATGTTCTGCCCTGTCTCAGGAGTTTTAATGCTAATAACCCTGGTGCCCGCCCCCCACACACACACTACAAATACGAAGTCTGAAGACTCCTACAGAAATTGTCTGTGGGAGGTTGTGTGTAAGAGTGTGGATGGGGTGCCGGTGAGCACCCTCATCTCTCTCCACTCAGGACAAAGCCTGGAATTGGGCTAAAGATCTGGAAGGTTCCTCAAGTTTCATCAGGCAACTGGCAAAGGCCATGTCCTTTGAGTTCATTTTTGTGGGGCAAATTCAGCTGTAGGCCAGGGCCCTGCCCAGTGTGGGGGTTTCCTGCCACCAAGACGGTGGGCATGAGAGTGGGCAGGAACCCTATGGACTGCTAGGGGAACATTCTTTTGCACAGACATAGCTATGCTGTTTTTGCATGTGTGTATGTGTTGCACATGTGTGTATGTGTTGGTGGTGGGGCGGGGGAGGGATTTGATTTTTGGCCCAGGTGATAGAGTTTCAAAAAACTGAAGAGGATGTTACCAGCCATTGAAAGTGCTCTACAGAGGGTTTTACTTTAAAAAAAAAAAAAAAAAAAGTAATACAAACATTCAAAAGGTAGTGTGTAATGGCCCAGAGCCCGAACCATAGCTCCATTTAGCTCCAAAGCCTTGTTTTTACTGCCCCTTAGTGCCTTACTTTTAAAGTGACAGGAAACCAATTTCTGATTACAAATCAATGGGTTGGATGTCACCTCCAGACACTGAACGTAGCCGTAAATCCTGAGCCGCCCGTGATGCTTGGAAATTGGGGGTCAGAGGGTAAAGATGATTGCTTTGTACAAGGAGAATGGAAATACATGTGCTACGCCACACTTTTCATCTCCATCCCTGGGGAAAACCGGGAAGCTCCGGGGCCGTGGCCCCTCTCTCCTCACTGGCCCAGGCTATGCTGACCACGTGGGTCAAACGTGGTTGTAAATTTTTCCATCTTGCCCTGTGGGCTGCAGCCATCGCCCCACTGATGAGCAAGTGAGATCCGTCTCTCGCAGCTGCACTGCGCCTCCGCTACATCATGTTAACCAAAACTATCTGTGCTCTTGTCATGTAAGATACCTTTTGATGAGACCTCTTTTTTCTTTAAGCTTTTAAGATAATCTTAGAGAAATCATCAAGCTATAAAAAGAAATCAATAAAAACAGAAAAGGTTCCCATCACCCCGAAAAAAATCCATAACTTTTGCATTTTAATAGAGACACTACAGGACCAGACCCGTCATTTTCTTTCTGATGTGTTCCTTTGATTTCCCTCGTATCTCACAGGACTCTTGACTTTCTTGAGAAAGGGATTATTGAATTGTGTGTCTCCCTCAGATGTACTTGATCACTCAAGTATCTGTACTTAAGAATGTTAGAGTCTGTTCAGCTGTTGTCTCTTTGGGAGCTCATCAAGGCTTGTCATCTTAATATTAATTGGGTTTTGTGCAGGAATCTCAAGTCCCACATTGAGTGGCTTTCAAGAGAGAAGATTATGCCCAAAGCCAGATCCAAAGACAAACAAATTTAGCACAACAATTATCATAATTGAAGAAACATTCTGTTGCGAAATAAGCAAATCTGATTAAGAGCCCTTCCACATTATCAAATATTAATCGAGTGTCTACAGTCTAACCTGGTTCAAACCTAAGAGGCTTCTGATGGTTTTATGTATTACAGATTTGCAGAAGCTGAACACAGACAGCCTACCAGTGTGACAGCCGAGCCAGGAGCTTTGCTAAATGTAATCCACTTAAATTAGAAGGAGACATAGATAGGATCAGAAGCCTCAAATCTAAATTAAAACATATCCTACCAATGAGACGTTTTTGTGTAATTCCAACCACATGGTCATTCTGAAAAACACTGTGGCAAAGAATTATTAGTGGTCCTTTTAGTTAAAAAAATTTTTTTTAAATGAGGTCAATATCCTTATGGCCTATCATTACAATAAGATATACAATCATGCCGGTCTTTCTCATGAGACCCACACCAGTGGATGGATATTGCACGCAGTAACATTCTTGCTAAGCCGGGGAGTTAATTTTATTTGTAATTTTCAGCTGCTTTTAGTTTAATTGTGCAATTTCCTCAATTATTAAGTTCATTCTCCGTACTTAAGTTCATTAGCCATTCTCAAATGGGCAAATTACTTAGCAATTTTAATATTTGTTGGACAAAGCTGGATTAAGAGACTGATTCTCTGGACCCAGTTTTCACTTTTGCTACATATCCATTAAAAATTGTCATCATCCAGATGAGTGTTTTCCTCCTCTTTATGACTGTTTCTGCATGATGATTTTAAGTGCACAGGTAGGGTTTTTTTTTTTTTTTTTTTAAATATCAGAGAGAAAGACAGAGGGAGAGAGAGAGACAGTATTAATGATGGTATTAGAGTTGTGCATAAATACATATGAAAAAGTATATAAGATGGTGAAATTTCTCATAAGCATGTACACTTTTCATAAGTGTATGCACATGTGTACACATCAGCTGACCAAAGACCACTGGGTCCTTCTGAATCAATAAATTGAACTTTCAGTCAGGTACTATGCTATAAATGGCTTCAGTTGCTCTACTATATATAATGTGAAACCCTGATATACTCTCCATAGTAATGTACATGTTTATATAGATAGAAACATATTTAATTTTTCCATAGTGATGTCTTCCCTGATGTGTGATTAGAGAGGCAATGTCCCTCTCTTGCTCTCTCATCTCTCTCTCTCTCTCTCTCACACACACATACAATCTCTCTCTCTACTGAGCTATTTAATGCATGCATATGTAGACTGCACTGAAATGCATGTTCTTCCCCTTGTAACAAAAATGTCACTTTCTACTTGTTGTGCCCTGTGCGTTCATGAAGCACCTTGCCCCCTCCCATTTTCTCATTTGGTTAATGATGATGTACTCGTTTCCCCCTGTAGTTTACCACTCCATCCTCTGGGGAAGAGGGTTCCTGAAACTTATCAGTATTGCTAATATGAAAACAAGTGTGCCTCCGTCTGCTGCTGACCGTCTGCTGGGGACATACAGATTCACTTCAGAAACATCTGGGTGCTGAGACCTCCAGACCTAGAGGCCAACACCCCTCTCCCCCGCCAGCATGGCTTATCTCCCCAATAATTAGGCTGTATTTCTGCTTTATTAACTCCAATACAACAACGCCCTGTCCTCTGTCACCAAGGAAACTAATAGATGACAGTCACTCTGATTTGGAAACTATACAAATTAAGTGACTGAAGTGAGAGGAAGCAAAGTTAAGGCACATGGTGTCAAGATAAGGCAGTGAGTCATTTGCATAGGAGTTCTTCAAATGCTAAGCTGAGCATTTGATTTTCTGTCTGCAGGTGCAAAACTGCTCAACTCAGCCCAGTGTCCTTTTGTGTCTGTTAACCCTTCTTGACAGGGAATTTCTAAATGATTTATATTACATCTAAAACCAGGGTCTCCTTTCCTTCTCCCCTACACCTACAATCTCATTAGGTTTCCTATGATGGTTTTTTTGTCATTAAGTGTGGGTGTGGACCCATAGGCATAATTTCCCACACATCAACAGGTCTTCACCTTCCCCTAGAGGAAGAAGTGGTTATATATTTTTAAACCTTGAATCTTTCTTTTCTAGGGGAAAAAAAAAATCACATATCTGATGTAAGAATTAAATTACTCAAAGAGAGAAAGTAAAATGATGGGGGACAAAAAGCTGTCCAGCCACACTGATTTACATCAGCCGTCATCGGCTCTGTAACGGTTTGTTTAGCGATATGATTTAACTGGAGGCATTCACTCTGGGTACGTAGCTGCCGGGTTTGGAGCAGGCTGATGAAATGTGATTATCTCCATGCAGAAATACCGAGGTGGTTAAAAGATAATTTGAAATGAGGTTAAAAATGAACCGACACTAAGCTTCTCTCACTGGTGTCAAAACAATCACTTCTTTTCTTTTCTTCTCTCCTTCCCCCTTCACTTTGATGACACTGGAGGTGGAGACAGTCCTCATCGCAAACTGTAATCCTTGGCTAATTTTAAATTTAATGTGACTCTGTTTGAAAGACAGCTCTACATTTTGATCCAAAATCAGCTTGGGGATATTACAGATCGAATTTGCCATGTTTGTAATATTGAGGAAGCCTTAAACATTGCTATTATCCACAGAAGTGTAGTTTCACCTCACTAGTTAGTAATATTCATGTATGAATAGCGTGCCTTGACAAATGACATGTGGTTAGGAAAAATGCCTTTGAACTTTATCTTCAGCACTGCAAACAGGTTAAAAAAGGGCATCAAATGTTAAAAACCAGATGTAAGTAAATGAATATACCCTCATTATTCTATTGAGTCACCTAAAATACAGTAGCTGTTTCAAATTACTGCTTAGAAACCAAGAGAACATTTCTTACTTTGAAGAAATGTATGTATTCATTACCATGTAGCAACAGTTTTGATTTATGACATCAATCAGTAACATTTGGTTATGGCAGTTAATATTATCTCTGTATAGCGATGCAATCATCTGGCCCCTGGCTGCGAACCTTAAACAAGAATTCAGGGCTTGTGCTTTTAGGAGAAGCTGGTCATTCTGCCAGCATCAAAAGTTATATCAGCAAACTGCAGAAATTGAAGTCCCAAGTTACTCTGCACACAACTGCACAGCTGTGTGTGCAACTCTGCGGGGCTGGGATG
This sequence comes from Orientallactaga sibirica, assembly GCA_036365145.1. Classification (NCBI taxonomy): domain Eukaryota; kingdom Metazoa; phylum Chordata; class Mammalia; order Rodentia; family Dipodidae; genus Orientallactaga; species Orientallactaga sibirica. The sequence continues at coordinate 5,215,427 of JAEOAD010000030.1, forward strand.
CACAGCCAATTTAAGCAATAAACTGCCTGGAAATTCTTAAAGACTGTATTCACCTCTGTGTGGGGGTGGGGGAGACACAGCGTTCCACCCACCTCTGATGGATCAATCAGTTATGAATCAGTTTGCAGCAAGTCCCCTCCTCACTCTGCATTTTCTCCGAGTCTGTAGTGCTAGAGATGTTTACACTGATAGGAGGAGATGACAATTAGTTATATTTATCCGTGCTGGGTCCATTTAATCCCCACTGTTTTTACTCACGTCAAATCCATTATCCCAAACAAAGCTACATACGTCTCGTTGGAGATGCACACTGGCCTTGTTTATATTGAAAAGACGGATTTTATGGCAACATTAAATACATACTGAGCCCTCACTAATGGAGCCACTTGGCATGGTGAAGTGATCTCATTGGCAACTCTTATCACCCCCTTATTCCATGGCTGTTTAGCTTGGTGCTTAAAAACTCATGGGTGTCCCACATGTTTCCTAAATTTTCTCCACAGTTACACATTTATGATCATTTTATCCAAGTGTTTCCAGAAATCACATAACAGCCCCCATGTCCCAGCAACCTGAAACTTATTTTTTTTCCCAGAAAATGGCTTGAGTTTCTTTCTAACACATTTTTATTTCTGAACCTTTTTTTTTTTTTTAAGACATCATCCCCCCTTTTATGTTTGTTTAGCAAGAAAAAAAAAAATCTTAGGTGCTCTGTTTACTTACTTTTTTTTTCAGCATTTCTTTGTATTCCAGACAGTGCTAGTTGTCAGTATGGAAGTTATTAGTCTACAAAGCCATGTTATCAGAAAGGACAGAGCCAGGCCTGTGGGCATGAACAGTAAGGGTGTGGAAGACCAGTGTGGTTGCAAGCTCCTGGTTTCACCAGAGAAAGCTCTATGTGGCGTATGTTAACATCTAGGCCCGAACACACAGCCAGTAGGAGTGGCGCAGACTAAAGGAAATCACTACTTAATTCCACAAACATTTTTCAGCGCAGCAATTGCACACACACGCAAGAACTTTGGGCAGTAGCCGACTGGGCACAGGAGGGTCCTCCATATCGTGCCACGGAGCGCCATCTGCTGGCCGCCCGGGCGCCGCCAAGCCGGCAGGCTCTGAAACCCACACGTGAGTTTCTGCACCTTCTTGGCCCTGGGCTCCCCGCAGGGGAGAAGGCCGCCTATGCAAGCCGACTGGGAACCCACGTAATTCATTTCCTGCTGACTTCTGGAGTGGCAGGATCCTGGTGCCTTTAGTGGCATTGCTCTGTGTTTGCCCATCGATTTCATAAATCCCTGTAGCAATAGCCCTTCCCCGTGGGCAAAATCCAGGTCCACTTGGAAATGTCATCAGCCTACTTATTCCCACTTCCACCTGCCTGCAAGAGGGTTCCCCAATCTAGGGATAAATTGCAAAAGACCTGAACTAAAGGAGCCGAACCGTCTTAAGGAAGGCTCCTCACTGGGAGGAGCACAACTTCTTTGCAATGGGATTTGAAGGCTGTGTGGAGAATCTCTAATATTTTCATTACAATTCCTGGATCTTGTGGGAACTGCGGATTTTTTCCTGCAATGCAGCCTTCCCAGAAGGGCATCTCCCTCTTCTCCAACTCCCACCCAACCCCAGCCCAGCCCAGCCACAAACAGGTTGGGGTAGGTGCTGTCTTCCCTACACCTAGGAGCAGAGGGAAGGTGCAGGCCCACCCCCATCTTCCACTTAAGGGTGTTTGTGACTGTTCTGGCTCCCCACCTCTGCCTTGAGGATTCTCTGGCTCTGGGTGTAAAATGACACAGAGCTGGGATTAACTGTAACCTCTCCTCTCTCCCTTTTCCCTTTCTCCTCTCCTCGCCTCCTGCCATCCTACTTCCTGAAATGGATACAGACCTGATATGTTTATTATTCATTTGATTTTTTTAAAGGGCTAAATGACTTTAGGCAAACCACAAGACACCCAGATAAATTTTAGATAAAAAGTGAATAGTGTGTTTTGATACCATAAATGCCTTGTCTTCCTATCTCCCTTGCCTTTCTTTTCCTTCCCCTTCCTTCCCTCCCTCCTTCCTTCCTACCTTCTTTCCTTCCTTCCTTCCTTCCTTCCTTCCTTCCTTCCTTCCTTCCTTCCCTCCCCCTCCCTCCCTCCCTCCCTCCCCCCTTCCTTTCTTCCTTCCGTCTTTCCTTACTTCCTTGTTTCTAAATCCAATACCTTATCAGAGACACTCTAGAATTAATCTTTAGATAAGAAACTGAAATGGACAAAGGAATCAGCGGTTACGCTGCTGGTTCAAGGCATAAGGAGGGCCAGGAGTCAGGGCTAGAAATTCCATCTGGGTCTTGGTCACCCATATTACCTTTTCTCCAAGACATCGGAGGAACCATGTGTTGCTTCATTTGTAGATGCTGCTCGTTTACAATTGTAGCATTCCTGCCAAACCCCAGCCCCTTTTCTGGCTGAAGCCAGCATGTTTCTTATGACCATTGTTCCTGATAGCTTTAGGAACCTTTTCTGTTAAGTGATTCCAAATACTACAGCAGTGTACTTGTAATCAAATAGTAACAACAAACACCTAGGTCTCCCCAGAAGAGCAAAAGTCTGTGTAGATAGATGCATTTATCTGCATTAAGAACAAAGTAGTTCATAAAGTGTTCTGATATGTGAAATTTCACTGACCTATAGTGGTTTTTGTACTAAAACTGTGTCCAAGATCGGTGGCAAAGCTGTTAACTATGTGTCAAGCAAACCCTTGGGCCCAGGCTGCCTCACAGTTCACCAGTGCTATCAGCAAACCTTGCGTGGCCCCTTTATCACATGTGCACTTTCCTGCAGGGATGCATTCTTGTACTTTCTCATATCCAATTTGGATCTAAGACACTAGCTTTCTAATCACTGGACTCTTTGTCGAATCATTCGTTGTTAAGTTCCACATGGAGTGAGGGAGAGACTCTGTCCTAGTCCTCGGTGCGCACCTGCCCTATCGTAACAGGTGCTCCCCAAACAGCCAGGAGCCAAAGCCAAATCACAGAGTCCTCCCCTCTGGAGGTTTTGTAATTAAGGAGCATCCGAACCATAGTCAAGTCATCACAGTGACAGGCAGAGAAAAAAAAATTATTGACCTCCCATGGAATTTGAAGTCAGCACATTTACTATTGTGAAAACCGCCAAGTCATTAGGAGAGGGTTTTTATTAAAAAAAAAAAAATTAAAAGAAAGAAGTCCACTCACATTGTAGCTACTTGTTTGCTATTGTCCCTGTCCTTATTCTTTCTGACTTTGGTTGACCCCTGACCTCACTGGAGCCTCCACAAACTGTAGGATACCAGTCTTGGGAGGGGGTGAATGTTTCCATCCCAGATGTGGAGGAGCAAATGGTTTCTCTCCAAGAGCTTTCTGTCTAACACAAAGTCTTATGACAAAGCCCCTGCGCTCAGTTCCCGTGGACACCCGCGTAGAAGAGTCAAGCCCTGTGGTCACTGGGCCTTGCTCACTGGGCTCGGGTGGATGGCAGGCATTTCGTGTGCAGGCCTGGAAGAGAGTTAGGTTTCGTGTTCCTGTAGCCCCAGTGCTTTCTGGCAATCAATCGTAGCTAGTCCTCTCTTTCCCATCCAGGAATTACAGGCACTGCCTGGAATGAGCCTGAGATGTTCAGGAGCCACACACCATCCAACTCCAAGGACAGGCCAGAGCCATCTGCCACTGAAAGCAAAGGAGTTATTTCCTCCCCTGTCAGAGGCAGCAGATGTGATGAAGGGTCGCACTGTGGGGTCTCAGCGCACTGTGTTCTGCTTCCAGCACCGCTGCTCCTGCTCCCATGTAGTCCCCTGTGCCAAGGTCCCCTCGTCTGCCTGTCAACAGAATAGCGACACTATTATGGCAGGGGGTTGCTGGGGAAAATAGAACCTGATCACTCACCACTTTGCACAGAAACCCCACAGAGCCAAGTCAGTGAAATTTTCTGGAAAAAAAAGTCCAAGTGGAAAATATCTTAGGCTTTGAGGAGCACATGGTGCCGGTCACGACTGCTTGACTCTGCCATTGTAGTCTGGGAGCAGCCATACCACATGTAAATGAATTGTATGGCTGTGTCCCAATAAAACTTTATTTATAAGAATGAGTGGCAGGGAAGGTTTGGCTGTTGGGTTGTAGTTTTCTGATCACTGCCAATGTGATAAATGGATAAATGTCAGCAGCAGTTATGGCAGGCGTGTGTACCATGTACAACAGTAGTTGATGGTATATTAACAAGACATAGTCTCTGCCCTCCTATAACTTGTAAATACTACCAGGAAAGGGGAGGCACCAGTGGTCAGATACTTACATAAACCTTCACTGTATCCAAGAAGGATAATTAAATCAAAAAACTACAATACCAGGCTGGAGGTTGGCTTAGTGGTTAAGATACTTGCCAGTGAAGACAAAGGACCCAGGTTTGATTCCCCAGAACCCACATAAGCCAGATGCACAAGGTGGCACATACATCTGGAGTTCGTTTACAGTGGTTGCAGGCACTGGTGTGCCCATTCTCTCCCTCCCTCTCTCTCTCTCTCTCTCCTCTGTATGCCTGTTTCTCTCTCTGTGTGCCAAATAAATAAAAAAATTAAATTAAAAAATATTAAAAAGTAAGCTATAATACCAATATGCAAATTTTGAATTAATCATTTTTACTTTGGAAAATCCCACCTTAACATCATGAAAACAAATCACACATAGTTTCTACCCTCCTAGAAGCAGTTTTTTTTTTCTTTTTCAAGAAAAATAATAAAAGATGCCATCATTGCACCATGCTCTAAACATGACTATGTGGTTCTAGGTACATTCAACAAAGAGGGATGCTGGGAGGCCTGGTCTAAATGCAGTCAGTCAGCTTAGTCAGTGCCAAGCTGTCAGAACAGCAGCTTGTTGTGTTTAGACTGAGTAGGCTCATTAATTCAACCAGGGACCTCCAGGTGGAGACGTCTGAAAGCTGGGCAGTGAAAACAATTACAAGTGGAACAGTGTATCTGGAACTTCAAGGTGCAACTCCAAGACATTGTGTAAAACATCTGGGGTTAAAGAGATGTACCAGGGCTGGAGAGATGGCTTAGCGGTTAAGGCACCTGCCTGCTAAGCCTAAGAATGCCGGTTCCAATCTCCAGGTCCCACGTTTAGCCAGATGCAGTGACGCAAGGGCGCAATGCTGCACTTGACCACAAGGGGGCGCACGCATCTGGATTTCATTCTCAGCAGCTGAGAGGCTGCTGGTACACCCATCTCTATCTGTCTTCCTCTCTGTCTCTCTCTGTGTCTCTCTCCAAAAAAAAGAGATGTACCAAAGAACACCTGTCTACTATCTATCTATCTCTTATCTAGTTATCTATCATCTATCTAACTTTTAATCATTTTTGCTATCATCCTATCAATCATTTATCTTTCTGTTTATCTATTATCTATCTAATTTTAATCATTTATTCTATCATCTATCTTTTAGTCATTTATCCTATCTGTCTATCATTTATCTATTCTATCTAACTATCATCTATTTCCCTTCTCTTTCTTTTAATTATTTGTCTACCCTGTCCATGTATATCCATCCAAGCTAGACTTCAAGGTCACTGAGGTCAATTCTCCACAGGTAGTTAGGCAGTCACTCCACACAGCTCATCTGAATCTGAAAGGAAGTAAACCAAGTTTGGTTTGGGCAAGGAGCCTTAGTGGTTTGAAGGTGAAATGGCCCCCAACCCAGGCTTGTGTGTTTGTAAACTAGGCCTCTTGCTTAGTCCTCAGCTGGTGGAGTGTGCAGGAGGTGGAGCCTTGCTGAAGGAGGTGTGTCACTTGGGGAAGTTTGGGGATTTTATAATCCAGCCCCATTGTCAGTGCTGGCCAACTCACGCTCTCTCCTTTGTCCTTGCTGCTGCATGGAGGTGTGAGCTAGACAAACCTTCCCTGTCATGATGAAACTTCCCCTTGAGACTACAAACTGAAACCAACTGATTCCTCTCATGAGTTGTTTGGGGTCGGATGTTTTGTCCCACCAATGGGGAGGTAACTGCTGCAAGGCCAAGCTATATTTTCAAAATTACAGACCATGAACTTGGTCACACATTCATTAATGTTACACATGGTTTTGAACACGCACCTAGCGCTACATGCTAAGAACTGCAAGTGTGATTGAAGGGTAGAACTCAGTTCCTAGTACAGAGTAATAACAGAAGCTCCAGAGAGGGGACAAAATGGCTGATCAGCAAACTTCAAGGAAGTGTCTGTATACTTCACTCATTTCCATGACACTGGTCAGTTTGTGGATTTTATTTATTTGAGAGAGAGAGATACACAAAGAGAGAGAGAGAGAACAGGCACACCAGGGCCTCTAGCCACTGCAAACTAACTCCTGATGCACTAAGGAATCGAAACCAGCCCACAGACAAACACCTTATCTTCTAAACCATCTCTCCAGCCAAGTTTTTGTTTTTTGCCAAAGTGAGGTTTTTCAAAAAAGGCTAGTATTGTAGTGAGGTGCTTGGGGGTCCAGGAAAGTCCTTGAACCCCAAACCAAAGGTTCGTTTTTAATTTTAATCAAAGAATTGCATAAAAAGATTGAGAAGCATAGTTATTAAATTATTATATTTATTGAGGGAAGTACAGAGCCAAGGAAAGACACCCACATGGCTAGAGATCCTCTGTGGAGATCCTGGAAAAATCATGGAAAGAAAAAAAAAAGTTCAAGGAGTTCCTGCTATGTGGGGACCTGGAGGGGGTAAGGGAGCCCATGTGGAGGGCAAGGCCTGGGAGCTCTCCCAACTGGGGGAAAACTCACCCACAGCTGGAAATTCCCAAGTGGTCAGAGATCCTGGCCTCCCCTTGCAAAGGATTTTATAACCTTATAATGGTGGGCCAGCTTGTGGCTCAGGTGAACCAGAGGGAGGTTGGTTAGGTCTAGAAGCTGTCTCAGGAAGAATTTAGCCCTGACACTGTGTTCCAGGGTCTGAACTTGACCAAACACAAGGTTTGAATCCTATGAAAGACCTCCCTCCCAGGAGAGGTCTTGGTTATTTGTGGAAAAACAAATCTAGGGAACTAGGTAAGAGATAAGAAGTCAGATCATCTTTGATTTCTAGCAAGTGTAGACTTTGCTGTCTTTTTAATTTTTACTTCCAGGGGTTCAGTCACCCTAACTGTACTCCCTCTCAGTATGAGGGCTTGGTGTTTTCCTTAATGGCAGAGAGCATGGCTGTTAGGTGATAGACATGGCTTTGGTTCTCAGCACAACCAAAAGAAAAGAAACAAAGTGGGGCTAAGGAGATGGCACAGTGGTTAAGGGCACTTGCACACAAGCACAAGAGCCTAATTTCAAGCCTCAGCACCCACATGAACAGCTGGGTATGGCCACACAGGCCTATAACCCGGTGGAGGGCAGAGACTAGACCACTGCTGAGCGTCAGCGTGGTTCACTGGGAGACTTCCGCTCAAGCAGAAGAGGAAGAGTAGGCCTCCTGATTTCCTCTTGGGGCCTCCTTGCACGTGTGCACAGGACATATGCTTCTGTACGCATAAAATGCATACACTATTACACACACACACCCTTAAACCCCTCAGCCCCACACATGGATAACATTTGAATGAAAGCCTGTGTCAACTCTGCGTGTCCTTTCCCTTACACAGGTCAAGGCCACTTTGGATTTATCCATTTACAAAAGCAATTGGCCTGGATGTTACATTTCTGCCCTGTCTGTATGCTTCTTCCTCCCAGTTTTTACCCCTAAGACCTTTGCTTTTCCTCCATTTCCACCATGGGTGGATGTTCCCCCATTTCTCTGTCCAACACCCCCCCCCTTCGTGAGCAGTAACCAGGTTCAAAGCATGATTTGGGCTTTGTGTACTTTCCAGCCTACCTCCCCCTTCTCCTGATGTTTGTCTTTGTCCCAGATGGGAGGAGCATGAGGTGAAAGAGTGAAATGCTACCACGAAGCAAAAGCTTCTGGGACATGAGCTGTTTGGAGGCTCTGGAGTTCTAAGCCCCAGCCCAAAACTTCGCCAGGATGCTCATTTTCAAAGGCAATTGCAAAATGAATATCAAAGAATTGGCAGAATCCACATTGGGAAACCTGTCAGGAAATTGTTGGGAAAATAAAGTGAATCAATAGAATGTCAAGAGACTCAAATGGAAAAAGTATTGAATATTCATCTTCTCCCTTTCCCAGGGTAGGGGATTTACTAGGACCACAGCCGCTGGTGGGATTTTCGGCTTTCCTTGGAATGGTTCAAATAATTTTTTGTGCTGTGTATCGGATTAGTAGTCAATTAACTCTTTTAAAATTATAATGTGAAGCCTCCACCAACTTGTTATCGACTGTAAAGCACAATTAAGAGTGCTTAATAGTCACCGGGTATAACAAATAAATGCCAAATTTCTATAAACAGAGAAGCCTTAAAACAAATTTAGCAATTGTGTTTCAATTTGCTTGTCTATTTCACTTTTTGAATCAATAAGACCAGCAAATGCCAGAGAAAAATTATAGAGAGGGTCTTCTAGCCCAATCTATTTATCTAAAAAAAAAGTGATATCTAATCCATGTAGAAATTCTTTTTGTTTTGGTTTTATGATGTTGCCACAGTCCAGAAAGCTGATAAGCTAAGACAGCCAGCTCTTTTGGGAGGGAAATGTAAATATTCACAATATCCATTTGCTGGATGCTGGATATTGTATGGCACAATACAGGCCTGGTCCTAGCCAGACCGCATGGCAGAAGAAACCAGGAAGTGGCTTCTGTGAACATGGCATTCTGCGCAGGCCTAGCGTGACAACAGCTACGGTCCCATGCTCGCGAGAAGCCTGCTACGAGATGTCCTGTCCGGAGACAGGCTGTCATTGGTCACAAAAAGGGGGACCACCCCATACAATGATTAGCCAGCCAAGTCCCTTAAAATCCACACGCACTTCCTCAATAAATGAGTTTGCAGCAGCTCGCCCTCTGCTGCTTCCACCCAACTCCCGGAGTCTGTGTCGTGACTCTGCGCTGCTCACCCCAACTCGGCAGAGACCCTACCGTCCCTCCTGGGCTGGATATTTCTAATGTTTTCCTTCCTTGAGCTCTATGAAGGCCACTTCAAGATTTTGGAGCCAGGTGTGGTAGTGCACACCTTTAATCCCAGCACTTTGGGAGGCTGAGGTAGGAGCATCACCTGTGAGTTCCAGGCTACCCTGAGACTCCATAATGAATCCTGGGTCAGCATGGGCTAGAGTGAGACCTTACCTTAAAACAAACAAACAAACAAACAAACAAACAAACAAAAAAAGACATTCAAGAGTTTGGAATATATTAAGATGATCATATGACTACTGTCTCAGACAGACTTATCATACTGAAAATAGCTGCTACATACATTTTTCTGGTATTTCCAGGAATATTTACACACTACAACAGCCACTCTCAGAGTAAAAATGAGCATAGACACATAGTGGGGTTGGAAATTACAGGAAAGAACCTAGTGGGAAGGAAACTTCATTGCAATATGTAGGAAAGAATTTGAAAAAAAAAAAAAAAGTATTAATTTGGGGCCTGAAGAGATGGCTCAATGATTGAAGCACTTGTCTGCAAAGCTCAATGTCCCTGGTTTGATTCCCCAGTACTGATATAAAGCCAGGTGCACTGGAAGGTGCATGTGTCTGTATTTCCTTTGCAGCAGCTCAGGCCCTGGTGTACCCATTCTCTCTGTTGCTCTGCTTGCAAATAAATAAAAATATATTTTTTTAAGTATCAGTTTAATTATTATGGTTGATCAAGGCACCAGTTTTCTATACATTTCTGGAGCAATTTTGTTTTACTGTTGTTAAAATTATTTATTTGAGAGAGAGAATGGGCACACCATGGCCTTCAGCTGCTGTAAATGAACTCAAGATGCATGTGTGACGTTGTGGGCTTGCATCACTATGCGACTGTGTGTCGGGCTTATGTAGGACCTGAAAATTTGAACATGAGATCTTAGGCTTCATAGGCAAGTGCTGTAATGTCTAAGCCATCTCTCCAGTCCTACTTTTTTTTTTTAAATTATTTTATTTATTTTTGGAGAGAGACACAGAGAGAGACAGACAGAGAGGGAGAGGGAGATAGATAGAGATGGGCACGCCAAGCATTCTCTCAGCTGCTGTGAACGAAATCCAGATGTGTGAGCCCCCTTGTGGGCAAGTGCGGCATTGTGCCCTTGCATCACTTTGCATCTGGCTAAACATGGGACCTGGAGATTGGAACCGGGTTCTTAGGCTTAGCAGGCAGGAGCCTTAACCACTAAGCCATCTCTCCAGCTTTTTTTTTTTTTTTTTTTTTTTTTTTTTTTTTTTTTTGGTTAAATCCTTGACCCACTGAGTTAACTTAGGCTGCTGGCTGGCATGAGCATAAATGGGAGGTCATTTATTGGAGCATGAACGACTTACTAGTGGCTATGACACTGAAGAGCTTGACTCTTTCCTAGCAATGGTGCGATGTCATTAGATACTCTGAGAGGTGTGGGGTATTATGAGCCTTGCCATGATGTTTATCCATAACTTGTTTGTTTGACAGACAGACAGGCGGACAGACAGACAGAGACAGAGAGAGACAAGGAGAAAGAGGCAGATAGAAAGAGAATGGGTGCACCAGAGCCTCTAGCATCCTGCAAATGAACTCCAGACACATATGCCACTTTGTGCATCTGGCTTTATGTGGGTCCTGGGGAATTGGATTTGTGTCATTAGGTTTTTCAGGCCAGTGTCTTCACTTCCAAGCCATGTCCATAGTTTATGAAACAGTCTTGCCTCAGCTTTCAGAGTGCTGGGATGACTGGTTTCACGACCAGGTCCAATGCCAAAGCAGGAGCTATGTCTGGATTGTCTTGAATTGAACAAATCTATACATTTCAAAAACGTTTGGTCTCAGGTTTAATGCTAAATGGCCTCTCTCTTGGATAAGGAATTTAGAATCTTAATTTGATCTATAGTGAAATAACTATGAAAAATAGACTTTAGGTCTGAGCTTGCGTTCTCCATCATTTGAATGTCAGTAGTACTTTGTAGTCTTAAAAATATTTATGCATTTGAGAGAGAGAGAGAGAGAGAGAGAGAGAATAGGTGTGCTAGTGCCTCCTGCCAATGGACATGGACCCCAGACACATGTGCCACTTTGTGCATCTGGCTTTACGTGGGTACTGGGGAATCAAACCCGAGTTGTCAGGCTTTGCAACAAGTACCTTTAACCACTAAGAAATCTCTCCAGCCCTCTGTGTATTTTGTTGTACTAGATTTGGCCATGTTGTAGGATGGCATCACACATGACACATTTTCTCTATGCAGTGGAAGGATTCCCAGACACTCACCAGTTCAAACAGGTCTTTCCTCCTTTCTCGGCACACAACCCTGACAGCATCATGTGACAATCGAAGCAGATTAATTACTTCTGATGGTTTGTAGAGAAAATGCTACAGCTCTTCCCCACACCACTGTAACATTTTCTGACATTTTTTAGTCACAACGCAAATAATAAAATGCAAAGGGGGTAAAAGAGTACAATTTTTTTAGAGCTATTTATTCTCTAGCCTTAGATTAGTTTTCAAAGCAATGGCAAAGTCATTGATGTATGTCTTTTCATGTGAAGAGAAAAAAAAAAAAAAGATTCTAAATACCAAACATTTGCTCTCTAGAGCGTAGCAAGAAGAAAGGCAGAGGACTGGACAGCCACATCTGAGAACAAAGTTCTGTCCAGTAGCTGTCAGCCTTAAAGGGTCCCTCTCCAGGCCCTTTAACTAGCTCAAGTGTTTCGTTCCTAAGTAAAATGTCATTCCCTGCATAAATCTTTCTGGTGATGATCTACTGCTGTGTCAGCATGACGTGCTACAAGATAACGCGGAAAATCTTTTAAAAACACTCGAAGACTAGTTCAAGTCTGCATTCACAGTTTTCCTACACTAAAAGGATTCATCAGGAAGGTATTAATTTTTTGAATTAAAAGGAAAGTCTGGGCTGAAGAGATGGTTCAGTGACTACAGGCCTTAGCTTGCAAAGCCTGATGACCTGGGTTCAAGGCCCCAGTACCCCCATGTAAAGTCAGGTGCACAAAATGACACATGCACCTGGAGTTTGTTTGCAGTGGCAAAAGGCCCTGGTGCACGCATATTCTTGCTCTCCCTCTTCCTCTCTCTCTGTCTGTCCTTGCAAAGTAATAAATAATTGTTAAAAAAGTTCAAGGTACATGATTTTGGAGAAAAACACTATTCTTTACACAGAAGCAAAGAAAGACAACAATTACACTCGTAATTATACTTTCTTCAAATCAGAATATAGGTAAACCTCAATTTCTCTTTTTTTTTTCCACTTTACTAAAGAATCTAAAAGTCAGCCAGGTGTGGTGGTGCATGCCTTTAATCCCAGCACTCTGGAGGCAGAGGTAGGAGGATCGCCTTGAGTTTGAGGCCGACATGAGACTACATAGTGAATTTTAAGTCAGCCTGGGCTAGGGTGAGACCCTACCTTGAACAAAAAGAATAAAGGTTGAAAAGAATCCAGAAGTCTAGAAAAATTAATCTGCAACAATAATCAAGAATATTCTGGAAAATAATAATAAATAATTGGATTTTTTTTACTACCAATTGGAGATTTTATAAAGTAGTCCTTATGACAGTATGGTGTCAATGCAAGACCAAGAATTAGAATAGAAACCCCAGAAATAGTTCCAAGTGAATATAAGAAGTATGATAATTTTCTTAATCAGGACAAGTATGGTATATTATTTGATAATTTTGATATTATAACAACTTGTTATTCACTTGAAGGAACAGAACTAGGGTCACCTCCAAGCCATATAATTGAAAGGATAGAATTTTACATGAAATATGTTTATAAGTGTGCAAAACTTGTTCTCTCAGAATGTGGAGGTAGACATTTATATGCTACTTGGATATATAAAAAATATGTATATTATATTAATATGTATATATATAATCATAAAGGACACTAATATAGCTCCTTACATAAATGCTAAAATGCATCAAAATTACCAAGAGGAAAGAACAAAATGGGCGATATAATTGCTCATATGTAGTTAGTTTAACAATCAATAAGATAACAATTAACAGACAAATCATTAAAAATGTATTGTTATGTAATTTATCATGTAAAGTGCATTTTAAATATTTTTATATTCATTGATAATGACAACATGGGAAAATGGTAATCTTCACACAGTGATGATTACACCCAGAATTATACTTTGTCCAAATTAGAGTATAGGTAAACAATTTCTCCTTATTGTTTATACATAGATGGATAGAATATAGAATACAGAGGGATACAGTTTTGAATAATATTTGTTTGTTTAATAATGCCACTTTCAGAAGTTTTGTTGAGTGAATAAATGTGAATATACATTAAATTCAATGACAAGGATATTTGTGAGTTGTTGTGTGGAATATTAAGATGTTAAAAAAAAACATAGGCTAGGAGATGGCTTAGTGGTTAAGACACTTGCCTGCAAAGCCAAAGGCCCTACATTCGATCCACCAGGACCCATGTAAGCCAGATGCACAAGGTAGCACATGCTTTTGGAGTTCTGCATTTCATTTGTAGTGGCTGAAGGCCCTGGCATGCACACTCACTCGCTCTCTCTCTCTCTTTCAATTTCTCTCTCTTGTAATCTCTATCTCTCTCTAAAATAAATAAATTAATTAAATTAAAATATTTTTTAAAACCCTAAAAGTTCTTTCTATATAAAAGAATAGAGAACTGAGAAATTGGTTGAAATATTGCTGTAGGAAATATTTAATCATTACTGATATTTTGCCAAACTTTAAAAATGGCATCAAAAGACAAGTATGATGTATCATTGTACACACATTTAATCCCAGTTCTTGGGAAATAGGAAAAGGAGGATTGCTGTGAGTTCAAGGCCAGCCTGGGACTATAGAGTAAGACCCTACCTAAAAAATAACAAAAGAGACATCAAAACTGTATATGTGCTATGACATTTTATTAAAAAGGAAAACTAAAATATATGGAAATATAAAAACAATATAAGGAAAATAAAAATATTATTTAAAGGTGGCAATTTTATTATTTTTTCAAATTAAATTAGTATATAAAATATTAGATTTTTTATAACAGCTTCAAATGTAATTTTTTTTGGTCCATCTCCACTGTCTCTTCTCTGCCAGTGACTTCACCCCCTTGTATCCCTACATATCCAGTAGCCTCCTTTCTGCTTTGATGTCAAATGTGCTATTACATTTTTACCTCCTCCTCCTCAAAACTTCTTTCCCCTTTTCTGGTTCTCTTTTAAGTTTCATGACCACTTCCCATACACTCACATTCACATATATGCATGTATATGCATATATACAATATATATGTATATACATACAAACACATTATAAACTAGCATTCTCATATGAGAAAATGTGGTATCTTTTTTTTTTTTTTTTTTGAGTCTAGGTTACCTTGATTAATATAATACTTTCTAGATCTTTCCAGTTCCCTCAACCATTTATCCTTTTGTTTCTCTTTATGGCCAAATAAAATCCCATGTGTTGATGTATCACATTTTAACAATCCATTCATCTGCTGATGGACATCTAGGCTAATTCCATTACCTAGTTATTGTGAATAGAGCTACAATGAGCATGGATGTGCTCTAAGTGAGACATCTCTATCATACCCTCCAGTGCTTAGGAAACATTGTGGGAAAGGGTGCCAAAAGAATGCAAGAGTCAGAGAACAGGGAAGAGTGTTTTGGACCACTGTCTTCCAGACATGAAGTAGATGTTTTGTTAGTTGAGCTAGGGCTGTCAATCTTATTAATCTTCTCAAAGAACCAGGTCTTTGTTTGATTGCTTCTGTGCATTTTTTTTTTTTTTTTTTTTGAGTCTTAGATTAATTTGTGTCTTAATCTTTATTATTTTATTATTTTTCACCATCTACTGGGTTTGGATTCTTCTTATCTTTCTAGGGCATTGAGAAGTATCATTGTATTATTTTATATCCTCTGATTTTTTTTTAATTTGAGACAGAGAGAGAGAGAGAGAAAGAGAGGAAGAGGCAGAGAGACAATGGGCTCACCAGGGCTTCTCAGCTGCTTTGAATGAATTCCAGACTCATGTGCCGCCTTGTGCTCATGTGTGACATTGTGTGCTTGTGTCACTTTTGCATATGGGTAAACGTGGGACCTGGAGATTTGAAAGGGCATTCTTAGGTTTTACAGGCAAGTGCCTTAACTGCTAAGCCATTTCTCCAGCCTTATCGTTTGATTTTTAATGTGAGCACCTATAGCTATACACTTTCCTCTTGGGACTGCCTTGGCTGTATTCCAGAGGACCTGATAGGTTATGCTGTGGTTTCAGTTGATTCCAGGCAATTTTAAATTGTCTTCTTGATTTCTTTAATATTCTACTGCTCATTGAAAAGTGTGTTGTTCTGTGTTCAAATATCTGTATATTTCCCAAAGATTGATTTGTTGATTTTTAATTTTATTACACTGTGATCTGATAAGGTACAAGGAATTATTTCAAGTTTTTTTAAACTTTTTTTATTGACAACTTATATACTTACAGACAATAAACCATAATATTTCTTTCCCCACCCCATTCCTCTTCAGAACTCCACTCTTCATCATACCCCTCCCTCTCTCCATTAGTCTCTCTTTTAATTTGATTTCAAGTTTCTTTTTAAAAAATATTTTATTTATTTGCAAGCAGAGATGGGGGGGGAGAGAGAGATAGAAGACAGACAGACAGGGAGACAGAATGGGTTTGCCAGGTCCTCCAGCTACTGCAAATGAACTCCAGATGCTTGCACCACTTGTGCATCTGGCTTAATGTGGGCACTGGGGAATTGACCCCAGGCCATTAGGGTTTGCATTCAAGTACTTTAACCACTAAGAAATTTCTCCAGCCCCCTCTATTTCAATTTTTGGATTAAAGGTTGCTTTGTGGTATATAATGTGATCAGTTTTTAGCAACATTTCCATGTATCCCTGAGAATATATATTTTCTGTCTATTGGATGGAATATCCTGTAGATATCTGTTGAATCCAGTTGATCAAGGTAAAATGTAGCCTTGAAGTCTCTTTGCTGGTTTTTGGCTTAGAGGAATTATTGAAATTTGACAGTGGCATATTAACATGTACCACCATTATTGTATCAGAACCCATGTGATTTTTGGTGCCTGTTAGTGCTTGTCTTCTGAAATTAGGACCCTGGGATTTGGTGTGTATATTTGCAATGGCTATGTCTGGTTCCCCCTTTTTGTATGTAGTGGCCCTCTTTATCTCTTCTGAGTAGTTTTGGCTTGAAGAATATTTTCTCAGATATAATAATGACTATTTCAGCTTGTTTCCAGCTTCCGTTTGCTTGGTAAGTCAGTTTTCATCCTTTGACTCTCAGTTTTTGAGCACCTTTGCTTTGGTAGTTAAGTGGGTTTCTTAGAGGTGGTTGGATCTTACTTCATTTAAAGAGGTCAGTTTTTTGTTTAATTTTAATTGGTGACTTGAGTTATTTGTATGTAAGGTTTCCATTGAGAAAGGTTGGCTGTTTCCTGTGATTTTGTTAATGTTCTGATGGGTTGGACTATTGGTATTTCTTTTCCTCCTTCCCTTAGTCCTATCAGGGATTTTCTGGTTTGCCCGGATGGACGTGGTTGACACCTTCCTGGCCCTTTTTTGCCCATCTTGTTCCTGACACAGGATGCATTCTTTCCTGTGTTCTCATGCATGGGACTTTCTTCTTCCTCCTTCCATAATAATTCCTTTAAGAAGTTTTGCAGTATTGGTTTGATGACTGTGAATTGCCTCAATTTGTGCTTGTCTTGAAATCCATCAATTTTAAGAGATAACTTTGCTTGGCATAGCAATCTTGGTTGACAGTTATTTACTTTCAGGACTTAACATACAACACTCAGTGCTTTCATTTTAAGGTGGCTGATGAAAGGTTTGATGTTATTCTGATATTTCTGCCTTTGTATGTGAGTTGGCACTTTTCCCTCACAGCTCTAAGCAAGGCTCTAAGAAAGGCAGACAGAGAGAGAACGGGAACGCCAGGGCCTCTGGCCACTGCAAACGAACTCCAGATGCATATGCCCTTATGCACCTGGTTTACGTGGGACCTGGAAAATCAAACTGGGATTCTTTGGCTTTGCAGGCAAATGCCTTAACTGCTAAGCCAGTTCTCCAGCCCAAAAATATTTTATTTTTATTTATTTATTTATTTGATAGAGAAAGAGGAAGACAGAGAGGGAGAGAGAGAGAGAGAGAGAGAGAGAGAGAGAGAGAGAGAGAGAGAGAATGTATGCTTCAGTACCAGTACCAGCCACTGCAAAGGAAATCCAGATGCCCCCTTGTGCATCTGTATAATGTGGGTCCTGGGGAATCAAACCTGGGTCCTTTGCCTTTGCAGGCAAATGCCTTAACTGCTAGCCATCCCTCCAGCCCTATTTTCCTTTTTTTACATCTTAACTATGACATATTATGGAGCCATTCTTTTCTAGCCAGAATTATGTGGAATTTTAACTGAATTTTGTGTTTGGAAGTCAATTTCTTTCTGGAGGTTTTGGGAAATCTTCTACTATAATTTTATAGAATAAGTTGATGGTGCTTTTGACATTATCTTGGCTCCTTCTTCAACTGCATGGATGCATAGGTTTGGTCTCTTGAATGTATTCCAGAATGCTGAGAAGCATTGATCATGTGAAATTTTTTTCTTCACATATATCTGAATGTATTATTGTCTCAACTTGTTGCCAATCCTTGAAATCCATTTTTCTGTGTGGTCTTGTCTGTTCGTGATTCTTTCTGACATGCAAAACTTTATGTGATGATGTCTTTCATTTCCATAATTTCTCAGTTTTTCAGTTTCCTTGCTCATCTTTTCCTCAGATTCCACATTGTAGGCAAGGGACTTGGAATGGGCTACTTCATGATGCAGAGGACAAGTTTTTCAGACTATGAAAGGAGGAGAAGTACATGATGCTAGACCATTTTGGGAATGAAATGAGCTATGAAACATCCCTACTGTGAGACTTAGGGCAGGCAAATCCTCCTTTTGAATATTTTATTTTATTTATTCATTTCAGAGAGAAAGAAAAAGATGGGATGGGGAAAGAAAGAGAATGGGCATGCCAGGGCCTCTAGCCACTGCAAATGAACTTTAGGCACATGTGCCACCTTGTGCATCTCACTTTACATGGGTAGTGGGAACTGAACCTGGGTCCTCAGGCTTTTGCAAGCAAGTGCCTTAATCACTGAGCCATCTTTCTAGCCCTTTCCTCCCTTTTGATGGTACTCTGTTTCACATTGATCATGTCACTCTTCAGTTGTCTAAGAGACCTATAAAAACACAAAACTGCATTAGCCATCTGCAATCTATCTTAGGAGATAAAGATACATTGCAAGAGGGATGGCAAACACAAAAACAAGGGCATGGTGCCTTCTGCTCCTGTTGGTCATCTTCGCTAGCACTGTTTTCCCATTCCCATCATCTACTCTACTTCTGGAGGTTGGTGATGATGTTCAGATGAATAATCTTAAAAATGCATTAGGAGTCTGAACTCTCCACTCCATGTTCCCAACTCAAGTTCTTTTAAAGAAAATAGCTTCAGGATAAGATAAAAGCAATTCACCAGAAAATAAAAATAGCCATGATGCTTTGTTAGTCTAGCAACCACTTAGCCACAAATTCCCTTCCCCTTAAGACATGATTCTATACTTAGAGAGCATGAATGGTGTTCAAAAGGTCCATAATCCTTGTGAAATGAATTACTTATATATGAACGTACCCCTGTGTATTTTTTTTTTTTGGAAAGAGACAGAGAGAGAGAGAGAGAGAGAAAGAGAGGGAGGGAGGGAGGGAGGGAGGGAGGGAGGGAGGCAGATAGAGAATGGGTGCGCCAGCAGCCTCTCAGCCACTGTGAATGAACTCCAGATGCATGCGCCCCCTTGTGGGCAAGTGCAGCATTGCTACCTTTTGTTACTGTATCTGGCTAAACGTGGGACCTGGAGATTGGAACCAGCTTTCTTAGGCTTAGCACGCAGGCGCTTAAACCACTAAGTCATCTCTCCAGCCTGCCTGTGTATTTTTTAAGATAGGAGTTGGTTTTCTGAAATTCTCTAGGGAGTCTATGACCACAAACACCTAAGACCCATTAGTATAGAAGCTTCCTTTTCAAGTTGCACATGAGGACAAGACCATGTCAAGTTGGGTAAGTTACTATGAAGAGGGAGAGGGGACAGTCACGAATAAGAGTACTCACATGGATTGAGGGCAAAAGTGAGGATTGCACACTCAGACCAATGCATAGGTCTTTCTTAGGAAGAGTTCATTTTGAGGTCTTATGTCTTAAGGAAAATAAGACATCCCTTCTGCAATCCTAATCTTTCCCTGCACTTTCTGTGCAACCCCAAACCACTAGATATTTACACCTAAGAGAAGGCAATAACCTACCAGCTAATTGAAATGGTCGCGGTGATGCATCCATTTTGCTATTGAACATCATTTCTCTCACTTTCACTTTTCATTTCTTGCCTGGGTTCACATGGCCCACTTCTTGTCTTTTTTAATAACTGGCCAAATTATTACTATTAGTAATTTGGGCAGGATAACAAGAAACATAAATAAGGGAGCTAGATTTCCATGGCAACCACAGCCAGGTGAGACAATTTTGAACATCCTTTCTATGACTATTTCATTAGTACTCTCCTGAGATGCTAGGTCTCCATTAACCCATTTATGGACTAAGGCGTCTTTGGTAGATGTCTCTCGGATTGTTTATGATTATTCAAACTGCTAGTTTATTACTTTTAAGTGAGTACTTGGATTTTGTGAACAAATGCAACTTGTGACTGTGTGCTTGTCTTCTTATTAGAGATACCTTGTCTTGTTCTTCAGTGCTCCGTGAACAAGGATGTATGGAGAATCATATTTCAAAGAAAAAAACAAACAAGTATTTTATCAAAAGGGTCCTCAGCGTGATAGTGTTTATGAATGTAAACTTGATTTGCTTTGGAGGAGGTGAACTATAGGAGTCTATATCAGTCAGGAGGGAGTGGCTAGTGTTGTGGTCATAAGTAGTCCCTGTGATGATCGACTTTACATGTCAACTTCAGCAGCTTATGGTGCTCAGATATTTGCTACAACGCTAATTACATAAGATAGGAAGGCTTCAAGTTCTCAAACAACCCTTTAAAACAACCATACTCTCTTCAATAGGAAGGCATTATACCTTCATATTGCCTTTAGATCAAGGCTACATTGATTTCTGCTATGATTTCCTACCTACTAGCTTGCCTTATGCATTTCTGACGTGCCAACCCTTATAATCATGTGGGATGATTATTATCTCCTTCCTTCCATCATTTGCTCCCTCCCCCATTTTCCTTCCCCGGATTGTGTTCTCCATGCTGTACAGCTATACTAATTTAGCAAGGCATTGAAGTCAGTCAGCAAGGGGTCTCAGGTAAAGGGGGGAACCTTGACTCAACCATCCTGTTGGGATCACAGCAGCAGGGAGATGTGGACATAGTGGGTCCCATCTCAAAGCTTCAATCTGGAAGTGATACCTGATGCTTTAAATTTCTTTTCACTAGCAAGAGCAATGAACTAGCCTAACACTGAGGAAAGGAACTATGCTCCTAGCCAGCATGTGAAAGGAGGACAGGACAGACCTGTTTGCTGAAGGGCTCTTATGACCATGATCTGTGGGTGAACATAGGTGCAGCTGCTTGTTCCACTGTTGTGTTCTGTGGACTGAGAAATGTTAGTTCAGAATTCCCAGCTATCTCTTTGGTTTTAGTGACCATGAGAGTGTTGGAAAGTGACTAATTCTACCTAGACTGGCCTCAAAGGTTCTCTGATGGGAGTGGTGGAGGATGAGCCCCTTCTTGTTCTTCTCTTCTGTCGTTGCAGAGAAAATCTCCAGTATCTTTCACACAGGCTCCCATTCATACCAGGCAGTTATAAGCCATGTCTAACTTTATCTTTTCCTACATTAACTCCCGATTCCTTAAAAATCTTGATTTTTTTCCATTTACTATTTATTTCAGCATTAGTCACCTTTCTCCCTGGTATCTGTCATGACCTTGTTCTAAGCCACGATCCCCTCTACCAAGGTTTGTGAAATAGCCCTGGAACTAATGTCCGTGATTCCACCCATTTTCTTTAGAATCTTTCCACATAATATTAAAATAAGGAAAGGGTTATAGCTGCATGGTTAAGAAAAGGACAGTATCTTAATGGACACTTGGTGGGCATGGTGGTTTGTATGTGAAATGTGACCCATAGCTTCATATGTTTGTGATCAAATCTCATATTTAATCCTCAGCTGGTGGAGCCTTTGGGAGGTGGAACTTAGAGGACAAGTGTCACTGGGGACAGGCCTTGAGACTTTATAGTCCAGTCCCCTTGCCAGTGCTAGCTAGCTCACTCTTGTGGTTTCTTCTTTGCTGATGTGACAAGATGTGACACCCAGTTGTCTGCTCTACCATGCTATTGCTGCCATGATGAAGCTTCCCCTTGAAACTGTGAGCCGAAACAAACCCTTCCCTCCCAGAGCTGCTTCTGGACTGGTGTTCTGTCCCAGCAACAAGAAGGTGATTTAATTCTAGTCAATTAGATCGAATTTCTGCTCTGTATTTGATAACTATGTTATCTTGCAAAAATACAAGTTTCTATGTCTCACTAATCTTTGTTTGAAAATTGCATTTAATAAAAGTTGGTTCTTTAGAGAATTTTTGTGAGGATTGAGTTAGCAGACACACACAATGCATGTAGAGTGTTTTTAATATGCTAAATATATATTATTTCTTTTTTGAATAATTTATTTATTTGAGAAAGAGACAAGAGAGAGAGAGAGAGAGAGGAGGCAGGCAGGGAGTGAGAATGGGCATGCCAGGGCTGCAAATGAATTCCCAGATACATGCAGCACTTAGTGCATCTGGCTTTATTTGTGTACTGGGGAATCGAACCTAGGCACTTAGGCTTTGCAAATATTGTAGTCGGTTCTGTGCTTCTGGGATGAACCTCCAAACCAGACATAGTTTAAGTGAGGAAAGGATTTAGTTTAGGCTTCCAGCTCCAGGGAAAGTTCCATAACTGTGGAAGAAGCTGGCCCTCTTTCACAGATCTATGCAAAGAAGAAAAACCACCACCAGCACCAAAAGCAAACACAAAAACAGATCCTGGCTGAGCTCACTCTGCACACCTTAGGCAGGAATTCAGATCCACCCCCAGTAACTCCCATGATCTACCCACAGTGACACCTCTTCTAGCCAGGTGGCTGGAAATCCAAATTACAAGCTTTAATTGAATATTTGAGTCTGTTGGTGACATAAATTCAAAGTCCCACAGCAAGCAATAAGCTTTAAACACTTAGCCATCTTTCCAGCCCTTATTTCTATTATTAAGGGGATTTTTTTTTAATTTTTAAATTTTATTTATTTTAGATAGAGAGGGATAGAGAAAGAAGACGCAGATAGGGAGAGAATGGGTGCTCCAGGGCTTCCAGCCACTGCAAACAAGCTCCAGATGCATGCAGCACCTCGTGCATCTGGTTTACGTGGGTACTGGGGAATCAAACCTGGGTCCTTAGGCTTTGCAGGCAAGCACCTTGACCGCTAAGCCATCTCTCCAGGCCTAAGGGGATATTGCCAGTGTATCTCTACTTTTAATTACAAAGCTGACACATGGTAGGTAATTAATAATTACTTGTTGATAGAGTAAATATGTTATATGATGAAGAAATAAATTCATAGCTGTGATGGGCAGCCTCCCATCTGGCACCCAAAGCTCTCTGCTGGTGTTTATAGCTGAGAGTGAAACCGCACCCAGGAAGTAGCTCCTTAAGAATATAGGTCAGCAACAGTGATGGGATATCTGGGATGTCACATCTGAGATCTTGGTGTTTTCATCTTTTACCCCTCTCTGTCTCTTCTTTTCTTGTTTTCTCTGGTATGGAAGTTGTCGCACTATGTCCTAGCCTGTAGAGAGACTTGTTTGGCAAAAAGCTAAAGGTAGCCCTTGGCCCAACAGTCAGCAAGGAACTAAGTCTTGCCAGTGGGCTCATCTTCCATCTGGCCTTGAGACAGTGGCAGCCCTATTTGATGCCTTGACTACACATCCTTGTGGGACCACTTGAGCCATAGGACATAGCTAAGTTGCACCCGGAATACTGATTCATGGATGCTGTGAAGATGACAGCATAGGATAGAATTTTCTGAATATGTAGGAAGAGATTTTTTTTTTTAAATAGAGAAGTTATTTTCCTGGGCTCACTGACAATCTTTAGACTCTCTAGAAAATCACCCTTTACCCTTTGTGTCTGCCTTCCCACTACTCACTTGATCTCTGGGAAGCAAATAGAAAAGAATTAAAAACCCAACTATCCAATTACATGAACTGTGTGAACATGGCCAAGTTACTCTACTGCTCTGAGAAACTTCCATCATTTATGAGGTAGAGGTCAAGATGTCTCTCTCACTGAATTACTATCACAATTATAGAAGCAAGACCCTGTACAAAATGCCATGTAGAGTACCTGGAATGCAGCAGCCATTCAATAAATGTTCACTCCTGTTCTTTTGTAACTTGTTGGTGACTACTTTGATCCATTTTAAAACTGAATTTATAACCAATGTACTCTTTGGAATTCAATAGATTACAAGTATCTTGCCTGTGGAAATGAATCCAAATGTCATATCTTACCACACAGGCAGAGAAAAGATTATTCATCCTTGAACTCTTGTAAGTAGGTAAATGATCTGACATGTCCAAAGGGCAGAAAAAAATTAATTAATGAGGCATTTAAGAAAAAGTTTGAGTCTGTATTCTAAGGACTGAGACAAAGCTTGCTATGGCTTGACTATGAAATGTCCCCACAGGCCCATTTGCTGGATGCATGATCTCCAGCTGGTGTTTCTATTCTCCATTCAGAAAACCTTAGGAGGTTGGTGCCTAAAGGAAGTATGTCACTGGGGGTGGATCCTTGAAGACCTTTTGTCCCCCATCATTCTTTGTGTCCTGGCTAACATGAGTTGAGTAGTTGCTGCCCCATGCTTCCGACATGATGCTGTATCACCTCATGGTCCTGAAACAAAACAACAGATAGCACTAAGTGGGCTGAAATGTTTAGAACTATGAGCCAAAAATCACTCCTTCCTCCCTTAAGTTATTGATGTCACATTGTTTTATCTCAGTGATGCAAAGCATTGTAGTTACCTTCACATTGCTGGACAAAACACCCAACACAAAGCAACTGATGGTAGGAACATTTTGATTTTCGGCAGGGAGACCATGGCATGAGCAGAAGCTGGACATCACCTTTGCCACAGCAGATGGAAAACTGAAGGAAGAGAGTGAGCTGAACTAACACTGGTAAGCTAGGGGCTAATAAACCTCAAAGACAACCCCCAGCAACACACCTCCTCCAGCAAGGCTCCACCTTCCAAACTGCCATCAGCTGGGGACCAAGCACTCAGAGCACACGAGTTTATTGGGGAAATCAAATTCAAGCCACCACAACTCTCTTGTCTCCTCTTCCCAGGGCCTCATCCTTACCTGACCAACACACACAGGGTCCTATTGTGGAATGCAGCATAGAAGCAATACTCTGGAGACAAATCCATCTACCAGGGGCAATAAATACCACAAAGCATGTGCTACTGCCATGAAAGGGAATGAAATGGTTTGCGGAATCAACAGTTTCAGCCTTAGAACTTAGGTTATTAGAAAAGGCAAGGGAAGGGAAAAGTGTTCATTTACAACGTGAAAGCTTGCCTTTCCTAGACATAAAAAAACCACAATTAAGAGTTTGCTTTTTAATAACCACAGCCTTGAGTATGTAAGGGCCCAAGCATCATTCACATATCATTTCCTGCACCACTCAGCTCATATTAGCCGACTTAGAAAAGCATCAACCACAAACATGTTGCTGATAGAAATTTCTTAATGCGAGCAGTCTTTATAGATTTCTGCTATTTCAATGTAGGTCTCTGAGGACCATTTGAATCCATATTAATTTCCTTTCTGGCAGTTATGCCGCTGAGTATGAACTGCACTATTTCACTTTTAATCTGTCAGTAATTTAGTAATGTGTAAACTAATTATGCACAGATATTAATGTAATCGGTTTGGGGAGCTATAAAATCAATGTGTTTTTACAGACTGCATTAAAGAGAATTGCACTATTATAATCACATGTCAGTTACAGATAATGTTATGGAATTAAAAATAGGTGTCTCCCACACTTCAGGAACAACCCAAAAACTCTACCAAATAATGAGAGCCCAACTTTCACATGTCCTAGCAGGCCAACTGTCTTGCGTTGCTCTAATCCTAATGCCATCATTGCCACGATTTTCTCCCTCCATGCCTCCACTTCTCTTTTCCCTTCTTCTCCATTAAATAAAATCTTTCCCTTCGGAAAGGTGGTACCACATGTCAACTTCAGGGGATCCTCATCATGAGATGGAGAATGGGACAGCTTGTCTAGTGAAATCAACATTAGACAGTTCATTGAGCAGGGAAGGGAAGAAAGAGTGGTATGGGACCAGGGGCTAAACAGTTTGTCATCACCTTTGCAGACTGTTCTCATGAGAACTGAGACCCCACAGGTAGCCAAATCAATAGGACTAAAGGACCCCATTTTATCCCATGTGTGGGCTTACTGGATTTCAATCTCAAATAGAAGGAAACTCATTACTCCATGACAGGCCTTGTAAGCCTGATACAGTACCCTTCTAATAAAGTGTGGGATACCTTCACTGGATGGTCTCCCCAAAGAGTGTCTCTTTGCCTCCTTTTAATAGCTGAGGCCATTTTCTTTTGTAGCCCTAAACATGAGTGAAGCCTTTGATAGGCCAAACGATCTCTTCTCTCTGACAACACTGAGAAGGTCTCAGACAAATTCTGGCAGCACAAGGAGACATTATTGTGGGAAGGAAGGGTGAACCTCAGCTCTGGAGACCTTTGGTTAGGCTGAAAGTCAGGTCTTGAATTGTCATGAGTGTAACTTCCCACATGTGTGGTTACTGTATCACTTTGAATCTTGTTTTTCTCACTTGGTAATAAAATTCCATACTTCCTCATGATAAAAATGAAGATACCACTGTGACTGGCTTATAGTTAGTATTCAAATCATATAGCTACAAATGGTAGCAATAGTATTGACTCCCTGGACCTAATTGCTTTCCTAATGTAGAGTAAGAATTAATAGATAATCTTTTAAGATTAGGTCTTTCTCACTAGGACTCCTGGTGGTGATGCAACCTGCTGTCCCAACATTCCACTTAATAAGGTGATTCGCAAGTGGAAGAAGTCAGTCAGCCCTGTTTCCAAAGCTGTAGCCCCCTAAGATCTTCCTACATGATTTCACCAATTTCCACCCACACATCTCTCCATTCTCATTGCTGTCCATCACTGCATAGCTTCAGAATTTGGTTTCTCAAATCAATTCTCCTTAAACCTTGCAGGTGTGCCCAACCTGTGGCCTGCAGGCCAAATGCATATAATAGCTATGCATGTATCTCAACATAAAATCATAAACTTCTTTAAGACATCATGAGATTAGTTTTTCTTTTGGTTTTTCAAGGCAGAGTCTCACTTTAGCGCAGGTTGACCTAGAATTCACTATGTAGTCTTAGGGTGGCCTTGGACTCACAGCGATCTTCCTACCTCTGCCTCACTAGTGCTGGCATTGAAGGTATGCGCCACCATGTCAGCTGAGTTTTGTGGGTTTTTTTTTTTTTGCAATTAATTTTGCAATTCAGTTGTACTATTCTCTAGCATGAGCTTTGTAGATGACAATGTTGCATCACATTTTCAAGGGTGATGTGTGCAAGTTACTATTCTATGCAATCTATACTCGATTACTCATTCACCCCACAGATATTCATTGATCCACATAAGGGCCCAGATGGATATGTTGGGAGTGTTAATGAATCTTAGAGATAATTAACAAGATAAAAGAAGTCCACCATAAATGTAATTGTGAGCTGGAGAGATGGCTTAGTGGTTAAGGGGCTTGCCTGCAAAGCCAATGGACCCAGGTTTGATTCCCCAGGGCCCATGTAAGCCAGATGTACAGGGTGACACGTGCGTCTAGAGTTCGTTTGCAGTGGCTGGAAGCTCTGGCGTGCCAATTCTCTCTCTCTCTCTCCCCCTCTCTGTCTCTCTCTCTGCCTCTTTATCTCTCTCTCAAATAAATAACACAATATTTAAAAAATAAATATAATTAGTTGAGTTGGAAAGCTAGTTTAGCCATTAACAATGTTTTGTGTGCAAGCCAAGAGGGCCACTGGAGACCACAGACCATTGAGTTTGATTTCCCAGAATTCATATAAATAGGTGGACATGACCATGCATGTGTGTATAAACATACACCACAAACATACTCCATGCACAAGCACACCACACACACCTCATCACATCTAGTACATTCAAACACACATGCAAAACTGGTAATTTGTTATCAACTTTCTTTCTCTCTTCATTGACTGAAGTCTAGAATCCCCTCCTAAGATGCTATTTTAATGTTCTCTTCAGAGGAGGCTGTGCCTCCTTCACTAGCCCATGCCTTGGGTAGCCACTGTTCAATCACTCTTCACCATTTATGTTGACTTCACACACTCCATGTTACCTAGGTCCATATATCGTGATCAATCTCCAAGCCTCATAACCAAAGTGAACTTTTAAAAAATTTTATTTTGGTCAGCTATTTCATCCTCTTTCCTTATCCCCCACTTTTCCAATATTTGTTCAGATTTCTCATCTACCTATATGGCTTTTATTGTCTCATTTCCAATGAAGGTCAGTCACAAACCACAACCACATACTGGTCATCATTAAGTAGGAAAATGTATAGGAATTACATGAACAGTACCTGGTACATGGTATGCATGCTGTGCTGCCTCCTCCATATTCTCTGCCTTCAGCTCTCTGCTGTTCAAAACAGCAGTGTCATGTCCACCAGGAACTCATGCACCACTTCCATGGGACACTCTGGAAGACAAGATGCATCTTTTGGTCCAGGAACTGAAGTCATACGTTTTGAAGTATGGCATTGGAACATTATTCACAGTCATTAACAGCCCTCATGAGCAACTAAAAATGACTCAGGAGTGAAGAGAACAGAGTAGATTGTGTTAAGATGTACAGGGTGACACGTGCGTCTAGAGTTCGTTTGCAGTGGCTGGAAGCTCTGGCGTGCCAATTCTCTCTCTCTCTCTCCCCCTCTCTGTCTCTCTCTCTGCCTCTTTATCTCTCTCTCAAATAAATAACACAATATTTAAAAAATAAATATAATTAGTTGAGTTGGAAAGCTAGTTTAGCCATTAACAATGTTTTGTGTGCAAGCCAAGAGGGCCACTGGAGACCACAGACCATTGAGTTTGATTTCCCAGAATTCATATAAATAGGTGGACATGACCATGCATGTGTGTATAAACATACACCACAAACATACTCCATGCACAAGCACACCACACACACCTCATCACATCTAGTACATTCAAACACACATGCAAAACTGGTAATTTGTTATCAACTTTCTTTCTCTCTTCATTGACTGAAGTCTAGAATCCCCTCCTAAGATGCTATTTTAATGTTCTCTTCAGAGGAGGCTGTGCCTCCCTTCACTAGCCCATGCCTTGGGTAGCCACTGTTCAATCACTCTTCACCATTTATGTTGACTTCACACACTCCATGTTACCTAGGTCCATATATCGTGATCAATCTCCAAGCCTCATAACCAAAGTGAACTTTTAAAAAATTTTATTTTGGTCAGCTATTTCATCCTCTTTCCTTATCCCCCACTTTTCCAATATTTGTTCAGATTTCTCATCTACCTATATGGCTTTTATTGTCTCATTTCCAATGAAGGTCAGTCACAAACCACAACCACATACTGGTCATCATTAAGTAGGAAAATGTATAGGAATTACATGAACAGTACCTGGTACATGGTATGCATGCTGTGCTGCCTCCTCCATATTCTCTGCCTTCAGCTCTCTGCTGTTCAAAACAGCAGTGTCATGTCCACCAGGAACTCATGCACCACTTCCATGGGCCACTCTGGAAGACAAGATGCATCTTTTGGTCCAGGAACTGAAGTCATACGTTTTGAAGTATGGCATTGGAACATTATTCACAGTCATTAACAGCCCTCATGAGCAACTAAAAATGACTCAGGGAGTGAAGAGAACAGAGTAGATTGTGTTACTTACACATGTAACTTTTTAAAACTCAAGTTGAGGGCTGGAGAGATGGCTTAGCATTTAAGGCACTTGCCTGCAAAACCTAGGGACCCAGGTTCAGTTCCCCAGTACCCACGTAAAGCCAAATGCACAAGGTGGAATATGAGTCTGGAGTTCATTTGGAGTGGCTAGAGGCCCTGGTGCACACCTTCATACTCTCTAATGAATGAATAAACAAATAAAATATTTGTTAAAGTTTTTTTTAAATCAAGTTGAGGTGCTTATACAAAATTTTAAAATAGACAGAAAACAAATCAGAAATAGTAATTATAAATATTGCCAGAATTTGTTTTGCATCGTCCATCTTTGTTTTATATGCAAGCATGCATCTCTAAACTATTTGTGTACATATTATACAGGGCTACAAAAGCAAACTTATAAAACCGGCTCTTTATTGATCCCCTAGGGAGTTTCCATGGGTAATTTGGACTATATGCAACTATTATTGGTGTCTTAGAATCTAACTCACATAGAAGATACTGCCCCCCTTAATTTGGGAGGGCATTTTAGTCTGTTAGTTCAGCATTGTTACTTAATTA
Organism: Orientallactaga sibirica; assembly: GCA_036365145.1. Taxonomy (NCBI): domain Eukaryota; kingdom Metazoa; phylum Chordata; class Mammalia; order Rodentia; family Dipodidae; genus Orientallactaga; species Orientallactaga sibirica. The sequence continues at coordinate 5,245,188 of JAEOAD010000030.1, forward strand.
AGTATGCTTAATATGTGTGTGTGGAAGGCTAAAAGGGATGTCATTCTACCAGCATCAGGAATTACCTGAAACCATCCCCTTTCTTTCTCTAAGAAGTAAATCATGTCCTTGATCCTCCATTGCCTTTTATCATAGGCTTTCTTTTGGGAATCCTTCAGGGTCACCAGAGTGAAGTGCTAAGTGGTGCCATTAATCTAAGATGACCATGTCCTCTTCCGGTTTCTTCCCTACATCAGTTCCCTCATGTGAAGAGGAGAGTCCCATTGAACAAAACCAACTACTGGAAAAGCTGCTGCCCTGGAGGCTGGTGTGTGTGTAGCTTCTCTTTGCAGCCGTTAGTCACAACAGGTCCTGAAACAATGACCAGTCATAAAGGCAGACAGCTAAGAGCTAAGGGCTGGGAGGGGGGGGGACTTTCACATCTCTCACTAAAGGAAACCAAAGCAATGGCTTTTCCATCCCCTCATCAAGAATCTCTACAGAATGGATCTTCCTGTGCCAGGTTGGGAAGAAATAAGCCCCGGAGGGGTTCTGTGTTATGATTGTCAGGCCACGGATTATTGAGAAAGGAATTAGAATCATCAACTGTGTCGGAGGAAACCCGAGCCTCCAAGGGGCTTCACGGGCAATGAGGACTTTTCATGGTGAATGACTTGGGTTGCAGCATCAGCCCCCGGCTCCGCTTCACCCATGGAGTTGCGAACCTTGGGTTTTATCAAGGGTCGGTCATGCTGATTTCTCCCCAGATGGGGAAAATGTTGACAAGTCAGATATTTGGAGGGCCAGGAACATTGGCTTTGAGGCTTGTTCGTGTGGTCCACCTGTGCTTTCAATATGGCAGCCACGAGTCATATGGATACTTTTACAATAAGATTTAAGTTAGTCATGATTAAATAGCTTTCAAATTCCAGTCAGATGTTGTAATGCACATTTGTAACTTCATCTAGTCTGGAAACTGAAACAGAAGGATACTGAGGTGAATTCCAAGACAGCCTAGGTAATTTAGACCTTGTCTCAAAAAAAAAAAAAAAAAGAAGAAGAATAAAATAAAAGAAATTGTCTCAAACAAAGTAAAAGAAAGGTGTGAGAATGTAGATCAGCAATAGAGTACTTGTCTCATGCCCAAAACCCTAGGTGAAATCCGCAGCAATGCATGCACGCACACTTTAGTTCCCTAGATAAACTTACTGGCCATAATTCAAGTGCCTCAGAGCCCTATGTGTCTAGGTGCCGCTGTTTGGATAATACAGCTCAGATGTGAAGACAAATAAATTTTCTAAGTCTCACTCTCCTTTTCTTTTAAATAAAGAAGAAAAACACAAGTCCTGTCCTTTTACCTTTCAAGTGTGACATGAGATCATCTGAAAATACCTAAACCAGTTAACACTTTATGTAGCTAAATTTTTAGTAGTAACAAGATTAACTTGGTGTCCTGAGCTTTATTAAGTAGATGACATCAATATATTCCAACTTATATTACTTTGTAGAGTTCTGAAAAATTGAGCTATTTCCAATTAGTCTTCTGAAAATCAGGAGTGGACCCTGTCTAGGTTATTTCCAGTCCTAATGCCTTGGCCTTGAAAAGATGAATGCTCCAGTGTTTTCAGAGGAATTTTTGTTATTTTTAAAATATTTTATTATTTATTTATTTATTTGAGAGAGAGATACAGACATAGGCAGGTAGAGAGAGAGAATGGGCACGCAAATGAACTCCAGATGCATATGCCCCCTTGTGCATCTGGCTTACATGGGTCCTGGAGAATAGAGCCTTGAACCAGGGTCCTTAGGCTTCACAGGCAAGTGTTTAACCACTAAGCCATCTCTCCAGCCCTGTTATTTTTTTTAAAAGATACAATTTAGCCGGGCGTGCTGGTGCATGCCTTTAATCCCAGCCCTTGGGAGGCAGAGATAGGAGGATTGCCATGAGTTCAAGGCCACCCTGAGACTACATAGTGAATTCCAGGTCAGCCTGGGCTAGAGTGAGACCCTACCTCGAAAAAAAAAAAAAGATGCTTTTATTTTTTCATTTATTTGAGAGAGAAAGAGAAAGAGGAGGGGGAGGGAGGAGGGAGAGAGAGAGAGAGAGAGAGAGAGAGAGAGAGAGAGAGATACCAGGGACTGCAGCCACTGCAAACGAACTCCAGACACATGTACCACCTTGTACACCTTGTATCTGGCTTATGTGGTTCCTGGGGAATTGAACCTGGGTCATTTGGCTTTGTAAGCCATGTGTTTTAACCACTAAACCATCTTTCTGGCCCTGTTTGTTTGTTTGTTTGTTTGTTTGTTTGTTTATTTTTTAGAGAGAGAGACAGAGAGAGATAGAGAGGAAGGAGAGGGAAACAGATAGAGATGGGTAGCTAGCAGCCTCTCAGCTGCTGCAAACGAAATCCAGATGTGTGAGCCCCTTGTGGACAAGTGCGGCATTGCACCCTTGCATCACTTTGCATCTGGCTCAGCGTGGGACCTGGAGATTGGAACCAGCGTTCTTAGGCTTAGGAGGCAGGTGCCTTAACCGCTAAGCCATCTCTCCAGCCCCTGTTTTATTTTTATTTTACTTTTTTTGTAAGTCCACTTAGTCCACCCCCTAAAGGGGATCAACAATAAGAAAACGACCTCCCGAGGATGAACTACAAGCAATTCATCGTTTCCCAGGTGACCTGAGACCCTGGTGGCACATACCTAGAATGATGTGGGTGGGGGGAGGTCAAGTTGGACTTGGAGCTACACCGAGGTGGCTGGTGTCCAGGGGACTATCCCAAGTGGTAGCATTTCTTGGCAGCATCCCAACTACTAAGAAGACAATGGGAACCCTGCTGAGCTTGGAGTTTGTATTTCTTTCCCGGACTTTAGCTCAGAGAACGCGTGCAGTTCTGTTCTTCCACCTGAGCTGCATGTGCCATATCTATCTCACTTCTGATGGCAAGAAAAGCATTTTCAGGTTTTTGCTTCACAGAGATTTGTCCCTTGTAGATGGTGTTCCTCAGAAATGGTGTAGGGAGAAATGCAGTGAAGGAAAGATTTCCGTGGGGGCAGTTGGGGAAGTCTTGCCAAGATCTGAGAGGAAAAGTGTAACAAATGACAGTTGGTTCTCATTTTAAGAGGCTGGTGCTGAGTCATCCCGAGCTAAGGTGGGCAGGTGTGAACACCTGCTTTGGGCATGCATGGGTCCTCACCACCTTCCCCAGCATCACCAAACCTTGCATCATTTGCAGAGTTCATTTGAAAGTGCTTTCACGTGCCCACCATTGAAATGATCCATGTAGGAAGTGCCCTGCACTCCGCTGGTTTAGACTTCTTGGCATCCTCCACTTTCTTCATTTGCTCTGGACAACCACCTCTCCCTCACTTTCAGTGTATAGTTTTCAGAGGAGGTTAACCCCACCCTGGATCAAAACATGAATACACTTCCCAGGCCGTGACAGGTCAGTCCACACGGCATGCCTCAATGATGTTGAGTGGTCAAGCACACAGTCCATCTGTGTCCCATGAAACACAATGCCAGGGTCTTCGATGAGGTTGTTGGGAAAGGAAAGCTTTTGCAGTGGGGTCACTAGGCTTGGAGGAGGCAATTGGAGCTTCTTGGGATTTGTTTGCTGAGAAACCAAAGCTCAGGGCCAAAGGTTGGCAAGAGAGCAAGCCGGGGTGCTGAGGATACTGAACGAATGAGCCCTATGTAGTCACAGCAGCATGAATTAAAGCTGAGTTTTTATCATTGCCCAAGGTCTGGAAGAAAGATTCAACCCCATTTGTTGTTGTTGCTTCTTTTCTTTTCTTCAAAAAGCAAGGATCAGTATAGCATCCATTAAGCCATGCCTTGGGTCACACATTGGGGCCAAAGGTAGACTTTCCAGAGAATTTTTGAAGCCTGTCAGCATGGAGGATGGGAAGGAAAGGGTTGGCAGGCAGGCTGTAGCCACAAAGAATGTTTAAAGGTCTCATTAAAAGGAAAGTGAAATGAGAAAGAACAGAGCCATGCTTATGGCATTACAGGTCCTCTGGGACAGCAGAAATGCTGAAGTTTACAAATGCATAAGAGACAGCAGATAACTAGAGTTGAGTTTACTAAAGAAAGTATTTGAAAATAGAGTGGAATTTAGTAGTAATGGAGCATACAGTCCCTGCGGGGTGGGGGGAGCCACTCTTTACCTTTAAACTAAGTATTGTATACATAGATGTGCCCAGTGCATCAACGTATACAAAAGCTTTTCTTTAATATCTGAACATAGCATTTATGTGCATATAAGACATTCAAAATATAGCATTCACGTCGTGATGAAATCCAGTTACAGTTTCGGTGGGAAAAGATCTTGTTGGCTCTCAAAGCGTCTTTCCCGGACCTGCAGTGCTTGGGAAATTCTTAAGCTGTACCCCACCCACTGGATCAGAAACTCAGATGGGCTCAGCAACATGTTCTGACAATGCTTTGGGCAATTCTGATGCTTGCTAAAACCTGAGAGCCACTCCAGACATGAGTGTGTCTGTGGACATGTATGTATGTAGGCAACATTTTATGTTTATTGACTATTTATCCTGGAAAGCTTGATAGACGTGTAGAGTATCTCTCCTGCCTTATTCAGTCCCGGAGAGGAAAGTACAGGTTTGTGTCTGTCTATACCGCTCTGATTTGAAGAGGCTTCTGAAGTCAGAGCCAAGGGCACTCAGAAGCTATTGAATGTGACTGGCCCATGTTTATATTCTGTCTTACAATTTGCATGATAGGCAGAATTCTAAAGCTAATCTGTTGGTCTAGTTCCCCATCTCTTGGTTATCTAATCACATACTAGGTACTAATGTGAGAAGATTTTGGAGATGTCATCGAAGTCCTTAAGCAGCTAAGTCTAAGGTAGGGAGGTTACTTGGTTGGAGGAGCCTTCAAGAGAACAGATTTCCTCCAGTCTGTGGCAGATGGCCAAATCAGCAAGATTTGAAACCCAAGAATGATTCAGCATGTCCCTGCTGCATTGAAGAAGGGGAAGAAGTTGAGACTGTCCCTAGGCTGACATCAAACAAGGAAACCAGGACCCTCCTAAGTCCTACCACCACAGTGAGCTACATTCTTGCAATAATCTTAATAAACTTGCAACTGGATTTCTCTCTCGAGTCTAAGGTTGAATTCCTTGATTTAAGTCTAGTTGTAATTTAAGTCCAGAACCTGACCTGGCCATAGCAAACATCTGACTCTGAATTCATAAATGGCTGTGGATTGTAGCTGATCAGCTTGTGGTAACTTAACTGCAGCAATATGAAACCAATTCTTGAAAGGGAATGTAACACCTGGAATATGGGATTGAAGCCTTTGGCATGACAAGGGCTCCCATTGCTTAGAATTGTACAAAACAAAAACAAAAACAGCAGCAGACAGATTACATTAGAAGAAAGAGAAAAACTGATTGGAAAGACCAGGGATGGCACTGAAAACCAAAAAGACAGTTCCATGGCACCTGAGGGAGAGCCACAAGAGACTCGTGCTGCAACCTTGCAGGGAATGGCTTGGCAGGCTGATGAATCAGCAACACTGTCCACAGAATCTCCTAATCCAAAGGCAGTATAGAAACTGTATTGAGCAAAAATTTAGGGACTAAAGAAGGATGTGTGTCTATGCTTAATTTCTGAGTCAAGGACAAGTACCCAGATCTGGAGATAGTTCTTTCTACACTGCTGCTTTTCCTCAGCAAGAGAGCCAGCCCTTCCTTAAATGAGCCACAGTGTATCTCTCCACTGAGGATAGCCAGACTGTGGGTGCCCTGGTCTTGCAGGATGAATCCAAGCCCAAACCTGATGGCCTCTGCTCTCTAGCAGGGCATGCTCTTCCAGGGAGCCTCAAACCTGATCAATAGGTTAGAAAATGGAGCCTGTAGACCTATAGAGATGGAATTGGGAAGCTTATGCCTGACAACAAATGTGCTAAAGGATGACCAGATAGGAAGGGGGAGAAGAGACGGAGGGTCGGTGGGTTGCATAAACTCAACTCAACACACACACACACACACACACACACACACACGTGTGTGCACACACACACACACACACGTGCGCACACACACATCATGTCTGATCCTTCTACGATGCTCGTCTTCTGTGTGGTTTTGTTTATTAAATAAACGATGGTTTATTGACCTCATATGCACCCCCCACCCCAAAGCAACTAAACAGAGTATTAGTCTGTGCAAAAGATCCTTTGGCTCAGATGGGGAGAGAAGTTACCCATAGGCTGTTATCTGTTTCTGTGGCAACGAAAAATAAATATTGATACTGTGTTAATGGTCTGTGTCTCACTTAAGCTCCATTAAACTTGGAGCACTTGCAAGAAAAGCCCATTGATGGCCCAGCTGAGGGAGAAGGGAAGAGGCTTTATAAAAAGCAACAGTGTGGAAGGCGCATGGAGCGAGAGCAAGACTTGTAAGCACTTCTCAAGCAGGAAGCTCTTTATGGAATTCTTCCAACCGAGGCGACCCACTTAGACACAGGGTGAGCTTGCTGACTGAGAAGCAGATCCGTTCGGAATGGATTCCTCAAAACCTGTCCCTTTTATGTAACGAAAAGTTGCATGGTTTGGAAATTTTATTTGTAAACAACGTTTTTCACAACATAGACCCGCAGAGCATAGCGAAGATATGAATGGAGCATCCACATTAGGGTTTCTCTTTTCCTATCACTATCCCCAAAGTAATTCAAATGTAGACACTGAAGTCAGTTTTTATGTTTATAATTTTATGTTTATAATTCTGCTTTTAGGAACAAAGTATTTGATTTATTACATGAGAGTATTTTATAGCTTTAAGGACTGCTACTCCTTCGAAGAAGGAACATCACAGACCACTTAATTTACACAAGGGATATTAGAACTATTTAATAGCATGTAAACATTTTATAAGCCAAGTTCAAATTGCAGGCAATATTTAATATATGTTAGCAAAATGAACCACAAATGGATGCTAGTTCTTATTTATTGGCCCAGTCTTTCTTATGCATCAAAAGTGAATAGAGTTTTTAAAAGGTGTTAAAAGAGTTTTCAGTACAGTTCGTGACACCGGGCACAATAGGTAAGTCTGCATTAAAAAGTAGCACGTGAATTAATTCCAGAACCAGCGAAACTACAAGCTTCCAAGTCAGATTTTATTGTATTGTTTCTGGGGCTCCATCAGTAGGCGCTACTGTGTCCTGGGTCCTCCAAGAACTCCCAGCAGGAAGAGCTGTCTGGATAAACACTAGGAAAGGATAAGCCTCAGACACGGCAGCTTCTTGTCAGGAGAAATGACTGGAGAAAGCACCATAGGCTTATGTGTTTGAACATGTGGTTTTCCCCAAATGGTGCTATTTGGGCAAGTTGCAAAACCTTTAGGAGTTATATCTTTGTTGGAGGAAGTGTGTCATTGTAGGCAGGCCATGGAGTGTTACAGCCTATCTGTTCTCCTCTCTTCTCTGTGACTTTCTCCCTGCCGATGTGATGTTGCTTCCAACTCCTGCCATGTGTTCCCTGCCATGATGGGAATCTACCCTGTGGAACCTGTAGGCTGAAATAAACCCGTTCCTTTCCTGTTGCTTCTGGCTGGGTATTTTGTCCCAGTAATGAGAAAGAACAGATAAATGAGATGGTGACTTAGGAGTATCATCATTAAAATGGACTTGAGCTGTTGTCTCAACTACAATGAGCTTCACAACAACGAATACCACCTGCATTTCATTCCTAAACCCTTTCCCATGCACACTTCTCATTTGTACTGGGAAGGAGACAATCCAGTCCACATGTTGTAAACACAGAGAGAGAGAGAGAGAGATGAAGCCAGTCTCCTGAAGACACTTAAGGAGCAGATATGAGTTTTGCTGCCAGAGCCATTACCCTGTCCAGCCCCTGACATCTTTTCCATCTAGCCCTACCCCTCATTCCTCTTTGACCTGCATTACAACATCCTGTGTTATAACACCCCCTTCTTTACCAATGGAGAGGCTGAAGTGGAAATGAACTGCTGAAGTTCTCACTCTCACAATTTATATCTAGTTCTCTCTAGATTAAAAAATAAAAAGGCCATCCTACTTTGTCATTGCTGGGTCAATGTGACAAACTCCCCTTATATTTTAAAAAATATTATTTATTTTTATTTATGTGAAAGAGAGAGAGAGGGGGAAGGAGGGAGGGAGGGATAATGGGTGCACTAGGGCCTATAGTCATTGCAAATGAACTCCAGACAGATGCACCACTTTGTGCATCTGGCTTATGTGGGTCCTGGGGGACAGAACCTGGGTCCTTTGGCTTTTCAGGCAAGTGCCTTAACAGCTAAATCATCTCTCCAGCCAAAACTCCTTATCTTAATTTCACCTGAGCTGTTCATTCATTCAAATTCATCAATTTTTTTCAAGATTCTTCTATCTATACCATTGGTGGCTTGAATGCCAAATGACCTCCGTAGACTCATGCGTTTGACTACTTAATCCCCAGCAGATGATACTGTTTGGTAAAGTTGTGGAACTTTTAAGAGGTGGAGCCTTGCTAGAGGAAGTGCATCACTGGGAGTGGGCCTTAAAGGTTTTTTTTGCTTTTTTTTTTTTTTTTTTTTTAGCATGGCTTCACTTCCTGTTCTAGCTCTACTTTCTGTCTGCTAGAGTGACTGCAATCTCCCATTCTTCTCTGCACGGCCTCTCCACCATGATGGATTCTACGCTCTGGAATGCTGAGCTGAATGAAACTCTTTCTTTCATATGCTGCTTCTAGTTGGGTTTGGGGCACATCCCCTGCAGATAAGGAGCTACTAATGCAGGGACCACAGAGGAGTAAAGAGCGTGGTGAGAGGTATGTGCAGAAGAAGGAGAGCATGCTGGGGAGAAGGTCAGGAGAGACCACCAGGGCAAGCGATATTTCAAGTAGAACATACAGGCTTGGGCTGCATTGGGTCTTCTAGAGGGTTCTAGAGTCTTCTCTATGTGTCTTTTCATTCCTGGCTTAGCTTTATAAGTCAGAATAACACTGCACATGTAATCTTCCCCCCATTTGGAGATCCTCCTAGCGCTTGATCATCCATGTGGCTTCAGGAAATCCTTTGATGTAGGGCTGCCAAAGCCCCTGCCAAGGGGCATCTGCTTTAGGCCAGACTACATTTCATCCAAAATGGAGAGTCAAACTAGGACACCATTACCAGCCATGTAATTAAAGCTGCAGAAGACATATTGCGTATGAAAAGGGACATGCTGGTGTTGATCATGAAATTTATGAGGCGCTTACATCCAGTAGAGTGGAGTGAATTATCTCATTCCTCCGATGCTCTGACCCATTTAAAATGAGAACAGAGAAGGGCAATCTGTCTGTCTCCCAACATCCTCTAAGGAGAAGGCAAGCGGGGTAATTTATACCTTTGTATCTGGCCACTTACTCAGTCTAGGAAAGAGATAATGACTGTGTTTACATCTATAAACCTCTCTCAGATGATGTGCTTGCTATAGGAGAAAGCAAGAGTGCTATACACGTGCCCTTTATCTGGTGCCTCTGCCGGGAGAAGATTCACTAGGGACACGAAGAACCCATACAATGTGTTATGTGCCTTATTCCGATGGGTTTCATTGGTATGAAAAGACAATAGCATTGAGGGATGAAAGGGTTTTTTTTGTTGTTGTTGTTCTTACTTTTGCACTCTTAGATCTCCCCAAACAGGCTGTCAGAGGTCATGTAGGCTATGAAAATAGGTGTTTTTTTTTTTTTTTTTTTTTTTTTTTTTTTTTTGGGTCATGGCCAGCTATGTGCAAGAGTCCCTCCATAGCCATCTTTAGCATCATCGTGGAGGCTGTATATTTCCTGACTCTGCTACTGAAAAGTCTATTTCACCTGAAGATGCTTCTGCATTCTGGATTTGAAACAAGATCTCGAGCTTTCAACAAGAACTTCTAAAAGAAATGAATATTTCAGTTGGAGAGATGGCTCAGCAGTTAAGTGTGCTTCTTGGCAAACTTAAGCACCCTAAACCTCCAAAGTTCATGATTCTAGAACCCAAGTGAAATAGTTGGGCATGGCCATGCATGTTGGTAACCCCTGTCCCACAGGGGACCAAAGACCCAGGAATTTCTGGACTTTGTAAAAATAAAATGATAAGCTCCATGATCAGTAAGATGCATTCTAGCTCAGACATAAACAGGTGATGAGGTGGGACATGTAGCATTTTGCTTTCCACCACAGATGGGTTCATGGTGCACCACCTAAGTACACAGATGCCACACTCTCCAAACAAGCAAAAGCAAGCAGGTATTGAAATATTTCTTTACTATGTTTACAAAACATCGAGAAACTGAATGTCACTTAAAGACACAGAGAAAGATTTCCCCTGTGTTGCTGGATCAGGGACAGCTTTTTTTTTTCCCTTCTGAGAAAAGGGGTTCACTAGAGCCGAGGTTCTCAACTGAGGATGAATTTTGCCCCACGAAGGACATTTGGTACTATCTGGAGACAATTTTTAACATGTATGAAACTGGAGACCTTGCTGATCAGCATAACCAAAGAATGCTAGTGTGTCTGGTGAATAGTGGCCAGGGATTTGGACAAATGTCCTCTGATGTCCTCTAACGCACAGGAAAGTCACTGTCACATCTGGGAAGGATCTGGTCCAAAATATTGATGGTGCTAGGTTGAGAAACCCTGCATTAAAGGTGCTCAGAAGTTCTTGCTGTAGATGCTTCGATTCTAATGGAGCTTGTATCAGCCAAATGTGTGACACTTCCAAATAACTATTATTTTTCCCATACAGTGCTTGAAGCTATGTCCACCAGAATGGATGTATAACCTGTCTATATCCATGACTCAAGAACAGAAAAGCATAGCTGGGGTTGGGGGTGATATGGTCAGGGTAAAGGGACAAAAAGTGAGTTCAAAGCATCCAATTTTTGTGAGGGGGATGAGCAGGCACCAGAACGCAATGAACAGAATGGAAAATTGAACAAGAAGATTAGTGTTCTCTGAGGACTTGATCAGAAACCACAAAAATGTATTTTCTGGGGCTGGTATGATGTCTCGGGGGTTAAAGACACTTCCTTGGGAAGCCTGATGGCCTAGGGTTCAATTCTCAAGCAACCCACATAAACCAGACACAAAAGTGGCACAAGATCTAGAGTTTGTTTGCAGTGGCAAGAGACCCTGGCACACCCATACATTCATGTGTACATACACACATTCATATACATAAAATTCTTAAATGTATCTTTACAGTTTTAATACACATATTGATCATCTAGTCAATAAGACTGTCATAATATCAATAACAAAATAATTAATATGAATTGAGCTCTAACATGTATTGAGAAACTGTGAACCCTTTCAGGCCGAATCCTTACCACAGCTTTATACTTTGCTCCATTTTACAGATAAGGATCCTGAGCCACAGAGGCTGAAGTCAGAGCCCAAAAGCACAAGGGTGCTCACTGCTGGCTCCAGATCAGGCTGGCTGGCAGCAAAGCCTGTGCTCTCTTGTCTCCTTGACACTGCCTGTCTAGACATAACACGGCCTTGTGAAGAAGATGGCACAGAGGGAAACTCTACATTCACACCTGTCTGTACACAGGCACTTGTTACGCAGCCTGGGCTCTTCTACTATCAAGCATTAAATGCTCCAATGAAGAGAAAACGAGAAAACTGATACAGCATTTTCCAAGCCCCAATCAAGTTCAGCCAGAGGTAGCAAGAGAATTAATCCTCCATCATACACTGAATCAGCGAAATTTTTTCTCAACAAATCAGTAGATCTGAGATTTCTCCTCTGGGTTTCAAGTTATTTTTTTGTTTGTTTGTTTGTTTTTTGGTAAAGACTTGTTAAACTAGTAGAAGTTTTTCAGATTAGATCATTCCTGAGGGTGAGTACAGAGAAAATCTGGGGAAAAAAATAGTGTAAGAAGAGAATCAGCAAAGCTGAATATGATCAGAATTCAGAATAATTTGAAATTGGCCTCCAGGTGTAGCCCACAGCATTGATTATAGATGGAACATAGTTTTGCTATGAACCATTCAACACTGCTCTAGGAAGAGTGCGACTCCCATCTGGCAGGGCCAGAAAAGAGTCAAAATGCAAGACTTCTGACTCCAGAATAATTAAATATATTTCTAGCACACCCCTGCTTTTTAGCTAGGGTTATAATTCTTCATTTAGTCCATCAAATAATAACTGTGCCACTGTATCGAGTCTTATGGGACCAGGTTTAGAAATAACGAAAACTATTGCTGAAGAATAGGAAAGCGTAACTTGTGGTCAGGTGATATGGATCTTAGGGTTGACTGGTCCTGGGTTTGAGCCCTGAGTACACCACCTTCTGGCTCTATGGAGGTATCATCACACCTCAAGTGATATGGACTGTATCTTTTATTCGCATTTGCAAAGGTAAACAATAATATCACTTCACAGATGTCTAAGGCAGCTTTGCGTGACTTCAGCAAAATACTTGAGTCAATTAAGTGTAGTTTACAGTGTTTGAGATTCTAGTCCAAGAAGGGGGTCACTGAATTACTTTGACCCTCAAGTGAGGACAGCATAGGCTGATGGCAACAGAATAGCAGGGAAAATAGTCACATCTAGAACCAGGAAGAGTGGATCGGGGAGCATGAGAGCAAGAGTCAGCACAAGAACAAGAGAGTGGAGGGAAGAGACTTTTGAGGACATGCCCCAGTGATTCAGGGACCTCTTCCTTTTAGAGGTACACAGAAGCTGCCAATCCCACCACTCTGGAGACCAAGTATTTCCATATGGATCTTTGTGCTTACAGTCATGCAAGCCATAGCAATAAGGTTGTCACAGGTATGGAGTTAGGTGAAGGTGGTATATGAAGAATTGTTAGAATGATGTCTACTATAAAGTGAGAACTCACTAAGTGACAGCTCTGGAATTCTCACAGACTGACTAGCTCATTTCAAATGCTTACATTTGGGCTGGAGAGATGGCTTAGCGGTTAAGGTGCTTGCCTGAGAAGCCGAAGGACCCATGTTCTACTCTCCAGATTCCATGTTAGCCAGACGTGCAAAGGTGAGGCAAGTACAAGGTCATGTAAGCCCACGAGGTGGTGAAAGTGCCTAGGGTTTGATTGTGGTGGCTGAGGCCCTTGTGCACCAATTCTCTCTCTCTCTCTCAAATTAAAAAAAAAAAAAGCTTAGATTTTATAATATTTGCATAACATATAATGGTATATGTTTGGGGTCCCAAGAATAAACATGAAATCCATTTATGTTTATTCATAATATCTTATACACAGTATCGTTAGTGCATCTTCACTTTTACTTCGGCTTGTCCCATGAGGTCAGGTGTGGAATTTTCTACTTGGAATATGTTATTTAGGAGCTCCAAAAGTTTCAGGTTTTGTAAAATTTCAGATTTTAGATTTTTGTATTACAGATGTTCAACCTGTATTATCATTTTTAAAAAAATCTTTTTTCTTTATTTATTTGAGAGAGAGAAAAGGAGAGATAGAGAGAATGAGAATGGGCATTCCAGGGCCTCCAGCCACTGCTGGTGAACTCCAGATATGTGCGTCCCCTTGTGCATCTGGCTTATATGGATCATAGGGGAATCAAACCTGAGTCTTTTTTTTTAATTATTTTTTTTTTTTATCGAAAACTTCTATACTTACATACAAAAAACACATGATATTCCCCTCCCCTCCCCCGATTCCACTTTAGAACTCCAATCTCCATCATATCCCCTCCCTCTCTCCATTAGTCTCTCTTCTATTTTGAGGGTCTTGCGAAGGTATTGCTAGGCACTGCAAGGTCATGGATATCGAGGCCAATTTCTGTCTGGGCATTTGCATTGTAAGAAGTCATACCCTTCCTTTGGCTCTTCCATTCTATCTCCCCCTCTTCCGCAATGGTCCCTGAGCCTTGGAAGGTGTGACAGAGGTGTTTCAGTGCTGGGCACTCCTCTATCCCTTCTTCTCAGCACTATGTTGCCTTTTGGGTGATCCCAGTGGTCATCGCCATCTGAAAAGAGAAGCTTCTCTGACCACAAGTGAGAGTAGCATTAATATGTGAATATGAACATTAAGCATAGTGCTTTCAGGGTAGGTTGGTGGGAATAATATATACATTTAGCCAGACAAGCACAGGCTTTATACCCCTAAAGGCTCATGACCTCCCCTGCCATAAACTTTTGTTTAGGTTTTTCAATACCAGGCATGTATTCCCTCCCATAGAGAGGCCCTTCAGTCCAATTATGGAGCAGTTGGTTACCCCAAGAGCAGACATGCCACTATTGCACCCATTCAGTCATTGGGCCTGTATGGCCAAACTTGAATTTTCAGTGTCCATGGTTTTCACTGCTGATGACCTCTGTCTCCCATACGGCTGCATGCAGTGCAGCTTTTTCCAGCTTTCAGTTGGCTGGTCTACAGGGAGAAGGTTTTCTGCTCAGCACCAGCTTGCTTTCTCAGTGACCTTGCCTCTTAGGCAAGAGATGTCTTCAGCAATAGAGTCTTATCATCTGTTTTTCAAGGGCAACCAAGGGCTTTGGCAATAGCCTTTAATGTTTTGGAGGCTACAGGGACCTCCTTGGTCAACAACTCACTGGAAGGTATCCCATCCCAGGCACTGAAAATTTTCTAGTAACATCTACAGCTTCTGGATGTGCCATTATTCAAAAAAAAAAAATAAGTTTACATAAGTCTTATTCACACTATCTTGAATTTTGATTGACCCTCACCCTGCCCTTCTTTTATGCATTCTCTTCCCATGGCCTCGCTTAGGCCATTCCCCTTCCTGTAATCTGTTCTTCTACTTACATATGTGCAATACCATACACTTAACTCCTTCCCTCTCCTGCCTCCCTTATAGCCTTTTACCAGCTTAGTGGTTTCTAGTACCTATTTTTGGTTCCATGTCACACATAAGTCTATACACTTGTAGCTAGGATCCACATATGAGAGAGAACATGTGACGTTTGGCTTTCTGAGCCTGGGTTACCTCACTTAATATAATCCTTTCCAGAAAAATCTTTTTTCTTTATTTATTTGAGAGACAGAAAAGGAGAGATAGATAGATAGATAGAGAGAATGAGAATGGGTGTGCCAGGGCCTCCAGCCACTGCTGGTGAACTCCAGATGTGTGTGTCCCCTTGTGCATCTGGCTTACATGGATCATAGGGAAAATCAAACCTGGGTCTTTTGGCTTTGCAGGCAAGTGCCTTAACTGCTAAGCCATCTCTCCAGCCCTACCTGTATTATTTTTTAAAACTATTTTATTTTTATTTATTTCAGAGAGAGAGGATGAGGCAGAGAGAGAGAGAGGGAGAGGGAGAGGAGAGGGAGAGGGAGAGAATGGGTACACCAAGACCTCTAGCCACTGCAAACACACTCCAGATATATGTGCCACCCTGTTCATCTGGCTTACATGGGTACTGGGAATTTGATCCCATATCCCTAGGCTTTACAGGCAAGTGCCTTTTATTTCTCTAGCCCCCTTAACCTGTGTTATTTATAAATTGCTCACCGTAACCATGTTAGATGGCTAGAGGATGAATGGTCAGAAAACCACAGGAAGTCAGTATCAAACTTAGGATTGAAGCAGGCCAGGAGACACAGGAATTAGTGGTAAGTGTAGTGCAATGGAAAGTAATAATAAAAATAAGAACATCTTATATCCACACACAGTGTATATTTGTGTTGTACAGTTCACAAACCATGAGCTTATAAGCACTATTCAAATTCAATTCTCACTGTACTTATGAGAGAGACAGTTAATGATAGAATTAGATGAGAAGTTTCACGTACCTATTACTTCCTCACATCCTTCTATAGTCACCTCTTAAAATGATGAAATCTCACTTACTTACAGTTTCTCCTTAAAACCAAGGGAGATGGGTCTATACAATGAACTCAGAGAAGTAAGGAGGACAGGGGCCACTGAGGCAGAATCATAAGAAATTAAGTTTCATGAACGATTTTATGTTCTCTTTTTACTCCTGTTCCCAGTGGGTGGTGCAAATGTCACAAGAGTTTAGAATACAGAAACCCCTAGGACAATAAAGATGAAAAAGGACGGGGTTAAAGAGATGGGTCAGTGGTTAAAGACACTTTCTTGCATAGCATGAAGGCCTAGGTTTGAATCCGCAGTACCCAAGGAAAGCCAGATGCACAAAGTGGCACATGTGTCTGGAGTTTATTTGCAGTGGCAAGAGGCCCTGGTATACCCATATTTTCCCTTTTCTCTTGCTCTCAAATAAATAAACAGATATAGTTTTTAAAAGATGATAATGGGATAAATTACATCATTTCAAAATCATAAGAACACACAGTTCCATTTGGGGTCATATTGTGGGGTTCTCACCAGAGTCTCAGAAGAACAGGTTATTGATCTGCCTCTGAGGCTGCAGCAATGGAACAATGCTACACTGACTGCCCTGCAGGGTCGCCTAATATTATTTATTGAAGTAAACTGAATAGCAGGAGGAAAGCACTGCCCTGGTAATAAGTGGTAATTGCCAGGAAGTGAGGCATCGCCATTCTCACTGACCCCTGCATCCTGATATTTTGATGGATTCTCTGTAACTCCATTAGGATTGGCATTGTAATATTACACCCGCCAAGCTGTAGAACAACAAACCTCCGTTTGGATCATTGATTTTTGATTATACAGCTCCTCAGCATACACCACAAGCAATTCCCATGGCTGGGGCTGGAATATTGGAGCTGATGGGGGTAACAGATGGAGACTCCCTACCTCTAGTCAACTTCGTGGGGCTAGCAAAAAAAAAAAAAAAAAAAAAAAAAAACTGCCTCCCCTAGGAGGCTGAACCCGGGGAGGGGGGACAGTCACAACACCCAGCGCCATGCTTGTCACATTGTTTATCTTCTCCCTGCTGTCCCCACAAGCTCATATTGTAGGTCCCAATCCCCAATGGCAGCAGTAATGGAAAGTGGCCTAGACCCTTTAAGAGGTGGGATGAAAGGGAAGTTCTTAAAGTCTTTCTCTGGTTTCTTATGAAACCTGGTAACTTCTTTCCAGACAGTTACGCAAGCCTAGCTGGGCTCACCCATACTCTCTAGCATCCTGTTTTGTGTGATTGCTGCCTTCTGTGCCCGTGTCCTTTGTTGCAATCCACTGTGACGGTGATGCAGCCTGCCGAGGCCCTGGCCCGGACTGCACCATGTCCATTGCATTGTCACCTTCCCAAACCGTGACCTAACAAAGCCACTTTGTGTTACATAGTCAGCATGCCTCCAGTATCTGTGATAGGTAAAAACCAAAACAAAACCAAAAAACAAAAGTGTGTTATTGGTGAAAAATTGGAAACACTTTCAAGTTGCATCCACAGTAAGTATAGGCACCATGTAGGGCATGTTTTTGGAAACTTAAGGGATAGAGTGAGATCAGCAGAATATAAAAGGTGGGGCTTGACAGCTTGACGCTCAGCTAGATAAGCATTTTATGTTGGGAATATACTGGCTAGATCGTGAACGGCTTCATGGTGATTTCCCTCCTGGTGTTTTGAAAATTCATGCCCAGAAATGTCACTGCCTGTCTGCTTGACCATCTCTTCCATCACTCATTGAGACAATGTGCTTAAAGGGTCTATGAATCAATGTTCCTTCTAGTCTGTGTCTCCTGAAAGGAGGACCCCGGTGAGCTCACGAAGCTTATCTCTCTGACTACAGAATCCTAGGTAGGCCTCCCACTGCTCTTGCAGTACTGGGAATGAAATCCAGCGGCTGGTGCTTGCTAAGCAAGTGCTTACCACTGAGTTATGTTCCTTAGTCCATTTTGTTGGATATGATGTTGACCATGTGACTATACATTCAATAGATCCTGGATTGATAAAGCATTTAGCTGATGGGATAAAAGAGAGGGAAATGCTTTAGAACAAAAGCCACAAATATTCTCACCAAGAGTGACTTTGGGCAACCACCACTCAGTGAGGACAGTGTGAGTGCCACGTATGCTTCATGACCTTAAACAAGTGTGATAGCAGCTGGCTGACTCGGACTTACAGTGGAGTCATGAGCTGGCACCGTGTGTCATAGTCGATCATTCAGGAGTCTGTGTTGCCTTCGTTAACTCCCACAAAGCATTTCTATTTGTTTCCTCATAATTGAGGAGAAGAATGGGCAGAGAGAAAGATCTAAAAACCAAGAACTTTTGTTAGGCCAAAATTCTCTGAGTGAGGAGTTTTGGAATCTAGCATAGAATTTTGGTAAACACACACACAAAACATAAATCTTTGAGGCATAACACAACCCAAGACACTGTCCCAGTAAATCTTGGCAACCACTATGGAACCACTGTGGCTTCTCTATTGTCACAAGCATGATTTTCTTGCTTCACTAAGTTTGCTCCTGAGTTCCCTCTTCCAAGAATACCTTAGAATACCTCTTGAAACTACAAAGTTATTGTGTAGCAAAGGGAACTATCTTCTGAGTCAAGAGGCAATCTATATAATGGGAGAAAATCCTTGCTAGGCACATATCTCACCAAGGATTAATATCTACAATATACAAAGAGTTCAGAAAACTAAACATCAAAATAAACAAACAAACAAACAAACAAAGCCCAAATCAATGAGTAGGCAATGGAACTGAACAAAGATTTCTCAAAAGAAGAAAACAAATGGTCAATAAATATTTTAAAAATGTTCGATATCCTTTTCCATCAGGGAACTGCAAATTAAAAGTACTTTGAGGGCTGGAGAGATTGCTTAGTGGTTAAGGTGCTTGCCTAAAAAGCCAAAGGATCCAGGTTCAATTCCCTACTACCCACATAAAGCCAGATGCACAAGGTGGTGTATGCATCTGGAGTTTGTTTGCAATGGCCAGAGGCCCTGGCATACCCATTCTCTCTTTTCTCTTTCTCTCTCCCTCTTTATCTCTCTCTCAAATAAACAAATTAATTTTAAAAAACTACTTTGGGATTCCATCTTACTCTAGTCAGAATGGCTAGCCTCAAGAAAATGAATGACAATGAATGCTAGAGGAAGTGGGGAACGAAGAGACCCTTATTCACTATTTGTGGGAGTATAAATCTTGGCAACCACTATGGAAATCAGTGTGGAGGTTTCTCCAAACAGAACTATCTTATGACCCAGCTATGGTACTTCTGGGCATATACCCTAAGAATTCTACTCTACACTACAGAGAAACTTGCCCAATCATGTCTCTTGCTACTCTATTTACAATTGCAAGGAAACAGAATAATCAGCCTAGATGCCTATAACTGATGACAGGATCATAGAGAGGGATACACACAGTGGAGTTTTATTTAGTTATAGGGTAGCATTAGTTCTTTAGGAATATACTAGCTATCAATGCTGCTGCATTAGCTCTCAATGTTGAGAAGTTCTCCTCTTCTTAACCTAGGGCTAAATTCCACTCAGCCTTATCTAGGAATCTATTTTGTGGATGTATGCATCTAAATCATATGACTTGACAGGTATTTAATGAAGGCTCATCTGATTATTTTGTATGGAGAAAAGGTGCCAAGTATCCAGCTTGCTTCATATCAATTGTTTTTTATTAAGTAGGAACTTTGTACGTACACATCATGTGTTGGTGCCAGCATTTCCCTCCTTCCTGTCCCCATTCCACTAAGGGTCCTCCTCAGTGGGATTTGCTGGTCTTACCATGGGGTGGTGGATTATGAGTTGTGAAAGCAGCAGTCATTGTGGGGGGAAAATGCCACTGGATATTCCCTCCCACCCTGTGGCTCTTATAATCTTTCCACTTCCCTCTTTCACAAATTCCCTGAGCTGTGGTGGGTATTGTTTTAAGTCTACTTTAGTGTTTAGCTCTCAGCAACTTCTGGATTTCTGCTTTGGTACTTTTGAGTATCCTCAGTGTCTGTCTCCCTCACCCTGGAGCAGGTTGTCAAGTTAGCCATGGAAGCAGCACTCTTGCTCATCTTGCCAGTTCCTCTGTGGTTTCACCTGGGCCCAGGCTGATAAGCGAGGGGTGATTGATCTCCTGCCTGGGAGTCAGCTATCTTTGCTTGTCTTGTCGATAGACTTTAATGGTCCTTGGTTCTCGCTGTCTTCTGATTTCACACCAGGAGCTCTAGTGTGGTTATGAGTCTGCCATCTTGACCAGAAATCTATATAAGATGCCTCACTATAGATTAATACACCAGTCTGCATGGTTTTGGTTAATTCATTTACCTTCTGTACAAGTATCCTTTATGTTGTGGGTTCCAAAAAGACACTTCCACAGCCACAGCAAATATAATCATATTATTCCATTTAAAGATGTTTGTTGAAGGGAATTCTTATGAAATTCTACCAAGCCTATGTGGCATGGCTGAACATAAGAACCCTCTAATCCAACTCCAAATCACTGACTATGATTCCTGAACAATACATGAGAGCAGGGAGAGAGTACAGAATGAACTCTGCTGTGACAAGTATGAAAAGAAGCCACAATAAGAGGAGTCTAAAGCCTCTTCCATAGATAAAAGAGGACCAGTGGGGCCTGGGAGCCATGAGAAGTTGCTCTCTACTTAGGTAAGGCAGGATTCACAACCCCACCTCACCTTCAGGAGCACCAGCAACTCATGGATGGCTACCCAAACACTTGGACTAGACTACCTTCAGATAGTAATCCATTTTTCATAATTCCTTTGCAGTTTGGTTTGGATGGGCAAATGCATTCCTTGGGCATGTGGATAGACCATTACTAATTTGATTTGTTCACGGTTTTGCTTATTTTTTTTAAAGGTGTCAGTCCTATAAGGAACTTATATCAACACTACCCATGGACAAACTAGGACTTTTGCTCTCTTGGAGACCTCAAATAGTGTCTCACAAGTTCTGAAAAGTTCTACTTAACAGAAATCTTCTTATAATTATTGAAAATTATTTTAATATACCCTCTTCAATCTACTTGACTGTGTACTTTCTCCCTAGCTAAATAACTCTGTGTCTAGTGAAAGAAGTAGAACTTACTTCTGGATGTGTGGGAAGCATCCTATCTCTTTAAGGTGATTTTCAGCTGTTCTGGTCATATTCAAATGATGATTGTTATGTTTTCACTCGACCCCCGGGAGAGTAGCTCCAGTTCCTTATTTCCCAGCATTTCCCTTAGGAACCTTGCACCTGACCCTTGTGCTACCTGGGCTATTGGGTTTTCTAATGTTTTCCTAAATCACTGTCCAAAACAAATATGTGTTACTACATATCAGGCCCTTGAAAATGGGTAAGGAAGCTGTGTTCCTATGTATTTCCTCCTAAATGCATTTTGCTAAAAGGCATTTTAAAAAAGCACATTGAATTTTATGATGACTTCAACAAACAAGCCAGTGATCATGGTTTCAGTGTGTGTGAGATAGAGAGAGTCCAGGAGAGCCATGGCATAGAGTTTTTGCTCAGAGATGGCTGTCTGCCTGTCCCCATGTGAGCATGCAACAACGAATTCACAAATGCTATAGTTAAAACATAGATTCTAAATAGTCACACCAATGATGAAAATTAAAATAGTCCTGGGCCCTAGAAGCAACTAGTAATAAACTTTTAAATTTTATACAGAAACATATCATGCTTTTGACCCTTGACTTTATTTAGTTTTCTCCTGCCATTTCAAAAGCATGATGTGTACAGAGAAGCAATTGTGGCAAATATGCATATGGAAATTATAGCCAGAGGGGCATTCCGTAAGAAGCTGCCCCCTTGAACTTAAATTTGTGCTAATTGCAATTGCTATGTTATTCAAAATTATAAATCAGACTTTTAGCAAATGGAATTAAGTAAGTCCTACAGGAGCAAAACAATTATCAACTGTTATTGCTGAAAGAATATTTATTCTATCTTACTTGACATCCAGAGAAACTGAGGCTGAATGGCGGCATCTACATCATCTATAGTTATATTACTGCAAAGAGGGCGTCTGTTTCAGCACACTGAAGACTGATGCCCGAGAATGACACATTTTCATTGCTATGAGATTTTTTTTTAAGCATTCTCAAGTTGAACTTTAATCTTTACTTTTGCAAGAGGGAACCAGAGTACAATTTAACGTGTAAATGATAAGAGTGTGTGCAGAGGCCACATTGAGACGTGAGTGCCCTATCAGCGGCTAAAAATTTTGTACTTGAACCAATTGTATTTAATATGGAGTATTAGCTTAGTGTTACTGCAATGAAATACTCAAGGCAATTAATTTACACAGAGAAAATGTTTATTTAGCTCACAGTCTGGAGCTTCCAGTCCATGATGAGAGGCTCAAATGGTAATGGCGAAGGACTCATGACACAAGACAGGAAGCAGACAGAAATGCAAAGCTGTGTAATCCCCTGTAAGGACACACCCCTATAATTTAAAGACCTCCCACTAGCCCCCCCCCCTTTACTGTCTACAGCACCTCCCAATTCCCTTACCCTGGAGACCACTTTTCACTTATGGACCTGCGGGGGACATTGTCAATATTCAAACCATAGAATACAGACTTATGCAGCTCAGGCTACCATAACAAAACTCTACACCCTGAATGATTTAAACAACTGAACTTCATTTTCTCCCAGTCTTCAAGAAAGGCTAGATGCCAAGATCAAAGGCGGTCAGATTTCATTTCATGTGAGATCTCTCTTCTTAGATTATAAAGAACCATCTTTTTACTGTTTTCTCTCATATGGCTTTTCTTTTACATGTGCGCATATGCATGCACACATATACAGTGAATGAAAGCGAGAAAAGAGAGAGAGAGAATAGGACTCAACTTCATGACCTTTACAAATGTCATTTAACTCCCAACAAGCCCCAGCATCAAATATATCACATGTGGGTGGGGGTATAGGGGTGTAGGGACATGACTATCTGTAACAGTATACTCAACACTTATTTTGAGGAGAAGTTGAGAGTTTAGTGAAGAGATTGGAAAATCCAGACCAGATCTTTGTGGTTATCATTGTTTTTTTTTTTTTCTATTGTCCCAAGGTTTGCCCCGAATTGTATATCCTGTTGTAGTATAAAGCCTGAAATTTGAATTCCTCCTTCTATACCTGTGAATTTCATGAGCCCCACAGCTATCACTGTGAAGAGTTCCTCCTGTGTCTTATAGAGTTGATTCCCAACCAAGGATAGCTCCCCCATCAGCCAGATGACAGTCCACAGGCCCTCAGCCCATCCCATAGCCCGGGAAAGAACTCAAATGAATGATTCACAACCTCCTGTAGGAGCCAAGGCAAAGCGTGGGCCCACACCCTTGAGGCTATAGTATGCTGTTAGTGCAACCACCCCATCACCTCCTTTCATGGTGTGTGGTGTCCTTAGGCCAGGGCAACACCATACGTTTTCAGTCTCCTCTGTGAAGTATTAGGTCAGGTTTCCTTCTTTACTAATAGTGTGACTATGAGATCGTCAGGACCCCTGGTTAAAGATCATAGAAGCCCTTAGCAAATAAGCTATCCCTCTATGGAATGTGCTAAAGGCTCTGGCCTGCCCTGTTGGGGTCCACATCCCACCCCATCTCTTGCAACGGGCTTTCCAATAAGTTCCCCTTTAGCAATACTGTTTGCTACATGAGAGCCTTGATAAACACGGTTTTCCCCTTCTGCTGACATTTTCCGTGATATTTTATCTGGTTGTATTGATTGGCACTCTGGGAAGCTTGCCTCAATTGTGTGTGTGTGTGTGTGTGTGTGTGTGTGTATGTGTTAAAAGAAAGAAGCTATATTTTAGAAAAGCCCATATCAGCAGCCCAGCTATTATAATCCACCAACTAATACAGTGAGGATAAGGGATGAAGACTGGTCTCAAACAGAAGAAAACACTAAACCGTGGATATAAAGTTGACATCTTGTAAGATCTGCTTTTGAATCGACCTGAATTTTATAAGTCTATCTCGAAAAACCATGGTGCTATTTTTAAAACCACATTATTTACTTCTAAGCTGTGTTCCCTTTTAGACATAATCTCTGTTTGCAAAAGGTATACTGTATCTCCCAAGGTTCATATATGCATTATTAAGGGTGACCTTGCAAAGCATTTGCCCCATAAGTCAGTGTCCGAAATGATGTGCATGCTTGAACACTGGGGTCTGAGGGTCAAGTTATTTCACTGATGGAAAAGTATACCTACTAAGAAAGATAGTAGAAAATAACACTTTTAGAAAATTTGAAAACAAACAAACATTAAAACAATGTACCAGCCCCAACAGTGTCTTTTCCAGCTAGGTCTGAATTTTCTGATATGAGAATACACAGATTAAGCAGCACCATCAATTTCTCTCAGTTCTTGGATTATTAAATACAAAATATTTTTTTTTTCATAATTTAAGACACAATGAGCACATTTGTGTGCCCATTTCCCCAATATTTCATGACATGACAGGAGAAAATCCAACCAGGAAAATCCTATACAAAGAACACAGAGAGAAAGCTGTTAGTAGATGAGCAAAATTCACACTGAAAATACAAGAGAAAATCAACTAGAGACGGGCATGGTTGTGCATGACTTTAATCCCAGCATTCAGGAGGCTGAAGTAGGAGGATCACCATGAGTTCAAGGCCAGCTTGGGCTAGAGTGAGACCGTGCTTCAGAAACAAACAACAAACAACCACCACAAAACACTAGGGCTCAAGAGAGCAATGATCCTTCAAAAACAGCCCAGTGATAAAAGACTCATGTTCACAAACATCACTGTGAATTATTTTTTTTATTTTTTACTTTTCATTAAGTAGAAACGTTTTATGGACAAATCATGTGTTGGTACCATTTCCCTTCTCCTTGCCCTAATTCTACCGAGGGCCTTCCTCAGTGGGGTTATTGGCATTCAACATGGGCTTATAGGTTATGAGTTGTGAGAGCAGCAGTCAGTCATTGTGGGGCCAGGGAGAACGGCTCTGGATACTCCTTCCTACCCTGTGGCTCTTACAATCTTCCCACCTCATCTTCCACACTGTTTCTTGAGCCTTGGTGGGTGTGTTATAAATCTATGCTAGTGTTCAGCTCTCAGCACCTTCTGGATTTCTGCTTTGATACATTTTGAGTGTCCTCCTTGGTTCTCTTATCCAATCAGAGGACCATGGTTACCCGACTAGGCTGAGTGCCACTATTGCACAGGTGTGTACATCTTGTACAGCTGGTTAATTTTTTTAATTATTTTTATTGACACCTTCTATACTTACATACAAAAAACATATGATATTTCCTTCCCCTCCCCATTCCACTTTAGAACACCAATCTCCATCATATCCCCTCCCTCTTTCCATTAGTCTTTCTTTTAATTTGAAATCATCATCTTTTTCTTCTATTTTTGAGGGTCTTGCGAAGGTATTGCTAGGCACTGCAAGGTCATGGATATCAAGGCCAATTTCTGCCTGGGCAGTTGCATTGTAAGAAGTCATACTCTTCCTTTGGCTCTTCCATTCTATCCGCTCCCTCTTCTGCAATGGTCCCTGAGCCTTGGAGGGTGTGACAGAGGTGTTTCAGTGCTGGGCACTCCTCTATCCCTTCTTCTCAGCACTATGTTGCCTTTTGGTGATCCCAGTGGTCATCGCCAGCTGAAAAGAGAAGCTTCTCTGACCAGAAGTAAGAGTAGCGTTAATATGTGAACATGAACATTAAGTGTAGTGCCCCCAGGGCAGCTTGGTGGGAATAATATATACATTTAATCAGACAAGAGCAGGCTTTATACCCCTAAGGCTCATGACCTCACCTGCCATAGACTTTTGCTTAGGTTTTTCAGTACCAGGCATGTATTCCCTCCCGTAGAGAGGGCCTTCAGTCCTGGTTAATTTTGTTTAGCAGGGTTCCTTGCTTGTTCACAACATTGGGCACCTGAAGAAGAATAAGTAAAAATATCAGAATCTCACATAAATAGAGGGGAGTGGGAGATACCACATTACCTTCAAAGAACTTTAATCTTATAACATTTTTGTCACTGACTATAGATATCAGGAAGCAACAAGGTGATATTTTCATAATTCAGAGGTAAAATCCTTTATAACTAACAATTTTATATCTTACCAAGCTATCACCACTGTAGAAGTGGTAAAATAATATTTCCACATGCAAGAAAACATTCAAAAAGTTGACCACAAGTTTGCCATTCTAAAGAAGAAAGCATTTCATGAGAATAAACCACAGGCTATTATTTGGGCAGAAGGTCTAGACATTATTAGGTTCAGATAAGTCACTACCTCTTGTGGTCTAATCCTCATCTCTCTCTCTCAAGTCTTACAGACCTTCTCCCCAACTTACAGGCCACCAACCCCTCTTGCCACTTCAGGGTCCCCAAAGGGGTTCTTTCTTATTTTATTTATTTATTTTTTGTCATGATTTCCTCTCAGAGTATTTTTACACTCGCTGTGGCTCCTCCTTATTTCTTGGCATAGTCTCCTCTCAGACCTTCCTTGGTCTTGTCTTTGCATATCATGCAGGTTGTCCAATGCCACCTCCTCAGATCGAGAATGGGCGTGCCATGCAAACGAACCCAGATGAGTGCGCCCCCTTTTGGGCAAGTGCGGCATTGTGCCCTTGCGTCACTTTTGCCTCTGGCTAAACGTGGGACCTGGAGATTGGAAGGGACGTTCTTAGGCTTATCAGGCAGGCGCCTTAACCACTAGGCCATCTCTCTAGCCGTCTTGCCACTTTCTAAGGAACTCTTTCTTTCCTATTAAAGAAATAATATTCATATAGAAGTATATTCATAATAAATATTCATGTTTTAAATCATAATGGATTAAATGGAAAGAATTTATTGTATCTCAAATCTCCCTGACAGATGAGCCATTACTGTGCCTTGGCAATTCTTCCTTGTGGGCTTCAAATGATTTTTCCCCTTTCCTCTTCAGATTTCAGCCATTCCAGTAAATACCCTGTTTTTAATGACTTTGCTCTTTTTATTTTTACCCCAAATGTATGTATTCAATGATTAATTGTGTCTGTTTTTGATCTGTATATAAACAGAATCATTTTTATCATATATGCTAAAGATATCATATAACAATTTATGTAAATTTTTTATTGAATTAGGAATTATAATCAAGAGATTGTGTCAAGGATGCAGAAGGACATGTAGATTTCTCTCTCCCTGTTAGCACTCCTTCCTATGTCCATTGGGTGGTTACTTTCCTTCCCTAAATAGCCTGCCACTTCTGATTCCATGTCACCTGTTTTCTATTACCTTTTACGTATATTATGAAAATATTTATATAATATAAAATATATGGATTTTGGAACCCACAGGATATATGGAGCCCATCCTCCAAGGGTACCAGGGTCAACTGTAACAAAGGAACCAGTAGGGTGGCAATATGGAAAACCATTTCTTATCTCAGTCACCAGGTGGCAGGGTGGGCTCAGAACAGTATAGTGGCTATTCTTTATTTTATTTTTTATTTTGCTGTGGACCAGGGGTGAGAACACAAGCACTTTCCTGTTTCAAATGATTCATGAGTGTATGGTGTAAAGAGAAATTAGCATGCATGTTTATAAATCAAGTGCTCATAATTTGGAGGCTGTATGTTGTCCATTAGTGAATCTGCACTAATAGTGACTTACACATTAAAATACTAGGCAACGAAGCTATAGTTGTAAGTGAATTTTATTTGAATTCTTCACTTTGGTTCACAATATAAGCCAAAGTACAGCTACTTAATAATTTAACTGTCCCAATATACATGTCTAAGGTAATATGCTTTCATTTATTCTTTTTAGCCAGAAGATTTCAACTTTTCAGATAATGTATAAAACCCTTCTGAGTTCAATTTTATATGAGCAGTTGGTAGGTTTGGAATCTGAGTAACTTCTGGGTGAATTTGATGAAGACTTGATTACTATTTGCTTAAGCTGTGATCAAACAAATCAGCTGCTCACAGCCTTCATGAGTAGTATGAAGGTAATTAACTTTCTAAAAGTTGAGACCTGCGGCGTGACTTGGCTGATGGGATGAATGAAAGATTCTCTGTGCCAAGTTTCGTACCTAATCAAACTTCACGGACTTTGAGTGATGAACAGATCTCTAGCCCATTTGCGTTTAAGCTATTTACCTTTGATAAAACACCATTTCCTCTTTCTAATGAAGAAAAAACAAATGATGTTTCAAGATACTTTTTTGAAGAAAAAGAAAGAAGTGAAATGGGCTTTTGATGTTAAATGCTTTTTCCTGAACAACTTAACACATAGATAGGTCAAACAAATAATTAAAAGGGGGAAAATGGGAGCAAATGGTTATGAGAATCGAGACCTAAAGAGTCTAGGAAATTGTCTTTCAGAGCTCAGGGAGCATTAACAGTAAGGGACAGGAAAGAGTAATGCTGAGTTGATTGGGCTGGAAAAGTGTTAGACCATGCTAGGAATTTCCACTTGCTTAATATCAGAAACAGTATATTTGGAAGGGATCAGGCAGAGGCAAATAGAGGCCACCTGGATTCTATTCCCCTGACTTTAAGATTATGATTAACTGGGCTGGGGAAATGGCTTAGCAGTTAAGGCGTTTGCCTGCAAAGCCTAAGGACCCCAGTTCTATTCCCTAGGACCCACGTAAGCCAGATGCACAGAGTGGGCGCATGCATCTGGAGTTCATTTGCAGTGGCTGGAGGCCCTGGTGCACCCATTCTCTCTTTCTCACTGCCTCTTCCTCTCTCTCTCTCAAATGAATAAATAAATAAAATAATTTAAAAAACGTTAAAAAGATTATGATTAACTGGAGCTCTATACATGCATGAATGAACTAGACACCTGAACCAGCTCTGGCCTTTCAAATACACTTTCCTCTGGACTGCTCAGGTCTGAAGGAACTTTTAGAGTATAGTCAGAATCCTTCCCCTACCTCATCCCCTCCTGTATATCTGACAGAACTAACGATTTCAGATTCAATCTACTTCTTCACTCAAATCACCAACCTCAACTGAGATTTACTGATGGCAGAAATTCTTCTGCCTCTGTTTTTCTAATTCCTACATAGCACACTTCTGATCACAAGGGGTTTGAAAAGCACAGTAAGTGCCCAGAAATGCAATGCTTGCACTGTTTTATTGCAGTTACGAAATGAAATGTATACATAAAAATTAGGAGAACCGTTACATGTGATGTGTTAACTAGGTATTATGGGCATCTTGGCCATGGCTATGATGTCACCCACAGCCAATGAGAAGTCTCCTGGCAACCCACTTCTTAACATAGCTCATAACAAGACTGTTTTTCAGGGACTACCTCTTTTACAGAAATTGTTCAGCAGAGAAAATAAAAACTATAATCAACTTGTAATCTGGTTATATTTTATTTCACTCTCCATGGCTGATCATTTATCTCAAAACATAAAACAATTTTTGAAGAAAAGGGACTGATTTGACTAAAACCTCAAAATCTTTTAAAATTATCTTCTAGATTAATACTATAATCTTAGAATTTGAGGGGCTAGAGAAAGAAAGGATCTTATAGAGAAAACTGTAATATTATTGTATAATAATATACATGATAATGAAGATTAGTATGTTATTATGAAAATGGATTATTCATCTGCTTCTATAAAAGAATGTAATGTCATTACCAGAGTGGTTTGTTTCCTGGTGAAAGAATAAATCATTAAGTTAGCATATGAGAAAAATATGATCCAAAAGGATATAGGAAAAAAAGTCTATGTAAGACAAAACAGAAATGACATTGATTCTGGTTTAAAAGTAGTGCATATATTCAAATTATTGATTTTTATTATATAACATTATGCAGCTATATTAGCCCCCAAATATCAAAAGTTTTGTATATAGAATTACTAAACTCATTACACCTGTTACAAGGAGAATCATGATTATCACCAAATGCATTTACCTTGTGTGTTTCTTTAAATAGTTCACACCATGGATTCTCAGTGCTCTTCTTGCTGTTGGAGAGTATTTAGTAGCTGTTGATTTAGTGAAGTTGGATACTCAGCTTCACACATCACCAGTCCCACTAAAAAGATTCATCCTTACAATTCTGTTTCTCTAGAACCCCTCCTGGCATCACAGTCTGTATCACTCCGGGTTCTCTGGAGGAACAGAACCCATACAGTGAATGTATTTTAGAAGATATTTGTTACATTGGCTTCCACAATAGGGCTGTCTTACAGTTGGGCTGGTCTGAGCCTGTGGTAGCTGCTCAGTCCATGAGGCTGGGTGCCTCAGCAGTGGCAACCTGCCATTGAAAAGTTGGAGGATTTCTGATGAGCTGCTAGTGGGTGCCTGAAGAATATGGGTTCCAATGTCCTCAAAAGGTAGTAGAACAGAGAAGATGCTCTCCCCGGCTAGAAGCAAAGTGGGCAAACCAACAAAGCCCTGTTCCCTCAGACCTCTTTCTGTGTGGGCTGCTGCTGCTGTTGCTGGAAGAGCTGCCCGCTCTGCGGGAGGGTCAATTATTCCTTCCTGGAAAGACTTGACAGACCAAATGTGTCCCTCAGCCGATTCCTGACCCAGTCAAGCTGACAATTACGATTAACTATTACAGTAACACATCCCAGTAGCTGCTGAAATTTAGATAGTAACTTTTCATAATTGTGTTATTGAACATCTTTTCAAAACATTATTTACTCTGTATCTTTAAAATATTTTAAAAATTGAAGCATAATACCTAGATGGAAAAATATTTTTAAAGTTTCCATCTTTTATGTTCTTTAAGTTCAAATATCCAAATTTTATGTGAGCTATTCAACACATATCTTAATTTCATCTTAACAAACTTCAAAGGTTATTTAATGTAAAAAAATTGATATTTTCAAGCATTAATTTCTTATCATTTTTCTGATGACCTTTGTATTGGAAGACTGGTGTAGAAAACAGCCTGTTGAGCAATAGATACCCAGTCTTGCCTTTTTCCCTAGCTTAATTTATAATTTAAGCTAAAGCACTACTGTCCTATTCTTACCTGTAGCTGAGTGAGAGGTCATGTGATCACATTCAGCCCAATGAGATATGGGTAGGAGTGTGGTAGAAACTTCAGAATGGCCCCTTAAATGTAACCTCCATCTTCAACTATCCAGTAAAGCCATGCCAAGCCAGCTTTAGGGATAGTGTACACACATTTTTTTAGAGAAAAGTAAACTTTTACTAATTGAAGCCTCTGCTATTTGAGGATTTTCTTCCATATGGCTAAATTTGGTTTTGAATGGTTCGGAGTGTGAGCTATCTGAGCTTTTTTTTTTTTTTTTTTTTTTCGAGGTAGGGTCTCACTCTGGCCCAGGCTGAACTGGAGTTAACTATGTAGTCTCAGGGTGGCCTCGAACTCATGGCGATCCTCCTACCTCTGCCTCCCGAGTGCTGGGATTAAAGGCATGCGCCACCACGCCCGGCTTATCTGAGCTTTTTATCCTTGAAAAGATATTTTTTGGTGAGGATGGGACTTTTCCAGGGAGATGTCATCTACCACCAGGAAGTTATGAATTATATAGTTCCTTATAGATCCCATCTCACTGCACTAAGATACATCTCTTGCTATCTCCCATCCATTCTGCAGAACAGGAAACTGAATGCATCAGAGAGGAAACCCATCTCTCTCCAACTACCAACCACCCAATATTATGTGACCTGATTGTGAACTTACTTTCCAAGTTATGCAGACCTTCATTCCATATCTCACTCAAAAGTGTTCCCTTGGACCCAGAACTGCTGACAAGCCATTGATAAGAGCAGCTCCTGTGTTGTTTGTGAGATGGTGGGCTCTGCCAACCTGGAGATGAATGGGGCAGGGAGAGAAGGCTGGGCTCCGGTGAAGACAGGCTGAGAGCAGAGTCCATCGATGAGGAGAGGGGAGGGGCTCTAGAGTCCTTAGCACAGCATCTTTTCTCCTTGGGAGAGGATTAGAAACTTCCTGCTCAGTATTCAAGCCAACTTTTCTTTTCTTTGATTGTCTTTGAATAATGCCACATGAACTCACATCAATA
This sequence comes from Orientallactaga sibirica, assembly GCA_036365145.1. Lineage (NCBI taxonomy): Eukaryota > Metazoa > Chordata > Mammalia > Rodentia > Dipodidae > Orientallactaga > Orientallactaga sibirica. The sequence goes on from JAEOAD010000030.1 coordinate 5,276,973, forward strand.
AAGGGCCTTATTCTCTTGCCCTAAATAATAGGGCAAATGGGGGATTCTGCTTTCTAACTATGTAACATTTGATTTCTTCAGTAGGAAAGTAAAAATGATGACAATTGTGTTTAGAAGTAAGTACACATCTGAACTGGTGTTCATATGAGTGGGACTGTGGAATGGATAGTAATATGAGGGACTCGTGAAGACTATGTTGGGCAGCATAGAATCTTTCTGATCATTCATCTGTACCAAGCTCAGGTTCTCTAAAGAAAAATATTTATTTATTTGCAAGCAAAGAGAGGAGAGGGGGTAGGGAGAGAGAGAGAAAGACAGAAAGAGGATGGGAGTGCTAGGGCCTCTAGCCGCTGCAAACAAACTCCAGATGCATGTGCTACTTCGTGCATCTGGCTTTTTCGTGGGCACTGGAAAATCGAAAACCAGTCCTTAGGCTCTGCAGGAAAGTGCTTTAGCCACTGAGCCATCTCTCCAGTCCCAACCTCAGGTTTATAAAGGGTTTCTGTTGGCTTGTATAGCTTCATGCTCTGCCCCAGTAAGATGGTGGCTAAATTAGATTCCTCGAGTTTGTGACTGATCACTTTTCTATTAATGCACTGTAGCCTGTGATGCCACTCAAAGGAAAGCCTTAGTTGCCGGTGTCCAGCACTGTATCTGTGGGAAGTAGTTGTTTGTTGACTGACTAACAAACTGTTGAGGAAGGAAAGCAGGGTAGTTAACAACATCGTAGAATCATGTAGGATGGGCTTGCTTCTCGGTTCCAGGTGCACATAGGGTACACGACCTTGCTTAAGTCTCTGGACCTCAATGACCATCATCTGTAAAGTGGAAATGATGCTAATCCACGCATTCAATGATCATTATGAAGACCGGTATGTGAGGCTTCTGCAGCAAAGATTTTTGTTTTTTTTTTTTGTTTTTTTTTTTTTTTTTTCCAAGGTAGGGTCTCACTCTAGCTCAGGCTGACCTGGAATTCACTATGTAGTCTCAGGGTGGCCTCGAACTCACAACAAACAATCCATCCTCCTACCTCTGCCTCCCGAGTGCTGAGATTAAAGGTGTGCCACCATGCCCGGCTCAGCATAGACTTTTTGAATGGTTGTTGCTCCAAGGTATCCTACCAGAAGGGGGCGCTATGGAACCAGTCAGTCCTCCAGGAAACATGGATTTGGATTTTTTTTTTTTAAACTGTTGAAAAACACTTGACTTACTTTCTTTCCCCTTTTGTTTCATTCTCCTTCTGAAAGACACATTGGAGAATATTTCCAGGCATTCTGTTCATACCTTGTGATGAAAAGTCCAAAACAACCCTTCCCTTGTCAGTCTGAGTCAGTTGGCCTGTGTTCTGAGCTCGCAACAGTGGGAGCTGCCAGCCTGGACAGAGATGCCTAAAGGTTCATTTTTTAGCCTGACGGTACACACCAACTTCTCTGCTTCAATCTCTATCTCCCTTTGATACTGTGAGCAAGGTTTAATGTCACATCTATATACCTAATAGGTAGAGCTGAACACATAGAGCCCAGTGGTTATTCAAGCAATGGTGAAAAGTAAGTTAAGCAAAATATGCAATTTTCCCAAGAGTGCACTTCATCCCTTTCACCACTTTCCTACAATTTAACAGGACCATCCCTTCTTTCCTTCCTTCCTTCCTTCCTTCCTTCCTTCCTTCCTTCCTTCCTTCCTTCCTTCCTTCTTTCCTTTCTTCCTTCCTTCTTTCCTTTCTTCCTTCCTTTTCTTTCTTTCATTTTTTTCTTTTTTTAAATAAGGAATGGGATGTTTTCACTAAAGAAAACTGGTTTTACTATGAGGCCTAAAAAGCTTCCAGTGAAGTAAAGAAAGTGAAATAAAGACGCAAGGACAAAGGAACAATAAAGAGGTGGCCCACCAGGCCTGCCAGGCAAGCTCAAGGCCTTGAGCAGTGGAGGGGCTTCTGTTTATGGAAGCCAAGTGTCCCCCAGAGACCCAGGTATTGAAGGAATGGTCTCTAGAATGGAGGTGGACCTAGTGGGAGGTCCTTAGGTTAGCGGATGCATGTCTCTCCAATGACATTGTGTGACATCCAACCCCTCCTCTCTTCCTTCCTCTTCCTGTTCATGAAATGAGAGTTTGTCCAGCAATACAGTCCCTACCATTGCCATCCAACACCACCACCAGGCCCAATGGATCCACCTGACTATGGACTGTAATACCAAAAACCATGAACCAACACGCTTGCCTTCTCTCTCCACAAGTTAACGTTCTCAGCTGTTTTCTTATAGCCACAGAGAAATGACTAGCACAGCTTCCCAGCACATGTGCCTGCTAGAGCTTGGAATGCCATATTGTGTCTCAAGCACCTCAAATCAGAAGCGATTTCAGCTTATCTGTCCTACTCACCTGCCTGCCTGCCTGCACCGTTAGCCGCTATCATAACAGAGTTCCACTCTGAGTGACTTACTGGCTTCTGGGAATACCCTGTACTGCTTAGCATTGAAGGGCAGAATAGAGAACAACTCAAACACAATTGAGTTTTCATGGAGATGCACCGAGACGTGTTTCAATCTACTTTACTAGGTGCCTAAGGGAAAGCAGATACCTTTTTAGGATGGAATTTTAAGGGAAGCCCAGGGCTTCTCAAACACATTTGTCTCTAGCACCTCCTCCAACTTCCGAGTGGATTCTACCTCATATAACCCTCCCTACCCCCCAGCCCAGACCACCGTGGCATGGGTGGCCATTAAAAGTTCCTTCCCTTTCCTGTTATCACAATATGAAGGGCTTCAACACTGACCTTTCTATCAAAACATCCTTTGTTTAGAATGAAAAGCTATTCACTGTGAGGGCCTTATCTACGGGGGTTTAGGCAGAGGATCGAATCCAAAAGAGCAGAATTCGTTTACTTTGTATTAAATGAGCTCGGTTAAGAAGTCTCAATTCTGGCAGAAAGGTGCATTAATCACAAGGAAAAGAACAGATCTCTCTTTTCACAGCTCCTGGTTGACTTTCAGTACAGTGACACAGTACGCCTTTTGTTCCTGGAGAGTAGCACTGTATTTAAATACAGTAAATATAACAAAATTGCCTTCTTTAGATTACACAAGGGTTCCTCCAGTGCAGGATGCCCATAATGGTCTCAGTGTTGCACGACCAACTTCACGGCTTCAGAAAGTCTCTAAATTAGTTTGGACAGATGGGTTTTATCCCGTGGAAATCAATGAGTTTTTGTGAGTTTGACTTAATTTTTATGCAGCTAGCACTTTGAGATGAAATTAAAATATGTATGAAAAACATATTAAAGTTTCCCTTGGGTCCGTAACTGTTTGTACATTTACAAGGTGTTAAAGAGATGATTTAAAAACTAACTCTGTAAGGGATCAATGCAAGCAGACCATGATTTATGGTCTTTCATGACATTTTTGACACTTTGGGCCTAATGTCTTGTGTGTGTTGAACCACTAATTATCTTTTAATTCATAAGGGCTTCGTGGTATTTTATAAGTGTAATATAATATATGGGGTTGGATCACATAAGAAAACTTAGGGAACAACACGCTTTACACGCTCAGTTGAGTGGGGAACATGTGTAAGCAAATTTGGGCCGAACCTGGCTGAAAAGGTTTCTTCATGATGTTGTAAATGTGGTGCATCACTTCCCTTCCTAAACGTATGTACAGGATTAAGGCCTTAGGGGATCAGAAGTTATATTCCTAATACACACCAAGAAGTCAGGCAGTGCCCAAGGTAGAGTAGGTGCCCATTGGAAAGTGGTTGCTTGAATAAATAATTGGATCATAACTGAACCAAAAGTGTATTTGATTCCAGCTTTTCTCCTGCCCTTCAAAGAAGAGTAGTCAATAAAGTTCAGTTAGTGATGAAATTAATACGTATCGAGCAACCTGAAGGAGCAATAGGGCATTATCCAGCCACCCACAGGGAGCTTGCAGCCTAGCAGCAAGACACACCTTGGCACAAAAACCCTGCCCTGGTAGGTTAGGGCTGCTAGCCTGAGAGACAGCATGGCTTTAGTAATTCGATTCCCATTTTTATGATTATGAGGCTACTGAGGCACAGTGACCTGAGATAGCTGGCCTGTCATGATGAAACTGAGTGGTAAATGCAGTACTGGGAGTGAGCTTTTGAGACCTGGCAATCGAAATTATTGGGAAACAAAATCCAGACCCAGCACCAAGCATTTAAAGATGACTTACCTGTGTGTGAAGGCAGGATTTTAGCATTATCCCTCAGTCATTGAATCTCTAATGATGAGGGAATATTAATATTCTAGTTTTCTTCTAGTTCTGCTAAGGAGTTTCTTAAATAGTCTTCCCAGCTGCAGAAGGACTCACATGGAGCATGATTGCTGAAAAAGGGAGAAAGCCCCTTCTAGATATATTCTACCCTCATTGTCCACCACTCCCACCTTCTTTTCTGTTTTTCCTTTTTATCTTTTTATTTTAGAGAGTGAGTGAGAGAGAGAGAGAGAGAGAGAGAGAGGGAGGGAGAGAGAGAATTGGTACTCTAGGGCCTCAGCCACTATAATCTAACTCCTCATGCTTGCGCCACCTAGTGGGCATGTGTGACCTTGTGTCTGCCTCACCTTTAGGTATCTGGCTTACGTGGGATCTGGAAAATCAAACATGGGTTCTAAGGCTTTGCAGGCGAACACCTTAACCCCTAAGCCATCTCTCCAGCCCCTACCTTGTTTTCTTTACTGTGCCTCAGAAGAAAAGATGCAGGTCGGACTGTCTAAACAATTTTCCCTGAGATTCCAAGAGTGAAATGTCCAGTTATGAGATGGAGGGAGCAGGGAAAGAAAGTAGAAAATAATTCAACACAATCACCATCTAGTTATGGAACTATGAGGTTGATGCCTTTCAGGGATTATTTATCTAATAACAAAACAACCTTCAAAGGCAAGGATTAATGTCAAACCCATAAAAACAGGCTGTAATAGTCACAGGGCTGAGCCCTGCCATTGATTACAATGCTAGCAAGAGGCTGAGGCAGGATGGCTGGCTTGCTTTAAGGTCCTTCTCCTTATCACTTCACTGCAGAGCCTTTGACATTCTGCTTGAGCTCAGCCTGCAGACCCTGGGCTGGGCCTCAGAGCAGTCCTGAAGCATATCCAATGTGTGTGTGTGTGTGTGTGTGTGTGTGTGTGTGTGTGTGGTGGGGGGTCATACACACCCTCAACAGCCCAACAGGGAAAGTCAAGCACCCGGCCTAAACAGTCCCAGCACAGGGTGGAAGGTATGAGATGTTATAAAACAAGGGCACAAGGTAAAGAGATGCAGACAGAAGGAGAGAGTGTTGCAGGTGTGGAAAGTGAATCACCAAGGAGATGGATTTATAGAGCCATGCATCTGGAAGGGTTTGGATGACAATCACACAAACTCCAACTGATAGTGCTGATAAACTGACTGACTTTGGATGTAAACCTGTCTCTGTTCTTAGGTTATAAAGTTTGGCCCCAAATAACTTCCACACATCTGAAAGAAGCCCTAACTTGTTGTCTAAACAAAATGGTCACCTAGCCCAAGTGTATCTTTGTAACCAAGCAACAGAATTTCAGCCTATCATAGCAGCTGAACTTCAACCAATCACAGGCCACCAGAGGCTGATCATATCAGGTCTAGGTTATTTCTGTATGTCACTTTGTCACTTCCTTTGGGCTTTGTAAATGTGATCAACCAACCCATGGGTTGGAGGGCAGCATTCTGAACCAACTTTTGCCTGGAATGCTGCTCCACTTGAGAACCTTTGCGTGCACTGCACTTGCTAATAGTCTCATGATTATGCAGGAAAATTCCCAGATCTTGCACAGTTCTGTGTTTAGGATGGTCACAGGTAGACATCCATATTCCTTTGCAAACGAATGAAGAGACAGGCTCAGGTAAATTACATTACTACACAAGATGCTAGTTGGTGGTAGATACTGTGACAGCTAAGTCTAAGCAATGCAATGCCCTCTCTTTCTTGCTGAAAACGAGTGCTGATACGCACACGGCGGAAAATCACCAAGGTCTTCTATTTTATAACAAATATCCCAGTGACAAGTTCATTTACCTAATATCACACCTAAGGAAGCTTTATTTTTATTCACCCACATGGAAAAATGCAAATGAGTAGCATGCCTGCATTTATATTTGATTACTTTTTAGTTAAATCGAGTTGTTAAACTGTTGACTCACATTTATGGGGCCAGCATTTGAATTTTTATGTATCCCAGTTACACGGAGACCATTTTCCTAATTTTGGGAGCTCCGTGGCAACCATACTCATGATCTCCCACATTAGGGAAAGTAGGGGAACAAATCCCTCCTGCTTTCATTTCTGCTGGATTTGGATGCACTGCTGCGTGGACCTCTGTCTCCAGCATAAACACAGGAAGCCTTCCTCTTGTCTTTATATCACAGGCAAGCAAAGCTGGCTGACATGAACCATAGGTTCAACTGAATTGTTTAACACTGTCATCACTGTGAAATGAACTGCTTCTGTCTACAACAGTAATACCATCTCTGGCAGATCCTGCATCTTGAGTCTCTTTATATATTAGCATGTTACACACAAAATATGTATTCTTTTCTTAAGATGAGCCTATTTCCTTTCTCCAGAACATTTTGCCTCCAAGATGTAGTTCCTCCTACCCTTGGCTTCTGTGAAATCAGAAACCATATTTGTATTATTAAACAATTATTCATAAAATGAATAATTATTCCCATGAGTATTTTATCCTCAAGGAGATGACTTGGTACGTGCTTTTTAGTTAAGTGCAGTGTCCATTGATCAATCCCATCTTACAGACTGAGCATAGCAGAGTTAGATAACCTTAGAAATATCTAACCGCTCAATGCCAGTAGCAGAGCTAGAAGCCAGGCAAAAAAAACCTCTTTTAAATGAGATTGTAAAACCTCAAGAAATTTTCATACCTTCTCCTAGAATATGACTCTATTCCAAATATCTCCCACTCAAAGAAGGAGACCCCCAATTGCAAGTTGTCCTGTGGTCACAGATTCCACACCAAAATGAAGACACCTGAGTTAGTGAAAATTCTCAAAGGATGGGAATTCTGAATCAGGTACAAGAGATTCTTCTCTTATTAGCCAGTATGATAACTAGAATTTTTCTTTTCTTTTTAGAATATTCATTTTTGTTTATTTATTTGAGGGAGGGGAGAACATGGGCACATCAGGGCCTGTAGCTACTGCTAACACTCTCCAGACCCACGGGCCATTTTGTGCACCTGGCTTTATGTAGGTACTAGGGAATTGAACCCAGGCCAGCAGGCTTTGCAAGCAAGCACCTTGAACCACTGAACCATTTCTCCAACCCTATCTTTTCCTTTCTCATCAGAGGCATACATCCTTTGAAAGCACAATGTTCCAAGCCTTCTTATCTAGCTTTGGTGCCATTTAAGCATCTCTTCTAGTTTCTTCCTCCTGCCTCGGAGTCTTAGCTTATCTCCTCTCACAGATTTCTTTCCCAGATAGGTTTCTCCTTGTCTCTTGATGCTGTTGGCCCTGTCTAATGTTGCATAATTTTCTGGGAAATCCCATATCCACCATATTCCCTCCTGTTCTGCATTAGATTCTGTCTTGGTAGTGAACACTTAACATGTTATGCTCTACTCTTCAGGCCGAGCATTTATCACATCATATGCTTGTGGTTATGTGATGAATATCTTTTCTGCTTACACAGTGAACTCATTGAGGACCCACTCTGGGCATGTCTGCTTTAAGATTGTGCTTCCTGGGCCCACCACAGTGCTACCACGGTACTTGGCATATAAGAACACCAGGGTTCAATAAATATCTAGCAGGTGAAGTATTGGATCACTTCCGAGGCCTGCCTGTCACTTATGACAGGGAGCCTGCAAGGATCACCCGATGGATCCCATCACGGGTCTATAGCGGGAAAGTAGTATACATTGATCCCCTAAATCACTGGCTCTCATAACCTAAGTCTGCACTTCTCCGGGACCCCAAGTCAGCTGCTGTGTGTTTGGCCTCTCATTTCCTCCAGTTTAAGCCACAACATGCTTTGTGGTTTAATTTCCTCTTCTGAAAGCTGGTACTATAAGGAAATAGCAAGGAGCAGGCTATGCTCTGGCATAGCACACACTCGCCAGCCCATCCTTGGAAGCCTGGCCAACAGACATGGGGAGATTATTAACACAATAAACCATAATTCTGCAAATTTGTACTAAGGGACCTTTTTATGGTCTGGTTGGGGACTATATAATCTATGGCCTGACTCCTTGGTTACTGGATTACTTGGTTACTAAGTAACTAGGTAATTGACATATGAACCGCAAGCTTTACAAAAGATGCTGTGTCCAATATTATATTTTATGAACTTAGTAAAAAAACTCCAGTTACATATTTAGAGGTTTAATGAAGTTTATGGCATTTTACTATGCACATTCCATATCATAACCAATTTCCTAACAGGTTTAGTTTTCCTTGTAATGCTGGCTCTGAGAACTTTTTAAAAATATTTTTGCCTTTATTGATAATTTTTAAAGGCTCCCTGGCACCACATAAATAATTCTAAAATTAAAATACCTGAAAATGTTTTCATAGAGCACATGTCTATGGTAGGCCTTTGCTCCCGCACTAAATTTTTATGTATGATATGATGAGAAAGGTTTTCAATTTGGCATTCAAAGAATCCCTGCTTTATCACTTGCTGAGTGACCTGGTGATGCCATGGTGATCACTGAGCCTCGATTTCCTTCTCAGTAAGTGACAATCATTCCTTAATATGAAGGAAAGTGCCACGAATTAAATGAAATGATATATGAAGGAATTTTATGCCCTGTTAAATACCATACATAGTTTTTTTTTTTTTTTTTTTTTTTTTACTAATATCATTACAGAAACATTCTGCAATTAATAGTGCATTCTCACATACTTGTCTTTGATTCCATATGTACTGTGGTTTCAGTTAACAGCCTTATAGTCATGTTGCTATAAATTTCCATCTCTTAAAATATGATTTTTGTCCAGGCACCTCCTTCCACAATCTAGTTTGCAGCCCCGTGGGAAGGGAAGTTGTAATCTAACTGGGATTTTTGGTTTCCCATGTTCAAACCCAACCTGGCCTCATAGCTTCCAATCACTTTTGCCAAACCACCCCATGCCAGCCAGACGGTAAGGCATAGATAGATACGCTTTCCTATGATAGGCACCAAAGTAGCAGGCAGCCAGTCCAAGAATGCTTCAACACCCTTGCTGAGACAAAACCCTGTGTGGGAGAGACCTTTCCTACCCCCCCAAGTCTCCAGAGTCACAGTCCACCAGTTGTCATTTTAGGAGGCACACGGACATCTGTCAAGGAGGATGGAGGAGAAGGAGGCATTGACCCGAAGCTCCTGTTGAGACTGGTCACTGGAGTAAGGACCAGCTTCAGACATGCTCCTCTCTACAAGGAGGTAGAAGTTAAACAATGTGGCCCTTTGGTGACAGTTGATATAGCCCATTCAGATGGGAGCAGCCATTTTGGTATCTTAAGCAGCTTAGATGGTACCTCACAGGACAGCCTGGCCAGGACAAAGATCTCCCCCATAGGTTGGACTTCCCCTAGCATTATAAGAACCAGCAGACGGAACACTTGTATGTCATAGGTAATATACATAAGTCCTGAGCATGTGCACTATACCTTCCCATTGTTTCACTTTCTTCTAATGGATATTCTGATTTAGATTGGAAAGTGGAGCTTGAGACACGAAGTGTCCACTCAGGGTTACATAGCCAGGTATGAGCAGAACCAGGGCCCAGTGGCGTCCTTTGTTCACCCTCCTTTCTGCTATATCTTTCTTCTTAATTAAACTCACCGCCTGTCCCATTAATTTCAGCTCAGGATCACATTGTCCAGATTAAACCTTCCCCATAACCACATCCTCAGAGTCCTTATTCACAGGTGCCTAAATAAGAAGCATTTTAGGAACATTTTTCCCCTTTCTGAATCTAATTGAAAATATCTTGCTAACCCTGGCAGCTATTTAGTGTGTAATATGCCCCAGCCATCTCTTCTCCCCCTTTCTCAGACAACAATGGAACAGCACAAAATAAAGCATCTTTTCCAAATGAAGCAATTCCACTCGGAGAGGACACCTCCCCGAGCACTGTGGCAGCAGTCAGGTCCCATCGACATTTCATGTCCCCTACTATTTAGTAGTTTATATAATGCCAGAGTAAACGGTCCTCTCTGGGGAAGTTCCACGAAGAGAATTGGGTTTTAGCTTTGAAGAGCAAAGTCGACACAGATTCTTTGACACTCATCTCAGTTCTAATAACGATGACATTGCTGGTGCCCCCATGAAGTCAGAGCAGTCTGACTTAGCCATTTGATTCTTAAAAAACTGATTTAAAAATTACCGATGAGTGGTGTGCATGAAAAATGAGTGCCCTTTAACAGGGCTTTTATGCCAGGCATCTCATTTGCTTCCTGCCTCCCACCTCTAGTGACTATGTGTTATTAATACCTTTAGGAAAGGCGGCATATTACAGACATGAAAAACAGAGGGGAAAGAATGTGGTGCCTCTCATTCACCCTCACTCTTCTTGAAGAATAATACCACCACACCATATGATGCCCAGCTTCCTTAAGAGAAGAGTGTGGACCTGGAGAATCCAGTTACACATAGCTTCCTTGGGGCTGGGAGAGAGCTGAGGCACCCCACAAGGGGGTGAGGGGTCCTGCACAGCCCCAGAGTTGGCCCAGGTCTTCAGGGACATTCCTCATGCAGCCCAGATCATCATGAGCCAAACAGGCAACACATGAAAGAATGACTTTCTACAGTTTACAATGTGCTTTTACTTTCTCACTGCCTGGCCTGGCCTTCCTAACAGGGAGGCTTTGCCTCTTCCAATGTGTGGGACCCTAAGGTCCTGAAAAGCATACGTTCTAAAATGGATTTTATAAATATAACATCTTTTACCATTGACAGTAAACAAACTAGGGCCTCTAACATACACACATACAATGCAAACAGCATCCTTTGGATTATGTATTGATGAGATAATTGCAGATTGTTAAAATGATCATTTAGCAAGGTGTGGTGGTGTGCATGCCTGAGACCTCAGCATTGGGAGGCTGACACAGGAAGATAGTGAGTTCAAGACCAGTCTATTCTACATAGACCCTGTCTCAAAGAACAGACAATAAGAAGAAAAGGAAAAAGGATAAGAAAAATGGTACTGTGGCCTAGGTATATTGTCATAAACTGATGGATCTTATCTTTGTATTCTGTTAGTATATTGCAACTCTGTGACTATGGCAGTAAACATAAAAATCATGTAGAATACGAAACTATGAACGATAAAGTTGTCCTTTGTCCCCATAAAGTGGTCACTCTTCAATGGCTCCAGTAGAACGTTCTTGCTCTACTAAACTTCATGGGGCATCTCAAGGTCTAACACAAACACGGTCTTGTCATCTCACACTTCCAGCCTTGTGCTCAGGTAGTGAGCAACGCGTCCTTACAAGCAAGAGTCTGCTATGCGTGGCTTCCTATGCTCTTTAATGGAGTGACGACCGTGGTGTCATGGGAAAACCACCTCGCAGTGGGACTGTCAGCTTTCACCTTCTAGAATATTGCCCTTTGTATTTCATCCCCCATGGTTGACTGAGGCATCAAACGATGGAAGTGGAGATCAGCTACTTTTGTCCCCTCCAAAGGCACATTGGTTTAATAAAATGGCCTATTTAGCAGCCAAGATTCACTCTTTTTAAGGAGCCAGGAGTTCTTCGACCCATCTATGAAGAATTCTGGAGTTTCTCATTGAATTCAGAGCTTTGGTTATTTTACTGGTGACTGACTGACATTCGGCTATGAGTTGAGGAAAAAACGTTTCTCAAATGACCTTAAGCAAACAAAAAGACACTTGTGATCCCATTTCATAGGAGGCCAAGGATGCAGGGAATGACCATCCGTCCACTGTGGCACAATTCTGGCTCCAGCTCCATGCAGCAGCTTCTTTCTTAGGTTTACCCTCTTGTTCATGTCAGTTGTCTCGTGTTTCTGCACACCTTGTGAGCAGAGGCATCGACTGCCTTTGTTCCGGACTAGGGTTCCAGGGGTATTTACAGAGTGCATAAGCACGGCATATTTCATGTTTTCCTCTAGAGCACAGGAAAGACACGCTAATCATTAGTTATGGAAGACATGGGGTCCCTGGGCTCAGGGTTCCTGGTACACGTGCAGGCATCCCTTGGTCTGATTCACACTTCCCTGGGGGAATTGAGCTGGGGGACCACAGGCAAATAAGCCTGTTGTTGACCTTTGTTTCTGACCCAGGAGTTTTGTATATTCAGATGCCATCCATGAAAATTGTGGCCATCTAATTTGTAGCTTTCTAGCTACAAATTTTCCAATAGGGTAAAAATCTCAGACTTTTCATAATGTATATATAATCTCTGTTCTTTCACATGGATGCTGATCTGGGCATATTTGTGGCTGTCATGTACACTGGGCTCTATAGGAGAGATGGAGTTTCTCCTTTAATTATGAACAGTACTAGCCTCCATTTGTTTAGGTTGACATGTTTGCCAGCCTCTCCCTTGGGAGGGAAAATACTTCCTGGAGGAAATGCAAGTCCTACTTGCTAAAGCTTGGGTTCATGAACCCATCAGTGACAATGGGGATGAATTCAGCTTCTCCTGAGGCCCAGAGGGTGTGTGGACATTGGGACAGCACCTGAACAAAGTCTGGGGTCTGTGAGCAAAGAGAAAAGCGTATTGAATCATGTGTAGGAGGCAGATATGGAGTTGCCTTTGCAATAACTGAGCTGCTATTAGAGGAAATTCATCCAAGTCGATCTATCCTTAGGAAATTTGTAAGCAAACGCCCTCCCTTCCAACATCACATTGGGGGCCCTACCCTCTGTCTTCCCAGATGCTCATATTTCAAGCCATAGTTATGAGTTTAGCCCTTAAGAGATCTGGTTCAGATCATAAATGTTATACAAATCAACCCATATGGACTAAGAGCTGTCACAGTCTATAACTGCTAAATGAGGGTCGTGGTTTCAGTCTGGCTAATAGACTCTAATACACTCAATGGTTTTATAAAATCCAAGTCTTAGGAATTCATCATAAGTGTGAAATTTTATATGGTCTGGTAGAAAACCAGCGAGTCATATACAGCTCTGTTTTCTGCCCATAGAGGAAGGATGGAGGAGAAAATGAATGCTGGCTTGGGTGGCCATGCTTCTGGGGGACAAGACTGTGCTGGCCTTTCTTCATGGAACCCAGTTGTGTCATAGAGGATCTTACCACCCCTAGGGCAAGGTATAGGGTTTCATCTGCTTTGAGGGTTACTGGACACTGAGCTCATGTTTCTTCTCTTAGCCTTCATGAAAAACTAGAGAATACGAGAATGAGATTTCTTATCACCCTTGTACTACATTGAACTTTGGAGAGAAAAAAAAATGATATTTTTTTCTAGCATCCAGTGTCCGACCTTAAATATTGACCAATTCACTGAAAGCACAAAGCCAACTCATTTGTCCCATCAGCTTGTACTGGAGCTTTAACACCAACAAACACCTTAGCTATTCCTGCCCCTGGCTATTCTCTCATTGTCTCTAGACAGTCATGCATAATCCCGAGTTACTGAAAATATTACATAAAGTAGTTTATAGGAAAGAAAATGTCTCCTGAAGCAAAATCTACACATGATAGAGACCCTACTTCATTAAACTCGATGAATATACTTATGGGTAAGATAGTTTTAATTTTTTAAATATTTATTTATTTACTAGAGAGAGAGAGAGGGAGAGAGAGTGAAAATGGGCACACCAGGGCTTCTAGCCTCTGCAAATGAACTCCAGATGCATGCGCCATCATTTACATCTGGCTTACATGGGACCAGGAGAATTGAACCAGGGTCCTTAGGCTTCGCAGGCATGCGCCCCAACCACTAAGCCATCTCTCCAGCTCTGGGTAAGATAGTTTTGTAATTAAAATCAATATCCTAGTTTTAATCAGCTAAAGAATACACTGAGCCTGGAGAGATGGCTCAGTGGTTAAAGTGCTTGCCTGAAAAGCCTAACGACCCAGGTGTGATTCCCCAGTACCTACATAAAACCAAATGCACAAAATGGCACATGCATCTGGGGTTTGTTTGCAGTGGTGCTCTCTCTCTCTCTCTCTCTCTCTCTTTCTCTCTCTGAAAATAAAAAAAAATAATAAAAAAATCTGAAGATATAGGTGCCTGGTTAGCACAGTAGATGGTAAGTCAGACTCATAAAACTGAAGATATTCAGAAAAAAAAGTGGTACAAAATAATCTTCTTCAGGTATATACTGAATCCCTGAAAAAATCCTTGTACTGTTTTGGAATCTGGTAAGTCATCTCACTGTAATAATAAGTGGGTTAGACTCGCCCAGTGCATTAGACAAAATAATAGAAGACCAAGGATGCCTGTGTGCCGATCCCTGGAACCTGGAGTTATGCTGGCTGAACAACAAAAAGAGAGTTTGCTGATCTGATCAAGTTATTAGCCTGGGTTAGCCAAATGAGTTCAATCTAATAGGTATGGGTCTTTACATCAGATATCCTTTCCAGTTGTGTTTTGGGGGAAATGGAGCTATTGGAGAATGTCCAGTACTATGTGAAGATAGGGGAAAGAGGCTGTAAGGCAATGAAGTTAGAAAAGGCCAACGTTTCTAGGGAGAAATCTGTGGCAGAAAGAAACACAGTTCTACTAACCCCATAATTTAAAGGCCGTAGCAAATTTCTAACCTATGGATCCATAAGAATACGTTTTTGCTGCTTTGAACTACTAGCTTTGTGATCAACAGGACAGCTGCCCAAGAAAGCTAACACACTACAAGACAGGCACTGCGCTACATGCTTAACTCATTTATCTCGTGCAATCTTTGCTGACACTGTCTAGGGTAAAAACTGTAAAAGCAACTTTAAACAGATTATGCAACTTGCCCATTGTCTCTTGGCCAAAATCAGAGCGTGGATACAGAAATGTGCCTTTCTCATTCCTGAATCCCTCCCTCAAACTCGGTAGTTAAATACAATAAATAACTGAAATATTTCCATCAACTAATTTGTGAAGTCTTTCAGCACTATTTTTACTTACTGTGAAAATAGTGTATTGCTTTCCCCTGGAGCTAGTGACTGTCCAGTATCCCTTTTTCTTCTTCTTCTTCTTTTTTATTATTTTTTTTTCATGAGACCTACAGCAGCTTGAGTGGAATTTCTCTAGTTATTGTTGGCCACTTCTCTTAATGGGACATTTTAATGGAGAAGCTGTCACCTTAAAAGGAGGGCACAGCAGTGAATGGTGCTCAGAGCTGTGGTTCTGAGCATCTATTGCAAGACCCGCAGCAGCTGTTTCTGGCTATAATGCCTTGACTCCTGTGGCTTCTGGGGCATTTAATAAATTTCTCCTGAGTCCTTCAACATCCAGGTGTCCCTGACATCAGAGGGGTTTTTGGCTTTGTTTATAATGATAGCTTGATTTTCTGTTGCTATTTCATCTTTTCTTCCTGACAACTCCATTACCATGGACGGTTCCCAGACTCTCCTCAACTATCTGAAGACACTGTCTTTCTATGTCATGTCTCATGGTCACTGGGAAGGGTCAGCTGGGGTCTAGGCTATTTGGTTGAAAGTTAACTACTGGTGTCTTTGTTATCTTTATACCTCCCTCCCTCCTTTCTCCATTTCCTCCTGTCTCCATCCTTCCTTCCTTCCTTCAAAATATTTTGAATCTTCTATTTATTCCCACCACAACAAGATAATATTTGTAAGAACAGGGCTGGTGGAATGCTGAACAAAGACCAAGACAATGCTGGGCACATGGTAGGTGGTCAGTTTAACATTTGCCCACTCAAGGCCTTGGTTAGGAAGTGGCCATGTAGATTAATCAGATGACCACAGAAAATGGAAAGAATCCCAGAGAAAACATTATCTCAAATCTTCAATTTCAACGTGAAGAATAGAGGCCCAGAAGAGAAGCAGACAAGGGTAAATATGGATGTGGGATTTATAAGGGAGTCTCCCGCTTCTCATGTAAGGCCTTCCTACCCACAGTATGTGGTTAAAAAAATTCCCAAAAGCCATGTGGTCAGGCTTTCCACACTTCATGCCTTCGTCTTCTTAACCACTTGAATGTTTGACACATGCCCTTTCCATCTGCTGGCTTCCCAGGATTATGGCTTTTTTTAGGAGCTCCTGCCCAAATACTCAGGCCAGACCCAAGTGGAGTTTTGCATATCCTGAGTGAGCTGAGAGTTCCAAAATGTTTGTTTTGTAAAATGGAGACTCTGTTCTACTTCATATTGACTTCCTCGCCCATCAATCATTTTTCTTCTGGCAAGACTGTTATGGGAGGAATGTGACTTGGTCATACACAGAGGTGATTAAGTCCCTGAACCTCGAGACTTTGGGGGGCTTTGTTATGGTGAATGCTTCTTTAATGACTAACTCTTTTTTTTTTTTCTTCAACTAGTTTGGTCTTGATTCCTGCCAGTCAGTGAAGGTGTGGCTCATGTGGGCAGCTGGATTAAAGTACAGGCATGCAAAAGAAGAGCTCTGAGGGAAAAGTAGAAAGAGGAGGAGAAATAAGGGGAGAAGAGAGGTAGATGAAGGTGCTGAAAACATGGGCACTAATGGACAAAGGACAGTCAAGGAAGAACAGAGAAAAAGGAAAATAGAAGGTACGAAGACAAGGAGAATATGAGAGTGATTAAAACAAGCAGAGATTTGTAGGATAAGCAGAGGAATTGGGTAGGGGAACAGAAAATGTCATGGTAGAGGAATATATGCAAGAAAGGTAAGCGTGTCTAAGTCGGGCAGTCCAGACTTCAAGAGTTGTTTTCCCTTGGCTTTGCACTAGTGTGAAAGCTCTGTGTGTGCATTGAGTATCAGTTACTGTCACAAAAGTAGACACTTGATAGAAGCTACCTAGTTGAAGAATTTGCCTGGGCTCATGGATGGAGAAGGTGCAGTCCATCGTGGTGGGGAAGACATGACAAGGCTCATGGCAGTAGGAGCACAAGGTTGGGATCCCTACTATCTGGGTGGACCAGGAAGTGGAGAGCTAGCTGATTTAGAAATGGAGGTGGGCTATCCTTTCAAGGCCTGCTCCTAGCAGCCTGCGTCAGTCAGTGAAACCCTATGTTTCAGACATCACAAAACAGTATCACCAGTTGGAGACCAAGAGTTCAAACCCATGAGCCTGAGGAGGATAGTTGACATTTAAATGATAACAATCTACCCTGGCCTTCAAAGCCATATGGCCATTTCTTAGTGCAAAATGCTGCCCAACCAACCTCAACGTTCCCAATAGTCTAATCAGGCTTAATGTTGTTCGGAAGTCCAAACTCTCTTCTGAAACTCAAGGCAAACTATTAGCTGTCAGCCCCTGTGATATGAGTCTTCTACAACCCAGTATAAAAGGATGTAAAGTCAATATTCCTTTCAAAGTGGATGGTAAAGAAGAAATCAAGGCAAGATGGACCAAAGCAAGACAGAAATCCAGCAGCGTGAATACCCAGCGCCACAGCTTTGTGTACAGCATCTGAGGTTCATAGTGACATCACGTAGCCTTCAGAGGACTTCAGCAGTCCAATATCTGTGGCCCTGGTGCCTACAGCCTTTGGTCTCTTCTCAGGAAAGTCCCTCTTGGTGCCTGCAGGTTTTCTCATGTGTCTGGCATCTCCAACACATCCCAGGGCTCTCCGTTACAACTCTTCAACTTCATGCCTCCATTTATTAGCCTTTCAGGGCCTCTTTTCAGGGCATCCCCTGCTACACATCATCCGACCTTAGCGGTGTTGTTGTCTGGAACCTTTGTGCAAACCTTCACCATATGGTAACTCTTGAATTCTCCACACCTGCCAAGCCAGCAGAGCTTAACAGTCCTTTCTGCCACAGAGGTATGAAGAATATGTGGATGATGTCAAATTTTGTTGCCAGCTTCAGATATAGCTTGTGCCCCAGGGACCATAGATACAGCAGCCTCTTAGTGCCTGGGTCCATGTGACAGATCTTGGGAAAATATTTCCCTGAATGATCCTAATTGAGCAGGAAATCTGGAGGCTCTGTCCTCTCGGGCACTCTTCTTTTAGAGGAAATGTTTTCAAATTGGCTTACATTATTATATCCTGGAGCTTTGAATGTGTATGCTCTTTCCCCTCAGGGTACCTTTTCTATTGTCCTAGTGAAAAGCCTCTGGTTTCTCTTTGATGGGGCTAACCTCTAACCAACTACCACTGCTTCCTTGGCAGCCACTTTGTCTGCAGGTTTAAATAAATTCCTTTCCTCATGAAGATGCATGTTTTTCACAGCTTTTGGATCTACGTTTTGCTTTGAATTTTCACTGTAAGCTTGGCTAAAATCAGTGAGCAATAACTATGTCACAGTCTGAATGCTTCACTATGTTGAATTTCCTCTATCGAACAATGTAGTCAATTACTTTTGTGTGTGTGTGTGTTTTTTTAAGATTTTTATTTATTTGAGGCGGGGAGATAACAGGCACACCAGGGTCTCTTGCCACTGCATTTGAACTTAAGACATGTGCCACATTGTGCATGTGGGTTTATGTGGATACTGGGGTACTGAACCCTTAATAGCAAGCTTTGCAAGCATCTTTAACTGCTGTCACCCCTCTAGTCCATTGATTGCTTTTGAGTTTAGCTTTACTCAGATGTTCGGGACACAGACAGAGAGTAGGCAGATGTTTTGACAGAATGCAACACAAATTGCTTCATCCTATTTCTGAGAGAGTTCTTGTTCCCATCAGAAACCTCATGAGCCTGACCTTCACGGTCTGTATTTCTGTCAGCATGCTGGGCTTCCATGCTACCAGAAGAATGGCCTGTTCAGCTCTGCTTACAGCATTCTTGAGCTTTTCTGACCCTTGGCTCCAAAGTCTTCAATATTCCTCTCTCACATCTCTTCTGAAGGCCTATAAACTGCATACTCGGGCTTATCTCAGCAAAAAGTACCATTTCTTGGTACAAATTTTCTGTGTTAATGACTTTCCTCATAGATGTGACAATATATCAGACAGAAACACTTTAAGGGAGAAGGGATTTATTTTGGTTCACAGTTTATCAGGGTGCAGCTCATCACAGTGTGGAAGGGACAATGGAGTTCATGGCTGCAGCAGCAGTATGTTCCTGAGACTCCTCACATCTTGACAGGTTAGAAAGCAGAGAGCATGCCTGGAATTGGAAGCCAGCTTAGAATCCTCAAGGCCTGGTGTCTACCAGCTAGGTCTCGTGCCCAGAAGATTCTATCATCTCTCAAAGCAGCCCCACCAGCTGGAGCCCAAGTATTGCAAAAAGCCAGTGGTAGGCATTTGATATCTAAACCACAATACCATATATACTGGAAATTTTGAATTTTTTTTCATTTCTGGGGCTAGAGATTTGCATGATACTGTATGCTGATGCTAGATAGATGTAGTAAGCTATAGCTGCTCAGCCAAGTGACCACAAGAGGCAAAAACTGGCACACTACAGTGTGCTTTATTGCTAAACTTGGGTGTTTGGAGGTGTTATAAAAACATTCTAGACTTATGGTATTTTCCCCTTACAATGTGTTTATTAGGAGGTAACCTCATCAGACACCGAGGAACTTTTGCACATTCTCTTTTACTTCCTGTCTTCGGGACACCATCCCTGCTTCATCCAGAGGTCGAGAGTAGAGTCTAGCGTAGTGGAGAGCTGATGACAATGTTGGGAGAGCACTCGTCACGATGGAATTTGGGACTATTTCCAAATGTATCAGGTGATCATCATGCTGCATTTGTAATAAAGAGAGCTGCCTTATGGTCATTCATAGTAACACCATATTTAAATACAGAGTACCACTTTTTAAAGTAATTTACATAATCATAAAAAAATCTCTGGACAGGAAGATGAGAAGATTGGGATACAAGGCATCTACAGCATGCTGATGCTACGTGCCCACGAGAGCTTGGGAGAGAAGCCAGGTGGCTGCCTGGTACCACCCCGTACTGGCTGCCTTAACCTGGAGCCCACTGAGGGCCTCCCGGAAGTCAGATGAATGGAGACCTACGAGCTCAGGGTCATTCTTTTAACATTTGCGACCTCCAGGATTCCATGCTTTACCCATTAACAGCAAAGTGTAAGGCATACCAGAAACGTCATCCCTTTCCTTCTCCTCAAGCTCAAGGGCTCCTCAGAGGAGGCATGTCAGAGGTGACGCAGTGTACAGTGAGGTCAAGGGTTTTAGTGAGGCTGACTGGAGAGTCTGTACATTGGGAAGGTAACTTAACATCTTGGAGCTTCAGTTTTCCAGTCGGAGAAAAGGATTATTCCACTGACAGAGCTGTTAATCAGATTAAATGACACGTTTAGCTCATAGACATACTCACGATATGCTAGCCGTTCTTGTGGTGAGTACTGAGTGTTCACTTAGCAAATATCTATAAGCTCCCACTACGGGCCCCATGATGCTTCCATGCTACCACTAGGAAGAAGAGACACAACATCCTCCTCCATCAGTACTTTTTGTGTATTTTTTTTATGTATTTCGTAAGTCCTCTGTAGTCTCCCCTCCAAGAATAATCAACTCTTCTTCCTCTCTTTTTTTTTCCACCTTTTACTTTGACATTTCAATGTGGACTCACCTGTGGCCTTCTTGGGTCTCCAGAGCAATAATGGGATGGACTGAGTGGGGAGATTTTCAGCCCACTACACTGAAAGATGGGTTATAAGGGACTGCATGTGGAATAGAGGAAGTGGCAAGGACCTCCTTCAAGTGTCCCCGGAAGAGGAAATATTTATAGCCCAGTGATGTTATTGTAGTATGTACACAGTTACTATTTCCTTGACTTTGCTGTGACAGTTCACCCACAGTACATGAAAGGTTCCCAAAATACAAACAAGAATTGCTGAAACAGGAAGACAGAAGTGAGCAAACCAGTAAGTATAGCTTACATACTCACTTGACAGAGACCAGAACGTTCCAAGCCAGAGGGGGCATACTTTGTATCAGGAGCTCCTCTACTTGGGCCTGTCCATTTCCAACCAAACCAAGTAAAACATGGACAAAGACAGGCACACAATGCACTGAGGTATGAATTTTTTAAATCCCCACCTAAGGCAACAATTCCACTTCGAGGAATAAATTCCTCGGATACAGTTAAAAGGCCACGTGACTGAGGATACTCCTCACCAGCATCATATGAAATAAACAAAAGATTTGAACATGTGGGCTGTGGGATGGCTCAGACGTTAAGGGTGCTGCTTGAAAAGCCTGATGGCCCGAGTTCAATTCCCCAGTGTCCACTTAAAGCCAGATGCACAACGTGGTACACGTGTCTGAAGTTCGTTTGCAGTGGCAAGAGGCCCTGGTACACCCATACTCTCTCTTTCTCTGTTTCTCTCTCTCTCTCTCTACACACACACACACACACACACACACACACACACACACACACACAATATGTATGTATTCATATATTATATACATTTGTATATATATTTATATATATAGCCTAAGTGTGATGAAATACTTTATGATGTTAGAATGAGAATGTGGTTGTGCTGTTGGTATGATATGGAAAGGTCTGCTATGAAGTGACAGGGAAGTATGTAGTTTTCACATATGAACATTTATGCACATATACATACATATGGAAATATGTGTATTTGCATATATGTGTGTGTAAGAGATAGGCAGGAAGCTGCAAAAGACATGTGATAGGACACATGGAGGGTCTTTGGAGGAAGCACCCCGGTTGTCCCACTGTGTAGCCTGAGTGCCTTTAACAGAGTCCCCGCATTACTTGTTAGAAAGGCCAGTTTCCATCAGCAAGGCTGCAGCTGTGTTTACCTCAGCATGGACTGGGGAGTCTCCCTTTCCCCACTCCCCAGCATTGGGAAGGAAAGCCGTTTAGCACTGGACAAGGTTTATGAAAACTCTCAAAAGTCCAGTTAGAAAATGGAGCAGAGAGGGAGGCCAGGCTGTGTCCATACAGGGCGTGGGGACCAGGGTCCCCGCCTCCAACCCATCTCTCAGTTATTTCAGCTGTCCCGCCTGGTCCCCCACGCTCCACTAAGCATGGCGACAATTTGGCCAGGAATAAAAGCTAGATTCAAGAACTCACAGGGGTGCGGTGAGGGAAGGAAGAAAAAGTACGCTTTGGAGAACTATTTTCTTCCTACGCTGTAAAAACTCAGATGCCAGGGGGTAGGGGTGGGCAGAGGGACAAAACAACACCTTTGTCTCTAGGCATCGGTGCCATAAGTGAGCACTTTCCGGCCTGTGCACACTATTGATACGTTTTCAGCCTTACATTCTGGTGTTCAGCGTGCATGATATACAAATGAAAAGAACTGGAGATTTAATTTAGAATTCGGACAAAAAGTCCAGACACATGTGTGTCTATGAGAATGCTTGGGTGGGGGTTGGGGTGGGGAGTGAGTGACAGACAGCACATGTCACTGGCCCAGGCTTGCAGGCTGTTTTTGGATTTTGATTGAGAGGACTCGTTCTGATTTTAACAAGTTTGCCAAGAAGACCTTCAGCTGGGCTGCATATGAGGGCCTGCTCTTTTTAATATCAATGTAATGTTTTTAAATCCATCCACAGTGTCCCGAACCAGATTTGGTCGTAAGCAGCTGTGCTGAAATTGTAAAATCTCACCCTTGTGTCTGGTTTCACATCTGGTAACTCACAGCTACAGTTACAACTCACCAATAGTAATTAAATGTTTTCTTTAAGAGGAAAAAAATACCCCAATCATACATGGCAGAATACATTATTAAAGGAGTATTTTGATTCACAACAAACACCACCGGGAAGCATCCAGCAAGAATTTTATAGGTAGTTAGGTGCTTTTAGGTATTTTTTTTTTTTTTTAAGGTGTTGATCAAAATAAGTACATGTTACAAAAAAGCAAAGGCAGCTAGCGATGGGGTGGGCATGGAGCAACCTCGAGAGGTCGTAATTGCTAGTGCAGAGAACTGCCTCTTCTTTGATGTCAACCCATGGCTTTTCTTTTTTGTTTCAGAAAGGAAGAAACTTCAAAAGCCGTAATTTCAGGACAATAAAGCCCTCACTAATATAGGTAGCAACTTCAACTGCTCTTAAGCTCAGCAAAAAGTTTCAGGGTGAGAATGTGCTAGAAGGAAGGAGGGAGTGTTGAGATATTTCTGCATATTCTCTTGCTCAAAATACTTTAAATATGAACACATGACATAGAAGCACACTTCAAAAGTTGCGACTGGCCCAGCTCTCTACATAAGAGCAGTTCATTCTCTTGGAAACATACAATTCTCCTTTGAATTATTTTAAATCTCTTGATAGGTCCATATTAAATAACATTTCACCTAATAGCTTACCATTCTGGACATAGGAAATGTGTCCTTTAAATCAACCATTTCTTTCTCTGCCACTTTGTCAGTAAGGTGTGACTTTACTAAGATATAAAATACAAATTTAAAAGCTGGGGAGATGTCTCAGTGGTTAAAGATGCTTGCTTATAAAGCCTGCTGGCCTGGGTTCAATTCCCTGGTGCCCATGTAAAGCCAGATGCACAAAGTGGTGTATGTGTCAAGTTTGTTGGGAGTAACAAAGGCCTTCGTATGCCCATTCACCCTCTCTCCCTCTCTTATAAACAGAAAAATGAGAATATTCAAAAATAAAAAATTAAAATTTGCGTTTGTCAATGCTTTTAAGATACTTTTTGCCTTTTATTAAAGAAAATATACAGAAAACATAAAAGTCCACAATTCATAGTGTCTATAGTTTGATGAGCTTTTCAGTTATGTAAACATCATCACATCATAAGAACCTCATAATCTTAAAAAATAATCCCTGAGAGGATGGAATGCTTTCTGAGCAATTCAGAGATGGCGTAAGCTTGGGGACCAGCTCTGATGGTCACACTGAGTGGTTTAGTCTTTTGTGGAAGAATTGAAGACTAGAAATGTTGCCGAGATGCAACTTATACTTCATTAGAAGCCATGAAAACATCCCATAGGGCTGACTTCTGGCCCTCAGTCATCCCCACTTGCCTTTGTTGTGCACAAGAAGGCTTAGCAAGATGCTAAGGCCAAGCAAGGCCAGATCAGAGTGCTAGGTCTGGACACTCAGGACACAAATGACTGAGGGGGTCTAGGTCAGTGAAATCAGTAAGTCCTGATGTCTGAACAAGGCAGGTGCCATGACAGTCCCCAGGAAGGAAACTCCCATTTGTGAGATGCCAGCCTATAAGCTGAAGTGTGGTTGTCACTGGGGAAGGAGTGGCTGGGTTACTTGTTTTGTTTGTTTCTCTGACATAGAGTCTCACTGGGTAGCAGCCCAGACTGGCCTTGTCTGGAGCTCAATAGGTAGCCCAGGCTAGCTTAAAATTCATGATAATCTGGGAGCTGGAGAGATGGCTTAGTGGTTAAGGCGCCTGCCTCCTAAGCCTAAGAACGCTGGTTCCAATCTCCAGCGGTTCAATCTCCAGGTCCCAAGTTTAGCCAGATGCAGTGATGCAAGGGCGCAATGCTGCACCTGACCACAAGAGGGTGCATGCATCTGGATTTCGTTCTCAGTGGCTGAGAGGCTGCTGGTGTGCCCATCTCTATCTGTCTTCCTCTCCCACTCTCTCTGTCTCTTTCAAAAAAAAAAAAAAAAAAAAATCATGATGATCCTCCTGGCTCCCAAGTGATGAGATTAGAGATGTTCAAATGGTGGCTTTTTCAGTCCTATTTGTCCTTCTTGCTGTTCCTGTTGCTAGTGCTTCTTACCAAAGTAGAGATTGAAGGAGTGCAGCCTCCAGTACATATTGGCGATAGGGTGGAGAGGGGCATAAAGAGGTGATAGAAAGCTACAACAATGCAATGGGCTGCCCTGAGCTCTCAAAAGTTCCAAGCATCAAGACCCAGCTCACGTGCCTGCCAGGGAGGGGCATTGTGGGAGAGTCAGGTTGCTTACGTATTTGCTTCCCTAGTGATGAGGTTGCATGGTGGTTGCTGACATGCTATGCCATCACGCTCTCCAGGAAGCCAAGTGCATGCCAATGTAACTTCCCTTCTGGCATTTGAACCACTGTTGTCCCCTTTGATCTTCAGAGGGTGGCACTGCCAACAAAGTTGGGTCCCACATAGCTCCTCAGCCAGATCACTTGGGTAGTCACACATACGAACAGGTTGCCTAGCTCGAGAGTGAAAATGAAATGACCTTGTTGGTACATGAGATGCATAGGACATTGTCAAGAGCTGTGTGTGTATGTGTGGGCATGCACATGTGTGTGTATTTGGTGAGGTCTGGTATGATGCACAAGGGTCAATTTCTTCCCGGCTCTCTAAATCATCCAAGGCATATTCTATAGCTTCATGAGTTTGTGCAAGTTACAGAAATTCAGTCAGCGGTGACCAGTGAAAGCAACTCCACTGGGATACCATACACCCCTCCACCCTTCCCAAAGGAACACACACCCAGAGTGCAGGCAGGCCGCCGATGGGGTCTGATAGATAATTCTGTGCTGTTCTGCCCCACGCTGTCGTCATCCTAAGAAAGACCCCGGAAAGCAAAGCATCTCTCCTACTGAGAAGGGACCCCATCCTTTCATTGCCTGGCCTTCACTACAGTCCCATTCAGAGCCAGCTGTTCTTTGAACCCGTCAAGGAAGACAATTGCCTTGGAGTGGTGCTTGAATTCTCTTTCTCTCTCTTTCTGATGCCACACATTAACCTCTGACGACAACAGGACCACCTGCAATGTGCTAGTCATTAAAGAGGTCACCGTTACTAAACATTTAAACTGTGAATAGCTTCAGATTAAATTAGGTGTAAAAAAAGTCATTTCCTCTCTGTGATAAACTCAGACACCTGCAGTAGGGCTCAAATTTACCAGGGACATAAAGGGCCTCTCCCACTCACACCATTTGAGGTTTCTCTTTTTAAGGCAACAAAACCCCATTTTGTCAACTATCTGTCTGCCTCTGGAAATAGAATTCCCAAGTTTGAGGTTTGTTTGCAATTATCTGAGATGTCATGTTTGGATAATTGGGAATTAAAAACCTTTACTTGTCTTTGCCTCACTGAACAGTCATTAATTAACACACCAGTGTAATGTAAGAATTTCTTTATTTTTAATCTCTTGCATTTTCATCTCATTTGAATCCTATCATAGTGTCCAGCATTGTGTTGGGCTGTCCCAACTGCCCTGTATTGTCTGTTGTTTCCATCTTAGGCACAGGGGGCAAGTGGAGACTGAGTGGATGGCATCAGGAGAGACCAACTTTGGGCGGGGTGCTGGGCTGGGTTTCAGCTTAGGAGTGCAGTCCCATCCCTCCCAGGAATGTCAGAAAAGCAGTATTGCCAGCTCCATGTCAATAGATACGCAGGTGCTGAGACACGAAGTCACTGGGCTCATTGCTTTGAGACAGAAGGTCCAGAAAGTGCCCTGTCCCTCTAGTCCCTGGGGCCCAGGTCAACACAAGTCTCACATGTCTCATTCACCAATGTCTCACTCTGCTTGCAGGCTAACCTCATGAACCCTTTCCCAGCTAGCAGTCAGTGTTATTTTCAAAAATTTAAATTGGATTATGTCACTCCCAGCTTAAAACCTTCCCGCGAAGTCTCACTGTATACCAGCATACTTGATCTCGCCCTTGACCTTTGTATACTTTCTCACGTTCTAGTCAACATTTCCGTTTTCTGCTGGCCCTGGCCCACCAGACATCCCACTACCTGCATTTTGAAGGCTTTCCTCAGGGATTAGTGGATGGTTTTCCCTCCTCTACTCATTCAGTCAGGGGTCACCTGTAATCCCACCTCAATAGCAGCCTGTTTCTGATATGTAGTCAGCTCTGGGACCCCCACACACATATACACACTGTATGTATATATATGTATAATGTATACATATTTGTAAAATGTATGTATATGCATATGTGTATATATTTACTTTTTTTGAGAGAGAAATCGGCAGATATATAGAGAGAATGGGTGTGCCAGGGACTCCTACCACTGTAAATGAACTCCAGTCACATGCGTCGCCATGTGTGTCTGGTTTTATGTGGGTGCTGGACTGTCAGGCTTTGCAAGCGAGTGCCTTTAACGGCTGAGCCAGCTCCCTAGCACACGTCATTGTCGTTACAGCCTTTGAACTTCTCTTGTTCTCTAAGATGCCTTGCTCCCTAGACAAAACATTCCATTGGAGGGGGAGCTGCTTCTTGCTGTCTGTGCCCATTTGGTGCCTTGCCTAAAATACCAGCATTGACTGAACGAGAGAATAAATGACCCAGTGTGTCACAGAATTGGGCTCAGTTTCTAGTGGCCTCAAAATGGATGTGTGTGAATGGGGGGGTGAATGGTACGTGCACAAGTGTAGTGGTCAGAGGTCTACATCGAGTACTAGCTTCAGGAGCTCTGTCAACTTCCTTAGAGATACGGCCATTCATTGGCGCAAAGCTCATCATTTTCATTAGCTGGCCAGCGAGCTCCAGGAATCCTGTCTCTGCCTCCCCAGTGCTGAGATTACAAGTGCAAGTCTCCACATCTGGCTTTTATATTGAAGCTGGGGCTCTGACATCAGCATCAGGTCTTCATGGATAAGCTCTTTACCAACTAAACCATCTCCTCTGGCCTGGGGATACTTTGTTTGTTTCTTATCCTAACAGCAATTACTATTGCACTGACACCAATGCCTGGCACAGAGCAGGAACTACACCTTGGTCCAGAAATGGATTTCTAGGGCTGGAGAGATGGCTTAGTGGTTAAGGTGCTTATCTGCAAAGCCAGAGGTTCCAGATTCGATTCCCCTGTACTCATAAAACCAGATGCACATAGTGACACATGTGGTTGGAGTTTGTTTGCAGCAGCTAGAGGTCCTGGTATGCCCATTCTCTCTCTCTCTCAAATAAATAAATAAACAAATAAAAATGGCTTTCTAGTCAAATCCCCATGCACATTGCTTCTGTACTGCATGGGACTCTCTGTGTTATGATGTACAGTAATTCTAAGCCCTGCAGTAGACATTGTGGAGGGAAGCTTGGGGACTGCCACTTGCACACTCATTCCTCATACATAGCATGTGAGTTGTGGTTCATTCCCTTCCCTGTACCATTGATATGAAGGTGGTGCTTCTCCCCTAGGAGGATGACAGGGTCCTCTGAGGACATCATCTCAGCCAGTGCACCTGGTGAGATTCACCAGCTTTTGTTTAGTAAGATAAAATACTTTACTTTTATACCCATAATCAAGGGCCCTGATTTTTCCAAACTCCCTTCCTAGTTCATCAATTTTTTTGTTCTACAAATGTATATATGCTATAGATTATAGCAGACTCTCAATATGGGTCTGTTGCAACCAAAGTAAGGCTTCTCTTTCAATATAAAGTGGAAGGAGGAAATTTTGGAACTACAAAAAAAATGTAATGTTTTATGCTCCATGACAGTTCAGATATGGGCCTCCCAACCCCCAATTTAGAAGACACATAGACTCCATCTGTGGTAATTACCTTCGCATCACTGTGACCACAATATCTGACCCAAAACAATTTAAGGCAGGAAAGACTTATTTTGGCTCATGGTTTCAGAGGGTTTCATTCCATGATGGTGGGACAAGGAAGGCGTGGCAGTGACAGCGTGTGGCATAGTCTGTTCACATCCTAGCAGTTGATGAGGAAGCAGAGTGAAATAGGAACCCAGAGTGGGTCTAACCTGCAAAGTCCTACTTTTAGTGCCAACAGTTTCCAGCCAGGCTCCCCCACCTAAACATTCCGCAGAGTCTCAAAACAGTGCTAACAGCTGGCAAGCCAATATTCAAAACATGTGTCTTTGTGGGGGTGGGGGGCATTTCAGATTTAAACAGCAACATTATCAAAACAACTGGGAATTGCTAAGAAGAACTGAGAAAGAGAAAAATATTCTACTGATATTAAAGACAATTTACCCTAATGTTTTTCCTGATAAAAACATTTTCCTGGTAAAAATTTCAATCATATAGAAACCATCTGGATTTCCTATAATTATAAAGATGGCTGGATAAACTCTGGCATATCCATAGTATGAGAGACTATGTAGTTCTTTTTTTAAAAATTGAGCTATTTATATATTCCTGTAAAAGGGCTTTCATGGTGTATTCATGTTTCGTTTTATGTATGCATGTGTATATGTGTGTTTGCATGTATGTGGGCACACATGTGCTTGTGCACATGGAGGCCAAAGGTCAGTGTCATATTTCCTCCTCACTTGCTCTCCACTTTATTTTTTGAGAACAGTTTTGCATTAAATCTGGAGCTCACATACTTAGCTAGATTAACTCGCCAGTGAACCCCAGGCACTACCTGTCTCGGCCACTCCAGTGCTAGGATTATAGATGTGCATCACCACACTTGACCTTTTGAGTGGGTGCTGGGGATCTGAAGCCCCCAAGTTTCATACTTAAATGTCAGGTGCTTTACCCCCTGAGCCATCTCCACAGTGCCTTCATGACATAATTTTTTTTTGACGTGTCAGGGATTAAACCTTGGGTGTTTTAGAGATGAAATATGAAGCCTTGTATATGCCAGACAGGCACTCTATACTAAGACATTTCCTCATGTACTGTGCTTATGGGGGTTCAGGAGAAGTCCTTGAACTCCAAACCTGAGTTTGTTTCTGTTTTTACCTAGTGGATTGAGATAAACCAGACTGAGAAGGATATTTATTAAATTTTTACAATTTTATTCAGGAATATATGAGGGAGAGGGAGGATTCAAGAACTCAGGACAGATATGGATACTCCCATATGGCCCGAGAAGCCATGTAGGAAGTGAGCATGGACCTAAAATATAAAAAGGGATTTAGAGTGGAAAGAGAAGAAAGGACAGAAAGCTAAGGCCATGTAGACAGCAGGGGGGGGGGAGAGCCCATGTGGGAGTGGGTCTCCCTAAGTATCTACTTAGAGTCTTATTGTGGTGGGCCTTACCTTCAGGCTCATGTGAGCCTGGGAGAGGGCTCATTGGTCTGGGCTAGGGGCTGGCTCAAGAAAAGGCCAGCCATGAAGCTATATTTTGGGGCTGAGCTTAATCAATCACAATAACAGGATCAGACTTAAATTCTAGGAAAGGGGACCTCCCTCCCAGAAGGGGTTCAGGTTGTTTATGGCAAAACAGATCTAGGTAACTCATTCAGTCAAGAGATAAGGAAAGGGGATATAGTCTCTGATCTCTAGTAAAGTGGAGATTGTAAAGGCAGACTTAAGGATATTTTTGCTTTTTACTTTCAGGGCACAGTTACCCTAAACTACCCAACAAAGCTACCTGACTCCCTCTCACTCAGACCTTTCTTCTACTGTGTACTGCTGAATAAAAAAAGAAAACATAATCTTTATATATAAAACCTATTTGAATGAAAGAAATGTACTGATAAGCATTTGTATAAGCCTGAAGAAATAAGGAAGGATACCCCAGTAGGTTGTTAACATCTGTCATCATAGTCAAGTGGGAATAAAAGTGTTGCAGGAAAAGTTACTAATTTTCCTTTATACATGTTCACATCACTTCATTCTTTACAATGACACTACTTTTGAAGTTATATATATTGGAAAATTAAGATTATGTCAAAGTGTAAAGGTTTTTCCTGGGATAGGACATATTCCAGCCAGACAATACTTTGCAGTGTTTTCAGCAACTAGTGAGTTAACTTTCTTCTCTTGTTCCATGTCCCCTGGTGAGTTCATCTCTTGCTCACAAATCCAGTTATTAAGAATAGATGGTAGACTGCTGGGGACTGACCCTAAGGCCACAGGCTAAGGAAAGAGCTCAGAGAAAGATGCCTCTTTGGGGATGATTTATCACAATGCTGTTTTGTAAGACTGTGATATTGGCTGCAACATAAATTGTACAATAGGGGAAGAGCTAAATGAATTATGGTATTCACTTAGAAATATGACTGAAGCATCCAATGCTTTATACTATCTGAGAAAATGCTTTTATTGCAGTGTTAATTAAAAAGCACACTATGAAATGTTAACTAAGTTCTATGAGTACAAGGATATGAAGATGATCAGGAACAACAAAAATATATATAAAGAAATGGAACTAAAGCTTTACAGCAACTTCCAGTGATGATTAAAATCCCATCTTCAAACCTCATAGTCTCAGATTATTACTGGAATATTCAGAAGTCACTCTGGGAAAACCACTCCTAATTTTATGAGCCACTGAGGGAGGTCTGTCCTAAACTTATCTTAAAATTATTTAAGAGGATAATAACTGGCCAATCTATCAACATTTTCATTTTCCCTCTACTCATTGCATGGCAAGAGAGAGTGTATGCATCTAGAGAAGAGAAAAATGATGCTATTTGTTTGACTTGTAAAAAGGTCAAGGTCTTGTGAGATCTCAGGGAAATTATTTCTATTAGTCCTTAATGTCATGAGGCAATGTTAAATCTAGTTTAATCTGTTCAAAACTCCAAGAGAAAAGCCATGTAAGGGAACTACAGAAGTTGGCCTAGAGAAAATGGTGGACAGAACACCATGCTAGGAGTTGTGAGGTCATGTACTCATTCATTCATTCATTCATTCATTCATTTTTCCATGTTTATTGTGTGCAACTCACTGTTCTGGACTCTGAGAATATAAACTCATTAAAACAATTGATCTCCTGCCATCAAGCCCAATGTGTAGGATAGCAATTGAAAAAAGGTATTATGGAGTATGAAGAAAGATATCTGTAAGACAGGAAGTTCAACTCCCAAACAGATGGACCCCTGAGAAGACTGGACTTCATACTGTTGGCTATTAGAAAGCAAAAACATGTAATGGCTCAGAACATGATTTGGGGCCCAAGTAGATTACTCAGTGGGTAAAATGCTTGTCATGAAAGCCTGAGGGCCTGAGTTTGAATCCCCAGAACCCATGTAAATGCCTGGCCTGATGGCACATGCCTATAGTCCCAGCTTTGGAGATGCAAGACAGGGAATCCCCGGGTCTTACTGGACAGGCTAGTCTAGGCAAATCAGTTAGCTCTAGGTTCAGCGACAGATCCCACCTCAAGGAATAAAGTGAAGAATGACAAAAACACCAGACATCAATCCTGTGGCCTCCACATGCATGCACACATGCACACACCAAGGCATGGCACACGCCACACATATACTCACAAAAGAACAAGATTTTGGAGGTTGGCTCAAGTCCCAGCTCCACCAGGAAGTGGGCAAACTTTTTACCCTGTGGAAGTGATTCCCTTGGGTGTAAAACTAGATTCTAGCCATACACACCTCATAGAGAAAGAGCTAAGATCCAGAAGAAGTTACCCATGTGGCCTTTAGTGTAGTACCCAATCCCCAATTTCAGCTAAATAAGGTATGTGAACAGTCACTATACTAGGATTGAATAGCTTCCTGGCCTTGGTCACTGTCCTAGAGCAAGGTGGAGTTTGATCTGTATGGTGTGCAGCTAGATTCTTCAACATGTCGACCTGTTAGTAGTCATCATCCCCTTTGTAACGGCCTCTGAAGCTGTTTGCAGAGTGAATTCTGTCCACGGGCTGTGGGTGTGTGAACAGCAGGGATCTAACTCCTACGGGAGCCACTCTGTTCTTCCTTGATGTGATACAAATTAGAGGGGGCTGTGGGACTTCCTCCTACTCCCAGGGGCACTCGGAGCCAGGCCTCCTTGACAGCACTGTGGTTTGGGTTGTCATCACAAATAACCACTCATTTTTCAACTGACGCCCTGTGTCACTGTGCATCCCAGCAGGACTGTGGGAATGATGACTGGAACAGAAAGAGCCATGAAGAGGCCCGAGGGGGATGGATGGGGCCACTTGTCTCCATGGAGGGACGAGACTTGGTTACATGAATCAAAGCAGACCCTACTGAAGTCAGGCACCTAATGGGTAAAGCTCAGATCTGTCCTTTGTGTTCCAGAAGGAAAAGTTGCTCTGGCTGCTGTACACAACCCTGGGTGGGGATGTGTTCCACAGGATTCCTATGGAAGGTTTCAATCAACAGCAACTATTTGAATATAAATTATATCTATATGGAAGGTTAATGTGTTTCAATCAACTATGGAAGGGATAATTTATAAAAGTAAGGGACATCTATATAGAGTACTAAGAATCAGGGCTTTAGTTCAACATCATTAGCATAAAAACCTCAGATAGGAGACAATGAAGTATGGACAGATGAAGGAATTTTATCCAAGTTTGTCTAACTAGCAGGAGGTCGAGCCAGGTTCAAATCCTGACAGTGGAAGTACTGAGTCTGGACACTGTCTCTGCATTATGGAGCCTCATGATCAAAACCACAGAGTGAGCATGGGACTGATATGATCCTCAGAGGATCAGCTAAGGACTTCCATGGAAGGCTCTGTGGGCTTGAAATCAGAGCCGTCCCTAAGTGTGTTATTTCAAGTCGCTGGTTTGAGCCACCCATCAGGAGCCGGTCCCATGGAATTAGCTTCTTCCTGAACAGAGGGAGTTAGGAGAAGTGGGTGGGAAGGGCTTGGCTGTTTTGCTGTTGAGAGCAAGAGGCTCTGGAGGAATGGGTCCCTCAGGTCCGGGAGCATAGGTGGGAGTGCAGAGAATCAAGACGAAGGCACTGGAGAGGAACTCGGGGGTGAGAAGAGAATGGCAACCAGGGAGATGTGTCTCCACCACAGGGGCCTAGGGTGGGCTCTGCTGAGTCAACACCATGTGTGTGGCTCTTCCCCCAGACCACACTTCTTGAACTGTGGGTGGTGACCCATATGGGGGTCACATGGACAGAATATAAGGGTTGTGAAAAATTTGGCAACAGTGAGGTCTCTAAATGCACAATGATCAAAAATTAATTCAAAATCAAACCCGTGATGAATGTAAGGTGTTTCTGGCAGCGCTCACCCATGGTGCATTGCAGGACTTCATGGTGGCCTCGGTTCTGAACCCGGCACGACTCACTTTGCACCGCGCATGCTATCATACCACGCAACACCAACAAGGGCTGCCAGAAACACATCAGCTCAGGTTCAAGACTGCTGACTGTTATCAACTGCAGTATTTTCACTGTGCATACAAAGTGTTCTGCTCTTGCAGGAACAGACTGGCTTAATTGTGGAAAAACCAAGATTTTAATATTATTCTGCCACCATTCTTCAGTGTGCAAGCATCAAAGTGCTCAGTTTTTGGTTTATATTGTGTTGCAATGTTCAGTTTGGAAAATTGCCAATTGGGTTTCTGAATTGAGTTTCATGAAAATGATGGTGCATGCACCTGGAGTTCGTTTGCAGTGGCTAGAGGCCCTGGCACACCCGTTTTCCTTCCCTCTCTCTCTCTCTTTCTGAAATAAATAATTTTTTTTAAAGATCATTAAATGAATTCTGCCTAGGGATTAGGACAGAATTCCCAAGAATTTCTGAAATGTCCCAATACATAAACTTCTGCCATTTTTTACTGCATGTTTCTGAGACTGATGTGCTACCTGGCACAAGTGAGGCACCGTGTGCTACATAGCTATGCAAAGCAGTGTTCTCAGCATTGAAGACACTATCTGTCCTTCAGTATCAAATATTCAGCCACGATTTAATTCTTTATGTAGAAATAAACAAGCATTTCCATGTCATTAGTTTAAAAATTTCATTCTATATTTAATACCTGATAAAATTATACATATACCAAAAAAATTTTAAATAAATTTCCTTATGACTTGTTATCAATAAATGTTTGCATAACTTCTTCATATACCTGGACTTAGAGGCACATTAAAAAGTTCTTGAGGGCTGGAGAAATGGCTTAGTGGTTAAGGTGCATGCCTGCCAAGCCTAAGGACCCTGGTTCAATTCTCCAGGTTCCACATAAGCCAGATGCACATGGTGGCACATGCATCTGGAGTTCGTTTGCAATGGCTAGAGGCCCTGGCATGCCCATTCTTATTCTTTCTCTCTCTCCCTCTCTCTGTCTCAAATAAATAAATAAATAAATAAATAAATAAACAAACAAACATATAAATAAATATAAAGTCTTAAAAAAGAAAAGCTCTTGAGTACAAAGGGATTCCAGTGGATAAAGCTGAAGACACCCTGGCCTAGACCTCTGGGTGAATATCCTCAAAGTTTATAGTCCAGCAGGTACCTGAGAGCTCAAGGTGATGCTTGGCTAAAGCCTTGGCCTCAGAGAATATCAGAGCCAAAGCTACCTCCAGGAACACGAGGTCCAGGCCAGTCCAAGCTGAGGGGAAATTATGGGTCACCTAAGTGCAGCAGCACCAGCCTTTCTTCATGAGTGATGCTGGGAGAGGAGTAGAAATGTCTTCAAAGAAGGCCATGATGATCCCAGGCATCCCAGCTCCTGGAAGCTCAGATACCAGATTCCATTTTGGTTGGAAAAGTTAAGTCATGGTTACATGAGATGCAAAGACATATAGAGGAGAATGAATGAAGAGCAAGTGAGCAGGGGAGGGGCAAAGGAGGAAAAGAAAGAATGACAGGCAGTCAAAAAGTCATCTGAATGGAAGATGGAATAACAGACAACAGCAGACATCACCGCGTAGCGAGGGAACTCTGGAAAACTGGAATGCCTAATGGTCAGTTGTAGCTTTTGTGTGCTGTGAGGTAATAGCCACTGTTCTCTCTCCTTCTTGCTTTCTCTCTGGATCCCTCTGTCTCTATCTATCTCTGTCTCTCTTGTATGTCACTCACTCTGTCTCTACATTTCTCACTGTTCCTGTCTTTCTTTATCTCTCTCTCTTTCTCTCTTTGTCCCTCTCTCTCCAGTGCCATGATTGAACCTACAGATTATTGCATGGGAGGGTATAGTGGGCTACATTCAGAGCCCTCCAGCAGTGTTTCAATAGTCCTCCCAGATGTGTTCTGATGAGCTAAACCTCCCCTACCCCAAGGGTTGGGCTCCTGGGATTTGCTTAGCCAGACCCAGCTCTGTTCCTGCATCGCCCTCATGTCAGTCTCTCCCTGTGCTCCCTTTTGTAGACATCCCAGTGTCTTGCTTCCTTGCTTCTTATAACCCACCCAGTTCTATGTTTTCAATTTTTCTAAATAACCATTATCACAGTGTAACTGAATGTAGCACATTATTTTGAGAGAGAAGAGAGAGAGAGAACTAGGCTTAGAAGTTGGAGGTATAGTTGGAGAACCTGCCTTTCAGACAAGTGCTTGTATAAAGTTCCTGTAAAGGAAAGTCTGATTTCTAGATTGTACCAGAAGTAATACATAAAAAGCCACCCTCAAATTCTAAGGAAGTGTTCTTGCATTTTAGAGGAGCTCAGTTCCTGTCCTGCTAAATTAGTATTACCAGGCTCCACAGAGTCACAAGCCTGACAGCCTTCTTAGCTTACTGTCAAAGAAGCTCATTAGGGGTCAGTAAACCTAAACCTCACTCAGACACTTACCATCAATGTGGCCATGAGGGGCCATGCGTTAGCGTTTGCAAGTCCATTTCCATACTTTACCCTTAGGGACTTTCCACCAGTCGTTGCTACTACCACCAGGCTGGATTCCTGGGTCCATATGTGGATCCAACAGCTGTGCCCTGTCTCCCTGTAGCCTATCCGAGACGGGGCTTGTTGAGGTGGAGTGGGTTCCCTTGAGACAGAATCCGAGATGGAGATTTTCATGCAGGAGGTTGCTCAGGAAGCCCTACAGAGACCACCACCCATAAGAGAGTAAGGAGTACAGGGCTGTGCAGTAGGAGATGGTGGACCGAGATGGGGTTGGACATATCTGAGTGTAGCTGATGGGGAGTGCTGCAGTGTGGATGGATCCCCTCATTTCTCTGGTTGGAGGGAAGGAATCTGGCTCTCTGCACTTCAAGTCGGCTGTGTGTTGCATTGTCAGAGGAGAAGGTAGAAGCATGAATGAGGCCGCTGTCTTCAGACAAGGCGGATCAATGCTGTGAGCTACCATTAGGCCAGATGCCCCACATCTGAGACGAGCAGCGTGGTTTCTGAGGAGAAGGCGGGTCCCTGATAAATCACAGGGCACCTTGTCACAAATCTCTGAGAACTTCAAGGAGGCTCCAGCCATGCCCTTGACCTGCTAAGCACCCATCTTGCACATGGTGCCCATCTATCAAGCTGGTGGCAGCAACAGATCTGGGTGATACTTTGCAATGTCCACTTGGCTATGCCCAAAGGAAATAAATGCAGGGAGAGGCCACAAGCTGGCTAAGAGGCTTCCAAAGTCCAGATAGCTTCCTTTGCAGGGTAGTGTGACTTCCAAGGTGTCCCTGGCATAGCTCTTGAATCCTGGAAGTATAGTCTTCAACATAGCTCTGTAGGAAAGCTTTGTCCTTTGTCATCCATACAAACCTCTGGAAGATCCATGGGCACTCTCTGGACTGTGGCTCTGAAGCCAGTGGTTATCAGCTCTTAGACGTATGACATTTCTTTGACCTGGAGGAACTTTATTTACTGTGGTCTCACTGACCAGTGGTTGGGTCCTATAGCCCACAAGCTTATAGATTGGATGCTTCATCCCGGCACTACTTTGGGAGGTTCTGGAACATTCAGGAGGTCGGGCCTCGCTAGAGGAAGTAGTTCACTGAGGACATGTCCTTCAGGACTCTGCTCTTCCTTGGTCTCACCCTGTATTTACCCTCATTGTCTCCTGTCCACAAGAAGGTGAAACTCTTGCTCAGTCATACTCACATTACCATGAAGTTTTGCCCAAGCACATGAGGCAGGCGACCATGAATTGAAAGCGTGAGGTTAAATAAACCCTTCTTTCATTCAGTTGTGTATATTAGCTGTTTTGGTCACAGTGATAACTAGTAACTGATGGGTTTAGTAGTCATGTGTCTCCCTCATGGGCAGCAGGCACCCAGCAGAGGTGTGTTGGGGGACATGGGGGGCAGAGGACTTTTCTCCACTCTTTTCCTGAGCCTCCATGCCCAGCCTGCCCAGGTAAGGATGACTCCGTATGTTGTGACTGACCTATGTCTCAGCCTCAGCATCATGGAAGTCCCTTGAAGTGAGTGAAAATAAATGTTTTGTTTGATTATTTTGTTTCACCAGCCAAAGCCCAGGGTTTCTGGACGCTGGCTTTCAGTTCTTTCAAATAAAACTTGAAGCAAAGAATAATCCCCTCTACACAGTCTATCAGAGTTTCATTTTCTCTCCCTTTTAAAAATGTGTTCCAACTCCAATTCGGGGGCCCCTAGAGCCTATTAAATCTGCTCAATACGACGCAGTGTTTGGCGCTCACTCACACAGGCCCTCTTTGCCAGCTCATGGCCGGTCTGCCTCCCCAGCTCTTTCCTCATTTCATTCCAAGTTCAGAGTGGTGGATTTCCACCACTCTGGGTTTCCCTTTTACTTTTGTTATCCACAACTTAAAATGTTTCACTTTTTTCATCAGGCAATGGATAAAGCCAGCCTTCCTCTGGTGCCTGCCCTTTCCTTACTCTGGAAATTGTCCCTCTGGATATAGGAGAGACAAGCTTGAAGTTTTAACTCTTTTAGACCCCTCCACTCCTCAAAAAAAAAAAAAAAAGGAATAATGAGGGAAATGAGATTTCCCAAAATGCTATGGGCACGCGCGTGCGCGCGCGCACACACACACACACACACACACACACACACCCTAGAGATCATTAACTTTTCTTTTCTGGGTCACCAATATGTGGTACCTAAATTGCATTTGGTTGTATAAACTTGTCTTTTTACCCAGACAACACACATGTACAAAGTATAGGTATTCTTTTAAAAATTTTTTATTTTTTATTGACAACTTCTATACTTACAGAAAATGAATCATGATATTTCCCTCCCTTCCCCCATTCCTCTTCAAAACTGCAGTCCCCATCATATCCCCTCCCTCTCTCCATTAGTCACTCTTTTAATTTGATGTCATCATCTTTTTCTCCTATTATGAGGGTCTTGCGAAGGTATTGCTAGGCACAGCAAGGTCATGGATATCAAGGCCAATTTCTGTCTGGACAGTTGCATTGTAAGGAGTCATACCCTTCCTTTGGCTCTTCCATTCTTTCTGCCCCTCTTCCACAATGATCCCTGAGCCTTGGAGGGTATGATAGAGATGTTTCATTGC
Source organism: Orientallactaga sibirica (assembly GCA_036365145.1). Lineage (NCBI taxonomy): Eukaryota > Metazoa > Chordata > Mammalia > Rodentia > Dipodidae > Orientallactaga > Orientallactaga sibirica. Next base: position 5,315,918 of record JAEOAD010000030.1, read on the forward strand.
TGGACACTCCTCCATCCCTTCTTCTCAGCACTATGTAGCCTTCTGCATCATCCCAGTGGTCATCGCCATCTGAAAAGAGAAGCTTCTCTAACCAGAAGTGAGAGTAGCATTAATATATGAATGTGAACATTAATTGTAGTGCTTTCAGGGCAGTTTGGTGAGAATAATATATACATTTAGCCAGACAAGAGAAGAACCCCTAAGGCTCATAACCTCCCCTGCCATAGGCTTTTGATTAGGTTTTCAGTACCAGACATGTATTCCCTCCCATAGAGCAGGCCTTCAGTCCAATTAGAGAGCAGTTGGTTTCCCCCAGAGCAGACATGCCACTATTGCACCTGTTAGGTCATTTGGCCTATCTGGCCAAACTTGAGTTTTCCAGTGTCCACTGTTTTCACCACTGATAACATCTGTCTCCCATACAGCTGCATGCAGTACAGCTTTTTCCAGCTTTCAGTTGGCTGGTCTATAGGTTGAAGGTTTTCTGCTCAGCACCAGCTTGATTTCTCAGTGCCCTTGCCACTCAAACAAGTGAGGTCTTCAGCAATAGGGTCTTACCATCATGATTATGTATGATGTAACATATATCCACATTATGTACAATCAGGAGATAGATCTACAATGAACATATATGGTATATAAGAATAGACATATAGTACATAAATGGTACACATATAGTTATGTTCATTTACTCTTTATAACAACTTTATGAGGTAGCAACCTAAATTGTCCATGCATTACTGCACTTTATTGTATAAGTCTTATATACATGCATCACACTAAAGCCACTTAGAATACTTACATGTTAATGAACATTGCTTTGATTTACTCTTACAAGAACCCTTTGAGGTAACTGTGCTGATCCCATATCTTCAATGAGAGCACTGAGGCAGAGGTCAAAGTTCTGTAGGGAGTGGAGTGGGAGCTGAGCCCAGACTCCTAACTGCAGCCATATCCCAGCATGTACCATCCAAGTGGAAGTTAGAAGGGTAAGATTAAGAACTTGACCAGCGTCAACCAGGATAACCATTGGCAAGGACAACCTGAGCATGCTTCTGTAAAAGTATATGGTAACTATGCCTTTGTGTCCAACTATAAATGTAAACTGCGAGTATGTTTTCCTGTGGTTTCAAGGGCACTCTATCCTGTTCACAGAGGGACTTGAATGGACAGGACGTAGCAGCATTACAAGCAGGAACAGGAAGGCTCAGAGAGCCAGAGCTACGCTGCTGTCACTGGTCCTCTGGGAGAGATGCTGATTGTGTGCTTGCTTCAGAGATCTGAGCATGGCCTGGATGGCACAGACCTTACTTTGGTTCACATCCTTTGCTCATTATGCTTTCCCGGAAATTCAGACACTGGGTAGAATGTTCTAGAAAAGGCACTTGCTAGATTTTATTGGGCAGATGAGCATGTCTCTGCTACACACCAGAAGCTGTCTGGCAGGTTAATAGAGATGTGTCTCATTAATTTGTCTGACGTGAGATGCAATCAGATGGTACTTGGGATTCTGACCTTGATCCTGCGATTAGATTCCTCTGTCTTCTGTCTCATGCTTTACATCAAGGTGAAGCCTAAATCACAACTGCGGAGGCTCCCTGCAGGCACCGAGGGTGCACAAGGGGCCATTTTACTCACCACCCCTTCTCCCATGCCTCTCACCCTAATCTGAACCATGTCATCTCAGTATGAATTGCAGCCTCTCCTTAAATTCTGCAAACCATGCCCTCAGGGCATAAAAACACTGGTGAGATCTTAGATTTCACTGGATTTGGTGCTAACATAAAATGTATTGATATCACAATAAACCATGCTTAATCACGAACATGAGGGACTCACTGGGAAACCCTAGCTGGCCTGGACTTCACTGAGTAGACAAGGCTTTGTGCTTGCAGCAATAGTCCTGCCTCTGCCTTCAGAGTACTGGGATTATAGGCATACACCACCATTCCTGGTCTTCTGGAAACTTCTTTTATTTGTTTATATTTATTTATTTGAGAGAGAGAGAGGCAGATAGAGGGAGAGAGAATGTGGGTACACTAGGGCCTCTAGACACTGCAAATGAACTCCAGGTGCATGCAACACTTCTGGAAACTTCTAAGTGCCTCACATTGCCTAATTTCCCCCTGGTCACTTTCCACCATGCCTCAGTTTCTAAGCCTCTTTACATCCTTCTCAGGAACTTGAGGAGGACCTTCTCTCTAAGTGTATACTAGCTTCCTTCATAACACAGGAGCTTTTATAAATTATGTACTTTACTGTATAACATATTGTATGTTGTTTATACACCCATGAAGTTATATTCCTATACCCCCTCTCCCTCATCCCCATTTCACTGAGGACCCTCCTTAGTGGAGTTACAGGTATTAACTGTGGGGTAATGAATGCATTAGTCAGTCTCTAGCAGTCAGGCTTGTGGCTCTTACCATCTTTTTATCCCTCCTGTCAATGAGTATCTATCATCTATCTATCTATCTATCTATCTATCTATCTATCTATCTATCTATCTATCATCTATCTACCTACCTGAGAGAGAGAAATAGGCAGGTAGAGAGAGAAAGAATGGGCACACCAGGGCCTCTAGCCACTGGAAACGAACTCCAGAAGATTATGCCACCTTGTGCATCTGGATATGTGGGTCTTAAGGAATAGAACCTGGGTCCTTAGGTTTCATAGGCAAGCACTTTAACCACTAAGCCATCTCCCCAGCCCTCAATGAGTATTATTTTTAAATTTAAAATTTTTAATTTTTATTGACAACTTCTATACTTATAGACAATAAACTGTATTTCCCCCTCCCCCTTTCCCCTTCACAACTCCACTCTCCATCATATCCCCTCTATCTTTCCATTAGTCTCTCTTTTAATTTGATGTCATCATCTTTTCTTCTATTATGAGGGTCTTGTGAAGGTATTGCTAGGCACTACAAGGTCATGGATAATGAGGCCAATTTCTGTCTAGACAGTTTCATTTTAAGGAGTGGTACCCTTCCTTTGGCTCTTACATTCTTTCCACCAGCTCTTCTGCAATGGACCCTGAGCCTTGGAGGGTGTGATAGAGATGTTTCAGTGATGGACATTCCTCTGTGCCTTCTTCTCAGCACTATGCCTCAATGAGTATTTTTAATAGATTCAGCTGTCTTCTGCAAAAGAGTACCTATTCCATCAACCTAAGGGTAAAAAACTCTCACATGTAGCAGACAGAGACTAGCTAAAGCCAGTCATGGAGGCAGGGTAGGATATTAAAAAGAGCTGAAAACCTTCGATTGGTTCCAGATGGACTTAAAATCATACTTTTTTTGTTGGCCCCTTTTCCAGTGTCACACACCCTGTGCTTTCCCCCTCTCAGCATTCCAAGATTCCAGGAGTATGCTTTTTCAGGGTGTCTCCCAGGTGGCTCCTTCTCATCCTTCCAGTCTCAACTCCACGTTTTCTCCCTCCCTCGAGGACTTGTCCCTGACTCCATCCATCACAGAAGTCCGCCTTGCCTTCTCACTTGCAGTTACTCTGCACCTGAAAATATCCCCACACTGAAAATATTTGTCTGCTTTTCTACGTACTTTATCTCTGTCTTCCCCAACTAGAATGCAGACACTTTGAGAGCAGGGTCCTGTCTGGCAAGTTCACCATTCTCTCCTCACTCCACAAGACCAGACCTAACAGAATAGGTCTCAAAAGATGTGTGCCATACAAGTGAGAGAATGGGAGGAATCCATTTCCTCCTTCCATCTGCAGGTGTAGGCACACATACACACACCTTGCTCTTTCTCATACATTACCAACCCTCAAAATCATAGTAAAAAATATTCTTAGTGTTCTGATTTATTGATAAGGAAGCAGAGAAAGCAAAATACTGCTGGGCTGGAGAGGTGGCTCAGTGGTTAAGGCACTTGCATGTAAAGCCAAAGGATTCAGGTTTCATTCCCCAGGACCCACGTAAGCCAGACACACAAGGTGGCACATGCATCTCGAGTATGTTTGCAGTGGCCAAAGGCCCTGCATGCCCATTCTCTGCCTTCCTCCTTCCCTCCCTCTCTCTCTTTCCCTCTCCCTCTCTCTTTCACTCTCAAAAGTAAAAAAAAAAAAAAAAAAAAGACAGTCCTGGGTAACAGCATGTGACACCCCAGAGCTTGCTTTAATCCTGGTGATGCAGACATGACAGGGAATGGAAAGATTACGACAGCTGCTCCACAGTAAGACATCCATCCAGTCACCAGAGCCATGTCACAGACCCCTCTGATTGAGCTCACCAAAGCCCAGGCCACCCACTGACTCCCTCCCACCACCACTTGACTTTTTTGAAGCAGAGGGTTGGGGGAGGTGGGAGCAATCGCTGAAGGCTTTGTCAGTGTATTGAGGGTGAAACCCATTATTATGAAAAGCATTAACCTCCCCTCTTCCTGGGTAGAAATAGCTCCTTCTGTCAAGGGATGGCTTCCTTAAAGAACCCTGTGGTTCAAAGAACCTGCAAAGTTCCAAAAAGCCAACCCCCCACCCCATTCATCTGTACCATCAACCACGTTTATGCTGTCTAACCTGCTGGTTTGTCGCCTACATCTCCAAGTAGTCTCAGGAAGTGTCCCAAACCAAAGACTGTCTCTCTCTCCTCTCTCTCTCTCTCTCTCTCTCTCTCTCTCACACACACACACACAGAGACACAGACACAAGCTAGGAACAAAAACACTTGACATTTCATTGGAATTTTCCAAGAAGCTCCACTTTCATCCAGTGCAGAAGGTAAGCTCTCAGAGGAAGTTTCTCAGGACAGGTGAGATGCTCAGTTTTAAGCAAAAAATTGCAGATTGGGTCAACATCTCATCTTACCCAACACACAACTGCACTCCAGTGAAGCTTTGGTGAGAGTGGAACTTTCATTGCTTTCTGTGCATTTTTAGTGATGTTTGCCTGGTTTTTACCTTTTATTATTTCTTCTTCCTCTCTGGCAGTTCTTCATGTGGTGGGGTCACCCCTTGAGAAGGTGAGGCAATGAGAGCAATGCTGGAGCAGGTGTGAGCAGAAGTAGAAGCGTTGTTTTAGCCTGGGCATTGAACATGCAAGCTCAGCACATGCTCTGCCATGATTCTCCACACAGTGAGAGTTCTAATTTTTGGCCTCAGACCCTCAGAACTCACTCCGTTTCTACAGGTGGAGCCAAAATGAGGGAGTTGGCTGTGACCATATGGCATGGAGCCTTTACTGTTTCTATCCCTGAGACTTCTCAGTATCCCAGGTAAGTCTATCCTAGTGACACTCTCTCCATGATTCACCCTGCCCCCACCAACCTGGTTAAAAATGGGCTGGCTTCCTTCAAGCCTGTCAGTCTGAGGAGACTCAACATAAGGGTTCTTTGCAACGAGGAGTTTGAATGAGGCACGAAACCTCCATTAGTCTGAGTGTTGGACTGAATTTACCATTCATTTTGTGTTGAAGCAGTGACCATATATACGTACTTGGTAAGCCCGCAGTCATGTCAGGAAGCGATCAGGACAGGTGAGAAGTTAGGAGCAGGTGAAAGGGACCCAGTCTCCCCTCGAGATGCTCATGGTGAAATACTGATAGGAAGACTTAACACTGAATGGATGAGCAGAAGTGGGAGCAGCTAGGAAGTCCAGGCCCTCCTTATTTGGACTGGCCCTACAAGGTGAAGTCTCACTCTCTCACAAGTGAGCTGCCTTTAGGAGGAGATGGGAAGGCAGAGGTCTGGGGAGCCTAAGCATCTCCAAAAGATCCTATATTTATAAGTTTGTGTTTATAAGTTTGTGAGGGTGGGGAAGGAAGGACAGGGCAAAGAGAGAACGGGGAGAGGAGGGGAAGCAGCCCCTCAAACAGGCTTTTCAAGTTTCAAGTCATTCACACATGCTTCCTGTTTGGAGCTGCATCTGTTCCCACCTTGCTCACCATCACATCTCAGTGACAAGTGTAACTGTGGCCATAGAGGAGGCGAGGAACCTCCCCTCATTGCAAGTTGGAGCTCATGTTTTCCTTTCTTACAGAGTGATATGCCATGAATATTCTCTCTACTGATCTAGGAACAGTGTAGCTCCTCTGAGAGTCTGGAATTTATGGTGGGCCCACTCACGTCAGTGAATAGCATCATTTAACATTGTGGCTTCTGTTGACCAAATCTGATGAAATCCCAACTCAGTGTACCAAATGGTGTTGCAGTGGGGGCCATAGATGGTCAAGACCCACATCCTGCCTTTGGTTTTCACTATGCGTGCTCACCGCACTGGAGGAAGCAGCGTGTGAAGTCCAGGAGACAGGATACCTGGCACTTGGTCCCAGCTCTATCCTGTACCTTTCCTTCCTTGCAAGCTTTATTCCTCTGTTAAATAAGGAAGTTAGGAACTTGTTTCTCAGCAGACCTCCCAGCGATGTCACTGAGTGCCATCAAATAGGGGCTCTTTAAGTCATTTTCAAAGTGTAACCTTCAGCGGTTCAATCAAAACAACTTTGTAAATATCTGATTCTCTCCCAGAAGGTATTTTTAGGCGTTGGATAGATAAGTCAATCTCTTCTACAATGACGTGACTTTAAAGTAGTCAAAGTCTCTAATTCACATAAATGACACTCCCCATGTCCTCTGCCAACACTGCATGAGGGTCCTGCGCGTGTCAACATCTCGCGGTGAGCCTCTTCAATGAAGCAGGATTCCTTTCATCTTTTGAGTTCCTCTTCACATGTCCTTACCATCAATTTAAAAAGACTGGTATGGGGATTTTATTAAATAAAGCCAACTTCTTAAAATTGATTTGACATAGAGCCCCAAATTCCTTTGGTGTATTTGTTAAACTCAAAGGCAATATTCTTTGGCTCTTGTCAAGTTCATGATTCAAACACTTTGGAGATTCCAGCGGAGAGGAACCATATGCACAGCCAAGTGGCACCCCTGTTTGCCCAAGAATACTCAGGATGCATAGTAGAACGGGCAGGGGATAAATCCTTGCCAAAAACTGAGTAAATTCCAAAGGACAACATAGTATTTAATTTCAGGAAGATGGAGGTGGGTTTCTGGTGATGGACACAATGCTTTCTTTCTGGTAAGTCTGTATGGGCCTCAGATAACTCAACCTCACCCCATCCCCTAGTCTTTTTCCTCCTATATTTTTCCCAAGAGCAAATTCCAGAGTTGTCCTGTGCTTCCCAGCCATGCTGCTCAGGGAAAGCTGGGGTTAACGGTCCAGGTGGAGCCTCTAGATTTATTTCCCAGAATTCCTGTTCCCAGCCGGAGGCTCCTGATGGTAACTTTGGGCATGGTGCCCATCCCAGTGCCCTGAGCAGAAGCACTGAGCACCCAAGATATGCAGTGTGAGGTCATGCCCCCGTGACATCCGAAATGGACCCTTCTGGGAAGTGTCATGAAATTCATGACCAACTGTCATCATACTCAAAGAGAAGAGACTGAAAACCCGAGATTTTGGGTGCCTTGCTTTGATGTGAATCCACTCTCGGTGACTTGTTGAAGGCTATCCATCTCGCCTCCTTTCCTTAGTGTCACTGCTCTTAATTCAAATATTGACATTTTGTAGAGGCTTCTCCTATAACAATAACTGTAGTTCAATTATGTTCTTGCATATGTCAGGTATAGTACAGTCTAATTTAATCTTCATTACACATGGGCATATTGCAATTATACATGCTACCCGAGTGTTAACACATATTTGAACCTGCCATGCCTTTGTCATTGATTTACAAAGAGGTACCTGAAAAGAAGCAGATGTCATAATTACACGCTTATTCAGCTCATTTTAAACTAAGTCTCCAAGTAAATTACAGATGAGCCAGGCATGTCTTGAAATTAATGTAGTGATAGGACACTAATGCTGCGATACATTATGGTTTGTCAATGTGCCGTACGTACTTCTGGAATGTGCGATAAAATTATATTAATACTCTGCTAATGAGATTAATGAATATGAACATGTGGGAGAAGAATAGGGTCCTTTGTTCAACTATTGAAAAAATAACATATAGGTAATTAAAAAGAATTAATCAAACCGTGTACAGCCTCATTTATATTAAATTAATTTGTCTGGTTTCATTTCTAATAATTAATCACTTTTTTTTTTTTTTTTTTTTTTTTTTTTTTTGCAAATTACAAAGCACTTCAGGCGGATGGGAGCAGTACAGTGGGAGTTGTGATTCAGAATATTTAGAGCGATCAAGGTGGTCCCTGTGGGTTCATATTAATTAAGGTTTAACAGTTTGGAAAATTGTAGCAATATTTTATGATTCATGTAATTAAACTCTGTAACAAAATGTCACAACTGCTAGTTACTTCTGCGCCTGTGATTTATACCTTCCCCCTTTGAAAAGGAAGCGGCAGAAAATGAAGTCTTCTTAAGTGTGCAGACACAGTCGATGGGAAAACAAGCTGGTGGGTTCCTTGCGGATTGAAGCACTGGCTGGGGGGGGGCACTATACACCCTTCCACTCTCAAATTCCACCATGGGGTTATGCAAATTAGGCAGAATCTTTGATCTGACATATGGTGAAGTCTCGGGGGTCTCTTCAGGCACGTTTGCTTGGATTAAAAAAAAGAAAAAAAAGCCTCCTTCCCAAACCGGAAGGAGTGCATATAAGTTCCACCTATAGAGGCTCTGGATCTTCCACACTCAGGCTTCCAGAAGGAAAGGCTTCCAATACCTTGACCATTGATTGAACTGTCTGTTTTCTGTGGCCAGGGCACTTCTTAGACACCATATCCAGCAGGCCCTGGAATCCTGGTAGAGGGATATGGCGGGTAGGAAAGTGATGGAGTGTCTCCTAGCCAGGGCAGCACAGCTCAGCTCCTCAGTGTGAATGGAGCTCAGGCAAGGTGTGGTCAGCATGTTGGACCGGAGCAGGGTCTCAGCCCTTCCCTCACGTCAAAAACTTTGCCCCAGCAGATTCTCTGGCTTTTTTCTTTCTTCCTCCTCAAACTCATGGTGTGGACTTCTGCTCTGTGCTTGCCGAGCTGAGATCTGGAAATGTATCTCTTCTGCTCTTGCCACTGGATCATGCCTGATTCTGCCAGTGGAGCTGGGTTCAGAAGGTGGAAATCAAGAGCGAAACAAGGCTAGCTGGGTCCTGCCTCAGTCCCTCATGTGTGATCACGGTGCCTTTGCACCCTGTTTGAGAGTGCCACAGCCCCTCATGGGCTCCAGGGGATGTCTTCCTCTACTTTCCTTCTCCCCAGGGGATGGCTCCTCACTGCCTCTAGCTTCTGGGGGTCCTGTCATCCCCAGAAGTCCCTTTACTCCATTTCCCTCCTTTGTGAAAGACTCCACTGCTTAGCGTCTTTATTAGATGTGTCTAAGTCAAGCCTGGGTCTCACCCCACAGATTCTAATTCATGTGGTTTGGGGAAGGGCCCAGCTTCTGTATTTTGTTCTGTTTTGTTTTGTTTAAGTCATTCAAGGCGATTCCATTGTATAATGGAGAGGCCTCACTGGAGGGACAATGATACTCCTTGCTACAGGTAAGCATCAAGGTACTTGTAACTATAATGACTTATTTCATCCTTATAACAACTACCTAGAAACAGTAGCAGCAGCATCTCCTGTGTGGATATAGTACTTGAGGCAAAGAGAGGGCAAACCACTTCCCAAGGTCATACAGTAAGTAAATAATGAACCTAAGATTTCATCAAATCAGGACCTTCAACTTCTGCTCCAAGCTAGAAAGAACAGAAATCTGAAATTCATGCAACGGTAGGATTTCTCCAAGTCATTCCTTGGACGAAATGGAACACATGAACCTGACGGCTTCTTTAATCACTCTTACATTCATTTGTGTATTTTCCCATTCATTCATCCATTCCCAAGCACTCTAAGGAATTTTATGTTGTTTGAGGCATGAATGGGGGTTCTAATTTTCCTACGAAGGCTAGGGGGGAAAGTACAAAATAAGTACATACATAAGCAGAGGAGACGGAACCATCACATGAAGAGTTGGACATACTGTATTGAAGGTGACCCTAGGAAGTAAAATTCATGTCCCAGCATGAGCATGGCTAACTTCTCAGAGGAAGTGGGATACTTGAGATGGGCCACGAAAGGAAGGAGGTTATCATCACTAGAAAGTGTGGCATGCGTCAGGGTTGATGGCTCATGTTTGTCATGAAAGTAGAGGCAGCAGGATCATGAGTTTAGACAGGTTAGACTATATAGCAAGGCCCTGTCTTAAAAACAAAACAAAACAATACAAAACAATAACAACAAAGTGAAAACAAACATGTGGCATGTGGCAGGATCAAACTTGATCATGCTTAGGTGACAAATGAGCAGAGAACAGATACAGTGACGGTAAGTGAGGGTCACTGGTCCCAGAAGATTAGGTTTGAGTTTTATCTTTTTTAAAAAAATTTAAAATTATTTAATTTATTTATTTGAGACAGAGGTAGAGAGAGAAAGAGACAGAGGAAGAAGGAGGGGGGCCGGGTATGCCAGGGCCTCCAGCCACTGCAAATAAACTCCAGAAGCATGTGCCACCTTGTGCATCTGGCTTATGTGGGTCCTGGGGAATCGAACCTGGGTCCTTAGGCTTTGCAGGCAAGTGCCTTAACCAGTAAGCCTTCCCTCTAGCCCTAGTTTTATCTTTTAAACACAGAAAGACCAAGGATGTTTTAAGTTGGGGAAATGCCATGGCCATAGTGGGGCTCATGGCCTTTCCTTTCCTAATGTTGCAGAAAGTTGACTGGAATAAGACGTTCACTCACATCAGGTGAGTGACGAAGGACCAGAGGCCTCCATGTGTGGAGGGAGGGCAGCCCCTGCTGAGTAATCTTCCAGGCACGGAGTTTTCTCCTCTCTGGACCGTGCATGGAGCCTAGCTATTAAACCTAACGTGTGTGGTCTGTAGCGACACTGTGCCGAGCAGGCTGCCCACATTTGCCAGGCCATTTGGGAAGCTCTGCTCCCTCTCAGTCTACACTCAAATTGGATTAAGTTGAAAATGAGAAAGACCATGCTTTTTTTTTTTAATGTCTGGGAGCAGATGCTAAGAACTTTGGGGCTCCCAAGAGAGAGGAATCCCCCCCATCAGCAGCCATGGTATTACATGTCTGTAAATAACACTAATTGGGAGTGCTTTGTTTTGTTCGGTTTATAGACTATTTGTGCCTGTTGTCCTTCACAAGTATGAGATCCGAATAGCCTCCTCCATACGTACCAACATCGCTCAGAGTGTGCCAGGGCCAAGATGCTACTAATAGGCTGGGAAGCAAAGTCAGCTCACAGACAAATGATGATAAAGTGAAATCTTTAAGAAATCATCAAAAAAAATGAGGCGAGGCCATGTGAGCTGTCTTTCCAAAGTGACAGGGCTAAAGAAACTGCTAGCCCGGGGCGCCAATGCACATTTATGATTTAATTCCCATTTTGACATCAATCAACACATATTAATAACTTCAGCCAGCGAAAGGAAGGCCCTGAGTGTGCTTTACTCTGACATGACTACAGCGAAGGAGTCTGTTGTTTTGATTGCCATTTAAACCCCAGACAAGCTCCACCTTCTGCACTCATCCAGCCCATAACTTTGCATTATATCTCAAAGATCACTATGGGGCCACTGTCATAACCAGAGTTGGTTGCATTCCCTGAGAAAGTGACACCAGTTTTATTAACCCAAATCTGGTCTGAGAAATTGTGAAATCTGTTGGTTAGACATGAGGTCCTTATGGGTCACTGATTCCTACCCCCACTGGACAACCTGGTGTCCACTTTACACAGTCTGTCGTCATTCTAGTGGTGAGAAGCCTCTGTAGCTCAGGAATCTGTGGATTTTAATTTGGAACCCTAGCTCAAGCCCGTGTGTGTGTGTGTGTGTGTGGTATACATGCATATGTTTAATGGTCCTTGCATGAGGGCAATTTTGGGCCACCCCACAATATATTTGGCACACAGAAGATACTCCAGATAGTCTAAGTGGGAGCAGCATCCCTGTTGCTGGTATCCAGTGAGAAGAGGCAGGGCTGGGGCTAAGCTTTCTGTCCACAGGAGCTCCCACATCTGAGATGATCAAGCTCCAAAAATCAACAGTGGTGAAGATGAGAAACCATGGTGTATACATAGAGAAAAACACACACTCATCTAAGCACTCACCACAGCATCAGGCACAATCCCCAGCTCCCTGCTTGATAGAAAAATGAATGGTTCTCTTAAACCAAAATCTGCTTTCCATTTAGTCTTAGATCTGCCTCTTGGGAAGATTTACATTCAGCTTAATTCTTCTTCTAATGAGAACATTTCAAGTATTTGAAACAAATGTATGAAGGCATATATATATATATATATATATATATATATATATATATGCACACACATAATCTCTCCATACTCCACGTCTGTAGCTTCTTCCCATGGCCCCTCTGATCAGGCTTTCCAATGCTTTCCTTATGATTTTGGTGAAAAAAAAAATCACAAAATGACAAAATAACACTAGTCATGTAAAGATTAAGGAAAAAAAAATGGGAGCGGGTGCCAGTGGGAGAAAAGGAAATTTGTTGAAAAGATATCATTAATTCAAGAGAGTACCAAAGCCACCTGGCCTTTGGGAGACAAAACAAGATTAAACTTGAATCTAGATGACACTGAGGGTCTACATTTTGTTTGTTTGTTTGTTTGAATGGGTGGATCCTGGACTGGCCTTGAACTCTCAGTCTTTCTCCCTCAGCCTCATGTGCGCTGGATGACAACCCAGAGAGTTGAAGTTTGTTCGAACTAAAACCTGAAACCTAATAGTCTAACACAGTGGCTGGAAACGTGTAGGTGCTCAATGGTAAGCTATGGAAATTAGAAAAGGAAAGAAGAAAGAAAAGCAGGAAGGGAGGGAGAAAAGGAAAAGGGCATTCTCTCTCTTAAAAGGGGATGTAAGAACAATAGCTAACCTCCAGAAATGTTCTTTGTCCTCTTAGGAGCCACAGTTCTACAGCAAATAAGGGATCTTACTTGCAAAAATGAGCACAGATGGGCTGGGGAAATGGCTTAGCAGTTAAGGCATTTGCTTGCTGCAAAGACTAAGGACCCTGGTTTGATTCCCTAGGACCCACATAAGCCAGATGCACAAGGGGGCGCTTGCATCTGGAGTTTGTTTGTAGTGGCCAGAGTCCCTGGCATGCCCATTCTCTCTTTCTCTCTATCTGCTTCTTCCTCTCTCTCTCTTAAATAAATAAATAAAATATTTTTGCTAAAAATGAGCACCAAGCACATGGGTGAAGTACGGACTCCTGCTTGTTAAAGACCTCCTCCGTTTGATTCTTCCACTTCTGTTTGTGAGACTGAATTTCTTGCTGCCTCTTTAAGCTCACAACATGTTTTGGGGCTTTGCAACATGCAAGTCTGTTATTAGAAATTCTGTTGAATTATTCAGGGCTAAATCAAGATGCGAAGACACCTTTTTTGAGACAGAAAATTGGCAAGCACTCTAAGATGCCTTACAGCCAAAAAAAAAAAAAAAAAAAAAAAAATCCTACAAATTCTGCTGCAGCTACTGTATTTACCATAAAATTAATAATGATAAAAACTGTTACCTTCATAAGAATAACGTGTACCTCATGAAGTTTTTTTTTTTTGTCCCCAGTATCAATGTCAGCTTCTGTCAACATCAGTCCCATAAGAAATGGACCCAAGCTGAGACCCAAGGGGTTAATTCTCTGCCTTTCAGCCTCTGAAACAAATGGGATGATGCACCATCAATATCAGAAATCAACATTAAGTGAAAAGATCTCCCTCCCTTTGACTTTCATTATAGGCCTGAGAATATTGAAAAACCTCAATGACTCAAGGGATTGTGTCAAAATACACTTGATGCACATCAGAAAGAATTGCATCAGCAAGGCTGAAAGAATCAATTGTCTTCCCCTCAAAAATGCTGATCCAAAAGCAAAGTGCAGTGGTATTTTCTAGAAAGCCTGGCCATGCTGCCTAGGCGTGGGACTCTGTAACAGTTCTTGAAATGACAAAGGCAAAGATGTGTTCTGCCCATCTGTAAGCCAGGGAAGGAGGTAGACGAAGTTGAAGAGGGCAGATGTAGAACGATGAGACCTAGAGGCGACTGACCACTACGTCCTGGACCTGGGAAAGAAACAGAAATTGGAGCACTGGGGTGGCGTTCCACTTTCCACCAGCTGGCATAGAGAGTGAGCACAGACTGAGCCAGGGCGACTGTGTATCCTGAACATTGTCCGTGTAACTTAGTTTAATCCAAAGGCAGAACCTGACTGTTTTCTTCTTTGAAGCATTTCCTTTGGGCTAAACCCCTTTGTGGAACTTTCTACCCAGTTTTCTATTTCACCAGCACCTCTAGCAAAGTCAGTTCTCTAGGATCCAAAATACTATTTGTGTTTCCCCAAGATGCTGATGGTATGATTCAGCCTCCAAGGTGATGGAAATAGGCCCTTGGGAAGGGAAGTGATTTAGTCATACGGGCTCAGCTCTTGGGGAAAGACATGAAAATACATCATTAATTAGGGGTGAGCACTCTTATGAGAGACCCTTAAGGACGCTCTCACCTTCCTCAATCAGAACGCAGCAAGAAACAGCCTGAAATCAAAAGACGGTCCTCATCAGACAGGGAATCTGCTGCCCCTTGACCTTGGACTTGTTGGCCTCCAGAGCTTTGAGCATGAATTCCTTGTTGTTGATAAGCCACCCAGTCTCTGCCGCTGTGTAACCAAATCTCAAATAGACCAATAAGCCCTCTCCCCTCATGACAGGCACATCTGAGTGTGTGCTGCTCCTCTGAGAATTAAGAATCATTCCAGGGCTGGAGGGATGGCTTAGCTGTTAAGGCGTTTGCCTGCAAAGCCAAAGGACCCAGGTTCGATTCCCCAGGACCCTCGTTAGCCAGATGCATTAGGGGGCGTATGCATCAGGAGTGTGCCCATTCTCTCTCTCTCTCTCCCTCTTTCTCTGTCAAAAAAAAAAAAATTAACAACAACAACAACAAAAGAATCATGCCAGTAGCCACGCAACCTGAGCGTGTATGCCAGCAATCATGGTGACTGGAGATTCCCTCTTGTGGCCTTTCATGGAAGGTGTCAGCTAAAGGCTGCACTGATGGTTGAGGTCTTGGGGCATGCTGGTGACATGTCTTCAGCTTGTAGAGGGTGATGTGTATGGCCACAACTATCCTCATCCCTTCCTGTATGCATGCACACAAATACTTTCACATGCATGTCACTGTGTATTGACTAATATCCCATAACATTGAAAGCATCTGATATTCAAAGGATGGTCAAAGATCTGTGTTGGACTAATTGAATTCATGACTCCAAAATCCTGAATTTTTTTGCTTGTGAGAGGACAGAAACTGCAATTGGAAGTTTCTAGAAGTAAATCAAGACCTGTCCTCACCCTTATTTCACATCTCCTTTCCCAGACTTAGTGATTAATTGGGCCACCATGTGTCACTTCTTAAACAATACTGGAGTGAGATTGCCACGTGGATGCTCCATTTTCATTTTCTTCCTAAAGAGAGAGAAGAGAGAGAGAGAGAGAGCAAGCTGTGGTAAGTGTGGAGACTCACAGACTGAGACAACACCTCAACGATCTGATAGCCGTGGGCTTGCTTGCTTTTCTGGAACTTGCAAGCATTTAATTGTTTACTAATTTATAATCTATGCTCTATTGTGTGATACTATGTATAATTTAGTTCATTACTATTTCATTGAATTGGATTACCAGAAAAGTCTATTAGTCTTAAAATTAAGTTTATTTGTTCATGGAATGAGGAGGTCAGAGCTCAGTAGTCCAGAGATGATCACCAGTATTGCAAGGCCCAAGCTTCTAAGTATATATAATTTATTTGCAAACAGAGATAGAGAGGGAGAGATAGAGAGAGAATGGGTATGCCATGGCTCTAGTCACTGCAAACAAACTCCAGATGCATGCGCCACTTTGTGCAACTGGCTTATATGGGTACTGGGGAATCGAACTCGGGTCATCAGGCTTTGCAAGCAAGTGCCTTAACTGCTAAACAATCTCCCCAGCCCTTCTTCTGTCTTCTTGTTTCCATTTTTAACACCTGACTTTTCTCTTCAATCACACATTCTAGCTACTGCACTCCCAAGAATTAGGACAGAATTCCAAGGTGAAAGAATATGAAAGTGCCAAAAGTCAAAGAAGTAAGAGAGGCTGTACCTTTTCATTTGGGAATAACTAATCATATCTACCTGTGTCTCTGTGGCCAGAACTTTGTCACAGGGCCACCTCTATTCACAACATTAGTGTGATTTTATAAAATTTCTGGGGCATTGTCAATCTAAATGAAACTTGGATTCAAATAGTGAGAAAGAAATGGAGATGAATGTTGGGTAACTGGCATCTTTTGCAGCTATATTTTGTACCAGCAGCTTATGGAGCCCCAGGTGACTTTTGAGGCCTGGGGAAGGTCATCGGCCCAGGTTTCCTGCTTCCCATGAAGCTGGAGGAGGTAAGGCCTGAGCAGATTAAGGCCCCACTGGGTGCACAGGCTGCTTAATGACCTCAGCCCTCCTGGCCAGTTTATAGGGCTCTCCTTGGCCTGTGTGGGGACAATTCACTCATTCAGCTCCAGCGTCAGCCTTCCCCTTGCCCTTCCTTCCTGTCCTTAACATTAAGGCCAGATATTCATCGATTTATTATTCAGGTAAATTTTAAAATTTGGAAACGGAAATGAGAACCATGGGCATGGATAGCCTCCCCCCCCCCACGCCCCTGCTGGTCTGAATTTCTCTTCTTGTCCCATGTCTCCAGGTCCCCAACTCCAGCTCCCCCTCCCCACCCTGTCCCACTAAGGACAAAAGCCAGGCTGAATAAAATGCTAAACTGGTTTTTTCAAAAATAAACCTGTGGCCAAACTGTTGCCATAAAGCCTTGAAACTTTCTGATTGAGACATTTGGACTAATTACCAGAAGCGGCAGGCTGGACTCTCCTAATGCTGTTTATCACGGCTCCTCCCTCCTGAGCCTCCCTGGGGTTGCTTTCTGAAATAAAGATTTAATTTGAGGGTAAATCAGAACAACAAAAAAATGTAGCTTACTGTAAACAATAGTATCCCCAGCCCAGCTGAATCCATCAATATCAAAACAGAAGTTCTCCTCATCCTCTGTGAACTATAAACATGGCAAATGCTATTTATTGTGACTACATGTGTGTGGCCCTGCACGAGTGAAATTGGGAGCGTTTTCGTGACTGAGAGATGTAAACATCCACCCCGGCCTCCATCATTCTTCTAGTTTTCAAGTTATAAAATCCAAATATTAATTTTAATAGAAAGGTTAGGAAATTGGAGACTGTCATTGAAGTCAGCAAAACAGCACACAGCTCACAGAGGGGACTGCCAGCATTCCCAGATCAGGGGGCAGGTGGGGTCCAGACGTGGCCCATGAAATATGACATGTGTCATAAACAGAAGTGTAAGCCTCTGGCTTTCAACTCAGCCCTGACCCTGCCCAGTATCCGAGCATTCAGGGCGTGGTGTGCAGATACAATAGCCAGGGAGGAAAGATTATTTCCTTGCTACCCAGAAGAACCATTTCAGCCATCTTTAAACCAGAGTCTGGAACAGAAGTCCTTTGCTTGTCACTGGCTGGGTCCCTATCATCTTCAAAGCCCATGGGTGGTTCGAGAGACCCACTGGACAAACCTGTGAGCCTAGCTACTGATGTTCAGGTAGCACATCTAGCGTCTAGACCAGAAAGCATATGTTGTAAGCCCCGGCACAGCTTCCAGAGTCTGACTCACACCAGCTTCTTTGTTTAGGAAGAAGGACATCCGTCCACATGTGCCCTCTCACCTCCAGCTAACAAAGGCAGCTCTTTTGGTAGAAACCACCTATGTGAGGATCATTTTAGGTGCGGAGCAAATAGCCAGGCACCAGGTAGAAGCATGTCTGGGTTCTAACATTCACCACTTGGCTAACTCTAGACATGACCTTCAGCAAGTAAAGTCACAGGTCATCACATGTTGCCTGTCAGCCTTTTCAACTATCCTAGTGTACAAGTCCTGGAACTGTACGAGCTCATAGTACACTGAGCATGCATGAGAGATTTGGTCTCAGCTGGGAGCAACTTGCCCCTCACACGCAGATATTTGACAATGTGTGCAGACATTTTGGTTCTGACAACATTGTATAAGCGATTGGCATACCATGGGTAGAAGTTGGGGATAGTGCTAACCACCCTACGGTTTACAGAACAGCCCCCACAACATCAGCCCCAAATGACAACATAAGCCAAGTTGAAAACCCCTGCACTTCAACAGAGGGAATATGCACAGTCCTATTTTTTCAGTTTAGTGCATTTGATATTACTACTCTAAATCAATATTTATTATGGCTATCATTACGTACTCTAAGTAGAGACATAAGTTTTTCCATTCGAGAACTTATCTACTATTTGGAATGAATATTCAGCATTTGCACCACTTTCTACTCTAGGAAAGCTACTTAATCAAACCCAGATAGCATAGAAGAGTATGGACATTTTGAATACTTACTAGTATTTTTATTTCAAGAAATCATAAGTCTTGGGCTGTAGAGGTGGCTTAGTGATTAAGGTGCCTGCCTGCTAAGCCTAAGACTGCCCTTTAGATTCTCCAGGTCCCATGTTTAGCCAGATGCAAAGTGAGGCAAGGGCACAATGCTGCGCTTACCCACAAAGGGGGCACATGTGTCTGGAATTCATTCACAGCAGCTGAGAGGCCACTGGCAAGCCCATTCTCTCTCATTCTCTCTCTCTCTCTCTTTCTCTCTCTGTGCCTCTTCCTCTCTGCCTCTCTCTCTCTGTAAAAAATTTTAAAAAAAAAACAGAAAAAAGAAATAATAAGTCTCCACGAATAGAACATCAGCCCAGAGATTGAGAGATTGTTAAGTGGTTAAAGCACTTGCCTGAAAAGCCTAAGGACCCTGGTTTAATTCCCCAGTACCCATGTAAAACCAGATGCACAAGGTGGTGCATGCATCTGGAGTTCATTTGCAGTAGCAGGAGGCCCTGGTGTGCCCATTCTCTCTCTTTCAATCTGCCTCTTTCTCTCTCATAAATAAATAAATAAAATATTTAAGAACAATAATAATAAAAGAACATCATCCCAGCAAAACAGGATGAGGACTGTGGTTTGTAGACATTCTATGAAGTAAAGGGTAACCTATGGGCAAAGTAGCCAACAGTGGAGGGTGGGTCACCAGCCAGGTAAAGGATATGGGTGGAACCCCAGTAACAAAGACTAATGCATTCAGCTAACCTCCAGTCTCCACACAAGGATGAGAAAGGAGTGCACACCAAAGGTAGTCTTGAGATACATTTCAAATCCAGCATATACAGGTTGAGGGGGCGTCCACAAGAACTCAACTCAGGAGCATTTGTGAAGGGAACATATATGCCTTAAGGTAGGGCCCCCATCCTGATCTATTTGGAATGTGACCTGCTCAGAGATTTGATTGCTTTTCCCCATGTCTGAGTTTATTGCTGCCATCCATCTACATTCTACAGCAAACACTCACAACCTTTCTGCCGGGCTGAGGCTTCACATAAAAATGTACACATGCAGTCAGTTCACCCTTCCCCTGCTCGCATTTTACCCAGTCTTCTTTTGGAATAAACTAAATGAGAGTTCTCAGGGTTCCAAGGAATGAGACAGATATGGGATATGAAAATGTCTAATATTTGCAAGCTGTGAGAGGAAATGAGTCATTGGAATAAAATAAGCAATGATAACTCTGCTGAATATGACTAAGATGTTAAAAATAAGGTGTGTTTACAAGGGAGTAAACTTCCTCATGGCTCGGCTCCTCTCGAGATGGATGGGAAAGGAACAGGCAAATGTCTTGGCATCCCATAAACTCACCCTGTGTTCCCCTTCTCACATGTCAGCATGGTGGCTGATTCACAGTGGCCTTGTCATCCACGGGCCAACAACAGAGGCATATTCCCATTATGTGGCTCTCTTTGGAGATGCCCTGGGACAGTCTCATTACTGGGGTCCTTGATCCTTTTTTTGCTACAGATTCTTAAAGTGAAGATTAGGAGCTAGCCTTTCTTGAGATATAAGACTTCATTTATATTGATTGTTATTTAATTCTCCTTTTCCTGCCCTTCTCTCAGTTTCTTTATTGAATTTCAGGACACTGACCATAGCCCTTACTCATCAGTTCCTGATAACATTAATGAAAACCTATAAAAGTATTTTGAACTTTGAGTGCTCATGTCTTACAATGACTAAACATTTCTCCTTACCCAGAAGATAACAATAACTTATCTAAGGGTGGTGTTCTTGAACGACTCATCTATAGAGTATATAGTTAAAGACGCTGGAAGGAAATTTTGGTAAAAGACTTCTGTCAGGCTGGAGAGAGGGATTCGCAGTTAAGATGCTTGTCTGCAAAGCCTAAGGACCCAGGTCTGTCTCCCCTTGAACCTACATAAGCCACATGCACATGGAAGCATGTGTATCTGGAGTCCATTTGAAGTGGCTAGAGACCCTGGTGGGCCCATTCATCCTCACTTTCTTTCTCTTTCAAATAAATGAATAAAAAATAAAAATAATTTAAAAAAAGACTTCTGTCCATCCAGAACTTGAAGAACTTTCTTAATACTGTCTATAGCCCTTAGCCATGCCATCTTGTGCCCGGCTACATACATCCCTGTAACACAGAGGGCAGACAGATGCAGTTTTGTTCCGGAGACCACTTTTGAAGCTAGAACCTTCTCCCGGGTTTGGGGTCTGAGAAAGAGAGGTAGTCTGTGAAATTTGGAATGTAGGAAGTAGGCATAGAAGAGTTTTGTTTCAGTAACACTGGCTGACAAGTCACCCACAATGCACTCTGTGTCTTTACGAGTCATTGGTATAAGACAGCTGTAGAGAAAAATAGCAGAAGCATTTCTCTGTTGGACAATCCTAAATCCAAAAAAAAAAAAGAACAAATCAATGGAATTTTCTTTTTGCACATTATATCCAATAAAAAGTTAAATGGGAGGGGGATACCCAATTCTTGAAGTCCAATCCACTCAATGATTTTCAATGATTTTGAAAAAACTTAATTCCCTATATTTCTACCTTTCTGATTGTAATGTCTATGGGGATTCCTGTTTCCTGCACAGATCTCTGACTGATGCAATAACTTTCTCCTTCCTTTCCAAGCCCATTCATAAGGAATAGAGTTCAGTTTGGTTCAGGAAACTGACAATGATATGGACTGTGGTGACAGCTAGTGAGCTTGCCATCACAGAAGCTATTTCAAGAGGACATTGGACTAACCACACGAAGGGGACATTGAGCAGAGAATTTGAATATCTGAGAGTTGCTTCTGGTGTCTCATTTCTAGTATCATATAAAACTCTGAGATTTTCTGACTTGAGACACTGGCTTCCTCTTGAATGTGGCCGCTGTGGGACTATTGTGAGAATGAGACATTCTAGCCTTCAAAAGAACTTCTGGGATTTAACAAGTACCAAAGGGCCAATCATCTTCCACTTGTACCATTGGTTTGCTGTCTGGTACTGAATCCCAGCAACACACACACACACACACACACACACACACACACATTCACAATAACTAACAAGACTTATAGTTTCAAATAGTAGAGAAAGCAGGCCAGGCATGGTGGTGCATGCCTTTAATCCCAACACTGGGGATGCAGAGGTAGGAGGATCATTGTGAGTTCAAGGCTACCTTGAGACTACATAGTGAATTCCAGGTCAGCCTGGAGTGAGAACCTACCTTAACCCCCCAAAAAAAAAAAAAAAAGTAGAGAAAGCAAGAATTGCCCTTCCATCAAGGAGTACATGTACAACAGACACAACACAGAAGAAACGTTTGTAGCATAAAAACGCAGTAACATGATTAAGGTCTACACCATTCAGCAAAGAGCTACCTCTCTATCTGTATTACTGTTTCCAGTGGAAGCAACTAGACTTGTGGTTTTCTTTATCTCACCAGAATACCTCTCTTTTGATCGTCACTCATAGATTGTAACTTCTGGAGGACTACTGGATAGCAAAGGAAATTGAAGACTGGAAGTGATTCACTAAACCAGGCAGTCCTCACAGTAAAGAGAAGATGGGATGGTTAGAGGTGCTAACATCCACGCAGCCCTCTACTCAAGGATCCCAAGTAGGCTGAGCCTGGCAGATAACAACTTGCTGGTGGTGAGTATCTCTCCAGCTCTAGACCCAGAGCACAGTTCAAGCAATAATGATATGGAAAGAAAGCTGAGCCAAGTAGAAAGGCCCAAAGCAGTGTTGCTGTATAGTAGATCTAGGTAGATGTCTTAGTTGGGAAAAAAAATCTCTTTTGAATGCAATATATGTCAGAGACTGCTCTAGGTGAAACTCACTATTGCCTTATCTAACACTAAAACATAAAATTATATATATATATAGAAACAGACATACATACACGTCTGTTTGACAAATGGAGGAACAAACTAGAAGGACATAATTAACAAGAAGAACTTGGGAGACTTAAGATTTGACTAGACTGGCAAAGATGAGAGCCTTCACTTTTAGGAACTCTCTTCTATTACATTGGTATTATTATTATTTTAGTGTGGTGCCGGGAATTCAACCCAGATCCTCACACATGCTGGGCAGGTGCTCTGCCACTGAGCTGCATCCCCAGCCTTCACCTTAGTTTTGATGGAGCCTCTGGGGAAATTAAAGCCCATGAAATAATGAAGAGAAAACAAAACTTTGTTATTCTGAAGATCTAAAGAAAAATCAGATTTTTGAGAATTATCAACTATAAAAGTGCTGTAACCTTTTAAAACTCTTTTTCTATTTACATTGTAACTGAAAGAATGTAATTGCTTCCTTAAAATTGAAATATAAACTGAGATTGAAATAAGTTAGTGTAAAAGGCCAATTTATAGAAAGTACTGCTGGTACTCATAAGACATAGCTCAGGAGAATGGGAGCAGGACAAAGCCATACCAGAGAGCAGAAGCCGAGTAGAGCTCTAAATTGAAAAAAAAAAAAAAAAGAGATGTAGGGCCAAGAACCATGCTGCAGGGCAGGGGAGAGATGGATCACCAGGGAAAGAGCTTGCAGTGCAAACCTGAGGACCTGAGTCCATATCCCCAGAACCTGTATAAAGCTGGATTTGTACTGTAAGAATGTATAATCCCAGTCCCCCTAATACTAGAAGAAAGGTAGAGAAAGCAGAAGCTGGAAGGTCATGTTACTGTGTTTTTATGCTACAAACGTTTCTTCTGTGTTGTGTCTGTTGTATGTGTACTCCTTGATGGAAGGACAATTCTTGCTTTCTCTTTTTTTTTTTTTTTTTGGTTTTTCAAGGTAGATTGGAAGGTCATGAGCCAACCATCTGGACAACAAGAGAGACTCTGCCTCAAAACAAAGTGGGCCTGAAATTCTAAACTGACTAGAAGAGAAGGTACTGAGAACACTCCAAGATACAGGCGTAGGGAAAGACGTGTGAACAAGACTCCGGTAGTCCAGGGCATTAGGCAAACAGTCAATAACTGGGACCTCATGAAAATAAAAAGCTATTGTGCAGATAAGCAAACCATCAACAGAATCAATTGACAACCTGCTGATGGGAAAAAACTATAAAAATAATATTAAAATCAGCTATACTTCTGACAAAGATTTAATATTTAGAATCTATAAAGAACTCAAAAACCTAAGCAATAAAAAAAAAAATGAGCATCTCACTCAAAAAAAAAAAAATGGGGCAGGGAATTGAATAGAGAGTCCTCAAAGGAAGAAATATAAATGTCCATTAAACACCTAAATGGATGTTCAACATCTCTACTCATCAGGGAAATGAACATCAAAATGATTATGAGATTCCATCTCACTCCAGTCAGAATGGAAGTCATGAAGAAAATCAAATGAGAGCACATGTTGGTGAGGGTGTGGGGAAAGAGGAACCCTCATCCACTGCTGGTGGGAGTGTGAATTTGTACAGCCACCAAGGAAATCAATATCGAGACGCCTCAAAATGCTCAAGATCAAGCTACCAGTAGATTCGGCTATACTTCTTTTGAGCATATACCCTAAAGGCTCTACTATATAACAAAGAGACACTTGCTTAACAATTTTTATTGCTGTTCTATTCACAATAGCCAGGAGCTAGAAGCATCCCAGATGCATCAACATGTGAATGGTTAGTAAAGATGTAATTATATATGAACATATATGTATATTACATATAATGGAATTCTACTCAGCAGTAAAGAAAAATAAAATGATTAAATTTCAGGAAAACAAAAGGACTTAGAAAAACTCAGGCTAAATGATGTCACACAGGTTCAGAGGGGCAAGTACTGCACGTCCTTCCTCATATATGGCTTCTGAACTGGATCAGCATCAGTTAATTGTAATCCATAATAAATATCAATAATATAGACATGCTCCTAGAAAAGGGGGAAATAGAGATGGAAGGGAGGAAGTGCTACTTGACAGCAAGTCAAAGGTCAAAAAGAAAGAGAAAGAGAAAGAAAGAAAGAAAGAAAGAAAGAAAGAAAGAAAGAAAGAAAGAAAGAAAGAAAGATTGATTGGGGGTAGAGGAAGGAGTAACAGGGGGGGCGATACACAAAACTAAAGGCAAAATGAATAAATTCCATAGAAAACATCTTCCTGGATACCATGCTACAAGATATTACCCTCGGGCTGGAGAGATGGCTTAGCGGTTAAGGCGCCTGCCTGCTAAGCCTAAGAACGTCCGTTCCAATCTCCAGGTCCCACGTGTATCCAGACACAAAGTAACATAAGGGTGCAATGCCACACCTGCCCACAAGGGGGCACATGTGTCTGGAGTTCGTTCACAGCTGCTCAGAGGCTTCTGGCGTGCCCATTATCTGTCTTCTTCTCCCTCCCTCTCTTTCTCTCTAAAAAAAAAAAAAAAAAAAAAAAAAAAAAAAAAAAAAGGATATTACTCTCAATAAGGGGGAATAAGGGGGAGGAGCCACATAAAAGATGGAAAAAGCATAACATCCCTAAACCATGGGCTCTGAAAGGTAATTCCTAGGGCCAGAATTTGGTTTTCCATGCACACATAGCACGTTGTTGTTCAGGGAGATTAGAGGTCCTCAAAAAATACAGGACATTGTCAAAAGACTTGGTTACCTGCAAGAACTAAAAGGTAAGAACCTATTGCTCAAGACACCATAGCCTGCAGCCACAGGACATCAAGTGACCATGCAGGAACTGAGACCAAATCCAGTTCCCTCCCACCTAGACCTCCTAGTGCTGGAAAATGCTATGAGAGTGGCTGGAGAATAACAGTTGCCAAAAGATTAAATAAGCAGGAGATCCCTCCAGTTACAAAATCAGCCAGCTGAGCAAGAAGTACACACCTGTGTAATAGTGGCACACAGCTGATATAGGTAACCAACTGTTCGTGGATTGGGCATGAGACCCACTAAGTCAGGGAGAACTCATGTCTGGCTTTGGGAAGCAAACCAGATTCCCTAGAACAGGAGACCAATAGGTTCACTAGAGAACCTCCATTGCACTTTAACTAAGAAGACTGGATATACACATCAATAAATCTCTGTAATAACTAAGCGAATCCTCTTTAATTCCAACTGTTCTCACTTTTGGTTAGAGAATCTTTTACAGGTGGAGGAGAAATCTGGGGAGAACCAGGATACATCAATCCATCAGGAAAGGACAGCTGATTGTCTACCAGGAGATGGGTCACCACCACCTCATCTGCCCGGGACCAGCAGTCATTACAGAGGAAGTGGTGACATGAATACCGCTCTCATGGCTAGTCTGAAATACAGTTCCAGGGAAATGGTCACTCAAACCTTATCATAACAGAGATCCAGAGGCTATAGAGAACATTAAATCAGATCCTTATATTACCGGCCAATGCTCAGGGAACATCGTGGAAGAGGGCACAGAAAAATTATAGAACCCTCAAGGTGGGTGGGAATAGTCTGAGGCACTGTGTCTCTTTGCCACCCTGCAGAGACTGACTGAAGCCTCTTGGTCTCCACATGAACATGAAAAGCCCCACTGAAGAAGATCCTTGGCAGAATTGGTGTAGGGGAGAGAGGACAACATTTCCATAAAAACAAATATATAAATAAAAAAATTTAAAAATACAAAGTAGAAGGCAAGGACCAACATCCAAGGTTGTGCTCTGATCTCCATACACGTGTTGTGACATATGTGCACACAAATAGGTCAGACACAGATACACACACACACACACACACACACACACACACACACACAGGAATAGGTATAGGGCATCAACACAATCAGAATTGAAACACACCAGTATCCTCACACAGCACCTTCAAAACACAGGCTTATGCAGAGATGAATGGTTCCCCACAGTCCTCTGAAAAGCAGTGACCGTGCCCAGCACTAAATCTCACCATTGAAGCATTTAAAAATTCCACAAACATTGACAACAGAAAATCAACACATACACAAAAGACCAGAAGGTTTCTTTCTTTCTTTCTTTCTTTCTTTCTTTCTTTCTTTCTTTCTTTCTTTATTTATTTATTTATTTTTATTTATTTATTTATTTTATTTGAGAGTGACAGGCAGACAGAGAAAGAGGCACAGAGAGAGAGGGAGAGAACAGGCACGCCAGGGCCTCCAGCCACTGCAAACGAACTCCAGATGCATGCGCCACCTTGTGCATCTGGCTTACATGGGTCCTGGGGAATCGAGCCTCGAACCAGGGTCCTTAGGCTTCACAGGCAAGTGCTTAACCACTAAGCCATCTCTCCAGGCCCTAGAAGGTTTCTTAAAAAAACAAAAATGGGCTACTGTTGAATTTTAGGAAAATGTCACAAACTCTACGGGTAGTAAAGAATTAAAAGGGAACAATCTGGGCTGGAGAGATGGCTCAGCAGTGAAGTGCACTTTCTGTGCAAATATGAGGGCCTGAGACCAGTGGATTCAAATCTTCAGACCCATGAAAACAGTTAGGTGTGGATATGCACATCTGAAACCCCAGTCCTGTGAGGGAATGCAGACCAGCGATTCAAAGGAGTTTGCAAATGGCAAGCTCTGGAACCAGTAAGAAACTCCTTGCAAGGAAAAAACCTGCAGGTGAGTGATGGAGGGGGCTACCTGCTGTTCTCCTCAGACTGCCACAAGAAACAAGCTCACAGGGGACCACATCAGCACATACATGTGCATAGGCACACAGCACAACACACATCCTATACACACATATACAAAAAGGTAGCAGTGATCCAATATATATCTACCTACCTGAGTTCTCTTGTGTGGGGGAAAATTCCCATTTGTTTTCCCTCTTGAGAATATTCCAGAGGATGACCTCAGGGTCCTGGTCCTTTTCTTACATGTTGATGGAGACAGGGTCTCTCTTGTTTGCTGCTGTCAAGTCCAAACTAGCTTAGACCCATGAGCTTTGAGATGTATGTGCCAATTTTGTGTTCTGAGTTACATGGGAGCTGCGGATTTGAACTCAAGTTGACAGGCTTACAGAGAAAGTACCTTTAACAAGCTACCTCTCCTGTGAGCCATCTTCTGGGTCTGCAATCCAATAGTTCTTTTTTTAAAGATTTTATTTATTTATTTAACTTATTTATTAGAAACTGAGAGAGGGAGAGAGTGAAAATGGGCATGCCAGAGCCTCTAGCCACTGCAAACAAACTCCAGATGCATGTGCCACCATGTGCATCAGGCTTACGTGGAACCTGGAGAATTGAACTGGAGTCCTTAGGCTTCAGAGGCATGTGCCTTAACAGCTAAGCCATCTATCCAGTCCCCAATAGTTTTTTTTTTTTTTTTTTTTGACAGATGTTATTCACAGAGTTATATGGACAAAGTTATATGGACATACTGCATTACACTTGCCCATTTACCTGTTAGTGATACTTATTTTTCTTTTCCATCTACAATAAAATGAGTTCTGGAGAAAGTCTACCACTTATGAAAGCATTCATCACTGCAAGAGCCCAGCAATTCCTTTTGCAGATACCCCATTTCAGGCAAGGTTCACTGTGTGTACAAATGGCATGTCTCAAACATAGAGATAGGTACAAACATCAATGCGCTTGCATGATGTTATGGATGACATTTTTGTCATGTGTTTTCAACATTGAAAGAAGGTATTATGCATTACAGTTTATCTTGAAAATAAAAGACATATTTTCATACAAATAGTTCTATCATACTTGTTTTGAAAACAGATGCTTCTCCCCTCCCCCCAGCGTGATTGATCGATTAAGAAATAATCTGGCCGTCATTGCGAATTTTTCATTTCCTTGTGCATGATGCCTTTTGTAGGAAATTGAACACAGAAAGCTGTATCCAGCTGGTGCAAGCCACAAAGTAATACAGCAAATGCACTCTGTACACTCAAACATCCACAGCATCCTCACTTCACCTTGTAACACGAGCTTCACCGATCCACATCTGGTGATTAAAACTTCCACCACATTTCAGGGCACTGTCCTTCTACCACATTACACAAAATCAGAGGCTACACTTCTTCCAACATCCATTCTGACATGCACAATCTAGGTTTTGTTCAAGGTACGGTGCCATGCTTATTGTGGTATTCATGTTTTTCTTAGCTATTTAACTTATGTAGTTGTCCATTAGATTCCTATGGAGTTTGTTGTCTTGTAAACATATAACCAATATATTGAATGTTGCACTCTTTTTTTTTTTTTTTTTTTTTTTTTTTGGTTTTTCAAGTTTCCTAGGTAGGGTCTCACTCTAGCCCAGGCTGACCTGGAATTAGTCTCAGGGTGGCCTTGAACTCACGGCAATCCTTCTACCTCTGCTCCTGAGTGCTGGGATTAAAGGCATGTGCCACCACACCCAGCTTGAATAATGTACACTTAACCCTGTTTTCATAGATGGCCTTCTGGGTTTGTGGTGAGTGTGTGTGTGTGTGTGTGTGTGTGTGTGTGCACATGCACGTGCACAC
This sequence comes from Orientallactaga sibirica, assembly GCA_036365145.1. Taxonomy (NCBI): domain Eukaryota; kingdom Metazoa; phylum Chordata; class Mammalia; order Rodentia; family Dipodidae; genus Orientallactaga; species Orientallactaga sibirica. The sequence goes on from JAEOAD010000030.1 coordinate 5,344,770, forward strand.
ACACACATATACACGATACTGCCTGTGGTGCAATGATCTTCAATAATACGTATGCTGAGTCACAGCAGGACCCATCATTCATGGGATACCTCTGAAAGAACATGCTGGGGGGCTGGAGAGATGGCTTAGTGGTTAAGCACTTGCCTGTGAAGTCTAAGGACCCCGGTTCAAGGCTTGATTCTCCAGGACCTACGTAAGCCAGATGCACAAGGGGGCACATGCATCTGGAGCTCATTTGCAGTGGCTGGAGGTCCTGGCGCGCCTATTCTCTCTGTCTACCTGCCTATTTCTGTATCTCTCTCTCTCTCAAATAAATAACATTTAAAAAAAAAAAGAAGATGCTGGGAACGAGTGTTCAGAGAAGATGAGGGGAAGTCAAAAATATGGGAAACATTTCCTACTAGATTTTATTTTGTAATGTGTTTTCAAAAAGAAACAGATTTTAGGTTCAAAAAAGGATTTCATCAAATACTGTCACAAAGAATTTAAATCTGATACAATTTCCTGGAAATCTAATTCTGATAACCTGTGGAATACAGCTGGGCAGGAAATTAGAAGAAGAGGTCAGCTTTAATTAAAGCAAAATCCACCTGCCTCTCAATCAAGGTTCTCTTCAGGTCGAACTGATACAAAGGAAATAATTTTGCACGTCGGATGCTTAATCAAAACTGAATGCATGGGGGCTGAGGAGGTGGTCCTCTGGGTAAAGAGCTTTCCTGAAAAGCATGAGGACCTGAGTTTGAAGCCCCAGCACACACATAAAAGCAGAGCGTGATGACATGCGTCGGTGATCCCAGAGCTGGGAAGCTGGGGCTTGCTGGTTAGCGCAGATTGTCTAGCCAAAGCAGTGAGCTCTGGGCTCAGTGAGAGACCTGTCTTTAAAAGGGGTGGGGAGAGTAATAGAATATGCTGCCAACTTCAACTTCTGCTATATCCAACACACACATGTGTGCTCACACATACAAACATGCATATACACATTCATTCCACACAGATGCTCCAAAAATCAACTGAATGCCTAAATGAAAAGTGAGCTATATGAAAGATGGGTAGGCACATGATATTGAGGGAGAGATACAGTTGAGATAAATGTTTAGTGGTTAGTGAACTGGATGCCCATCTTAGGTGAACACTGGCATTTTGGTCCCAGACAAGCCATGGGTATGGGTGACAACTGGAGACAAGTTATGGGGAAAACCTCAGTGTCCTTTATTGTGTACCAAAGCTTTCTAATTATTGTTACTATCTCCTACGCTATAAAATATTTTATCAGTTGCACCACTTTGCGGCATTTTGTCTAACGATCTTTACTGTCATAAATGCACCCAGCTGTCTGCCAAAGTGAAATAATAAATAATTATTATGTGAGTGACTGATTTACTTTGAAAAAACATGAAAGGCCTCTAAACCTGGAGTTTCCTGCCCCACATAATGTGCATGAAAGAAATGAGCATCAGTAATCACTGTCAACAGTCTCTTGTAACTAAGAATTGAATCATTTATCTGTCCAGCATGTGTAAATTATCATCACCGTCTATTCCACAGGAAGGCCTAACGGCAGTTTATGTTATAAAAATAATAAGATATGAGGGCTTAATAGAAATCACTTCGGTGGCTCTACTTGCAAACACCAGACTCAGGCGTCAGCAAGAATCACCTGCCCCACAAATTCAGGAATACCACCTAGCTGTTTATCACTGAGTTCCTTATTCATATATTTTCTTCCTACTCCTCTAACGAAACTAAGAGCCAAGAGCTGACTTTGTATAGTCATGAGATGACCTTTCCCTACTGGCTTCAAGGGTGCTTTCTTTTATTACCAACAAAGATAATGCCAGTGAGCAAACGAGCTCAAAGCATGAAGAATTGTGAATGTTCTGACATCCTCAGAAAATATTATCAGAGGCTTAGGTTGTTACATATCCATCATGTCTTTGGAGACAGGTTTTTTTTTTTTCCCCTCCTAAACTGGTCTGATTTTAACTTTAAACACTCATCAGCCCATGAAATATACTAATTTTCTTAGTTTGCTTGACCTTGAAGATATGTAGACTCTTTGGAATACTCCAAAGAAAGAGCTTCAGGAAGGAATTATGCACGTATTTGAAAGTTCTTAGTGTACGGTGCCTTATTCTTTTGGTCCTTGCAGTAGTTTTTATGGGTGAACATTCTGTGCCAAGGAGGAAACATTTTTTGTTGTTGTTGTTGTCCATTAGAAGAGACTTTTCACTCTGCATCCTAGGAAGGTTAGTACAACAAGCCCGGCATGTCAGCTGGAGTTCATATACTGCAGGAATAGGATGGAAGTCTGGAGCACGGGCGGCGGGGGGTGCTCACTGGAAAAACGAAACACCATGCTCCAACCACTGGACTCATTATCCTGAGATACGGTGTCCTCAAGTCAAAAATATCTGCCAGGCTCAGAAAACTCAAAGATACTTAAGGTAGAGTCCATAGACTGGAGATACTGTCTTGCAGGTGACATGGATTGGCTCAGAAGCAATTTTTCTAATACAAAAATGCTATTATTTTTGAACCAGGGTCGCATGTAGCTACATAGGGATATGTAGCTGAGGATGACCTTGAACTTCTGATCCTCTTGCTTCTACACCCTAAGTGCTAAGATTATAGGCATATGCCACAACATATGGTTTTATGTGGTACTGGGGAACAGATCCAAAGCTTTGTACATGCCAGACAAATTCTATCTCTACAAAGCTATCTACCCAGCCCAAGCATTGTTGTTTTTAAAATTATTTATGCTTGTTAGATTTCATATATATATATATATATATATATATATATATATATATATATATATATATATATATATATAACAAAGATAATTTTGGTGGAATTCCTTAATTATTATAAGATAGAAGCAAACTAATAGTCTTTTGTCACATGTGTTATGATATACTGCACACTTAGAACATTGTGCTCCACTTAAGAAAATAAGATCAGGGGCCGGGTGTGGTGGCGCATGCCTTTAATCCCAGCACTCGGGAGGCAGAGGTAGGAGGATCGCCGTGAGTTCAAGGCCACCCTGAGACTACATAGTTAATTCCAGGTCAGCCTGGGCCAGAGTGAGACCCTACCTCGAAAAACCAAAATAAAAAAAAAAATAAAAAATAAAAAAATAAGATCAGGGCATGGGAGAGGACTGAGTCATTAAAGACTCTTGCTTACAAAGTCTGTGATCCTGGATTCAACTCTCTGGAACCCATGTAAACCTGTATGCAAAGTGGCACAAGTGTCTGTGATCCCAAAGTGCCTACGACAATGGTAGGTGAAGCTGGGAGTACCAGAAGCTCACAGGATAGACTCATTTGCAGCAACAAGACATCCTGTCTCAAAGATGGTGGAACACAGATACCTTGAAGTATTTATCTGACCTCCACAGTCATGCTGTGGTTTGCACGCACCCACATATATAAGTTCATGAGCATGCATGCATGCACGCACACACACACACACACACACACACACACACACAAACAAATAAATAAAATTTAAAAATAATAAATTCATTTACATATACCAAGTTTGATCTCCCTCTCCTAGGTACCACTCTGTAGTCTTTGTTGTGGCTTGAATTTTTTTAAATCCAAATTGATCAGGATTATCAGTTTATTAATCAAACACATAGAACACATTAAGGAGGCTAATGATTGTGTCTGTCTGAACAGTTGTTGCATTCCTAGAAAAGGGAATGTATGCAGTGTTGAATAAATATTGCACGGATGAATAAACAAATTACTAAGACAAAATAATCCAAAAGCTGTGTTTTCAGGATATATTTCAAGTGAAAGAAAGTTCCTTTATTTGTGTACAAAGTGTTATGGATAGACATACTTCACAGAGGGTCTGCAGAAGGGAATACTAGAGACTGAGGAAAGCTGTCTCTTGTCTCCTGGCAGGTGAAGTGCTAAGGTTTATGGGGTTATGAGAGGGAGGGAGACTTGGGTTGTAACATAAGTTCTCTTGAAAACTTTAACAATATTTTATTATAATCATATTTTACTCTGTAAGGTTATTTTTGGGGATCATGAAACTGTCAGAGGACACAATGTGATGAGCTTCAAAGGAGGAAGCCCGAGGCAGAAAGACTCCAGGGCAAAGATGAATCCTTCTTGCAGGAGTCAGGAGCATGGCGTAGAGTCCTGGGGAATTAGTACAAAAGACTCAGGAACATGCTTCAGTCAAAGAGAGCCACATGGATGAGGCAGACGCATAATGAAATATATATTTTGGAGGAGAAATTCCCACAAGACTAAGGAGAACATTCCACAGTGTGCACCATCCTTCCTCCTTCCCTAAACGTTGTTGCTCTGGAATCAACTATGGAGGAAGTAAATAGGAACTTGTATTGAAAACACAGTGAGGGGTGGGGAGTTCATCAGAACAAGACTGGGGGTCTTGTATACACAGTTCAATGTGGAGAATGTGCAACGGGGCTTTCTCTGGACCACATCTGTCCAGCTGGCAACCGTTACATGGTGGTTTGATTCAGGCGTCCTCCATAAACTTCTGTGTTCTGAATGCTAGCTCATCAGCTGGTGGCAATTTGGGAATTGGAGCCTCTTGGAGGAAGTGTATTGTTGGGGTGGGCTTATGGCTGTTATAGTCAGTTTCCCCTCGCCAGTGTTGGGCTCACTGTCCTGCTATTGTGGTCCATCTGATATTGACCAGGAGGTGATGTCCACCCTCTGCCCATGCCATCAGTTTTCCCTGCCATCATGGAGCTTCCCCTTGAGTCTGTAAGCCAAAAAAATACCCTTTCCTCCCACAAGCTGCTCTTGATCAGGTGTTTTCTGCCAGCAACATGAAGCTAACTGCAACAGTAAGGTACATTCTTATGCTGCTGTTGTCTACCTGACGTTGGCCAGGAGGTTATGTTCACTTTCTTCTCATGCCATTGTTTCCCCTGCCATCACAAAGCTTTCCCTCAAGTCTGGAAGCCATGGTAAACCTTTTCCTCCCACAGGCTTCTCTTGGTTCTACCAGCAGTGTGAAGCTGACTGCAACACCCTGAAAAGAATTGCGTGCTTGGTCTTTCTCTTGCAGTCACTCTGGACCTTCTTGGGTTCCAGTGTGGCTCTACATGGACAGATCCTGGCAAGGACAGCTGGACTCCATTTAGAGTAGTGATCCACATTCAAATGCTCAAAGAAACAATTAGCATGGACGTAGGCAAAGGTAAGAAACATACCTAGGAATCTTGATTAATTCCCCCCCCCAAGCACCTGCTTGTCTCCATTTTCCCTGTTCTAGCATTCTGTGCTGACTTCCCATAATTTTGAAAACACATTCCCAGAAAAAGATTTCTTTGCTATAAAATTGTCTAAGGTTCTTTACTCTCTCCTGTGATTTTCAAAAGGAACATACATAGCCAGCTTTCCAGAAGGTAGCTTCCATTCAATTCTATCCTAAGTAGGCAGGATTTCTGACTCTGTGTTTTCAGGAACACACAATCAAAATTCAAAGTGTCAACAAAAAGCTTCTACACTAAAAAGCTTTGACAACCAGGGCTGGAGAGATGGCTTAGCAATTAAGGCACTTGCCTGCCAAGCCTAAGAACTCTTGTTCGAATCTCCAGGTCCCACGTAGCCAGTTTCATGGTGATACAAGCATACAATGTCACACATGCTCACAAGGGGCACACATGTCTGGAGTTTGTTCGCAGCACCTAAGGCCGTGGTATGCCCATTCGTTCTCTCTCTCAAAAATAAATTTAAAAATATTGAAAACTGGGTGGAGTTTATCAGAGGGTTGAGAGTATGGCTCAACCCCACTTCCCAAATCAATCATATAATTCATCATATTATATGATCACATCAATATATGTACAAATAGCATTTGACAAAGTTTGATATTCGTTTATGGTATAAAAAAAACTCTCAGACAGGTCGAAATAGAAAGGAACAAATAAAAGTGTATATACAAAAGCCCTACAGCCTGCACGATATTAAGTGCTTTCTCCATGTGCCCAGGAACTAATCTAGGATGTCAGCCTTCATCACTCCTATCCAATTTTGTTCTGGAAGCCCAGGCAACTTCACTAAGTCCAGAAAAAGAAATAAAAGACATTTAAATTGGAAAGAAAAATAAAACTATCCCTATTCACAGACAATATGATTGTCTCCATAGCAAATCACAAGGGATCTATAAGAAAGGGCCAGGAACTAACAAGTGAGTTCAGCACCATTGCAAAATAAAAAGATCACCGTACAGAAATCAATTGGATTCCTACGTGTGGGTAGTGTACAAGTCTAAATAAAATATTTAAAATGTTGGCATTCACAACCTCTCACCAAAATGAAGTCATAGACACAAATCTGAAAAGATAGGTGCAGAATCTTTGTTCTCAGAGCTTCATAATGCTGGAAAAGAAAGGAAAACTCAAATACTGTGTCCCAGGAGCTAATTTCATGGCTAAGATGGAGTGAACAATTCTCCCCATATTGACACAATGATTTAAAGCAACCCTAACTGAAATCTCAGCAAGATTCTGTGTATACCACCCATAGTTGATTCTAAAAATGTGTACAGAAAGATTAAGGAACCACAGTAGTCTAGGCGATTTTTAAGATGTGCAGAGCCAGAGGATTCAGGGTTCAGCTTTAAGGTGCACTATAAAGTGACAGTAGTCCACAAAGACTGGCATGGGCAGAGAGATGGACACAAAGAACAATGGAGTAGGTCACATAACTCTAGAAATAGGTGCGTGCCAATATTTTCAACTGATTTTTGCATTCCTGGTAACTCTTTAGATCCCTAACTAATTCATAAAACAGGGTATCTGTATGTAAAAAGGAAAAAGAAAACAGATGCTGGATTTAAAAAAAACCCTTGACTATGGGCTGGAGAGATGGTATAGTGGTTAAGGCACTTACTTGCCTGCGAAGCCTAAGGACCCAGGTTCGATTCCCTAGTACCCACATAAGCCAGGTACATGAGGTGGCGCATGTGTCTGGAGTTTGTTTCCAGTGGCTGGAGGCCCTGTACACCAATTCTCATTCTTCTTGTCTCTCTTCTCTCTATCTCTCTTTGCTTACAAATAGATAAATAAATATTAAAAAAAGAAACCTTTGACCACACCTGATATTAGATAAAATTGGTCATGCCTATGCAGGCTGAAGATCCCTTTTTGGAATGCTTGGAGTGAAAGGCATTTCAGAGTTTAGAATATTTGCATGTAAAATGAGATATCTTGTGCATGGGACCCAAGTCCAAGCACAAAACTCTTTATGTTTTAGATGTACCTACATGCAGAGCCTGAAGGTAATTTTACATGGTCCTTCTTTTTTGCTATAACTCTACATGTGATGTTAGAGGGACAGTGTCCCCTTATGGTGCCATGTCATTGCTCAACAATTTTGGGTTTTGGAACATGTCACCCTGTAGTACAGAACTCTTCAAAGGAGACTTAGAACTGACTTGCCCTGATATGGGCTTAGGCAGAGTTGTCAGATACAATATCAAAACACTGTGCATGAAAGAAAAAAAAATTTTTAAAGAATAGGCTGTGTAAAAATCAAACACCTTTAGGTTGGGGAGATGAGTCAGCATTTAAAGGCATTTGCTTTGCAAAGCCTGTAAGCCTAGGATCAATTCTCCAGCACCACTTACAGCCAGAAGCAAAGTGTTGCATGACACACACACACACACACACACACACACACACACCACTACACACACATTTATGTACATTTTTAGAAAATATTTTAGGGATGGAGGGATGACTTAACAGTTTAGGCATTTGCCTGCAAAGTCAAAGGATCCAGGTTCAATTCCTCAGAACACATGTTAACCAGATACACAAGGTGGCACATGCGTCTGGAGTTTGTTTGCAGTGGCTAGAGGCCTTGGTTACTCTCTCTCTCTCCCTCCCTTCTTTCTCTCTGTCAAATAAATAAATAGATAGAAATAAAATATTTAAAAATATTTTATTTATATATTTGAGAGAAAGATATATATATATATATATATATATATATATATATATATATATATATATATATATATGGAGAGAGAGAGAGAGAGAACGAATGAGCATGCCAGGGCCTGTAGTCGCTGCAAACAAACTCCAGACATGTGCACCACCCTGTGCATCTTGCTTTACCTGGGTACTGGGGAATCAAATCTGGGTCCTTAGATTTTGCAGGCTAATACCTTAACCACTGAGCAATCTCTCAAGCCCCAATATTTTTTTATTTCAAAAAAGATTCTTTGCCTTGTGAATATGACAATTAAGAGAATAACTTGATAAGTTACATATTAGGAAAAAGTATTTATAAAACACATATACCATAGAGCTATGCATCCATATTATACAAAGAGCTCTTAAAATACCCCAGTAAGGATAACTAAGTTTAAAACCTAGGCAACAGATTCAAACAAACATGTCACTAAAAGTGACATATGACATCAAATAAACACACGAAAAAAATGTTCAATGTCATTTGTCATTAGGGAAATGCAAATCAAAATAAAAAGAGCCAATGACAAAACTATTAGAATGATTATAATTTTTAAAATAATAAAGCATGGAAAATCCAAAGCACCCACAAGGATGCAAAGAGAAACACTCTCATGCATTGCTGGTCGGAATAGAAAGTGGCTCTGTTATTCTAAAACACACCTGTGGTCCACTGAACCTGTAAGTGCATGCTGACCACGGGCCCCAGCAATGCTGCCTCTTGGTATGTACATAAAGAAAACAGATGTCCATGTAAAACTGTTTTTCCAATGTTTACAGCAGCACTGTTCATAATGAATATCTTGGCCCACTCTGTGCTGCTCTAATTGAATCCCAAGGCTGAGTAATGTTTAAATAACACAAATTTCTTCCCTCACAGTTTGGAAGGCCAAGATCAAGGTCAGATCTACCATGAAGGCGGCTCTCTGCTTCCAGGATGGTGTCTTGTTGTTGGGTCCTCATGTAGTGGGAGGTCAAAGGCTAAGAGGGGTGCGTGACACTTGAACCTTCTTTTATAAACTTCTAATCCGGTCACATGTAAAGGACTCATCCCTTAATACTGTTATGCTGACTGACAACTTCTGAATTTGGGCTTATATATTTGAGCCATAGCAATCATTAAAAAAGACTAGAAAGGTCTGGTCTAGGGAGGTCACTTAGTAGTAGGTAGAGTTTTGCCTATCATACAGGAGTCACTGGGTTCCATCCCTCTCTCCACAAATAAGTATGTGAACAAACTGGAAATGGCCCAATTCTTCTTTAGCGGAAGAACAGATAAGCCATGTTACATTCACATGAGTGAATATCACTGAGGAGAAAATAGTTGATAAAAATTTGATCTCAAAGCATGTATATACACACACACACACATACACACACACAGATTTTCTGACATCCATGGAAAGGCAAACATCAAGGAACAGTTAATTTATCAATGATTTTCAGGATTTAGGAGTTGCAGGGAGGGACTTCAATCCAAAGAAGATCCACAAGGGATTCTTTGGGATTTTGAAATTTATGCATTCTTGTGACAGTTATAGAGATTCTATGCATGTGCCAAAACTCATAGAACTGTGCACTGAAGAGGAACATTTGCACTTTATGTAAACTTAATATATTAACCAGGTGATTTTTAAAATAAAGTGAAAGAAAAGCAGAATCAAATTAAGAAGAAGAAGGAGGAGGAGGAGGAAGAGGAGACAGGTACCATGGAGGCTGCCTTCATCGTACAGATGAAATTTTTGTTTGCAGTCACTGACATGGACTAGGCTGCCCTAAGACTTCATTTGACCCAGTTTTTTAAAAATGATGCCCAGAGAGGGGAAAGAAATGTGCCAGTCTGTGCAGAAGTCGGGCTGCCTTACTGCTACACCTCTGTGGCATATTCCCCACTCAAGCTGTATATAGTGTGTGTTCCAATACAACAAAATGAAATCTGAAAATATTTCCTCTCCGATGCACAGAGAGGAAGATGCAGATGGGGGGGAAGAACCAAAGAAAGAAATGAACCTCATGATATGAAGGGCAAACTTCTTAACACTCAACATTTACAAGGAGGATATTAAAAATTATGACCTCAGCCAGCAATTCTATTGCAAATATGGGACAATAGACATAGAATGATTTAACAGTTGAAATAATTCTGCCAAAAAAAATTAGCAATGTTTCAGGGAAGGCTGTGGGCCGTGCCCTGTCCCCAGCAGACACTCGTCCGTGCAGAGCAACTATCGATTTGGATTTATCATTATCACATGATAAATGAGAATGTGCTTAGGAGAGGATTCGGTCATGAGAGCCTCCAGATCAATCAGCTTGTCAACAGGCAGACGAAATTCAATTTTTATTCTTAGTAACTCTTATTTGGTGGCAGACCATCGTTTCTGAGGAAATTGCTTCACAAAGGCCGAGGGGCAGACGTGAGAACATGGGGAAAAAGATAATCTTTTCAACACATGTTCAAAGTGAAGACCCAGGCTATCGGGATGGGAGGAAGAAAATATGATGTGGGGACAGTGGTGAATCCAGTCAACCTTCTTTATCCAACAGGACTGATCAGGGATACCTTCCCATGTCTACATGCACAGCATATTTTCCTCTCCGGGAGGCCACCTAGCCACTCGAGAGGAAACGTACTTGAATTTGGATTCTGGGCTTTGTAGCGGAAACTCTGTGGCCCAAAGCAAAGCTGAAAGTGAGTCCTTTCTGTTCAGTTTAGCTTAAACCATAGGAAATCACAACTTCATCAGGTTTTTACAGAAAGTTGAATATTAGCAATTTTATATGGTTGGGCCATATAACTTTTGTCTTCCTTTGGTATAATGTTACCATTTTTGAGGCAGTTTTTGTTATCTTTTCATCTTTTTCTGTTTGTTTTTTTGTTTTGTTTTTTTTCGAGGTAGGGTCTCACTTTGGCCCAGGTTGACCTGGAATTCACTATGTAGTCTCAGGGTGGCCTCGAACTCACTACCTCTGCCTCCCAAGTGCTGGGATTAAAGGCATGCACCACCACACCCGGCTTATCTTTTCATCTCTTTAAAGTTACCCAAGAGATTAACTTTAGGGCTAGGATAGGGCTTCGGATTTCTGACTTCCAGAGCTAAATTCTTTCCACTCTTCTTCTACTGTGTGCAAGTTGTTGAGTCAATTTGGGTAAGTAAGGAGCACCCACAATGTGCTGGGCCCTGACAACCCGGCAGTGACCAATGGCCAAGTGGTACGCTCAGTCTGGTAGACCGCACATAAGAGAAGCAAAGGGGAGCATTATGTGAACAATTTTGAGTGTCCAAAGGGACATGCATCAACATGTAGGAAGACCATGTCAGTGAGCACATGTCAGGGACCCAGAGCAGCACAGGGGATTTGAGGAAGTTCCCAGAGGCTGCTCTCTCCCATTCAGATCTGAGGGCTTGAGTGAGGTTCAAATGCAAAGGTGAGGGGCTCTAGCTCAGAAGTAGAGCATTTGTCTTCAAAACGTAATGGTGGAGCTGGACTGATGGCTTAGCAGCTAAGGAACTTGTCTGCAAACGTAAGGACCCAGGTCCGATTCCCCAGTGCCCACCTAAGCCAGACACACAAGGTGGTGCATGCAACTGAAGTTCATTTGCAGTGGTTTGAGGACTTGGCATGCCTATTCTCTCTCTCTCCAATAAATAAACAAATAAAAATTTGAAAAGTATGAGGGTGAAGTGAAGAAAGTAGCATTGTTGGGGAATAGCTACAAAGTTGACCTAGCACTGCCATCATGCATCAGAGATGGCTGCGTGACCTCAGTACTCCTTGGCACCTTGATCCTGGCAGGACAGTAGCAAAGCGGTACAGTGATAGCTCGGTCTATGGTGGTGATAACAGGATAACAGGGCTGACAGCCGTCGGTAGTATAAGAAAGATCTCACCTGTGATCAAGCCATCACTCCTTACTGACCTCAGCGGTGCTAAAGAACACAGGGGCAGAAGGCAAACAGAAGGCTAAGTTCCATTGATGCAGCTTTCCAGAAGTCATCCCCCATGCCTAAGTGGGACATTTTCGTGTTGTAGCTGCTTTTGAGTCATTCAAAATCCTGTAAGCAACCTCCCACCTACATTCCTATAAGTAATTTCAACATACCCTCTGGCTCACCAGTCTAGTCTTAAATGGGGTCGTGTCATTGGCTTTTAGGTCTGATCTTGGGTGAACAGATATTTATGTCTCTCGAGGAAAACCCTGACAATGATCTAGAGACGTGATTGCAGACAAAACTAGCTGTGCTAAGGTGTTGGAGTGGCAGTTGGTACCATTTGTGAGGGCACACAAATGGAGGACTATTGCATCAGTTAGTTTTCTCATTGCTGGGACAAAGTGCCAGACACCAATAAATTTAAGGGAGGAAGTGACAGTCCATCATGACAGGGAAGGCATGGTAGCACAAGCATCACGCAGAGGGAACATCATGTCAATAGTCAGAGAGTCGAGAGAGAGATGAACGTTGTTACTCAGTTATGTTTCTCCTTTTTCTGCAGACCAGGACCCCGACCCATAGAATGGTGCTGCTCCCAGTTAATGTGAGTCTTCCCACCTCCATTAACCTAAACAAGGTAATCCCTCACAGACATGGCTGGAGGCTGGTATCCTAGGTGATTCTGGTTCTTGACAATCTATAGAAACCACCATAACCATACTTAGGAAGGAGGAAGCAAAGAGGCAAATACTATCAGGCTAGGGAGGAAGGTAAGCCTGTATGGATCATATAATGTCCTATGACAGGCCTTTTCTATCCCAGGTCCCTTGTAGGTAAAATGGAAAATTTGAGCATAGACTTTCCTGAACCTTCTACCTCATTTGGACAAACAAAACTAGAAAAGCAGGGTGGATATCATATAGTCTGCTGGTTCTGGTAAAACAAAGTCACATATTGATTCACATGTAAACCATAGAAAGGTTGAGGCTGAGGCAAGTTTAAGGAACAGGCAGTTTTGGTATCTTGTCCTGGAAGGCCTGATCTCCACTTCCAAGATGGTGTCTATCCTCAGGAAGGGACAAAAGCATGTTCCCACCTGACAGAATTGTAAAACACCAAAGGGGTTAAGATAGCAATACCCAGGCCTTTTATGAGGCAGGAATCCATTCATGAGAGAAAAGCCATTATGATTTAAATATAACCCTCACCCTCCTACCTGCTCATGAGCTGAAAACTAGTTCCCAACTGGTACAGCTAATCTGAGAAGTTATAGACATGTTAGGAAGTGAGTCTAGATAGAGGACGTAGGTTACTGGGGATAGGTCGCCAGCCACTTCCAGCTTTCCTTTTTGCTTCCTGGCTGCCATGATGTGAGCACCTTCCTCTGATACATGTTCTAACTCTAGCATCTGTTATATTCTGCCTTGCCACAGGTGCAAAGCAATAGTTCTAGCCAGCCCTGCAATGAACCTATGAAACCAGGAGCCAAAATAAATATTTCCTACTTTAACTTATTTCTCAGATATTTTGTTACAGCAATAGAAAAATCTAACACAAGAGTCTTTTTTTTTTAAATTTTTTTTTGGAGAGAGACACAGAGAAAGACAGAGAAAGAGGGAGAGGGAGACAGATAGAGAATGGGCACACCAGCAGTCTCTCAGCTGCTTGAACAAAATCCAGATGTGTGCGCACCCTTGTGGGCAAGTGCAGCATTGCGCCCTTGGGTCACTGCATCTGGCTAAACGTGGGACCTGGAGATTGGAACCCCGTTCTTAGGCTTAGCAAGCAGGCGCCTTAACCACTAAGCCATCTCTCCAGCCCCACAAGAGTCTTTTTTATGTAATCACTTCTCCAATAGCATTGCTGATGAGTACCACCACCACAGTGGAGATGGAGTTTCAATACATGAATTTTGAGAGAATCAAGACCATAACCATACACAATCTACTATCACTGGCCCTCCTTAAGAAAGAATTTAACCCAGATAGTCCAGTAAGAATGCCTCAACAGTGAATTCCTAACTACCCAGAGCCAGGATTTCCTGGATCTGTTCTCAGCCCCTGCCCTGACTCCAGACTTTCTTTGCTCAGTACTCCCTCCTGAGAGCTCCTGGTGACTTTATCATCCCAGCAGGATCCCCAAGTCCCCACTACTCTGCCATGATCCATCAACCAGATTTGACACCTGCTGCTACATCTAATTTTAAGGGAGGATGGATATGGCTTTGAAACATTTTTTCAGATGTAAAAACAGAATATGATAGCAAGATAATACTTATTCCGGATCAAGAAAGGGTGAGATCTTCCTTCAGCACATCAAGGCTCTCTGATGTGGACCACTGAGAGAACAGACTTGTGTAATGTTGATTATAGTTGAAGAAAATACCATTCAACACAACCTTCACTTATTTTGAGCATGTAATAAAAACAAAGAGCAATTCCATCAAAGGACATGCAACTGATTTGCATGAGATATGAGTCCTTGGAGGGAGGCATGATGTGACTATCTCACTGGCACAAGTTAAAACTCAGGCTGGTTTCTTCAAAGCCTTGGAATACTTTCTTCCAATTTCATAGCTTATGTATTTGCGGAATTCCTTTTATTCACTCCATAGCTGTATCAAAATATTTTCTTTTCTTTTAATTTAATTATCATTACGACTTTTGAGCTAGGATCTCACTTTGTCATCCAGGCTGGCCTTAGACTCACAAATCTTCCAACTCAGTCTCCCAAGTGTTGGGATTACTCTCACACACCACGACACTGACTCAAAATATCTTCTCTTCTTAATGTCCTGTGCTAAATCTTTTTCCAATAAATTCAGGTCTTATATTTTTCCATATTAAAAGGAATGGGTTAAAAGTATACTAGGTGCCCGGGCATGCCTTTAATCTCAACCCTTAAGAGATTGAAAATATTCAGAAAAAAATGTGCCTATGCCTAATATGTACAGGCTTATTTTTTATCATAATTCCTCATATTAGACAATGATAAGCAACCTATAGAACAATTCTGTCTGGTTATATATAAAGGACTACATAGAAGGGACATAAGCATCGATGGATTTGAAGTATCTGCAGGGTGGAATTCTAGACCTCATCCCTCTAGGATACATAATAAAGTGTTCTTTGGGGTGTCATCATGTTCAAGTACTTTAACCTCAGGGAAGAGTTGCATCAGCTAGGAAGCCAAGAGACCAGCAGGTGCTGAGACTGCATACCATCCTACCATCAGCAGCTTCTCCTTGGAGGGGATGAAAGAAGGCTCCTGTAGGCACCTGGCTGATTGAAATGGCACACATAGAAAGCCTTCCATACTTAGAGCTCCTTCAGATAAACCGGATATTCCTAGGCCTGGGGGTACCTGGAAGAAAGACAATGGCTACCTAAGCCTCCAAGATAAGTCTCACCCAAAGTTCAGCTCTCTCATAATCTTCCAGAGCCTTCCCCATTTCGTGCTCTTTCTCCAAATAGAAGTAGAGGGTTGGAGAATGGATGGCATGCAGATCAAAAACCACAGGAAACCTCTACCCAACCATAAGCTTGAAGGGAATCCTGCATTCTGTTGCTTTGGCTTGTGGGAAACAGGCAACAGATCTCATTTCAGGGTTGTGTTTTGACATGAAAAATGACCCCATATTCTTTAGCCATTAAACTATTAGTACATCCTAGCATTGTGGGTTTTAATAACATTTCCTTAAATAACTTTGAAAGCCTATTAGTTTTGTTTCTTCTAGAAAAAAATTAAAAAGGGGACAATATAACATATTGGACTCAGGGATCAAGCTAATTAAAATTGTAAATGTCAATAATGATATCTGACATTTCTTTTCAACAATAACCAATTATTGTCAGCATTCTCCCAATAGCTATTAAATTTATCCCTGCAAACCTCATTTTTTTACATTTAGAATATCTAACACAGATCATTTGTCCTAGCCCCTTCCATTAGCCTAAGTATAAATATATATTTAGAGAGAAACATGGTTTATGTTTGGTCTAATTGGAGTATTGCGCTCCATTTTGAAAACAATATTAAATTACATTTAGGGAAAAGGAATATTACATGTTAAAAAACAGAATAAAGCTATGCATCTGGTATATTTTAGTTGTAAGATATGTAATATCTCAATCTTTCCTAAATTATGTCTACTGGAAAACCAAATTGAACAACTTTAGGAAGTGATTTTGTTTTCTGTTGAAATTTGAGGCATAAATAGAGAACTTGGTAAAAAAATTGAGGAGGGCAGGAACAATCAATATTTATTGGAATGAAGGCATAAGGGTTATGAAGAAATGATTCTCTATTTTTTGACTCTCTCATCACTTTGATAAAAATACCTGTCAGAACAATTTAATGAAGGATTTATTTTTACTCATGGTTTCAGAGAGTTCCGTACTTATTGAATAAATGACTGAGAGACGTTTCCAGCTCTGCTGTATCTAAGTCTTAAATATCAACTAACTTAACCCACAAAGCCCACTCCTTTTTTTTTTTTTGTTGTTGTTTTTTTTGTTTTTTTGAGGTAGGGATTCACTCTCGCCCAGGCTGACCTGGAACTCACTGTGTAGTTTCAGGGTGGCCTTGAACTCACGGCGATCCTCCTACTCTCTGCCTCCCAAGTGCTGGGAATAAAGGCGTGTGCCACCACGCCCGGCAAAAGCCCACTCCTTTGACAAACACAGAGCTCTGAAGTTAGAGATATACTAGGGTAGTGCTGGTGGTGTTTTGGGAGATGATTAGGAGATGGTTCACGCTTTTCCTTGTCCAAGATTTTCACAAATGCCAAGTGGCCAAAGGAATCTTCTTTGAACCTCAGAAGACCATTATTTATTTTTTCATATTTTGGCTTCCAGTCAAAAGCCTCCAAGAAAGAAAAAAAATTAAGCAGGAGCAAGCAACAAAAAGGTCTATTCTTTTTCATGCTCAGATCAGTCAAATAATGGCTAGTGTTATTTATTTCAGCAACTGAACAATTATCACTTGCTGGACACAGAGCTCTATTTGGATTACTGATTCAAATGACCACTTTCATTACCACATTAAGACTGTAGATATTTTCATGCCATCCCCATTTTATGGAAAGTGAAATTCAAAGACCTGAAGCTACTTGCCCAAGATCATGGGTTCTTTGATGTAGGTCAGCTGACTCCATGATGAACTCTGGAAACACTTCAAGCCATGGTGGAAACAGAAGTAAGAAGCCGTTGCAGAACCTGCTATGCTACCAATACCCTAATAGTGTAAAAACTGCTCTGTGTAGACTATATCCTTAGTGGAGCCCCAAGATCAAGTGTGGCAGTTGTCACATTCAGAAAAGAGAACAGAATACAAACAAGTCCCAAATATCATGCCAGTTCCAAACTAACTTTCTATTTCTCTTTAGCATATGACCCCAACCAACCATTGTGCATTTCAGCCACCAACAAATAATTTTGCTTTGGGGCATTAAAAAGAGCTCAGTGACTCTTAAAAAAAAAAAAAAACTGGGTGGGGGTGCCATAGAGATGGCTTAGTGGTTAAGACATTTGCCTACAAAGCCAAAGGACCCAGGTTTGAGTCCCCAGGACCCATGTAAGCCAGATGCACAAGGTGGTGCATGCATTTGGAGTTCATTTACAGTGGCTGAAAGCCCTGGCACGCCCATTCTCTCTCCCTTTCTGTCTTTTTCTCTCTCTCTCCCTCTCTCTATCTCTCTCTCAAATAAATTAAATAAAATAATTTTTTTAAAAGAGATGACCCCATACCTTCATGGATTTCCTAACCAGGGACACAATCACATTGTTGTTTTTGGTCTATATTGTGGTTTATCTAGTCAGACATGTTATAGCAATAGTCCTCCAGAAACTCCCATGATGAGCAATCCTTATGTAATCCCTATACCTTTGTCCCTTTGAAAATTCATATTCATCCTGTCTTTTCTCCACTATGCACTCCTGGAGCCCTACCAAGGGTGGGAACATAACCCCGATGAAATATTAACCTTAGCTGTTTGTTAAGGTGCTTGCAAAACAGAAAAGCAATAAAAATGTAGGCATGCTCGCTCAATTACCATTGAAATAGATATCACAAAAATTATTCAGTGTCAGAAACCTAATTTTGTATGATATTTCTATATATTTCCATTGCTAATTTTTCTTCCCTCCAGTATTCGTGAATTAATATGTTCCAAATGCCCCTCAAGCTACCCTGGAAAAAAAAATACTACTTATTTAGTTGAGCTACCCAAATCCATTAGACAAATTTCCTTTACAGCAAAGCATTGATGAATGAAATGTCTCATGCTAATGTAAGAATAATCAATTTAGAATGCTTATGACAATTAACAAAGCCGAAGATACGCCTTGAAGGCTCCATGCTTTGTCAGCCCTGATTTGGATTAAACTTGTGCTAATGGGATCATTTTTCTTCCAAAAGGTATTCTTTTTTAGGCAGACCTATCAATTAATATGAATTATGCATGTATAAAAGTACTAATGTCATTAATTAGACAAATTAATTTTTATGATTCAGTGGATAGACTAACACTAGATTATAGGCGATAACTTTCCCCATGGCGTCTGCCGATTTGAAGGAAATGAATAGTTGACGTTTGTGCGCTTTCTACGGGCGCAGCCAGGATTCATCAGGCCGCTCTCTGGGTGGAGATGGTGAAGATGTGGCATATTGCTGAGGGTCTCCTCAGCCAGCATGGTCACTCCACACACCAGAGCTCTCGTGGCAACATGGAAAGACTAGAATCATGCAGTTCAGGGTCAGGAGAGAAGCTGTTACTGTAAGCTTTTATTGACTCTCTTCTCCAGATATATGTCAAAGAAAGAGAGACAAAGGGGAGAGGAAGGGAAGGAAGAGAAGGGAAAGAAGGGGAGTTGAGAGGAGGCACGTTGGGGAAGGGGATGGATGGAAAACAGACAGACAGAAGGCAGGCCAGGAAATAGAAGAGAAGAAAAAGACCCTTTCCAATCATTGCAATTGCTGGCATGGCTCATTAATGTTGCTCAACTTTTATTATTATTATTAATATTGTTATTCTGAAAAGAAAACGTGATTTTTGGTATTCAAATCATCTATCTCTAAATATCAGAGCTCTTGGTCAGACTGGAAAACACTTTTTAACAGGTCCTTGGCAAACTTGGTGAGCTAGCATCCCTCTGAATATTGGTGAGATTTAATTAACCAACATTCTAATTCGATGCAGAATTCACTACATTCCTTCACATGCCCAGAAACCTTAATTTCCCCAAACCTAGTGGATTATCTGCCTCAGGATGGGGCAGGGGTGGGACCATGGGTGGTCTCATATATGTAAAGTTCACTGCTATTGTTCAAGTGTTTGTGTGGTGTCCACATTCCTGTTGCAACTGAATTCCAAACTCAATAGCATTAAGAAACTGGGCCTTTTAGGCAGGGATTAGGTCATGAAGGCTCTGCTCCTGAATGGGATTAATGTCCTGATAAGAGGCTTCAGGAGCTGGGATGTGGTTTAGTGGTAGAGTCCTTGCCTGAAAGTGCGAGGCTGTGGCTTTGAGGCCCAGCATTGCTTAAAACAACAAACAAATGAAACAAAGCACTGTCAGTGCAGTAAGAAGAAGTTTCGGGGAGGGAATGATGGCTCAACAGTTAAAGGCATTTTCTTGAAAAGCTTAATGGCTTGGGTTCGATTCCCCAGAACCCACTTAAAGCCAGATGCACAAAGCAGTGCATGTGTCTAGAGTTTGTTTACAGTGGCAAGAGGCTCAGATACCCCAATACTCTCACTGTGTCTTAAAAAAATCAATAAAATATTTTTTAAAAAGCAAAGAAAAGAGAGAAGTTTCTCTAAGCATTCAGCAATTCTGCCCCGTGTGAGGACACATGCAAGATAACCACCTGCAGAGCAGACAGTGCGTTTGCTTCTGCTGAATTACCAGATCAGGGAGATTTGCTGGAAATTTGATCTTAGATTTCTCAGCCTGCAAAACTGGGAGAAATAAACTTCTGTGATGTATCAGTTTCCCAGTTTATGAATGACCGTAACGCCACTTTCTTCATACTTTCTGCAGTGAGGCATATGGTCATGACACATTGAGTGTCACTGAGCAAGGAAGCCCAGGGCGCATTTACTCTTTCATTCCTTTCCCTCTCTCACCCTCTGTTTTGTACCAACTGAAACCATGGATCTTATTTTACATTTTGCAATAGGGAAGGAGATAACATTGACAGTGCGTCCTAAAGTCAAACCAAACTGGACAAGACTGTGGAGAATGACAACAAGCTGCCACCTTTAATCCTATACTCAGGAGCCTGGGGTAGAAGGATCACTACAAACTCAAGGCCAGTCTGAGACTTCATAATGAATTCCAGGTCAGCCTGGGCTAGAGTGAGATCCTACCTTGACCCCCACCCCGCAAAAAAAGCAAAACAAAACGAAAAAAAAAAAAACACATCAACAACAAGATGATGTGACCTAGGTAATGTCCCATAGCTGAACAAAAGTAATGAAAAAGTTAAGAGGGATATTTTGCTTGAGGTTCACATAGTTACTGCCTGAATCATGGTGAGTGTGCCATCAGTGTGGGTTGGATTAAATAAGTAGAAGTATCTATTGGGTGATGGATTTGACATATGCTCAAAACATGGTGTGGTGGTTTGATTCAGGTGTCCCCCATAAACTTAGGTGCTCTGAATGCTGGTTCCCAGCTGATGGAGATTTGGGAATTAATGCCTCCTGGAGGCCGTGTATTGTTGGGGGCAGGCTTATGGGTATTATAGCCAGTGTCCCCTTGCCAGTGATTGGCACACTCTCCTATTCCTGTTGTTCACTTTATATTGATTAGGGAGTGATGTCCACCCTCTGTCATGCCATCATTTCCCCCTGCCATCATGGAGCTTCCCCTCAAGTCTGTAAACCAAAATAAACCTTTTTTTTTCCTTTTTTCTTTTTCCCACAAGCTGCTCTTGGTCAGGTGATTTCTGCCAGCAATGTGAACCTGACTGCAACAATAAAGTTGGTGCCAGAGGACTGGGAGTGTTGCTACTAGACACCTGACTTTTGGAGCTGATTTTCAAGAAGAATGTGGAAGGATTTGAAACCTTGGCCTAAGAGATGCCTTGCAGTGCTGTAAGTACAGCTTGATGGACTATTCTGGTCAAAGATGAAAGATCTGCATGCAATAAGAATTATGGACTGTGAGCTCTGGCATGAACGTGAGAAAGAGCTTTGCTTGGACTGGGCTAAAAGCAGTTTATGTGAGAGGTTTGCTGTTATGGTCGTGTCCTGAGAAGTTGTGCAGGGTTGCATTGCATAGAAATGGACTGGTGTGAGCAGAGGGATATGGCACAGAAAAAATGAAATCGTTGGGCCTAAATTCCTCCCCGTTCATCTGCAAATTGTTTGAGAGATTAGAACTATTGAGATTGGGCCAACTGACCTGCACTGGGGCAACAGGAAGAATGCAGACTCTTTTGAAGGGGTCTGAGTGCTCAAGGAGTGCCCTGTTCTTCAAAGTCTGCTTTATTTCATTCTGAATTAACAAATTTGCATTCTACCTGGTATTGTGAAGTATAAGAAATGCAGAAAAGAGAGGGTCATTGAGTTTTCAACATGGTCTTGTATTTTGGAAATGGCCATAGGCAGTGTGAAGCAGGTTTGCTCAATGCCTGCATGGAGATCCCATGGGACCATGAGGATGAACCATGGGTTGCATTGGAGACCCGGTGGAGATGCCGGGACCAATAGATGGCTTCCAAGGAGAGCTGCTGGCTCCAGATGAAGTTTTCCAGGACTGAGAGTAGCCTAACTGGAGGGGCGAAATTGGAACACCAGAGACTTGTTGCTGGTTAAAATTATTGGACTTGGAGACTTGTCACTGGCTAGAGTTGTTGGACTTGGAATTACAGAGTTTGATGTTTGCCCTGTTTAAATCTTGTATTGGTTGAATGTTTCTTCACTATGCTCAATGCATTCTTTTGCAGTGTGAATGTTTATTCTGTGCCATTTTGGTTTGGGGGGGGGGGTTGGTATTATGGCTCGGTTAAAAGATCTTAGACTATGGGGATGTATGAACATCATTGGAATGGATAAAAACTATGGAGACTTTTAAAGTTGGATGAATGCATTGCATTTTAAATCATGTATGGATATCAGTTTATGGGGGTCAGAGGTGGAATGTGGTGGTTTGATTCAGGTGTCTCCCATAAACTTAGGTAGTCTGAATGCTAGTCTCCCCAGCTGATGGCAATTCAAAATTAACGCCTTCTAGAGGCCAAGCATTGTTTGGGGGTGGGCTGGATGATTTTTGCAGCAATATGAACCAGACTGCAACAGAATCTTTGCCCCCAAACTTCTGTCCATGCAATTGTATGAGAGATTACAACCATTGATATTGGGTCAGCTGACCTGCATTGGGACAACAGAAAGAATGCAGTCTTTTGAAGGGGCCTCAATGCTGAACTGTCCTGTTCTTCAAAGTCTATTTTATTCCCCCCCCCCGGATTGACAAATTGACACCCTACCTGGTATTGTAGGGTATAAGAAACTCAGGAAGGAGAGGGTCATTGAATTTGCAATGTGGTCTTGTATTTTGGAAATGGCCAAGGGCAGTGTGAAGCAGGTTTGCTGGATGCCTGCATGGAGACCCTATGTAGCTGTGAGAAGGACTATGGGTTGCAGTGCAGACCCAGTGGAGATACCAGGACCATGAGACGGCTGCTAAGGAGAGCTGCTGGCCCCAGATGAAGTTTTCCAGGACTCTGACTAACCTAGCTGGAGGGGTGGAATTAGAACTCCAGAGACTTGTTGCTGGTTACAGTTATTGGACTTGGAAATTTGTCACCGGCTAGAGTTGTTGGACTTGAAGCTACAATGATGTTTGCCCTGGTGGTTTTAAATCTTGTATCGGTTGAATATTTCTTTGCTATGCCCAATGCCAACTTTTGCATTGTGAATGTTTATTCTGTGCCATTATGGGGTTTGGGGGGTTGTACTATAGCTCAGTTAAAAGACCTTGGACTATGGGGATGTTTGAATATCATTGGAATTGATAAAACTATGGGGACTTTTAAAGTTGCATGAATGAGTTGCATTTTACATCATGGATGATTATCAGTTTATGGGGGCCAAGGGCAGAATGTGGTGGTTTGATTCAGGTGTCCCCCATAAACTTAGGTGTTCTGAAAGCTAGGTTTCCAGCTGATAGAGGTTTGAGAATTAATGCCTCTTGGAGACAGTGTACTGTTGGGGGTGGGCTTATGGGTATTATCGCCAGTTTCCCCTTACCAGTGTTTGGCATACTCTCCTGTTGCTATGGTCCACCTTATGTTGGCCAAGGGGTTATGTCCACCCTCTGCTCATGCCATCATTTTCCCGTGCCATCATGGAGCTTCTCCTCGAGTCTGCAAGAAAAAAAAAAAAAAACCCTTTTTTTCTGCAAAAGTTGCTCTTGGTCGGGTAATTTCTGCCAGCAATGTGAACCTGACTACAACACATGGGGATATAGCCAGGGATGGTGGCGCACACCTTTAATCCCAGTACTTGGGAGGCAGAGGTAGGAGGATCACTGTGAGGTTAATACTGCCCTGAGACTACATAATTAATTCTAGGTCAGCCTGGGTTAGAGCGAGACCTTACCTTGAAAAACTAAAACTAAAACTAAAAAACAAAACAAACAAACAAACAAAAACCCTTGGGGACATTGCAGTCATGTGGAGGGCACTTATTTTATATTTTCAGTGTCCTTTGTCCCACCCCATGATAGTTAATGATGGCCTTGAAGGGAACAAGCCCTTCAAGAATGGAGCCTTGGGTTCAAATCACATCTGCTTTTATCTAGCCAAATGACCCTGGAATATAATGCTGCCTCTCTCACTAGAAAACTATGAGACTTAGTGAGACTGCTTGACTGACAATATGATGTGGTCCCTGTAACCTTGGTTACTTGCAGTAAGGCGTCAAAGGTAATGGAGGCTCACAGAAGACATACTGCCTGGGTGCATAATTATCTATTTAATTGTGCCAACCGGTCATGCCTTTAGGAATTTGCAGACAGACAGGTAAGAAGCAGGCGTCTCTGCAAGACCATGCTGAAAATGGCCGAGTGGTCGTATGGATTCGCCATCCCTGAAAAGGTGCAGCATAGCATCCACCCTCCATTCGGTTCTGATCACAGTGTAATCTTGCATGACCACAGTTAGGTTGGGGAAGAAGTCACGGACATGGGCCTGTCTGCCTAGGTTGAAATCTTACTCCCACCTAGCCAGAGTCACTAAGTGAGAAAAAGAAATGAAAGGAATTCATCTAGGAAAGGAAGAAGTGAAACAATGATCTATCTTCTTAATCCAGTGTTGAGGGTGGGTCTCCTAGGAAATGGACTTTGCTACTACTCTAGATGGTTCTGTGATGATGCACTAAACCTCAAGGGAAATGCTTACTTAGTAACCAGCCTTCACTTATGTCTGCATGCCTTCCTCGACAGGCATCTACAAGTCAGCGACCGTCAAGCACAGTGCGGTGTAAATTTTGTGATTAAACTAATTATGCAAAGTTACCCATGATCTTTCAAACGAAGAAGATGAACTTTCTGCTGATGACTTCAGTTAAGATTAGCAATTTTGCCAGGCGTGGTGGTGCACACCTTTAATCCCAGCACTCAGGAGGCAGAGGTAGGAGGATCGCTGTGAGTTTGAGGCCACCCTGAGACTACATAGTGAATGTCAGGTCAGCTGAGTTACAGCGAGATCCTTCCTTGAATCCCCCTCCCCCCCCCCGCCAAAAAAAAGGTTAGCAATTTTCCCTCTAGTCCTTCAGAAACACCTGCTTCTTCCCAACACCCTCAGCATTCTAAGAACATCACCACTTGGCTAAATCCATGGAAGATTAGTGAGCGCAAGATATCCTGATGTGATGTTATGCCCAAGACGTTTCCATTCTCTGATCATTTTTGTTTCCTTTCAAGCTTCCCAGTAAGGTAGTAGTTAAGACTGTAGTCTTTTCTTTTTAAAAAAATACTTTAAGATATTTTGCTTATTTATTTGAGAGAGAAAGAGTCAGATAGAGAGACTAGGTGCCTCTTGCCACTGCAAATGAACTCTAGGCACACTTTCTGCATTTGGCTTTACATGACAGTGGGGAATCAAACCCAGACTGTCAGGCTTGGTAGGCAAGTGCCTTTAACTGCTAAGCCGTCTCTCCAGTCCTGACTGTGGTCTTTTCATCTATATCACCCTGCTAAGGCTCAGCGGATATTGCAGTAGAAGGGGTGGAAAGAATGTAAGAACTGGAGAGAGGGGAGCAGTGGCATGGAGCAAAATCTTCCACACGTGACAACTAACTGCACCTCTGAACTCACAACTGTGTTTACCTACATAAGACCTGCACAAGATCGGGCCAGTCAACATTCCTCCACCCTGCCCTGAGGAGCTGGTGGCAGTAAAGGGGTACTGGGGAGAAAAGGGCCATTCTCTTCGGCGGCGGAGCCGCTGGTAAATGGTGGGAAGTAGCAGTTCAAATGGAGTGGGAAGGGGATAAGAGAGGGTAATGGGAGTATATATGATCAAAATACAATATATCAATGCATGAAGTTGTCAAACATTGAATTAAAAGTGTAAAAAGATCGGGGTCTTTGGAAACTCATGTCTTCACCATCCTTGTTTTTCCCTTTCTTTGCTGCAGGCAAGTTACTCACCAGTCCTTGTCCATCTATGTGATGGGATAGTGAGGAAAGCCAGTATGTTCATTAGATTGGCATTTATTTAAATATTAGAGACAGAGAGTGAAAGAGAGAGAGAGAGAGAGAGAGAGAATGGGCACGGCAGGGCCTCTAGCCACTGCAAATGAACTCTAGACACATGTGCCACTTTGTGCATTTGGCTTATGTGGGATTTGGAGAACTAAACCTGGGTCCTTACACTTTGCACCTTAACCACTCAGCCATCTCTCCAGGCTCTTGATTGACTTTTTTTTTTTTTTTTATTGACTTTTTGAGCAGCAACTGCCTACTTTCAAACCAGCCCTTTCTAGGTGTTTTGAGACACAAAGAGCAAACCAGCCACTCTTCCCTGTTCTCATGAAATTACTGTTGCTTTTTGTCTCACATGATGATGGGAGGATGTGGAATGCCTGCCATATAGTAGGTGGTCAAGAAACACTAGCTTCTGCTCATGTTTTTATCATTCCTATCACTGCAGCTATGAGCACATAGTTCTCCCACCCAGCACTGCCCACTGCTAAGAACTTAAGAACCCAAAAATAAAACTATTTTTAGTTTTACAAAGGCTCCAAATGTAAGTGTTTTTAATCATTTCTGTCCATCTCTGAATCTTTAGCAGAAGATATAATAATGCCCTCTCTCTTCGTGTGAGCCCAGAGCTGTAGAAAAATTTCTCCTCCAAAGTGTCTCATGTTTTATGTAGAAGAAACTATATAACACAAGAGTTCTCTCTCTCTGTCTCATCTCTCTCTGTCTCATCTCTCTGTGTGTGCCTGTCAGCTAGACTCTCACTATGTAAAACCAAGGGGTCTTCATACGATGACACATCAACTAGGATTCTTTGGCTTCAAGCCTCAGAAACGGACTCCAAATATAATAAGGCAAAGAGGAAAACAACTGGTGGGACCCTTCCTATAAGCCATGGGAAAGCTGACATGCTAGAGCAGATGCTATGGTGGTCATAGCAGCAAGCTATAAGCATATTTGGCTCAGTAGAGATTACTAAATAGTTTCCAAAAGTAGTGGTGTCAATACACACTTCTGTCCCAGTGCTGGAGGATATCTGTGCACTTTACATCTTCATCAACATTTAGTATTTTTAGACTTTTTGATTTGTGCTATGGTAGTGTGTGTAGATAAATTTAGTGCTTTTAATTTGCATTTCTGCAAATTAAATGGCTGATGGGGTTGATGATTGTATATGTGTATTGGACTTTGGTTTTCTCTGGTTAGGATAACCATTTGTTCAAACTTTCCAAGTATATTCTCCAAGCTGTTACCAAATTGTAGAGCTTGACTGTATGTTTTGAAGATTATCCCCATGTTATAGATAGATTTGAGTATCTTTGTCTACCTCATCTTGTGCCTATTTCCTCTCCTATTTTTAAAAATCCAATTTATCAGTCTTTTTTTCCTTTTAAGGGGGTGCTTTTTTCTTCTTTTTTATGAGAGAAAGAGAGAGAGAGAGAACTGGTACACCAGGGCTCTAGCCACTGCAGTCAAACTCCAGATGTGTGCACCATCTTGTGCACATGTGCAGCCTTGCACATATGTTACCTTGTGTGTCTGGCTTACGTGGAATCTGGGAAGTTGAACATGGGTCCTTAGGCTTCAAAGGCAAGCTCCTTAACCACTAAGCCATCTCTTCAGTCTAAGATGGATGCTTTTTTGTGTATTTTAAAGACATCTTTGCTTACTTTAAAGTCATGAAATTATTGTCCTGCAGTTTGTTCAAGAAGGTCATTATTTTACTCATTATTTTACTCTACCTGAAACTCATTCTTGGTTTTGTTATGTAACAAAACCGACTTTGCACCATTTATTTTTTAGAAAAAGACTCTTTCCCTTCTCTACTAATGATATATGCCCACTAATGTGGCTCTGTAATTTTGAGGACCCCAGTATTATTTTTTATAAATCATTAATGAACAAATTCAAAACTATCTTAAGTACCACAGTTCTAAAATAAGTCTTGATATTTGGAAAAATGAATTCTCTAGTTTTATATTACATATGTGTGTGTTCCTTTACTTAAGCCTTTGCAATTCTCCTTGAAGTTGGAAATGGGTTTTTCAATTTCTCCAAAGAAATCTAAATTGGAACTTTAAAATTCATTGAATTGATTAGATACGTCAATTAGAAGAGTATTTATATATTATGTAGTGAATTTTCTCATTCATAAACAGCATATATCATCTCTTTAGTTAAGTCTTGGTTATAGTAATGTTGCCTGGTGTTTCTGTAAATCTTGCAAATCTTTCATTATATTTACTCCTAAATATTTAATATGTGAAGAGAGTTTTGAATGGAAAATTTTTGTTTTCTTAATTGAATATTATACTTCATATTTTTAATGATTTATCTGCAGAATATGCCTAGTACTTTGTGTACACAAAATCATAAATGGTACCAACAATGATAGTCTTAATTATAATTTTACAGTGTTTATATTTTCTTCAGTTCTTATAGTGCTGGAGCCCAAACTCAGGGCCTCATGTATGCTAGGCAAACACTTAACTGCAGAGCTGCACCCCAGCCCCTGTATTGCTGTGTGTGTCGATAAGAGCTTTAGTTCATTGTTGAAATGCACATGGTAGCCACAGGTGTTCTCCACTCATGGTTAAACTCAGTGAGAGAGCTTTTAACATTTCACCACTGATATCATGGATTTTCTATAAATTAATTTTGTAAGATTAAGTTATTCTTTCTCTTATTGGAGATGTTATTATAAAGCTTTTAATTGTATTATAAAAGCTATTACTTATAAAGCATTTATTCCAAAAGCTAATAGTTTTATCTAGTGCTTTTCTGTTTTGGTTGAGGTGGCATAATTTTTCCTCTATGCATCAGAGTTTCAAATTATACTTTATTTATTTATTTTTTATTATTTTTTATTTATTTTTGGAGAGAGACACACAGACAGAGAGGGAGAGGGAGTCAGATAGAGAATGGGCATGCTAGCAGTCTGTCAGCTGCTGTGAATGAAATCCAGATGCATGCATCCCCTTGTGGGCAAGTGCAGCATTGCACCCTTGTGTCACTTTGCATCTGGCTGAATATGGGACCTGGAGATTGGAACCGGGTTCTTAGGCTTAACAGGCAGGCACCTTAACCGCTAAACCATCTCTCCAGCCCAAATTATACTTTATTTTTAATCACAAATCCAGCTTGGATTCCTGAATAAAGTTCCTCTATTGTGACATGCAATACTTTTCTATTTAATTGATTTGAATTGATTAATGTTGTTATGATTTTGTCATGCATATGACAGTAAATAATCTACAATGTTCTCTTCCTAATATCCTTTCAAATTTAAGTATTACAATTACATGTTGTTTTCTCTTTTCCCATTTCCAGGGAGAATTTGTTTAACATGACATTCTTTCTTGTTAAAATTCAGCTGTGAAGTAGTATGGGCCTGGAGGTAGCCTGTTAGCGTACATATGGGTAGGTTACTTTGCTTTATAAATAGGTTTTACTTATGTATAAAATTTTTAGTAGACACAAGACTATTCATATATTCTACTTTCTCAGCTTTATTTGGTTACATTTTTTCCTATTAATTTGATATTCTAAAGTTTAAATGTGTTGGTTTAAATTTGTAATATATCAAATTTCCAGAATAACTTATAATCGTTTTATTCTTAATGTCAGGAATCTGTGACTGGTGTACATATATGTGTGTGGCAAGTCCTCACCTCAGATTCTGATTCACTAGAAAGCCTCCTGGGACTTAGAGAAGCTTTCTACTCAGGCGTGTGGTTTATTATGGTGAGAGAGTACAAATTAAGTCCATATAGGAGGATGTGCGTGGGCTGAAGTTCCAAGAGAAAACCAACGCAAGCTTTAAGGTAGGGCTTATTGTGAACACTTCCTTCTGGTGCGGGGGCTAGTGTACGACCCAGCTGCTGACGTCACAACAGCTGTCGTTAGTCACACAAATAGCACAGAGACAAAGTTGAGCTTTAGTAATGGTCCTGGACCCTAGGCTCAGGTGAGCTTCCCTAGTTGGTGACACTTTGTATGCATTGTCATTCATCACAACTGGGGTGATTAAATGTCCCTGTGCAATTCCACTGGATAGAGTTCAAATTTTTATTCGATTTCATGATCTTTGCCATTTAATGGAGACAGTCTGAATAAATCTAATGTTTATCTGATATGTGTCCTTATGTCCACTATCTTACTGTTTTCTAGTTATTCAATAGGTTTCAAATTCCCCTTTTCTCTTCTATGTTCGGATACAGTATTTTGGCTACTATTTTATGTTTCCTTTATTAATTGTTATCTGTAATTTTATTGTTCTTTCCATGGCATACCAGATATTACAATGTGAATTCTTCAACTCTAGAGCACAATGAAAATTAATATTTTCACCAATGTCTTCTAAAGTTTTCATTGCATTTTTCATGTACACGCACATAGCAGACATGAACATTTAATTTTGCCTATATTTTAACTCTCTCAGGACATTGTCTGTCTAGACGATGTTAGGTTACCCTGATGTTTATATCCTTTTTGTTGCTTGTGTTTCCCCCATCCATATATTCTAACTGAACAGTCTAATGTTCCCCCTCCACATGACCACCACCTCATTATTTTCTTCAGTGCAGATCTACTATGAAATATTATTTCAGATTTCACTGGCCTGGAGATATCTTTTTTTTCTGCTCACATTTTTGGAAGATATTTTTACTTTCTATAGAATTACCAGTGCACAGTTGGCTTCTTCTAGCACTTTGCAATGGTCTCCCTTTGTTCTCTGCCTCCCATTGTGTTTGTGGGAAATTCACTGTCAGTCACATTGCTTCTCTGCAGAAATGGGTCTTTCAACTCTCACCCCTCTCTCCCTCCAATCAGCTGCTTCAAAATTTCTTTTGCCAATCAGCTGACAATGCCAGGGCCTTCAAGCTCCAGACCCATGTGCCATCTTTTGTTTCTGAATGGAATAGGTATATTTAAGCACCTTAACCACTAAGCCATCTCTGCAGCCCTTTTTCTGCTTTTTGATTATTTGTGATTGTGGTTCTTGGGATGGAAGAGATATCTAGCCTCTTGTTTTACAGAACTTTCACTCCAGTGTGCCTAAACCCATAATTCTATTTTGTTTTTGTTTTATAGTCACCTTATTTGGGCTTAAGAGCCTAATCTGCAGCAGGATAACTTCAGTTTGAGAAACTTCATTTATTTATTTGAGAGAGAGAAAGAGGCAGACAGAGGGAGAGAGAGAGAATGGGCAAACAAGCAAATCCAGACCCATGTACTGCCACCATTTGTGCTAAACCTGGCTAACGGGGAGATCAGGGACTGGAGTTCCCGCCCCCACTGGAGGCGTTCTTTGGACCACAGAATGAGAAGGGAACATTTACTGGGTGAACCAATGAAGGGGAGAGGTCACAATGTCAATAACACCTTAACCACTTTTCCTTCAGTTAGAAGAAAACTGGAGAACCTGGGTCCTTTGGCTTTTTCATCACTCCAGCCCCTGTTTTAATTTTTTTTTTTTTTTTTGATTATTTGCTGATTGTGGTTCTTGGGATGGGCTGGTCTTGAACTCAGGCCTCAGCCTCTCAAGACTGAGATTAAAGAAAGGTGTATGTTCTCCACCACTGAGCATTTTTGAAATGGAGCCACAAATTTCTTCTTCAGTTGTAGTAGCAAACAGAACTTGGAAATCTAGAACATGCAGTTTGTGCTAATAAACCCAGTGTTAGTCTGTCTAGATTTGTTTTTGTTTTATAGTCACAGGAAATACAACCTTTGATTGTCTGCCTAGGAAATTGACTTTTAATCTGCCATTTAGAAGAATAGCTGTTTCAGTTTTTGAGGAGAAGCGGTTCTCTTGTATTGTTTAAAATATTTTTAGCTTATTTTTTTTTTTTTTTTTTTTTAAATTTTTATGATTTTTTGCAAAACTCTTGGGGTAACCAATAATTGGACTATTCCATTCTTTCTATGGTAGGTGAGCCTTGGGGGTATCTGCTCATGGCTGACTAAATGTATATATTAAAGCTGCCCTGGGGACACTACACTAAATGTTCATGTATAATTTGCTATTTATTAGCTTTCTCTTTTCAGATGGTGATGACCACTGGGACGACACAAAAGGCAACATAGTTAGAAGGGATTGCCTAGCACTTTGTTCCTCCAGTGGCTTTTTTTGGTTTTGCAGCTGCCCAGACAGAAATTGGCCTCGATATCCATGATCTTGCAGAGTCAATACCTTTGCAAGACCCTCAAAATAGAAGAGAAAGATGATGTCATCAAATTAGGAGAGAGACCATGGCTGAGTTCTAAAGTGGAATGGAAATATCAGGTGGGGTTTAAAATATTTTTAAATATTTTTAAATATTTTTATTCCATTCTTTCTGGCCTCGGAAAAGCTAACTATAATTTGTTATTACTTTAAAATTTCTTTTTTGTTTTTTTTTTGGTTTTGCGAGGTAGGGTCTCACTCTGGTCCAGGCTGACCTGGAATTAACTATGTAGTCTCGAACTCTCGGTGATCCTCCTATCTCTGCCTCCCGAGTTCTGGGATTAAAGGCGTGCGCCACTACGCCTGGCTTTAAAATTTCTTCTTTTAAAAATTATTTACTTATTTGTGTCACTGTATGGGTGGAGGTGTGAAAATGCCACCATGGTACACATGTGAACTTCAAGGTGTCTGTGCTCCACCTTTTTTGAGACAGGCCCACCTAGCTGTAAAGAACATCAACTTGTCACATTCCTAAGACTAGTTAGCTGGCCCCACATCCCACTGTTATAGGCCTATTGGGGTCACAGATGTACACATTACTATGCATCTAGCTTTACATGAGTGCTGGGTAATTGACACCAAGCTGGTAGACTTTATAAACAAGTGCCTTTAACTCTGAGCCATCTCTCCAGACCCCTAATTTTTTTCAATGCTTCAATCTAAATATATTCTATTGACTTAGCTTCTATTTAATTCTTTGTTGAATTCTTAATTTCAATTATTTTTCAGTAATAAAATTTCTATTTAATCTTTTCAAATGCATTCAGGTCTCTGATGACATTTTGACCTTGTTGCTTCTTTTGTTGAGTGAGAAAGTCACAGTAATTTTAAAGTCCATGTCAGAGTGTACCAATAGCTGTATTGCTGTGGGTCTGGTTTATTTTCATTTTTCTCTTGGCTTTTGTTTATCAAGTAGTGTACTGTTGCAGTCTAGCAATAGTTATCGAGTGCTCTGGGTGCTGTTATTCACATCAGAGGTGCTTCTCTTTGCCTTGTTGGGCAGAATCTGGGCATACCATCTTAGTCCAGCACTCCGTGAACACATGCGAGGATCTGAGTCTACTTCCCATCACTCCCGTGTGAGGCCATTCGTCATTTGAAACCAAGAATGTTTGCCCAAAGCCCTTTTCTTCCTGGAAGATCTCAAGTTCCATTTCTTTTGGACAGGGTATCACTATGTAGTCCAGGCTGGACCTGAACTTGGGGTCCTCCAACCTTTGCCTCCGGAGCACTGGGATTACAAGCATGCACCATACACCCTGTTTCCTACCAGCCACACAGTTATCTCCCCAAGCTCTGCTCAACATGTCATTTCTGACAAATTATCAGCTCCCTCAACTGAAAAAAGATGTGGAAAGTTGAATTGATTTGTGGGGTCTGTTTTTTTTTTGGGGGGGGTTGTTTGCATTTCTCTTTCTTTCTAGGGTTTTGTTCTCCCCAAGTCTGGCTTCCTTGCAAATTCCAAATTGCAATTTTTCTGTCCCCAAGCACCAATATCTTTGATTGACTCCTTATTCCTGGCATTTTCTACAGCTGACCTTGGTCTTGGTGGGGCTTTGGTCTGGGTACCTTTCATGGGCACCACTCTCCCCAGTGCAATGCTTACATGTGATGATGCACATCATTCTATAGGCTTAGATACCTCTAGATTACATATAGTTCTTGGTGTAATATATTGACTCTCTGAATATGTGTAGCATTGCTTATGGAGCACTGATGAGAAGAAATGTGTGTTCATGTTCAGTATAGGTGAATTCTATTCATCATTTGTTCCATCTCCAGATGCAGAGCCCACAGATAAGGAAGGTGGTCTTTTTAGTGTCCCCTTCTCCCACCATTTGCTGCTTATGACTCAACATTACTCACCCCCCTTTACTTCAGGACAATTGTTCTTTACATTCTAGTTGAGTTACTCTCTCAGCTCTCCCATACCTATAGATAGATTTCTAAAAGGCTACCCAATTTTTCTAATTGCTGTCAGCAGATAGAGTGGTCAAGAAGGGAATTGGTTTTAAGAATCACTATCAAAAAACCCTGAATTTTTTTTTTTTTTTTTCAAGGTAGGGTCTCACTGTAGCCCAGGCTGACCTGGAAATTTACTGTGTAGTCTCAGGTTGGCCTCAAACTCATGAACTCATAGCGATCCTCCTACTTCTGCTTCCCAAGTACTGGGATTAAAGGCATGTCCCATCACACCTGGCATAACATCCTGAATCTTAATACAAGTATGTTATTATATGTGCAAAATTACTACACCAATTATGCTGGTAACATAAACAAGTGCTGTGTGCTAGGTTAGGACTATCCAGGTAAAAACCACATGATTCAGAGCTGGAGAGATGGCTTAATGGTTAAGGCATTTGCCTGCAAAGCCAAAGGATGATCAGGTTCAACTCCCCAAAACCCATGTGAGCCAGATGGACATGGTGGCACATGCATCTGGAGTTCATTTGCAGTGCTTAGAGGCTCTAGCACACCCATTATCTTTCTCTCTCTCTCTCTCTCTCTCTCTCTCTCTCTGCTTCATTCTCTCTCAAATAAGTAAATAAAATTTAAAAAAAAACATGATCCTTCTGGGGTCATGGTAAGAGCTTATCAATGCAAAGCAGAAATGTACAGATTTCTGTGTGATCTTTACTCCTAGCCATAAATGGACCATTGCCAATCTCTTTTGGTTTTTATTATTTTTTTTTGAAAGGCCATTGTATACTAGATCAGATTCCCATTTTAACTCATTTAAAGATTTTTTTTCTGACTATCCACAGAAATGAATAATAGGTTTAACAGAAGCCATATAATAATAATAATAATAATTTTTTTACCTCCTGGAATGTATCAATAAGTAGAGACTTAAAAGAAGTAAACAGACTTTAAGGAAAAACACTCTTGAAGTATTCAGAATATGTCCCCGACAGGAATTTCAGTGGGAATTTAGAGAGGGTGGGCCTCTTGCAGCTGGGTGAGCTAGGAGGAGAGAGGCGCTCGGGGCGGCTTTCTGATAGAGTATGCAAATGGACAAGGGGGCAGGAGTGCGGAGCCAAGGTATGGCAGGTTTTATGAGGGACATGGAAAGAAATAAAGTAAAAGGCTTTTTCTCAATGCAAAAGGTGATGATTTGCAAGACTGGAATTTGATCTTGCACTTCAGAATAAACCAGCCATAACCTGATTTTTTAGAACCCCCCCCCCCATGTATTCAACTAAAAAAAAAAAGTGAGAGGGGGTGGTGGCTGAGCTAAGCACACACAGGGCCCTGGGTTCTATCCTCGGCACCGTAGGGAAATAGCAACAGGCCCGCAGACACATGCTGCTTTGGGGTCAGTTTCGTTGCCTCATAAACAAACTCCTGTGTATGTAATTATAACTAATATATGGGAGGAATGGACAGGGATGAACAGATGTTGAAGCCAAATGAGAACATACAGAACACAGCAGTGTGGTGTAAAGACCTGAGTTTATATGGTACAGCTGGCTGCATCACGTGGGCTTTTTATTATTATTTATTTACAAGGTGTGGCATCTGGTCTCCTATTGTCAAGCCTCGATTTGTCTTGCAGTTAATTCTCTCCTAATACAAAGGAGCTTAGGCACAACAATTGAGAAACTTAACTAAAAATTATCCATGTAAAGAGACACTCAGGAATTTTAAAAGGTCAAGCCCGAGTTACTGTCAGAACTCAGTTTTAATTTCTGCATTTCAAATCTGGGCTTCCAGTGAGAAAACCTGGGTCTATTTGGCTTGCGTTGGCATGATGCTGGGTGAGTGGGCTAATGGATTTTCCCCCACTGAGATGCCCGCTGAAGTGGTGCTCTCTAGAGAGAGGCAGCAAGTTAAAAGATGTAGGGAAATATATGCTATTAACAAGAGTGAAAGCTGACCTAAATATACCTTCAACGCATTCTAAATGGGCCTCTTGGAATTGTCTTTCTTTACTCTGTACTTTTCAGATTGCCGCTGTGAACCCAGTGGTTATGGAACACGCCATCTCAAAATCACAGATTCTCCATCAACATGGCTTCTATTTGGAGATAGCCACCAAAGGTCATGAACTTCCTGCCATGCACTGTTAACTGCATTTTCAAGTTAGCTAGCTTATCAAATGTTCTGGGTTGAGAAAGCTGCACAACTTTCTTTCTCCTTAGCTTTCTATCACACGTGCCCAACAGCTTGAGGGACAGGATCATTTGGATGAAAGCAAGACTTTATAGAAAAAAGCCATGTTGATTGGAAGCATCACTGAAAATCATGAATCCTGAGTTTCATCCCAGTGCCAGGGGATGATCCAGTGGACCCCATAGGCTTGTTTGGAATATTCGTTGAAACAAAGTAAGGAAAGTTGCAGGACTAATAGCTGGTTCATGGTAAGTATTTAGAAAACACTAACTAGTGTTTCTAATCTGATCTTTCTTCTATACAAAGGGGTAAGCATGCTCATAGTGCTTATTTTCAAGATTAACATTTTCTGAATAATGTTTTTTTTTTTTTTTTTTTTTTTTTTTTTTTTTTTTTTTTGGTAGGGTCTCACTCTGGTCCAGGCTGACCTGGAATTCACTCTGTATTCTCAAGGTAGCCTCGAACTCATGGTAATCCTCCTGCCTCTGCCTCCCGAGTGCTGGGATTAAAAACGTGTGCCACCACGCCCGGCTATAATCATTTTCTTAATAAATCATCACTTCAGTTTCCACATGGACAGCTGCCCTCTGTATGAAGCTCTCCATGACACCACTTCCATCATCCTGACTCCATCACTTCCTCCTCTGGACCACCATGGCACAACCTTCATCCCAGGAACCTACATCCAGAGCCTTTCACTATTTTACTATATCCACATGTCTTCCCAGTCTAAATCAGCTCTCAGCCAGTCCTTGCCTGTGAACAGTACGCTCCCTGAGCTGCACCCATGGCAGACTGAAGGCCTCGGGAGGAAGGCTGGGTGGAAACAATAAGCCTCTCTGGTACGTGGAAATGCCACCTGTTACTCCAAGAGCCCATGCTTTGGGCAGAGTTTGAGCTTCTCATTGCCCATTTATACCTCTCCTTGCTATATCCCCTTTATTGTCTTCAAAGACCAGGGCTGACTGGAGCAAGCTGAATCCCCAGTTGCCCTGTCCCTATATCACTGACGCATGACATTTGGCAACCCTTTCAGCTTCCCAAAGCCTTAAGAAGCTTGGCCTCCTGGCTAGGAATACTACTTCTCCATAAAGAAACTATTTCCAAGTCAAGTAGACATTCCTGTGACCTACACCAATTTAGGAAGTTAGCAAATGTTCCCTGTTCCTCCCGCAGACCATATTTTATTATTGGATTAATGTGCAAAAAGCCCCTATTTGGGAGCACCAAATATTTACTTTGGAGACATTCTCTGGTTTTATCATGGATTTGTCTTGTACTATCAACAAATTACTGCAGGCTGCCTAAAGAACTATGGAATTAAAGAAAATACGCATAAGGCTGGACTCACTTGGAGGCATATATTTTTTCATTTAGGGAGGGGAATCAGTGAAGAGTGACATCTGGTCACCCATTGATAGGTCTCGTGACCTCTCTCATAAATCATGCAGAATTTTTTATTTTTATTTCAAGCATATGGGCTGCTTTAAGATTAAGAGCCAGATGTTTATGTCCAAAGTTCAATTTTGGGGCTTAGTTCTATATCATAAAGCACAATTACAATCCCTCCACCAAGCCAGGTAAAACATAGTAAAGTGACAACTGTGGTGGGGCCATGAAGTAGCCGCAGGAATGGTCAAGAGGCTCCTGTGTTGCTGCTCAGAGAGCGGCTTCCAGGAGCTACATAAATTCTCCGTTCTAAAGGAAATATTTGTAAGAAGGAAGTGCAGTATTACTGAGAGCTTTTTTTTTTTTTTTTTCACTGACACATCCGTATATGTATGGGCAAGAGGGCAAAGTAGCCTTCCCTAAAGGCTGTGATCCCTTTTCCTACTGCACTTGGTCCCATTTCTGAAATGGGGAGTACTATGAAAATGGTCTGCTTGCCCATTCAACGTGGCAGTCTTCTCCCTGAGCATGCTGAAGGTAAGACAAGGCTTTTGAGAAATCTGTTGAGCATCTCTCTGAATGTTTCCCCATTTCTCCATCTCCACTACTGTGCCTCTCAGCCACCATGTCCAATTCTGGGTTTGTGTTTAATTTAGATGATGCAATTGTCCTGTATTGAAAGTGTACATGCATGCACAAGGGCATACACACACACACACACACACACACACATTTAATGGCCTTCCAATCGCGATGTTGCTTCAACATGTCTGCTTGGATATATAAATATAGTTTTGATGATCTTTGGGAAAAGACAGTAGTCCTTAATCTTGCATACCAGATCAGGTTTGCCAAGCACGCTTTTTTCCCTTCTGTATCCAGGCCTTCTCCCAGATTCCAAGATGTCCCTTGTCGTTGCTGATACACAACCTCTGGCCATGCTGTGTCTTACACCTAGAATGCCCTTTCCACCCACGCTACTGGACCTACTTTACATCAATTTCCCATCAAAGCAGAATGCAGTCTTCTTAGCACTTGACCACAGTTGGAATTTTACATTCATGCTGACATTGTTTGCTTAGTGAGTTGTTCTCCTAATGCAGTAGTGCTTTGTAAGTACCTGCGCTCCATCTGTTCTTCTTTGTCTCAATGCTGCTATGCCTGCAGATAACAATGTATCAGGGTGAATGTATGATTCCCCCAAATGCGAAGCTTCACAGAGGGAAGTCAAAGCC
Source organism: Orientallactaga sibirica (assembly GCA_036365145.1). Lineage (NCBI taxonomy): Eukaryota > Metazoa > Chordata > Mammalia > Rodentia > Dipodidae > Orientallactaga > Orientallactaga sibirica. The sequence continues at coordinate 5,383,364 of JAEOAD010000030.1, forward strand.
AATGGCCTTAACCCAGAAATCCACGTGTACATTGACTAAAACTAATAGCCATGGATTCTGAGCTCAACAGCCCTCCAAGGCAATTATGTCAAAGAATGTGGCCCTGCCCATTGTCTTGGACAGGTATGTGTTAGAAGCTTAAGAAATGAAAGGACAGGAGGCGCTGTCTGTGGAGTCTTCCAGTGGGATAATCATAAGGTTGGGGGTTTAGGAATTAAGGAAGCATAGCTCATGTGAAGTACACCCATTCCTATGGCTGGAGAAAACTTGCCTAGATCTCTGTAGGCACCTCTCATAGTACCTAGGGGGATATGTCTTAGTTCGTTTCCTGTTGCAACTAGGGGATTTAAAGAGGTTTAATTCCTAATTGTAAAGACTACATAAAGCCTAAGGTCAGGGGACTGCAACTGGTTAGGGACTTCTTGCTGGTGAGGACTCATGCTGAAGGGTAGTAGGATGTCCCATGGCAAGAGGGACAGAGAAAACCAGATTTTATAACACATCCACTCTCAAGATCACCAATTAATTCACTAACCCATAATTCATTCATGGGACCAGAGAGCTCTGACCCTAACTGCCTCATAAGGGTCCACATTTTAATACCTCACTGTGGGGATAAAATTTCAACATGAATTTTGCTGAAGACATTTAAGCCACAGAAGTGTCATTCTGACTGTTAAAAACATCATAATTCTTTGCTCTTGAGTAGATGAAATCTGATGTGGTTAACTAAGGTCTTTTGGCTCGTGACATATAAACCAAAGATGCATTTGCTCATATCTGGGAGAAGTTTGAAGAGCCCAAGCATGATTGTTGCTCTGACTACAATGGAAGTATTCTGTCGACCGAAGTCTGGGCTGTAGTGTTATGACTCGCCAATCTGTGCAAGAAGTAATGATAATAATAAATTAGCTTTTTTGTGTGTTCAGCCGCTGAAATTTGGGGTCCATCATAAGTGATCGAGTTACTGGTCCCACTAACATGACTGCTAAAATCAGAAGGGTGGGTTATGACAGAAGTAAAGGGATAAAAATGGAGCAAAGAGGATGGATGGATCCATGGAAGGATACACACACAGAAGAGATGGGAAATGGGTCACTCCTGTCGCTGAATGAGATGGGTCTCTTCCAGAATTCTGCTTCAGAACAGAGACTAGAGAGTGTGTCTCAGGGTCCAGTCTGGCCAGACACTTGCTGGTGTCTCAAAATGAAAAGAACAGGATACACACACACACATACACAGCCCACCTGCTTCTGTTCCTTCTTCATATCACAGCCAGTCACTGGGCATAGCAACATGCAAATACTTAACCCCATCCATACCTGCCCACACGAAGTAAGAGTCCAAAAACACATTTCCCACCCGAAATCCCCTGCCTCTGCTCTGTCTCTCTCTTCCTTAGATATGGCGCATACAGATTAGGAAAAAGAAAAGAAAAAGAAACCAGAGGCTGGAAAGATGGCTTAGTGGTTAAGCGCTTGCCTGTGAAACCTAAAGACCCTAGTTCGAGGCTCGATTCCCCAGGACCCACGTAAGCCAGCTGCACAAGGTGGCACATGCATCTGGAATTTGTTTGCAGTGGCTGGAGGCCCTGGTGCGCCCATTTTCTCTTTCTCGCTCTCACCTCTTTCTCTGTCTGTCTGCTGCTAATAAATAATAAAAACAAACAAACAAACAAACAAAAAGAAACCAAATGACTGATAGTTCCAGGTATATAAGAAAATTTTGTATTCATAATGACCTGCCTTTTCTAAACTTTCTCTAGTGAACACTTGCATTACCACAAACCTGAAGCAAATTGTATTAAAAATTACACAGAGAATGAGTTTTCAGTACAAAAGTCAACTTTAGATTATGAAAATAAGCACAGCAAAAATGCACTCTAGGTAGGAAGACTAAAGTCTTGGAGACTGCCATCTTTGCAGTCATGTCACCAGCAGGAAGCAAGGGGGTACAGTCCTCATTTTCAGGATGCTATGTAATGGCATTGCTCTGCTGGCAACGTGGTCCAATTTGCCCCCCATTCTCTGTAGAGATTCTATTTCATAGAGGAAGACCAAAGGCTGAAAGTACTAGGTCAACCTGGCCCCAATGATAGAATAAATTCTTTTTGCCAATGTATTTAAGTTGTCAGGGCTTGGGGTGCCTGGAAGATCTGCTCTACTCTAGGTTCGGTGATGCACACTGCAATAAGCTGCATATCTGAAAGAACAGCATCCCTTCATTAGAACGTCAGAAAAGCCAGCGTCTTGATTCGGGCCCCTGAGAAGAAATAGAGACTTGTGTGCAGAGCGCTGGTGATGGTCTGCTTCCCCAGCCCCCGTGTCCCCTTTCTATGTCTTTGCAGACATTGACAAGATTTAGGTGAGGAGACAGGCTTGGGGTCATGAAAAGCTCATTTTTCTCACTGGAAATAACAAACCAACAGCAAAAGGGACCCAGGAACTTGGGTACCAATCCTGCTGCTTTTTATTATAATCCCTGTTGTGCTTATAAGGACTTGGCTGTGCACCAGACAGTTGTCCATAAGCCCTTTCAGTCTCTACAAGTAAATGAAGGAGATTTTATTACCCTCATTATAAACATGAGGAAACTGAGGGCAAAGTGAATTTAACAAAATGCAACCATGGCTACTAGGTAAATGAATCTCCATCCCAGGCCAGAATGAGTTCAAAGCCCATACTGTCTCCGTATTGTCTATAGGAAAACACACTTGCATTGATTTAGAAGCTGACACAAGGAAAATGAAAGTTAGGTGCTTTCCCACAGTTCCTTATCAGCTCAGTGAGTGAAACCACAAGAACCAAGGATTAAATGTGGTCAAGTTCATGTGTTTCTTTAAAAAAAAAAATGAATGGAGAAGACATGAAATGTCTACATAACCGGCAAGCACTTTCTTTTAGACTTTTAAATTCACCATTCCTGGCTTTATGGAAATCAAAAAGGAAGGAGGAATTTGGAGTTACTTGGAAGGAAGTAGGTTGATGGATGTGTTAGGACTGGAAGAGTACTTGGTTTGATGTCTTCTGCAGGCTTGGGAAAGGTACAGAAAGCTGATGTGAAAACTCTATTGCGTAGGTTATTTTTTTGGACCAGGGAAAAAAGAGGTAGTATATCTTGAGAATTACACAGCCTTATTTTTTTTTTCTCAAAATATTCATTTAAGCTTCAAGTGGAACCTAATGTTTACTTATATTATTCTTTAATAAATCCATTTTGTCAATCAGTTTCTCTGAAGCCATAGTTACTGGGGTGGCTTGAATGTGAGATGTCTCCCAGAGCCCTAATGCTTATGTGTAAGCTTCATTGTTGATAACCAGCTGGTGTGGAGCCTTGGTGGAGGAGTTGTGTCCCAATGCAACAGGACTTCAGGTTCATTCGCCCAGCCCCACTGGGTATAGCAAGCTCTCTTGGACTGCTTCCTTCCTGCTGAAATGTGATGATGTGAGCCAGCTGTCTGCTCATGCCATGCTTTCCCTGCCATGATGAAACTTGCTATAAGCAGAAGCAAACCCTTCCACCCATATGTTGCTTCTGATCAGGTGTTTTGTGCCAGCAATGAGGGCGGCATTGCTGTTCTCTGCAATGTTTAACTGTTATAAGGTAATTACAGAAGTTATTGAAAGGAATAAAATCAATTTATTTTAAAAAGTGCATGATGACATACTCAGTCACAAAAATGCCAAGAAATCAATATTATTTGCTTCTGGGTCCATAACTGTCGTAGACCTCTCTCATTCCGTCTCTCTGTTTCTCTCACTTGTTCTCAGTCTCCTTCGGGTTCTGTAAAGGACTGTAAACTAGTATAAAGTTCCCCCAACACAAAGTTAGTATAACGGTGAGCATTTAAAATTCATGGCTGCAAAGTGAACATCTGGGATACATTCAAAAGAAGGGAGAAGTATGAAATAAGAACATTATTAATAGCTAACATCTTGCGAGAAATGAATCAAGGGACAACCCCGTTTCTTAGCATCATCTGAGGGAAAAGGCCCAAGCCCCTGAGTACAGCACTACCGTGGAAGGAGATGTGACCTCCAGCATCACCTTGGAGAGGTGAACTTTTGCATGTGTTAAACTGCTGATAGTGTCTGCACACTCTTCGTTCCTCCTGCTTTATGTGTTGCTGAGGGAAGATCTTTGTAGTTAACAAGGAGTTTTTTCTTCACCAGTGAAGTGGGATCTTCACACTTGTGCTTTGCAGTAGCGACTCTCAGCCCTGCGGTTTATTTTTGTAATAATTAATAAAATGTCACACTTCTTAGCTTCTTTGCTCTGCCCAGAGAATGGCTTGCTGCCACCTCCCTGGGTGCTGTTGTGGGAAATGATGTGATGAGAGGATCCAGCCTCGGGAGAGAAAGCAGAACAAGGCTCTTATGTTCCAATTGAGTACTCAACGGCAGCATCGTGGATGGTGACTGCGTGCAGTGCTGTCGAGCTGGAGACCAGTATTTATAGGGCTCAGGGTTGAAATGCTTCAACCAACTGCCTACATCATTAAGAGGAAAGCCATTCTCTGTTACTCTTATGTTAGGGGAAAAGAAAAGGAACTCACTTACTTGCAAGGAACCTAGTGAACATATCTCAAACTAAACCGCCAAAGCAACTGACTGAGTTTTGATGGTAGCAGGATTATCATTTGTGCATTTCATGAATATTTATGGGGTGTCAATGAGCCTACAGGCACCGTTTGTTATCCCTGGTGATACGCTTTTCAATAAATGAAAGAGATCTGAAGGACATATACTTTGGGGAAGAGATCTTTGATCTTGAAGTTTGGGTCACCTTAAGGGGTCATCCACCGCATTATAAACCCGGAAGGAAATCTAACAACAGAGTTCCAAGTGTTTTGTTTTGGTTTTTTTACAGCCCATCTTGTAAGCAACCACACCTATTCCTGAGTAATTGTACCATTCTCATCCCACCATCACTAGCAAGAGCAATATGTATGACAGTTATGTTTTCTCATAAGGTTTCTTTGTGTGTGGGGGGGGCTGGCGGTGTGGTGCGTGGATGGTGCATATGATATGTGGTATATGCATATGTGTATGCAGATGCATAATACTCCAAGAGCAGAGGAGAATGTTGGGTGTCCTCTTAACACTCACCCACATAATTCTTTCCTTGAGATGGGAATTCTTCCTCAATTTGGAGCTGCTGGCAACAAGCTCCAGCCATTCTCCAGTTTCCACCCACTGTGAACTGGAGTTACAGACCTTCATGCCCTTGACTAGCATTTTATGTGGATTCTGGCCCAAGAGAACCTTATGCTTAAATAGCACATGCTCTTAACCAGTGAACATTCACTCCAGTTCTCAGGTGTTTTGAACGTTCACTATTAATATGTCTTATATTTGATATTTATGTCTTAGTTTTTTTTTTTTTTTTTTTGGAGAGAGACAGAGAGAGAAGGAGAGGAAGACAGACAGAGAATGGGAGTGCCAGCAGCCTCTCAGCTGCTGCGAATGAAATGCAGATGCGTGCACCCCCTTGTGGTCAAGTGTGGCATTGCGCCCTTATGTCACTTTGCATCTGGCTAAATGTGGAACCTGGAGATTGGAACTGTGGTTCTTAGGCTTAGGAGGCAGGCACCTTAACCGCTAAGCCATCTCTCCAGCCCTTATTTATATGTCTTAGTTCTTTACTCTTCTTAACAACCCCATGAGTTAAGTTGTATTAGAACCCTTATTTTACATATTGGGAAAATGAGGCAGATATGTACTAGCAATTGGGCTAGTATCTCTCTCATTCTGCCTTTGCAGCACTCCAGTCTGTCATTCTGTAGAGCAACCCTCAAAGAATCAGGAACTTTCATATCCATCCTGGTCTCTCTTCCAAACCCTATGTATTAGTCACTTTAGTGTAGCTGTGATCCAAATCCCCAAAAAGTTAAAGGAGGAAGGTTGTCCTTTGTCTCTAGGTTGTAGAGGGCTTAGCCTGTGCTTGAGTTGTGCACCTGGCACCTGGCAGAACACAGAAGCAGTTTAAGAACATGGGAGGAGCTTCTTCACCTCAGGGTGAAAGGAGAGAGAGGAAGAGAGAGAGAGAGAACTCCAGGACAAGACACAGTCCCCAAAATCCTGCCTCACGTGATTACCTTCCTCCAAATAGGTCCCATCTCCTAAAATCCCCAGACCCTTTCAAAATAGTGCCACTATCTAGAAACCAGGCATTTAACACGAGCTTGTGGGGGATATTTCCTACTCAAGCCATAACATCTTATCCTACCAGCATAGGAGAGAAAATCTCCCACTATAGCCAAGATAAAAGAAAAGAAAAGAATAAAACCTCCACCTCATTCAAGATTCACACATCATTTTATGAGCTGACAGAACACAAACTTCCAGACTGCATGTTTTACTTAGAAGGTTGTCTAAATGAATGACCAGAAAATGCTCTCAAGGTATTGATGAAGCAGAAGGTACAGCCTCAAACTTGAAATGGGAAAGAACTATAACACTTCATATTTGAGCTCATTGATTACTGTTTGATCATACCATGCTGCCTGAGAAGCTAAGTCCTAGGACATCTCTTCAGGTAACTTCAGAAAGAAAAAAAGTATACGCCTGTGAAATCAGATCCTCTGCCAACTTGATTTGATAAGCTCTTTCTTATGCTTCGCAAACACTACTTTGTATGATGTTCAAGCCCTCTGGGAGGAAAGAGAATACCTATTCTTACCCTGGGACACATGTGGGAACTTAGAAAAGAAAGAGATTCCTTACAGGACACTAGTATGAAGTGTTCCCACCCAGCATCCTTCCACAGTAAAGAAGTCACTTGAGGGAATAGTCCCTGAGGCCAATTCATTCAGCAGCCAAACTTTAACAGCACCAGCACTTTGGCCTCAGATCCACTTGGAGCCAAGGGTTCCCCAAAGGATTTTTCTTGCACCACACTCAGTGTCCCTTTACTGTGCACACTGAAGCAAGTCCCAGAAATCACTCTGAAACACGCCATTGCTTTAAGACATTACACAAGTTTGGGCAGCTAGACTTCTGTCATTTGCTCATTAATGTACTTGGCAATCACACAGCAGGGCTTTTAAATCTATTGGCTCAGACAATAGCAAAGCAGACTACACGAGCGTTTTAAAATAGGGCTGTGACCCTCTTAGGTATGCCATGCTGCCTCATCCCTGAGACACGTTGGAGCTCTAGTATGTCATACAGATGGCCAATCTGTTTCTTTTGCTCAACTACAGAAGTGGTCATCGGGAGATGGGAAGGGCACACAAAGGAGGCTGCTCACAAATCTAACCCTTAGCCTTCCTCTGTGTGTGTGCGCACGTGCGTGCTTGCATGCCTTCACATCTGTGTCCATGCCCCACCTGCTCAAGTAACTGGGGTAAGACTGGGAGGAGATCAGCCACCTGGGCACCCTGGTCTGGAGGCTGATCATTTGAGTGTGAGGAGCTACTGAGAGAGGGGGCGAGAGGGCCTTAGGGGTTTCTTTCTGCTGTTCTTTCCTTGAAGGTTCCAAAGGCTCTCTCAGTCTCCACTGGGAGCCAGCACAAAGTTTTCCCCCAACTGAAAACTGTGTTTTGATATTAAGTAACAAAGTTTATAAAGCAAGTCAAGATAATTCCCATCTACTTTGAGTTTTAGAGAAATTCTGAATAAACGTATTACACATCTCTCATGCAGAGAATTGATGAAACCCACTCTGGGCTGTCCATATATATTGAGGGGCTTTTTGTTTCTTCCGTGACTCGCACACTCCATTTCCAGGTGATGCCATCAGTGGCCCTCTTATCAGTGTCAATAATTCCATTTGGCAGGCCGCAGCTAATTCTTTTCATGTGCTAATGATTAATCAGACAAGCCTATTTACTAATGTATCAGAATGCATTAGAAACATAAGGTAATGGCGGACAGAACATCAATTCAAATATAAATGAACTACATTTACATTGGATATCTATTGACTCATGTCACAGAATGAAGTAGAAAATGCAATTTACTTGTAAACCATTAAAATGAATGAAAATAGAATTTCAAACTCTATCTTCAAACATAACTTTATTGACTTGGCTGTAAGCCTTAAGGGAGGGTCTAACTAAGTTTAAAATATATAAATAACATACTAATTCATTTTGCCATAAAAGAGTTAGTGTGTCACCTGCTAACTACAATGGAATTTGCTGAAGTTGGAACTAACACAAAGTAAAGAGGTCACAGGGTATAGTGTGAGGACATGTTAAAGATCTCATGTTTTGGCTTTCTGATTTTAGCTCTCTTCTAACTTACTTTGGTCTAAAAGCTTGCATCTGTGCATGTCTCAAGGGCACTGGACCATATCTTATAAACTCAAAATACAAAATTAAAACTTATGGGAGGGAGAAGAGTGGAATGCTAGGAATTAGGGCAGATGAAGTTATACTAGTAATCCTTGTATAGACAAAAACCCTGGAAACCAAGCCCAGAGGAGTCTTCACTGAGATCCCATTGGCTGGAAAGGAATATTGTAAGATACACAAGGAAAGATTACAAGCAGCAAATGAACACAGAGAAGTGGATAGGTATGGAAAACATCTGTCACTGGTAGGTTGCACATGAAATAGACAAGACGCCTCAGATTTTCCCAAGTTCGTAAGAACAGACCAAATTTGAGAAACCTGAAGCTGTCCAAAAAATAGTTTTGGGGGGCTGGAGACATGTCTCAGCACTTAAAAGCACTTCTTGCAAAACCTGGTAGCCTGGGTGCAGTTCTCCAGTACCCATGTAAAGCCAGATGCACAAAGTGGCACATGCATCTGGAGTTCATTTGCAGTTGCAGGATGCCCTGGTGTGCCAATACCTCACTCACTCTGTTTCTCTTTTTTTCAAAGAAATATTTAATTTTTATTTATTTATTTGAGAGAGAGACAAAGAGGTAGAGAGAGAAGGAGAGAGAGAAAAAATGGGCACCCCAGGGCATCCAGCCACTGCAAACAAACTCAAGAATGCATGTGCTACCTTGTGCATGTGGCTTATGTGGGTCCTGGGAGTTGAACCTGCATCCCTTGACCACTAAGCAATTTCTCCAGCCCAGTTTCTCTGTGTTTTTCTGTCTCTCAAATAAATAAGTATAGATAGATAGATAGATAGATAGATAGATAGATAGACAGATAGATAGATAGATAGATAGATAGTTTTTCCTCCAAATCCATGGACTCAGGTTTAGCCAAGCATGAACTGAAAATATTTGGGAAAAAAACACAAAAACTTGCATTTGTACTGAGTATATAAGCCTTTTTTTTCATGTCATTCTCCAAGCAACACACTGAAGCCTACAGATAAGTGAAAGCCTATGGGAAGATGAGTCTGAGTCTGAATTCCATGTAAATAATACACCATGCAGGTTTGGTTATCAATGGGAGTCATGGAACCATCTCCCACAGACACAGAAGGATGCCTGGTTACTGAAGTCCAGAACTCAATGTGTGTGTGTGTATGAAAACTCAACCCATCCAGATGGCCAATGGCTTTTGCAGTAGAGACTTAGGGAACTGTCTAGCTTTTTAAAATCCAGTCTTTTTCATGATCTTATGGGAAATGTGATAGAGTATTTAAGGGAAAACTCTAACCTACCTGCTTCCCTTTCTTTTTATTTATTTATTTATTTATTTATTTATTTATTTATTTATTTTTTTGGTTTTGCAAGGTAGGGTCTTACTCTGGCTGCTTCCCTTTCTTAAAGTTCTCTTCTTCCTAGACTGACCTGCAAGGTGCTAACATAATGAAATGTGAAGGGAAACTGCTATTTCCCAAAGCAGATTCCTCAAAAAATAATTAAGAGAGTTAGGTTGATAAGCATCTCATGGTCAGATGTGTTCAGGAAATTTATCATCCACTTTTCCCTAACTTATTATAAATTCACATATAGTAGTTTGAATGAAATGTCCCAGATAACCTCAAATGTTTTGAATATTTGGTTCCCAACTGATAGCAATTTGGGAAAGTTGTGTGGCATTTGAGAGGTGGAGCTTTGCTGGAGGAAGTGTGTCACTGAGAGCAGGCTTTGGGATTTTATAGTCCAGTCCCCCCTGCCAGCACTGGCTAGCTCACTTTTGTGTTTTTCTCCCTACTGCTGATATGTGACAATGTGAGCTAGCTTCCTGCTCATACCATTACTTCCCTGCCACGAGGAAACTTCCACTCAAAACTGCAAGCCAGAAATAAACTCTTTTCTTCCATAAGCTGTATCTTGTCCCAGTAACAAGAAGGTAACTGTTTCATCACATACTAAAAGTGGTGGGGAGTAACTAGAGAGATGGCTTGTGAGGAAAAAGGGCTTGCTACACAGGCATAAGGATCTAACAGGGCCCGAGGTGGCCTGAGTTCCACCTCCAGCACCTATGTAAAAAGTTGGGGGCTGAAGAGATGGCTTAGCAGTTAAGGTGCTTGCCTGTGAAGCCTAAGGACACATGTTTCACTCTCCACATTAGCCAGACCCACAAAGGTGAGGCAAGCGCCAGGTCTCACATGCCCACTAGGTGGCGCAAACATCTGTAGTTCGACTGAAGTGGCTGAAGCCCTAGTGTGCCAATTCTTTCTCTCTCCCTCTCCCTCTGTCTTTATTTCTCTCTCTCTCTCTCTCTCTCTATCTCAAAATAAAAATAAAAATGCATACCTGTAATAGTAGTCTTGCAGGGACTGGCAATGGGAGAGTCACTGGAGCTCACTGGTAAACCAGCTTGACCAAAGATGGCAGCTCCAGGTTCAGTGAGAGACCCTGTCCCAAGGAAATACATGGGGAGAACAATAAAGAGGACAGTACATGGTCTCCTCTCCCCTACATACATGCACCAGGGGCCTGTGCATCTGCTCACATGTACATGCACCACCCACACACCACACATGTACTAAACAAACACACACACATATGAGCACATGCCAGAAAAGGCCCTGAAAAGTTCTGCAGGGAAGAAATATATAAAAGCCCCCCCCCACTGGCATTTCTCACATTTAATCATTTATAGGATTTTTTTTCCAAAACACAAGAGATATAGCACTCCACAGAAGACCATATAAAAATATTAAAGGTGATTAATATGCAGCAAAAGACAATAAAACATGTGCAGTCAAGTACATCTATTTTGTATCTTAAAGAATCAAAGTATCTCTGAGTGTTACGAGATTTAACGAAGGGGGGCTCTTCAGGATGAGACTGAAGGAACTCGTGTCGGTCTGAGAAGGCAGATGTTCACAGCACTCACTCTGGGACTTGTTGAGACTAGAACTGTCTCACTGTTACTTCTCCAATACCAGATACACTTGTCATTCTGAATCTGGTGCTGCCTTTACTGGAGTTGAGAGTGCTTCCTAAGAAATACCCAATACCCTTTGCACTGTGCCAGCATGGACACAGGTGTAGGCTCCCCCAAGCAAAAGGCAATCTCTAGCACTAATAAGCTACTTGGAAGGATGCTGTGCAAGTTTTATGAGGAGAGGATCCACAACAGATTTGTCTGCTCAGAGAAGAGCAGAAAAGCCTAGCCAGCTTAACCCAACATTGTGTCCAGCAGGAAGATTATCTGAATGATAAATTGGGTCTAAGCTGACTCTGGTTAATAATGTAGCAATTCTGAAAGGGAAGCTTTAATCAAGGGGAAATTTTTCCAGAATTTGATAACCTTTTCCATTCCCTCTGGTATAGACTCCATCTTATTTATTTATTTTTTTTGAAACCATCTAATGCTGTGTCTTAGGTGGTGTTCAATAGAAAGCCGTCTATAATGCAATGCACTCTCTTTATGTGATGTTTAGATATGAGATTGATCTCCATGGACACCCTGGAGTTCTGAAAGTAGGATTATTGGATTTTGTGGCTTTCTCAGATGTCGAAGATCTTTAAACAGTGTCTTGCAAAGTTGCTACATCTCGCCTGTCGGTGAAACACTTATGAACTCATCAAAGAAGGTAGTCTCCATGTTAATTATACGGGTGGGCCAAGGGGGGGATGGAAGCCCACTTCCTCCACTCTTGAGCTAAGTGCCAGGCCTAAGACCACTTTCATATCTTGAAAAGAAAACTGAATTCATCCATCTGTGGATCGATAGGGCCTTGCTGACACAAGGTGCGATTGAGAATTCAAAATAGCAGGGGGACAAAAGGCAGTCACTAAAGCTGAAGTTGGCGGCCATATCATGGCAATTCTTCTGAAGAAGTCAGTGACTGGTTTCAGCTTCAGACGAACCACATGCTGGCCTCATGGACCCTGACTCATATTATAGGAATACAGGAGCATGGTGTATTTCCTCTGACTTTAAAGGTGCTTTGTGAAAAAGACTCTGTTGCCACTCACTTCCTTCCAATGCTTTGTCACCACTGTGAATGCCGGGCTTACGAGTGAACTGATATGACTCTGAGAGATGAGAACAGGGATTCATAGAACACAGCCACCTGCACGCAAAGATTCCAGAATCCAGGTCACAATCCTGACTCTGCAATTAAAGAGATTCGTCACTAGGGCCCAAGGCATCAGTTAGTCATAGTGGACACAGGCATAAGAATCAAGAGATTTCTCATATCAAAATTTCCAACTTGTGATATTAAAAAAAAAACACAAGTACTTGTATCCCTGTATTTTAATCAAATATATCCCCTACATGTACACAGATGAGAATTCAGGCATGCAATGTTGTGCCAGTTCAGATATATATGTATTTCTCATCTGTGTACACACTGCACAGGTTTCCTGATCATGTGTAGTCTCTGAGGACAGAGGAGATCTTTGAGATAGCCCTACAGGCCATACTCATGTACCCAGGCAGGGGTCTTTCTTTTCTAAAAAATTATATTTATTTATTTGCAAGGAGAGAGAGAGAAGAGAGACAGACAGAGAAAGAATGGACACACCAGGGCCTGTAGTCACTGCAAACAAACTCCAGACACATGTGCATCTGGGTCCTTTGCCTTAATGGGCAAACGCCTTAATTGCTCAGCCATCTCTCCAGCCCTGGGAGCTTTCTTTAAAATACCCTCTGGTGGAGCAGCATGAAGAAGAAGCAAGGACATTCCCCTGATGCAGTAGCAGCATTCCCGAGTTCAGCGCCTATAGCCCCACCGCTCCAGCTGCTGCCATGTCCAAAAGAAAGGCTGAAGGGGATGCTAAAGGAGATAAAGCTAAGGTGAAGGATGAACCACAGAGAAGCTCCACAAGGTTGTCCGCTAAACCTGCTCCTCCAAAGCCAGAGCCCAAGCCTAAAAATCCTCCTGTGAAGAAAGGAGAGAAGGTACCCAAAGGGGAAAAGGGAAAAGCTGATGCTGGCAAGGAGGAGAATAACCCTGTAGAAAAAGGAGATGCCCAAGCAGACCAGGACAGAAAGCTGAAGGTGCCGGAGATGCCAAGTGAAGTGTGTGCATTTTTGATAACTTTTTTTTTTGTACTTCTGGTGACTGTACAGTTTGAAATACTATTTTTTATTGAGTTTTATAAAAATGCAGAATTTTACTTTACTGTTTTTTTTTTAATGCTATGTTGTTAGCACACAGAACACTTCATTGTTTTGGGGGGGGGAGGAACAAGTGTCACTAACAGACGTCTCCCAAGATGGAGTGACAATTTCCCTGACAATTTTGGAAGATTCCTTTTGGCTCCTGTGAGGAAGGATTCCCTGATGTTGACACAGTAGCCAACCATGGCATAAATGCCTTGTGACATGACAAAACTCCAAGTTCATTTTTATGTTCTCTTCCTCCACCATAAGCACAGACAACTCCCTTGGAATCAGAGACCTGTTGGGACCTGACCTCTTAACATCAGTTTTGCCAGTGTGCCAGATGATCTGGACTTTACAGTGACATTGTTGAGATGATGGTGTTCCTCGCAAGAGCTATGCTACCTTTCCTAAAAGATTTGGATTTTTCACATTAATAATAATCCTTCCAATTTCATTTCATTTCCTGAAAGTCAGGGTGGGCTTGTGAAAAGTTGTCAAAAAGCATGCTCAATGTGAAATGTCATCAACCCTCATTCTAAACTTCCCTGTTCAGAGCATCACATGAAGACTTCATTGGATTTTATGGTGGCTTTCTGATTTTGGTTGTCCATACAAGAAGGGAGTTTGAAAGTTCTAGTATACTGAATGTCTGCCCATGTTCTGCCTGAAATACCATGATTGTTCTTGTATCTTTAATAAAGTGGGATACAGATTGGCTTGGAGGAAAAACAAAACAAACAAAAAAAAAAAAAAAAAGAAAAAAAGAAAACAAAACAAAAATCACCCTTTGGTGCCCAGGGTTGGTGCCTTCTGCCTCCAGTCTGGTCAGATGGTCCATGGTGCTGAAATTGCCCTTAGCCACATAGAATGGACTAGATGAGGCGTGTTTTTGTTCTGGGTCACAGATAGATTTAGCTCCTGCTGTCCTCAACCATCAACCTACTGGCCATGCCAAAGGATCTCATCCAATGAGAACAGATGCCATTGGTCCCCAGGGGTCAGCTCTGGATCAGCATCTACTGAGTGACATGGAAACTTGGAAGCTGTCTCTCAAGGACCAATCACGGACACTCCTTTCTGCCTAGGGGGATGTTTCAGTCAGTGCTGAAGAGCCCCCCCACCCCGTGTCCCTCTATGCCCCACCTTCTTCCTCCAATTCCGAGCCCACCTCCTCAGCCCACCCACCTCCCAGTCACACTTCCTGTCCCAAAGTTCAAGGTTGTCTTTAATAAGGCAGGAATTTTTTTAACTTTTTATTGACAATTTTCACATATATATGTAATATAATTTTAATATATGTAATGCATGTGGTGTAATTATAATATATATGTACATAATATACTTGTGTTGTAGTTGTATATAATGCATTTTGACCATAAGCCACTCCCATTACCTTCTTTGTCCCCCTCATGATAGTCCTTCCACTGAAAGCCTTTCTTCCAACTAGTCCTGTCTTCTATTTTGATGTCTGTCTTGGTTTGTACTCCTCCATCATCCATTTCAAATGGTGATGGGCCCAAAATTGTGCAGGTGTTTTGTAGACAATGGCAGTGCTGTGAGAAGGCAGGGCATCTTATCTTACTTCTCAGCTCTCCATCCAGATATCGGCTCTAATCTATCTATGCTCATGGGTCTTCCCTTGTGTGGTCTGAGCTTTGGAAGCTCGCAAGCCAACACAGGGCACTGGGGAGTTGACAAGCAAGTGAGACTACTTGTCACGCACAGGCAGGAGACCCCGAGTTTGAACCCCAGTATCCACATGAAAAGCTCGGCACCCAGGCATGGCAGTACTTACCTGTTAACCGCAACACGGAGCGGGGGAGGGGGGGAGAGCTGAGACAAGAAGATTGCTAGGGCTCAATGGTCAGTCAGCCTGTCTAAGCAGAAACAAAACAAAAACAACAACAAAACCTGGCAGCTCCAGGGTCAGTGAGAGTCTTGCTTCAAGGAAATATGGCAAAAGAGTGCACGAGGAGGAGGCTGACATTCTCTCTGGCAGCCCCATATGTGTGCATGGGGTGCACATAGCTACACACACACACACACACACACACACACACGTATCACATGCTATCCAAACCATAAACAAACAAAGAACCAACAATGGGGCTCTTCTTTTGTCTCTATATTGGGGGTGGGGTCCACTTTTCTGTGAGCAACGAGTGGATCCCACCTAAATGGCTGAATGAAGAAGGGGTGATGGGAAAGAGAAACTACCTGTTTGTCCTCAGATACACACACATATTGCTTTCAGCCTTTAAAATGTCACAGCATTTCACCAAGTGCTCCATGCTTCTAGGGGGTAGGGCTCTTAACCATGTTTAAAAGTTCAGAAACACTCTCAAGATCCAGGTTCCTTCTAGAGCTCGGCAAACTCATCTGGGCTTCTGAGTGTAAGCTGAATAGAACAGTACTGGTTTAGGCACCAGGAGCTAGCGTAGGTGATATAAGTCCTAGCCCTGGTGCGCACGCATGCGCGTGCACACACACACACACACACACACACACACACACACACACACAGACCCGGACACATGTATACATAGACACAGAAGCCCTCTGTATGGCTTGTCCTGCCATGACTGACTTCCAAGCAAAGAGAAGACCAAAGGCTTATATCACAGTGTGAAAAGTAGTGGGCTGAATATTGGAAAATCCAGGAAGCAAGACTTGCATACTGTTAGGGACTATGTGGCCTTGAGCAAGCCCTCTCTTATTTATGAGCCTTGGTTTCTCCTTCTTTGCAATGGAGACAATTATTTCCCATTGGTCTCACACAACTGAGAATTTCACATGAGATCACTAGCAGACAAATGTCTAAGAAACTATCCCATCCACCCAGTTCTCTGCTGGGAGGAACTATTTTAAAAAATCTCCAAATGCAGGAAAAGAGAGTGTGGAGAACGGAGCAGCTCCAGGTGCGTGGATAGAAAGGAGCCACCGTAGCCCATCCTCCTCCTGATGGGACCTGATCTCCCCACCTTTCCACACTGTAGCTCTGAGGTAGGGGCAGGAGAAAAGGACGGACTCCTACTTCAGTCTACTTCCTCAAAGGACATACAAAACTTCCTTCTCATCTGCTTCCTACAAGTGTTTTGACACGGGTTTGTTCTTAGCATGGGGTAAAATTTAACCCACTGGACGCTAAGGTTTTAGGCAGTGCCTCAGTTTCTTGTGCATGTCACAGAGTAGTGCTTTCCAAATGTGGGTTGTAGGCTCTGGAAGAAGCACCAGAGATACTGTTAAAGAGGCATCCTCAGGCTGGAGAGGTGCTTGCTTGCAGTGCCTAAAGACCCAGGTTCGATTCCCCAATAACCATGTAAAGCCAGATATACAAAGTGGCAGAAATCACCTGGAGTTCATCTGCAGTGGCTAGAGGACTTGGTACAACCATTCTCTCACTTTATATTTGCCTATTCTCTCTCTCTCTCTCTCTCTCTCTCTCTCTCTGTCATATAAATAAATAAGTAAAATTTAAAAAATCCTCAGTTCTACCTCTGACTAAAAAAATCAGACTATGTGTCTGCAACTCAGAAATAATCACACTGATAACATTGTGATAATGCATTGTAAACCTGAGGCTAGGGATAATGCTAATTGTGTATTTGCAAAGGTATTAAACTTCTCTTTAAATGTGGGACAGTATCCTAAGGGACGGGGTGCATTCACGTCCACCACTGTGATACAAGTAGATATTGTCAACATCTCTAAATGACACTAGAAAACTGGAGCTCAAAGAGCAAGTGACTCCCAAAGGTTATGCAGAGAGAGTGGAAGCACCAAACCTAAGGTTTGTACTCAAATCCTAGACTTTCTAGTCTCACACACTTAGTCACACCTCCAAGCACCACACAGCAGGAGATACAAGAATATGTGGTGTCCCTGCCCTGGGGTTGGACACATCCCCTGGTTGTACAGAGGACGAACCCTGCAGCTCTGAGTTCAGCTTGCTGTGTGTGGTGCTCGGCCTCTGTGTGCTGTGTGGAGGCAACCCCTGTGTCTTTTCTTCCATTATGTTCTGCTGCTTGAGATGCATTTGGGGATGTTTAATTTATACCCCCTGATCATAAAGTGATTGCATCACTAAAAAGGCTGTGATGTTGATTTATACGATAGTTGTCTGTGTCTGTTAATTAGAGAAATATCATTTGGCTTCCCACAGAAGAAAAACAATAAATTATAGAGGAGGAGGGAGGGACAGTAGTCCCCAAACTGAGGCTGGTTACTTGTCTTGAATCTTATTTATGAGCCTAACCGATTTTATTCCATTTATACCAAAACCTTTGGGGGGCGGGGTGGAAACTGTAACAGGCTGAGGAGGAAGGAAAAATAGAAAGAAGAAATGGAGAAAGCGTTTCCATGAGTGTATTGAAAGAAAACACTCTCGTGCAAAACTGAGACAGCAACGAACAGAAGGTCAGCACACCCAGACTCCATCCCCAGCATACACAGCCAGGACCAGAGGAGGATGCTTCCAACCAAACCAGCAAGCAAGCAACGGGGAAGCAGGAGGGGTCATCTCTCAGGAACAGTGATCAATGATTTCCTGTGAAGCGGTCCATGTACCTGGATAGGGGCTGCTTTTCCATTCAATAACCACACTGTAGCACATGGAGCAAGCTAGACACACAGTGGCCAGCACAAATGGTCACTACCCCCCACATTCTGGAAGGTTATCCAGCGGGGGAAATGACAAGAATCAGGTAGTAAAGAGACTGATACAAAACCAGAAACATGTCATTTAGTATAAAAATAAAATAAAATAAATAAGACAAGCACTGGGGATCGCAAGAGGCTTCTCGAAAGACAGATTGTTTGAGTTCAATTTTCAAGCTGAGGAAGCCTAGCTAAGATGGAGGGAAGAAGATTCCAGAAAGAAAGAAGAGCCGTGCAAAAGATGGCAAAAGGAAAGAGTAGGATGAGTTAAAAAAACAAACAAACAAACAAAAAAAAAAAAACCTGAAATGTTTCCCATGCACACAGTGGGAAGACAGAGAAGCTGCAATGTCCCACTCAGGTCATTGTACACAATGCTTTCTCCCAGAACAGAGAGAAATCACTGAAAGCTCAGAGGCTCACGCAGGGGATGCGATCATCAAATTTTCATTCTGAAAAAATCATTGTTTTGTCTCATGAAAAGACTCACTTTTCTGTGATCAAAAGTATTCTCTAATCAGGCCAGGTATCACAGCACAAGCTTATCATCCCAGCCCTCTGGAGGCTATGGCAGAAGGATCTTGACTGTGAGGTTAGCATGGACTACATGGTAAGACATTGTCTCAAAGAGCAAGTGAGTGAAGCAAGTGAAAGAGAGAGAGACTACAGGAACACACTTAATATGTGGTAAGAGATAAGTATATAGAACAGGGAGGAGGGCTTTATGCTAGGGTCGTCAGGTGGCATTTGAGTTGAGACCCCTGGAGGAAGCTAAGGAATGAGACACAAAGCCAATGGAGGAAGTACCTAGTCAGGGTGACAAGACAAGCACGAAATGACATCAAACTGTCAGACTCGCGCTTGGATGACTGCAACATTGCTCACATGAGGCTTTGGAAGAATTGTCATTCACTGGGGTTAACTGGCTGGCACTCTGGAGCACATGTGGTGGGACCTTCCTGGGTACTATCAGCAAGACTCACCACAGGACAGCCTCAAAGAGCCTTTCAGATAAAATATGTGAGAGAGAAAGAGCCAGAGACCAAAAAGGGAAGTGAAAATGACACATGCAGCAGGACTGTCACTAAGAAGCTGGGTGGATGATGGAGTCTCCCTTCTGGGACCTCTCCTCACAGATAAGTAGGAGCTGGGATAAAACAGAGGGACACAATCCTTCAGAAACCACCTGCCAGGAAGTCCTGCTATCACAGGCATGAGGAAACTTAACTTAAGTTGATTCTTCCTACAAAGGAGTAAGTGTATGGATTCTGACGGCTCCTGAGATGCAAAGGTACTATTTCCTCAGCCTACAACTCTTTCTGGAAAGTTCCCTCAGGGTGCCTAGCATGAAAAAAGACTCAGGGAATGAAACCACCTCAGTCCACTTGGAGAGCCGTATGGAAGAAGGAGATGGAAGATTCTACTCTTCCTTGGCCTCAGGTGACACCCTAAAGAGTCCAACCCACGTGGTTCGTATGGGATTGGGATGTTCAGGTTTGTTGCTGGAAACCTCAGCCCTCACTTCCCTCATATCTCTACTCAAATCCTGTCAGTTAAAAGTCTTGCTTCTGACCAGAGACAGGGCAGCTGTTCAAGGACTTCTGAGAAAGCAGAGTGCGTCTACACAACAGCCACAGGCACCTGCAATGTGCAGTTTTCTTTTGAATTTGATACCTGTGCCAATTCACCATAAAGAAAGAATGATCTTCAACAGAGAGAGATGACCTCAGGAAGCAAGACATGATCATGCATCTGGGGCATTTTACTTATTTCTATTTTTCAAATTTTGATGCTTCCCAACAGTAAAACCATCTTATCAGACAGGACCCTTCTTAGACCCCATCTTCTGTGAGATGCAAGCTCATGCATTGAAGTGCTCACAAACCTTAAATGCCTCAGAATGTGACTGTATTTAAAACCTGGGATTTTTTTTTAGAGATAGGGTCTCACTCTAGCCCAGGCTGACCTGGAACTCACTCAGTAGTCTCAGGGTGGCCTCAAACTCACAATGATCCTCCTACCTCTGCCTCTCGTGTGCTGGGATTAAAAGCGTGCACCACCACGCCCAGCTTAAAACCTGGGTTTTTAAAAGGAGAATTCAGGGCTGGAGAGATGGCTCAGCAATTAAGATGCTTGCTTGCAAAGCCTATTGACCTGAGTTCAATTCCCCAGTACCCATGTAAAGCCAAATGCACAAAGTGGCCCATGTGTCTAGAGTTTGTTCGCAGAAGCTGGAGGCCCTGGTGCACCCATTTTCTCTCTCACTCCTCTCTCTCTCTCTCTCTTTCACTGTCTGTCTTTGCTTGAAAAGAAATAAATAAAAGAAAGAAAAAAAGAGAATTCAATTGAAACGAGGCTTAGCAGTGTGGCTATATTCCAATCTAGATGGTGTCCTTATGAACAAAGGCGACTAGGACCCAGGCTCAGCGAGAAGAAAGTCCTCATGAAACCAAGGTTGAGGAGAGCCAGCTACAAGCCAGAGTGCTAAGCCACACAGTAACCAACCCTGCTGACACCAAGACCTCAGACTCTGTTCACCAGAAATATGAAGGAATGAATTTCTGCTGTTCAAGTCATCCAGTGGTACTTCTGACAGCAGTCCTAGCACACCTTTCCTTCTGCCCTCTCAGACGCCTGAGAATAAGGTGATCTTCATTTTAGCTGTATTTATTTATTTATTTTTAAATTGTGTGTGTGTGCACACGCGTGCGCGTGTACACACATGTAGGCGAGTGCAGGTGCACACATGCTATGATGCATGTGTGGAGGTCAGTCTGGCCATTCCCTATCTTTTCCCCTCCTCTAAGGCCGGGTTTCTCTCTCTCTTCGTTCTCACTCTGCTACACTGGTCATGATAGTTCTGAGAAATTCTTCTGCCTTTGCCTCTGTCTTGCTGTCAGCCTCAGCACACTGGGATTAATTACCCAGCCTGCCACAGCTTCAGGATTTTCACGTAGGGTCTGGAGATTGAACTCAGGTACTCTCTGGCTTAAACAACAAATGAGCGCTTTATCCAATGAGCCATCTCTTTGGCCCCATTGTCTACTAGTTTAAACGCTTCCAGTGTTTTAGTATTTTTTGAGCTCTTGTCTAGATGCATCCCCACAGGAGTTGGAAGGATTCTATTCCAGAAAGACCTTCTTCACACCTATTTCTTCAATCTTGTTGGGACAACTATAAACCGTGGTGTGCCATGATTCTAGACAAACAAGCACAATTATCTCTGAAAATGATCCTTACCCAACTTTCCTTTGTTTGTTTAGTCTCAGCTCTTTTGCACTCAAGATGGAGATAGACACTCCCTAGAAGCACAAGACCGGAGAGACCCCAGGTGAGCAAGTAGCCCGTGTGGACACAAGGACGTTGGAATACAGCACAGTCTTATACCGTTCACTCTTCCATTCCAAAAATTCATTGTGAGTTTCTCAGGTTTTAAGCCACGTGGGGGCTCTTGATTCTTAATGAGCCCCTAGTGCATGGTGTTCTACATATGACAAGTGCTTAGTATGTAATGTGGAATCACTGCTGAAACAGGAAAGATTGGATCTTATTATGCCCTGAAGCTGGAAGGTTTTTCTCTGCCTGTTTTTAGAGCTTTTCATAATATGTCATTTTCTAAAATTGCATTACGTCATTACTTAAATTGAGCAAAATGGAAAGGGAGCTATGGTAGATTGTCACATGGGCTCCTAGTGGGCCCCACCTCATGGTACTTCATACTTTTGTGACTTCCAATTTTCCATTCTTTGTTAGTGGGACAATAATAACTATGAGGCAGACAGAGGCCTGGTAAGCCACAGGTATAATTTTGAGCACTCTATCTAGTAGTCACATTTCTAAAAGAAGCACTTGAGGTTCATGTTAATAATGTAAAGTATTGGGCTGGACAGATGGCTTAGCAGTTAAGACACTTGCCTCCAAAGCCAAAGGATCCAGGTTTGATTCTCCAGGACCCATGTAAGCCAGATGCATAAGGAGGCACATACATCTAGAGTTTGTTTGCAGGGGCTGGAAGTCCTGGTACACCCATTCTCTCTCTCTCTCCTCTCCTCTCCTCTCCTCTCCTCTCCTCTCCTCTCCTCTCCTTTATCTCTATCTAATTCTAATTTTAATCTAATTCTAATCTCTATTTAATTAATTAAATAATGTGAATTATCTAACCACAATATTTCAAAGTCTAATCAATATTTGCAAATTCACTAGTGTCCTTTGACCTTTTCTTTTTCATGCTGTGTTTTCAAAACCCGATAGGTATGTTGCAGTTAAAATGCATTTCAATTCAAACTGTATAATGATTAAATCAACCCAACAAGCCTTCAAGGCAGGTGCAGTTACGTTATGACTCTTTTTAAAAAAAAAAAAAATATATATATATATATATATATATATATATATATATATATATATATATATATATTTGAGCTGGAGAGATTGCTTAGCAGTTAAGGTGTTTGTCTACAAAGCCAAAGGATTCCGGTTCAATTCTCCAGGACCCACGTAAGCCAGATCCACAAGGGGCACATGCATCTGGAGTTTGTTTGCAATAATGCACCCATTTTTCTCTCTCTCTCTCTCTCTCTCTCTCTCTCTCTGCCTCTTTCTCTCTCTCAAATAAATAAATATTATATATATAATATATTATAATATATATAATATGTTATATATTACATATTTATTTATTTATTTGCAAGCAGAGATAGAGGGAAGAGAGATAGAGAAAATGGGTGTGCCAGGGCTTCCAACTGCTGCAAACAAACTCCAGGTGCATGTGCCACTTTGTGTGTCTGGCTTTACATGGGTTCTAGGGAAATGAACCTGGGTTGTTAGCCTTTGCAGGCAATCACCTTAACCACAGAGCCATCTCTCCAGCCAGGTTAGGACTCTTAAAGAAGGGATTGGAAACCAAGTCAATCAGACTTAAATCAAGTAGAAGAGAAGGGATGAGGCTACCTTTAAGCAAACTTCATTCAGCATTTGGATGGAAGAAAACAGAAGTTGAGCTAATGGAAAAATGAAGGCAGGAGGCAGAAAAAAAGGTTTGCATGATGTCTTGAGGAAGGAAAGGCACGAAGAAGGAGACAAAAGAAGTGACATGGAAAAGGGAAAAAGAAAGCAAAGGGAAGAACATAGCACCAGCCAAGCCAGCTTCATGGATATGTGACCTAGACAGTTGTCCAAGGTCTTATGCTTAGAGAGTCCCTGGGCTCAGTACTTAGCTTAAGGCTCAGCTATCTCCATCTTAAAATTCCTTTTGCATGTGCTCCACTGTTCTTATCTATGGTCCTAATACCATGGCATGCAAGCAGCTGGGCACTGAGCTTTTATTATGAACCACATGGAGACCACTGTGCACATGACCTCATTTCCATGAACATGAATGTTGCGAGTAGGCAGGGGAGACCAAAGCCATAGTGGGTGCTGGGGAGCAGACCTCAGTGCCTGGAAGGCTGGAGACAAAGGAGGAATAACAAGTACCTCCTGTGAGTACAGCCCCCCAGGGGAGCCTGTGCTCTCTAGAGAGCTCTTTACTGAAAGGTTTGCTCTTGCCCATAGTGCCCACGTGAGAGAAGACATCCTTAGCCACCCAAGTTGGCGTCCAAGGGCCATCATCACTGGCTGATGGAGCTCTGTAGTTCTCAGATTGTCCACCTGCCTTACTGATCATATTAACACACTCACACAGTGCTTAAGGCACTCACTCACTCATTCTTTCATTCATCCAGTCAGCATTTTATGAATGCCCAGAGAGTGCCAGGCACCACGACGGTCTTAAAGACATAACAAGAGTAAATAAGTTCATGCCTCCATGGCTAGTGGGCACCCCTAAGCATTGCTCCCTTGTTCTTCACAGGCACCGAGTTGGACCCCTCAGCTAAGCAGACGCACACATTACAGACGTTCCTTGGTTGAGATGTGAGGAGAAAACACCGCATGAAATAGAATAGAGTATAAATTCTGCTATGTCTGGAAGGGATCCTGTACGGCAAAACTCAAGTGGGACAGAATCAAGATGGTGGCTGTGCTTCATCATCCTAGTACCGATGTGACCAGGGATATGTTAAGTCCATGCTGAAAGTAGGGGATGGGGCGATCAAAACAAAGCAAACTAGATCATTTCTTTGTCCAAGCAGCATTCCTAGAAGTTGTGGTAAGGGACTTCATGAAAGGGTCGGCCACTCTGTGTTCTACTTCCCCACTCCCTAAGCTTTCATAAACACTTAGCATTTCATAAAAGTTACGGTTTTACACATGATTCCTAAGCTGCCAAAAATGTACAGTGTGTGCACAGCCCCTCCTGTTCCAACATGTTTTATAAACATAACAAGCTGTAGCAGCCACCCCAGATGTTTTCACAACTTATTTTTTTTTCATAATTTAAAATCTGTTCGACCTGATTTTTTTTTTTGCTCTGTGTGCATTTCAACTGTAAAAAAGGAAACTGAAATATTATTCATGTAGTGCTATGCTGTTACACCTAATTTCTTCTCAAGTTCACACTAAACTGAAATGTCTCTAGGAACCTTAAAAAAGGCAACAGCCGAGAAAGTGAAGAAATATGTCAAGGACTTGTAAATAAACAGCTGGTTCCCAACATATGGATTTTCTTCTATATTTTTCAGGTGCCACAATCTCCCATCCGTATCTGCCAGCCCTGTAGCGTGCGGCATAATTCAACTGTAATTGATAATGTAAGTGCAGATGGAGGGGACTGTCAGCTCCTCCCTTGAGTCTCTGGGGATGCTGCAGAAATCAAAGCAGATGGCCCAATTGCATCTTCTTTATGTGTTGCTGCAAGCCGCTCTGTCTGCAGGATAATGGATCATTACGGCCTGCTGTGTACAAACACCAATATGCTTTTAAATTTGGTTCTCAGGCTTATGAAAAAGCACTATATTTCATATTAATTTGTGAAGCTGCACTTAACAAGGTCCACTGTTGTTAATTTACGATTTGGAAGGCGGGGAGGGAGACGTTCCCATGGAGCTCTCTGCCCTCTCGCCTCCCCCTCCCACTCCCCTCCCCCAGCCTGGCTTTCTGGAACCCTTCCCCCCAACCCTGCTTTCCAGCCAGCAAGCAGTGGTCAGCTGCAGTGGTCACAATATATCCCAATCCACTGCTCTGATACTTAATTGATGGATTGGATTCCAGCAGTCGGGTTTGCTGAGCAGACACCATTGTGGAGAAGGTGGGCTTGTTGTTTGCTGTCAATGGCATGGGTAATGTGAAGGAGAAAAGTCTCAGAACCATTTTGTCCAAGGTCTCCCTTGCTTGAATCCTCCTCCATCTCCCAGGAGAAAGAAGAAGGAAGCTCTGAGTCCAGTCGGTTCCGACACAGAAGAGGCAAGGCTCACTGGAGATGGCAAAATCAGATGGGTTTCAATGGTACAAACACACACATGTCTATTTTGAAGAAGCCATCTTGCTTCTTAACTAGTACATATTTCAGAGTTCATCCCATGTATCAGGAAGTGGGTACAGAGGAGCCCAGTGGAGATATAAATGACCCCACTTTCTAGCAGCTCTCATGACTGAAGATACCCCAATGGAAAGTTCATGAAGAAGGCAGTTAGGCTTCTCCCAGATTGTCATGGAAACACAGAAGCAGAATAAATAGATCCTGCCCAGGGACCTAGAAGTTATGACCTAAGGGATAAGGAAGACTTGGCCAGGTGACAAAGTATGCAAAAGATGTTGGGCCTTGTAGATGTTTGTACCATAGGATGGAGACCCTGAAGGGAACTTGAACTGGACAGTAAAAACATTCATTGCATCCATTCTTGGCTGGGGGCCTGCCGGCTCCTTTTTGTCCCAATCCAAGGGTGGGGGGATGGTGGTTCAAGCCAGCTGCACAAGCATTACTTTTCCTGAGATGCCAGTAACCAAGGACTCCAAGGAGGGCATGCCACTCAAGCATCCGGCAAGTAACAAGACAAGAGGCAGCTGCTGGCTTCATAATAAAAGGGATGTGTGGGAGGTCATGGGTTTGTAACTCTTGTCTCTAGGTATTATAACTCATGGCTTTGTAAATCATCTCATTTTTATTTTCTCATGCAGCACCTCCATAGTTCCCAACACCACAAAATAATGTATTTCTAGAGTAGAGCTAAAACACTGGCTTCTATGCCCCGCCCCCATAGATCTGCCTCAGAATATTCTAGAAACTCTGTCTCTGCTTTCATGTTTTGTATCTCCTATTTTAAGGTAATAATGCAAACAACAATAACAAGTGATAAAATGTAAAAATTGAGAAATGTAGGTTGGGGATTGTGATGATTTATATTGATTGGCAATTTGCCTGGATCTAGAGCCCCAATAAAGAATGATCTAGATTTAGATTAGCTTCTGAGCATGCCCGTGAGGGATGATCCAGATTAGGTTAATTGACGTAGGAAGACCCATCTTAATCATGGGCGGCACCATTCCATAGGCCAGAATGCTGACTGTTTAAAATGGAGACTACTGGCTGTGCACCACCATTCGTCATTCTCTTCTTCCTTTCTGTGAGCTGAATGTGGCCAGCTCGGCTTCAAACTCCTGTCACCATGCTCTCCACCACGATGCAACTATAAGCTGAAATAAACCCTTCCTTCATTAAACTGCTTTTATTTTGGGCAGACATTTTGTTCTTGCCATAAGAAGGTAACCCATACAGAGATGTCACTAGAACTACTATATGTGCTTACTGCATGCAAAATCCCTGCAGTCTATCCTCAACTATAAAAATAAAGAAAAAAAAATGTGAAAAGTTATTTATAGAGCCAGGAGTCTAACTCCTGAAACCTCAGAAGATATGACAATCCAGAAATGTCACATGTCTCATTCTCACCTTGTTCTGGGAAGTACAGTTCCTTGAACATCAGGTTACTTGAACATCATAAAACAAAAGCTAATTCACTGGCCTTCAGATATTAAATAATAAAATATCATTCCTCTTATACATTTATGGAGATTGTTTTAAACCCACATGATAGTCCCTGTGATTTATTCCTTAGTAACATGAACTAATTACATATTAGTCATAATTGAGACACAATGGTCATGTTCATTGCTTTATCAGTTAAGGTGTTACTGTTGTTGTTGTTGTTTATTCTGGTAAAAGCACAATGTCATTCATGGTTGACCACTAAGCAAGCTTGAGCCGTGATTGCACCCGATGTCCATGCCAAGGCTGTGTGCAGTCTCTCAGAATGGCAGCACTAGAAAAAGATGAGGAGGAGATAATCTCCTGGGATGAACCAGACATCAGCAGGAAAAACAGGTTTGTCATTTAATATTCCCAGGCCTTCCTTCCGAACTCCTTTTCAGAAGCTTTCAAATTTCTTTTTCTTACAAAATAGATCTGTAAAATAAGCAAAAGTGAATAGCGCACATGCATGTTGATATCATAGCACACCAGGGATGATACTGACAGGGATAAATGCCTTCACTTTGCTTTTTCACTTTGCAGAGCTTGAGAGCCCAAGATGACTCAAAATTCCTGTGTCATGCACAAGGCACACAGTTCACCTGTTCCGGTCTCTAAATTTTTTCACTGACTGGTCCTTAAATTCGCTCAGCTTGCATGCACGGACTGTCTACCATGCCAGCAGACTTCTGGATGAGCAACTATATTTTTTCAATGATGACTTGACTGTATCTGACTTTAATACAAGTTCACTGATTGACAGTAATTTTATTCTGCACACCCATCATACTCTAGTTTTAAAGATTTTATTTATTTGTTTATTAGTAACAGAAAGAGGGAGAGAGAGAGAGTGAGAATGGGCATGTCAGGATCTCTAGCCACTGCAAACGTACTACAGATGCATGTGCCACCATGTGCCTCTGGCTTACGTGGGGCCTGGTGAATCGAACCGGGGTCCTTAGGCTTTGCAGGCATGTGCCTCAACCACTAAGCAATCTCTCTAGCCCCCCTACAGTGCATATGTCCACCCCAAGCAACGGGCCCTACAGGCTGGGGCTAAGGAGAACCTCTGGAGGCATATTCTAAACCTCTTAGTGGCATCTTCTCACAGAACTCTGAGGGCAAAATCAATTGGTAACCTGGCCATCTCTTTGCAAGGATTAGGTTGCTTGCATGTCTTCCAACCTGAAGGCTCGTTAACGTTCACATGCAACATGTAATGAGTATGGCTTTTTGGGTCAGACAGACCTGAGTTCATATTTGAGAGATGCATTACTCAATGAGTAATGAGATTTCTTACTCAGTGGGTCTGAGACTCTAGTCATTTCTTGGATAACATCAAATAAAAATTACCACATAAAGTTATTTATGAAGAAACAAAGTAAGGCTGAAAATAGACATAATATTGAACATAGCATATGTTCTTTATAATCATTCCCATATCTCCAGAGACAATCTCATTGCCCCTAGCCTGCATATGCATCGCACTTAGAGAAGGTGTTTGGAACTAAAAGAATCCTTCCCCTACCTGATCAACCATTTGGACTGGAATTAAAAATGCACCTCGAGGGGCTGGAGAGATGGCTTAGCGGTGAAGGCATTTGCCTGCAAAGCCAAAGGATCCTGGTTTGATTATCCAGGACCCACGTAAGTCAGATGCACAAGGGGGCACATCTGTCTGGAGTTAGTTTACAGTGGCTGGAGGCCCTAGTGTGCCCATTCTCTCTCTCTGCTTGTTTCTCTCTCTCAAATAAATAATATATATATATATTGGAGAGAGACAGAGAGAGAGGGAGAGGAAGACAGATAGAGATGGGTGCATCAGCAGCCTCTCAGCTGCTGCTAATGAAATCCAGATTCATACCCCCCCACCTTGTGGTCAAGTGTGGCATTGTACCCTTGCATCACTGCATCTGGCTAAACGTGGGACCTGGAGATTGGAACCAGCGTTCTTGGGCTTAGGAGGCAGGCGCCTTAACCGCTAAGACATCTCTCCAACCCAAATAAAATATATTTTTAAAATGCACCTTGAACCCTTCTCAAACAGAATACTTCTAAAATGGTGTCAGACCCAGGCAGGGCCCCAGGCCTAAGCTATCAGACACAACTAGGGCCCCAGGTGATGGAGAGGTCACAGCAGCCTGGACCCCAGGCAAAACATGGGTCCCATACCAGCAAGAGTAAGGCCTCTCCCCACTCTCTGGGGTTGCAGTGAGCCTGAACCCTCCCCCCACCCTGTCAAATCTTGGAACCCCAAGACCGGTAGAAGGAGGACTGCACCCATCCCCCAAGCTTCAGGGTGCCTGGTCCTCTTGATAAGACTTAGGCTTTACTCCACCCTGACCTTTGGCCACTTACCTAGGAAACTCCTTATAAGGTATCAGCCAACAGCCTTTACACAGCCCATTCCCCTATGATTCATACCCTTTACCTCTTCCTGCCACTACATAGATCACCTGACCCTCTCCCTCTGTGCTGGAATGAACCTCCCTATCGCCAACTAGGCATTGGAAAACAACCTTTGAGCCCAATCCCTTTGGGACCTTCTTCCCGCTCTCTCTCTCAACTGCTTATAAAAACCCAGTTCCTTGTTGAATAAATGAGAGCTGTTCCTTGAAGCTGTCTCCTGGGTTTTTCTTTCCATTGCACTCATGGCCTCTTAAGACCCTGCCCTGCCATTGCCTGGATGTCCCTAGGGAACAGCAGCCCTGGAGACCCCAGGAACCACAGTTGGCACCCAGGTGTGAGGCTCTCTGAGACATGCCAGGGATAAGTGAGTGCTCCCCTTGAGGGACATCGCCCCTCTTGCGGGACATCAGTCCCCTGTGGCCTTGCCTCCACATTCGAGGGCCTCCTTTGTTCTCCGTTTGTGCCATCATGAGGGTCCCTATATGGTGAATGTGCAATTGACACCTTTTGGCCAAGGCTACTCTGCAACATTGACTGAAGGCTCCTAGCCCTCTGTTTCAGGCTCTGACATCCCGCTTGGACATTGGCAATGACCCCCTATCTATTTCTCTTGAAAACAAAACCCAGTAATGCATCGACCATTTAAAAGCCCTTAGGGTGGTCACCGGACTCTTACACTTGTGGACAGGCTTGCGTCTGGACCTTTGGGGAATCCCCCCTGGTGCTATTAAGCCCTCAGAACGTTGCCCTCTTGTCTTGGCATCTCCATTCTTTTTCTATCACAGGCAATCTTGCCTTCCACCAAAAGGAATCGTAGATTTGTGGATTAAGGGCTGTCCTGAAAGTTATGGGAATTAAGCTCTCCCAGAGAGAGGCTATCTCTTTCTGGGAAGAACTCCTCCATATTGCCCCCTGGATGGTTTCTGGGGTTCCATATGACCCAAACACATGGACCCACATAGCTTATTTAGCCAGGAGATGGGAGGTTCAGGAAAGAAACCCCCTCCCTCTCTTTTCTCCCAATCATAGCAGCTGTTAGACAGATGCATTGCCCACCCTCCCCCAAGACTTCTTCCATGCCAAAATCAGATGATGACACCAATAAGGAGAGTCCCAAGGACTGGCCAGTGGCCAACCTCAGTTCCCTTGAAAAACCAATAGGAGAAATTTTAAAAAATAAATTACCCCAGACTCCCCTATGCCCACTCCCCTTTATCTGCCCCAAAGCTGCCGCTAGTGGTGGAGTTCCCTCCCCCACGCCCTGCTTCTCGCCCTGCTTGCTGCCAACCCACTTGGTTCACAACCCAGGCTCCGGGGGCCATGGCTGACAGTGTGAGCTCGGGTGTGGGCAGCCTGATCTGGCTCATGAAGGGTGTCTTCCAGCTGCACCCTCCTGGCACTGTGGACAAGAAGATGGTGGATTTAAAAAAAACTTCTGCCAACACACAGGTAAATGATCTGAAATAATCCTAATTTTCACTCTGCATGCACGGCCTTCCCTCTGCTCTACCTGTTCTTCTCATCAGGTTCCTCTAGCCATGGTCTCAAAAATGTGTTCTAATTCAACCCTCCCCCATATTTGTCATCACCCTCTGCCTTTGACCTGGGCGCCATAGAAGACAGCTCCTCTGGCTCTTCCAGCTCCCTCAGCCCCTCCTAACACCCTGCCTGATAACAAGGTTTGATTTTATCTCTGGGGTTATAAATAGAATACAAATCTAAAATGGGAATGCACAACTCCTAAATAAATGAAATGAATGAATGAAGGGGAAATGGTTGCCTAGAGTCTGTATGAAAAGTACACTTGAAATGAATGTGTGTGTATGAGTATGGATGTGGCTCACGGCCCTAAGGCTACAGAATGATTTCCTTTCTGAAGAAGTGCCATTTCATTGTGAGGGATGTTTTCCACCAAGCCCACTGTACTAGATGGGATAACCAACTTTTACTGTTGAAAGCCCCCCAAAAGGAACACTGTAAGTAATTAAGATCATAGGCACAAAAAAAATGCAAGATTCTCCTACGCTTGAAGAGTTGTAAAATGGCAGGATCAGAAAGTTGCTTTGTAGCCAGAGGGAAGCCCAAAACCCTCCCTGGAATTTAGGGGAAAAAAAATAGCTTTTTCTTAGCTTCCCTGCCTTGCAGGCCAGGGGCCTACAAGTACAGGGAATCTCAAGATCCTGGCTCCTGGCATAATGGGTGAATGCCAAGTTGCTGTGAATAGATGGGGACTTCTTATAAGAATTTGCAACTGTTTTAAGTTTACTTTATCTCTCTATGCTTCTGTGGGACTAACAGAAAAATAGTCTCAAGATTTATGTTTAGATTTAAAAGTACTAGATACTGAATTTGTAAGAAAATTTCTAATGTTCAAATCTGCTTTCCTATTTAAGAAAAAAATGTGTTTCAGGAAAGTTAAAAGAAACAAAGTTCCAAAACCAATAAAAAAAAACTCTATGTTTATTCTGGGTAAATAGTATAAGTCAAATCTGGTCTACTCTTTCATAAAAAGTTATTTCAAAATGACTTTTGAGGAAAAAACTTAAATGGTCATATTAAAAAGTCTTATGGTAAGGACAATAAAAGTTTCGTTGGTAGTTATAAGATGAACTGACTAAACAAGATAAACTGGAGAGAAAACTTTAAATGTTGGAAATGTTTGATGAAAAAGATTGTTACAGAGTGGTTACATAGATTGTAAAGTAAAAGTATGTGGATGAAGGTAAGAGTAAGCTTAAACAGAAGGTTAAAGACAAAGTATTTAATCAGAGCCGGGCGTGGTGGCGCATGCCTTTAATTCCAGGACTTGGGAGGCAGAGGTAGGAGGATTGCCGTGAGTTCAAGGCCACCCTGAGACTACAGCCAGAGTGAGAGTGAGACCCTACCTTGAAAAAAAAAAAAAAAAAAAAAAAAAAAGGACTTAATCAGATTACAGACTTCTTGAGATATAAAATGATTATTAGCCTAGTATGGCCCTGGCTGGTAGCAGGTTATGGTATTCAGTTTGTAAACTTAAAACTTAAACTTATTGATGTTAATCTGGTCATGATACTGGTTATGAAAGACTGAATTAAGAGTACCCAAGCAAGTTAGTTAAGTCCCTCTATTTGTCAACCTTTTAACTATATCTTAAGGTTAAATTTGGCTCATTAGTATTTAATTCTCTCATATGATTAATATATCTAAAACCCTGCCTCAAAAAATCTCAGAAAAAAATTACCTACTCTCTTTTCCTATTCTAAGGTAAATAGGCCACATTTGGAGACATTGAACAGTATTTATCTGCCATACACTTAAAAACTCTTTACTTCATAGTAAGCAGTAAAAGAAAATTCTAAACAAATTTATGTTGTGATTTAAGATATAATTCTTCAATTCCTCCAACAATTGCAATCTTAATTACTTTAGATTTAACTTACATCATTATTGAACAAGTTTACCAGAGTACCACAGGCAGAATTATAGAGTTGATTAAGGTTTGAGTAGTTACAGACTGTGTTATGAAATTTTGTATATGATTTATGTACGATTTGGAGATTGAAAATATTTCTGGCTCAGCAGTTAAACGTGCTTGTTTACAAAGCCAGATGCACATAGTGGAGCGTGCATTTGGAGATTGTTTGCAGTGGCAAATGGCCCTGGCATGCCCATTCCTTCTCTTTCCATGAGATTTGTCTCCTTTTTCATTAGATCATGGCAATTTAGTCCAGTTCTTCTATTCCTTGGGTATATTAGATATAGCTGAATTTAATTTCAAAAACTGACTTAGAGTTTAAATGGACATCTTATTTAGCCTTTTAAAACTATTTCTAACCCTGCCTTAGTAATATTCCCCTCTTTGATTCTGGTCAGGGTGTGCCTCTTTGCCTGTTCAGCTCCAAGCTGACCAGAGCTGAATGCCTCCTCAATATTTCCATAACCATGACCACTTGTGTCAAGATACCCACTCTCCTTTGATGCAAAGGGGGTAACCCCCCATGCATAAATATTTCCTCTCTCACTTATTTTCCCCCAGTTTTGATTGTTCCACAGGTGTATCTCTATGAGGAAGAAGTGGCAATGGAGAGAGATTTTCATCCCCTTACTGGTGGGTCTTGGGGGATGCTGTCCGTGGGGGTCTCTGGTGCTGCGGGAGCCACCTTGGTCCAAACAAACCACCTTGTGGGGGACTTCCAAAACAAGCTTGACCAGGCTATGATATCCTCTACCAATAGCCTCAAATCTCTCCAGAGACAATTGAACTCTCTCGCGGGTATGGTACTCTAAAACTATAGAGCCTTTAGACCTCATTACTGCTGAACATGGGGGTGGGGACATGTGTGGTCTTGGGAGAAGAATGGTGTTTTTTCATTAATGAATCAAATATTGTTGAACAAATGTTAAAATTCTCAAAAAAAAAAAAACTCTGCACTGAGCTGCTTGACTGCTACAAGCCTGAGGACCCCACCACCTGGTTCTCTAACCCTTTAGTCACTTGGCTTCTCCCCTTCCTTGGCCGCCTCCTTGCTATAGGAACCCTATTACTTCTAGCCCCCTGCCTCATCAAGTTTCTCAGACAACAAATAACTAATATTGCTAAGGTTGCTACCAATCAGGTCCTCGTGCACCATCTAGCTCTATCTGAACCTATGATAGACTATAAAGATCTCAGTCAATATGATGACGATGTCCATTATAAAAACAAAGGGGGAGCTGTTGGACACAGGCAGGGGCCCAGGTCTAAGCTATCAGGCACAACTGGGGTCCCAGGTGATGGAGAGGTCACAGTAACTTGGACTCCAGGCAAAACTTGAGTCCCAGACTGGCAGGAGTAAGGCCCTTCTCCCCTCTCTGGGATAGCAGTGAGCCTGGACCACCCCCCAGACAAATCTCACGACCCCAAGATTGGCAGGAGGAAGACTGCTCCCTCACCCCAAGTCCCAGGGTGCCTGGTCACCCTGATAAGACTTAGGTTTGCTCAGCCCTTACCTTTGGCTAGTTACCTAGGAAACTCCTTATATGGTATCAGCCAACAGCCTTTACAAAGCCCCATACCCCTACTTATACCTCTTCCCACTACTATGTAGATCACCTGACCCTCTCCCTACGTGCTGGAATAAATGTCCCTATATGCCAACTAGGCATCGACAAACAACCTTTGAACCCTCAGTCCCTTTGGGACCCTCTTCCTGCTCTCTCTCTCTCTCTGTCTCTCAACTGCTTAAAAAACCCAGTTCCTTGTTGAATAAACGAGAGCTGTTCTCTGAAGCTGTCTCCCACGTGTTTCTTCTGTCACACTCACGGCCGCTCAAGACCCTGCCCCGCCATTGCCTGGATGTCTCTGGGGAACCAAGGCCCTGCAGACCCGAGGGAGCACAAAATGGAAGGATTTTCAAACCAGAAAAATCTAAACAAAATCTCGAGAGACCTGGGCCTTGTCACTAAGTGTCCAGCTTGCAATTCAGAGGTATCATCTCTCAGGGTGGGGGGGGGTACAAATCTTCAATTACAATGTCATTCAACAAAGATGGGAAAATTGCTAGTCATCTTAAGTTGAGGATTTGGTGGGGCTGAGATTGAAGTTGAGAGTCCATTGAACAGGTCACTGTGTCTTCATATCTCACTGCTCAAGGCTTCCTTGCCACAGGGGAAGCTTGCAGTCCTGCACTGTTGCTTTGTGAAGAACTATTAAATTCATTATGAACTGGAAGGAGCTGGAGTTTCCCATAGCATCAGCCAGGGAGAATATGAATGTGGTGGAGGAGGAACAGCTCATATTCATCTCACATACACCTTCTCTACCTACATTATCCCAATGCATCAGGAACATTCTGAAGTTAAAATGGAACCCATAATGAGGAAAACAATTCAAATATCTCATCCATGCAATATCTCCACGATTACTGATAAAGAAATAGGACTGAAATATAAATGAACACAAATTCTCAGGCTGGAAAAAAATTAGTTTTGAAGCCACTTGCTTGTGAACTTTAGGTTTTTATCTGAAAAGTGCAGACAATAACTGCTTTATGGGGAGATATTGGCTAAACAGTGTTCAGCATCATACTTGGGAAATAGTGCACACATGTTGGTTAACAATACTAGTAAGAGAATAGAAACAGAATGAACATACTTGACCATTTTCCACGCATCAAAAACTTTGCATGTGTTTTCTCATTTCCCCACCATAACCCAAAGACTGGTTGTATTATTTATTTATTTATTTATTTATTTATTTATTTATTTATTTATTTTTGGAGAGAGACACAGAGAGAGACAGACAGAGAAGGAGAGGGAGACAGATAGAGAATGGGCGCACCAGCAGTCTCTCAACTGCTGTGAACAAAATCCTGATGCGTGCGCCCCCTTGTGGGCAAGTGCGGCATTGTGCCCTTGTGTCACCTTGCATCTGGCTAAATGTGGGACCTGGAGATTGGAACCAGGTTCTTGGGCTTAGGAGGCAGGAACCTTAACCGCTAAGCCATCTCTCCAGCCCTGTATTATTTTTTTAAAAAATATTTATTTATTTATTTATTTATTTATTTATTTGAGAGAAAGTGTATGGATACATCAGGGCTTCTTACCACTGCAAAAGTACTCCAGAGGGTACTATGGAATTAAACCTGACCCAACAGGCTTTGCAAGCAAACACCTTTAACCATTAGCAATCTCCCCAGCCCCTGGTCCCAACCTTATAGATTAGGAAACTGAGGCCCAGAAATATGAATTTACTCCCCCCGTTTTCAAACTAGAAAGGTTCCCACAGGCCTGAGCTCACAGCAAGTTGCTATAGCAAGAGGGTTCATGTATCATCTCTTTGTTAGAGCAAGAAAGTAGCTGCCCAGTGACCTAGCTTAAGCAATGGTCCTGAATACATTAACTGCAACATGTTCGGAGCCAAATCACAGAAATTTTGCTTGATACCCAATCTCCACCTGAGAATGTCCATCTTGCAGCAAGATTCTGTATCCTTCTCATTCCTTAAATGACTTCAGTGGGTTTTTTTGCTTGCTTGTTTGTTTGTTTGTTTGTTTGTTTGTTTGTTTTTGCCTTTAGAATTCTAAGACTATATATAGGATGACTGAGGAAAAATCAAAGATGAAAAGAAACTAAGGAAAAATAACCAAATGCACTACAGGACCCTGATCAGATCCTAGACAAGAAAAATAACTTTGGGGAAAGGCTGACAAGATTCCAATAAGGCCTGCCATTTAGCAAATGGTCATGTACCAGTGTTAATTTCCTGGTTGTTATCATTGTACCATAGTTAGAAGAGACATCAACATTAAGGGGAGTTGGGTAAAGCATATATAGAAACTCTATTTTTTCAACTTTTCTGTAAGTATAAAATTAGTTCAAACAATAAAGTTAAAAGAACATCTAGGAAAGAGGAAAATTGAACGTGGCTGAGAAAAAAGGAAAGATTTTGCTCTATAAATAGAGGAGACACATAAGAGAGTGGCTGGAGTCTGTGCTCTCAGTAAACAGGGGCAGCATCAATAAGCAGCTGACCGGCCTCTCCAAGGGACATAACAGTTGTTCCCAGATCTCAGCAATGCTTTGCTCACATCCAGTACTCCCTTTATTTACATAAGGATCACCTTCAGCTCCTCCTGGCATAACCTTTTTCTTTAGCTTTACCAAACCTGAGTACTACAAAGAACTCAGGGCATGGCTGGGAAAATGGCTCAGTGAATAAAGTACTTGTCACGCAAACCTGAGTACTCGAATTGGGATAACCAGAACCCGCCTAAAGCCAGATGCTGTAGTGATAACATCTGTAAATCCAGTATGCCTAGGGCCAGAAGGGAGACACAGAGAGAATTATCTGGAAGTTCTTCATGCCAGTGACCCTGGCCAACACAGCAATGAACGATGAGAGGCTCTGCCTCAACAAGCTAGAAGGCAGGAATGTTGGAATTTGCCTTCTAATCTCCACAGATACACCTGCATTCTCACACACGAACATGCACACACAAATAAACACATATCTTACACACACACACACACACACACACACAAATCTCAGGGCATGATGGCAAAGTCCTACCAGAGATAATGCCAGGCTGCCTTCTGGAGCTAACCCGACCCTCCAGGACTGCTGACTAACCTCACCAGTTCCTACAGTACCTAATCATGCCGCAACAAAGCTGTCAGTGAACACACGGGTGGAGAAATGACCATTCACTTACCCTGAACCAGTCCTTTGGGCCTAACAAATTCAACATTTATTTGAAATGATCTTTGAAAATAGCTTCCTAATGAAGTTATATAGATTATATGTCTAAAGTATTTTAAAGGGAATATGAAATTGCATTAGAAATCTGCTATGCAATTGACATCAATGTGAAGTTTTACCTATATGCTGTAGTATACTGACCAAGATGAAGTATTATCAGGGACTTCCCAGAAGTCCTTGAAAGTTTATTTGTTTACTCCTCAGTTTTTTCCCTTTGAAAGTCTGAAGAGCTGCTGCCACTTCCCTTCTCAAGTCCTCCTTGTCCCATGTTACATGTTTGTTTGCTGTTGTGGCTCCTGGCTGCATGGGAATTCCATGCAACCAGGCACTAGGCACAGATGCCCTTACTCAGTAATCAACACGCTCACAAGTTTGATGATAATGTCTCATGGAACAGGGACTTCAGTAAACATTGACCAGACACCTGACTGCTTTTCTCCAGCGAGGTTCTTATATATCGTAGATGTTGTCACAGAGCTGATCTGTGTGTACCAAGAACTACTGCAATACTTAGAAATTGAGGCAGGGAGAGATGAGGTGACAATCACAGAGCCAATAAGGAGGAGATCAGCTCTGAGCTCCTGATATCCTAATGCCACTCAACTCCCCCATCATCAGCCTCTGGCTAGGTGCATGTCCCTTGCACTCCCTTACCATGTATGAAACGTGCCTTCGAGGTATGAACAGGCTGGGCTGGTTGTCCTTCTGCCTGCCACAAGAAGGAGGTCTCACCTTCTTTAACAAGCTCTCTGGTGTTAGCCTGCTTTCAGAAAGTACATTATAACAATCTCAGAATGTTGTGAATTATATCATGACTTCTCCGTGGCCTAGGGGGTCTTTTGACCTGAATTCCTAAATTGTTAATCTTCCAGCTCAACAGGGATTATTAAGGCAATTTTTTTTTTTTTTTTTTTTTTTGCAAATGAATTGCTATCTAAGAAATGGCTTTAACAGACAAGAAACTTTTTGTATTTTTCAAGTCAAGTGATAGAGTGGCCATTTCCTTGACAGGGGCCAATTCAGTCCTTCTGAATAGAAGACCAGCATGCAGCTTGAAGACTCCTTAGGTCACAACCAAATGCAGTAACACCCTTGTCTATGCAAAGGACTATGGTTCAAAGTGACATGCCCATGTCTCCCTGACACGAGCCTCCCATGAAGGGACAGTGGACAGCTTAGGCTAGGAAGCTTTCCCAAGCACAGGCACAGACTAGCGTCCTCTGACCAGCTCACACAGGGGACAACACCAAAAAGCTCTGTACCCATTACTAAACTCATATGAGATTTTACGTTAAGACAGACACCAAACCTTGCATCCCTCCAAAATTGCACAATTCCATAACACATGGCCGATTGAGTTCTGCTCTACCTGTGTGAGAAGTCGGTCATTTTCTTAGATTTGGACAGGTCAAATAGCTTGCCCACATTTAAGGGGGGGGAGGGCAGGATGAAGAGGGTTTGTGTGTCCTCCTGACAACATGGGCTTTGGAACTGGACTGCCAGCATTGGTGTGCTTAGTTGTCTGTTCATGGGCTGTATGATCTGGAAGTAGTCACTGGGATGTATCGATTTCCTTATCAGAAATGGGAGTAGTGTCTAGCTCAAGGGAACTGGCAGAGGCAATGGGCTCAGTCCAGTATCTGTAGCACAGGAAGCAGTAGGACATTCTGGTGTCACCAGCGTTATTGTCGGAGGCCCTGGGTAGATGTGATTGCACACCTAAAGAGGTCCAGGAAGTCTCACGGTGACATGGTCTCTGAAGGTTCTTTGCTGGGAGTCATTTCAAAAAATTTTTGTTCTTAGGCTATGGAACTAGAAGAAAGTAGAGTTTGGGGCCAGGTATGTGGTACACACCTTTAACTCCAGCACTCAGGAAGTGAGCCAGGATGAGCTTGACTTCCAGGCTAGCGTGGGCTACCTAGTGAAACTCTGTCACAAAACAAAACAAAACAAAACAAATAATTTCCATGCTGACTGGCTTTGCCGTTTGGTCTATGGGACAATCTTATAGGTGAGTTCTACTTTTTTTTTTTTAATTTTTGTTTATTTTTTATTTATTTGAATGTGACAGAGAGATGGGGGGGGCAAAGAGATAGATAATGGGCCCACCAGGGCCTCCAGCCACTGCAAACGAACTCCAGATGCATGTGCATTTCTGGCTTATGTGGGTCCCAGGGAAGCGAGCCTCGAACCAGGGTCCTTAGGCTTCACAGGCAAGCTATCTCTCCAGGCCCCGAGTTCCACTTTAATAATGCTGATGTTACCATTGAAAACTAACTCTTTGAAGTTTAAAAGAGAATTCTTTTCAGAGGATTTCTTTCACAGACAAGCAAAACGTTTCTGGTTCATTATAAAGGAACAGAATCAAGTGTGCATTTAACATGCAAATCTAACGTGTGTGCTCGCCATTGATATCATTTCGAAACTGCAGGGACTGCATGTTGCGCAGTACTCTGCTGTGTATATTCTGTGTACTCAGTTCCACAGACACTGTACTACTCCAGTGATATCACCTTGCTCCCTGTGCTTCCTTGCTGGACAGTTTACAGCAGATCCGAGGGTAATTTTGACCATGTACAAAGATAAAGGGCCACATTGCTATACCCCATGGATCTCCAAAATCATTGCCCATGAATTCCTGCCAAGGCCAAAACAATGTAGGGATGGCCAAGAGTTTTTCACCTCCTTTCCTAGGGGGAGAGAGCTAAGGCCCAGAGAAGTCAGCCTTGTTCCACCCCCAGTGGCATAAAGAATTACTGAAATCAAGGAAATGGCCAGGTGAGTCCACATCAGGAAGAGCCGGGGCTCCAACACTAACAAGTGAGATGCGCCGGTTGTTCATTTCCTAAAGTAAATTCTAGAAAGGAGCCAGGGAAGGAAAGGGGCAAGAGAACACATTGGATGTAATCAGAATCAGATTCAAGATAAACTGTTAATGGTTAATAGGGTCAGCCACCCAAGCAGCAGCCAGACCTGGAATTTTCCACTCTCACTGCAAGATGTTCGCTAGAGACCACATGTGTGTTCTTCGCCCACGGCCAAGTAACGGGCCGAGCCCAAGAAGGAGGGAGGAGAAACAGGAGTCACTTTCCACTCTGCAGCGGGATCTTTCAGACGAAATTCTCCACCGTGAGGAGGAAAGTCAAAGTCACCACAAGAGTGACGGTGACAGTAACAGCCATGAACAGCAGTACCCATGTCACCGCCAGTGCTGCTAACAGCACTGAGCTCTGCACAAGGGGCTCTAAGTGCATGGCCTCATCAAGCAGTCACAAATATTTTTGAAGTAAACATGGTAGTTCGTTCTGTTTGTTTGTTTGCTTGTTTGTTTATTTATTTTTGAGATAAGGTCTCACTATGTGGTCCACACTGGCCTTGAACTTCTGATCCTTCTGCTTCAGCCGCCCAAATACTGGGCTCGCAGGCAGGTACCATCTCACCTGACAAGTTGGTCTCCTCACGTGACCATACCTCACTTCTCTGTGGAAAGGAAGGGATTCTGGGTGAATACACGCATGGGCGCAGAAAAGCTCCAGAGACAATCAGGATACTTGAGCCCTGGAGTTGTGATGGAATTCTTGTGGCAAAAGCGCAATTAAGCCCATTATAGAATGCATGCGGAATAAGACAGAGGGAGAGGAGTGCCAGAAGGAAAAGAGACTAAAAAAAAAAAATAATGAACTTCCAGATTTAAAATTAGCCTGTACAATAACAGCCCTAATTCCTGGAAACCCAGACGAGGGGAAATGAATACATAATATATTGAGGGGAATTTATTTCCACAGACTGCAAGGGGTGTCATTCAGCTTTTGGCACCCCACACATCCTCGGTGGGCATTTCTGCTGAGTGGAGGCAGCTGCTGAGCACCTTCTCAGGAAGCAGCTACCTCCATTTGAGTCACAGGTTAAGTTATTCTCTGGCCAAAAGCAGCAATCCGTCATGTGTCGTAATGGGGCAGGGCTTACAATGAATAGTGTTTGGCAGAGCTGGATAATTTAATAGGACTCCATCGGCAGCACCACAAACATATCTGTCATCTCTAGGATGGGCTGAGGTGGTCAGATGCCACTTGGGATCCTGAGTGAAATTCAGTCTGCTTTCAGGGGAGGAGGGCGGCTGTTGGCATCACAGCCGAATAACAAGGGTGGCAGGAGCCATCGCTGCACATTTATTTGAGCACCCACTTTGGGTAAGAATGATGGGTGGAGATGTTGGCTCTACCACTGGAAAAGCTCTGTGGTGGTGGGTGGTTGACAGTCTGCTTTTCAGGTTTCTGGCCTATCAAAATGAGGATGTTAATAAAAGTCCATCTCCTGGGCTACAGAGATGACACCTGCTTGCAAAGCCTGATGGCCTGGGTTTGATTTCCCAGTACCCATATGAAGCCAGATGCACAATGTGGTGTATGTGTCTGGAGTTCATTTGCATTGGCAGGAGGCTCTGGTGTGCCCATTCTCCCTCTCATAAATGAATATTCTTAAAAATTAATAAAATCAAATCTATCTCCTCGGCCTGTTATGAAAAGCTCCTGAGGCAGTGATCAATATTTGGTGAATGCATCATGAAGGTTAGCCGGTACAGGGGTTTGAATAACATGTCCCATATAAATGCATGTGTTTTTCATGCTTGGTCCCCAGCTGGTGGCAGTTTGGACGATGGAGCCTTGCTGAAGGAGGTGTGTCACTGAGCGTGGACCTTGAGGTTTACTAGCCCCTGGCTTGCCAGCGTTGGTTTGCTTCACTCTCTTGATGCTATCTTCTACCTGCTGGGGCAAGAAGTGATGTCCAGCCTCTGCTCTGCCATCTTCCCCCTGCCGTCATAAAGCT
This sequence comes from Orientallactaga sibirica, assembly GCA_036365145.1. Taxonomy (NCBI): domain Eukaryota; kingdom Metazoa; phylum Chordata; class Mammalia; order Rodentia; family Dipodidae; genus Orientallactaga; species Orientallactaga sibirica. The sequence goes on from JAEOAD010000030.1 coordinate 5,425,805, forward strand.
TCTTCTCGTGACTGCAAACCAAAATAAATCCTTCCACTCATCAGCTACTTTTGGTCAGGTTTTATATTTTTCTCCCCGGCAATGAGAAGGTAAACTACAACATAATGGGTAATCATGAGGGCTAGCCATTGTTACTTTAACCAACCCAACCAGGTAGAGACTAACAAGGTGGGCCTGGGTAAGCTTTCTGGGTGCATTGTTTCAGGAGCCCTTACTTTCAGCCTCACACCTAAGAGTCTCTCAAGCTGCACTCCAGACACCTCCCTATCCACATGCTAGTTCCTGCCCTCAGATTAAAGATGGAGAGTCAGAAGCTCAGAGAAGCAAAGTGATGGGCCAGTATCTACCCACTGCACTAACAGGCAGAACCTGGATTCAAGCCTGTCTGTCCTATGACCAACGTCTCTCCCACCATCTCACATTGCCTGAAAAAGAGAGGTCTCCAGATACCTGCTGGCATCATCCCAATTGTGGTCCACCATGCCAGCATCCAGAACAACAACAAAAAAAAACCATTTAGATCACAAGGGATGAAAACACCTTACCACCTAACAGACAGATTTCTTGCAGGGTTAAAAAAGACCAAAGAGCAGCATCCTACCAGATGGAGGTTCCTTCAAGGGCCAATTTCATGCTAAATAATGCAGAACTGCTTTACCCTTGAAAAGTGGCTGGGGTAATGGGAAATGCATTTCACTGGTCAAAGAGGAACAAAAAGAGAGATACATGATTCTCAGGCAAAAGCCCTCCTTATCTGCTCTGTTGGGGGAAGGAAAAAATAAAAGGCAAATAAATGACAAAAGCAGAGGAACCATCAATCACGCCCCTGTCATCTGCCAGCCTGGCTGCGGGCCCACAGCTCTCGGCCACCCTTCAGCTCCAGAAGCCCAGCTGCAGGGGCGGGGGGAAGAAGGGGGGGTCTGGGAAGAGGTGTGAGCCTGGCTGGAAACCAGAGCCCTGCTCTGGCTTTTCCTAGCAACTCTGAGTTGCCTAGTCCCTCAGACAAACCATTTTGCAGATAGCCGTAGAATTGCTTTGCATTTCCAAATGCAAATTTCCCCACGAGCACTGAAGTACAAGGGTAGAAAGAAGGTTTTGAAATCCAGTCTCTCACCTCACCCTCTAGCAACTGGAAAGCTTTCTAGATACTTGTAACCTGTATGTGTTTGATCGATAAAAGAAAGCAGTTGGCGGGGGGGGCTGCTGGAGAGATGGCTCAGTGATTAAAGGTGCTTGCTTGCAAAGCCTGATGGCCCCCATTCCCCACTACCCACATAAAGCCAGATCCAAAGTGGTACATGCATCTGGAGTTTGTTGGCAGTAGCAGGAGACTCTGGCAAACCCATTCTCTCTCTCCTAAATAAAAATAAACAGACAAATTTTAAATGGCCATAGAGAGGAGTTTTATCATTTCAGTATAATTTTCTGAATACCACAATTTTTAGGAAGATTCACCTGTGGGAGATGGCTTTAAGGTCTTCAAAAGTTTACACATAACATTATTATCATTATTATTATTATTATTATTATTATTATTATTAGTGCTGAGGACTGAACCCAGGGCCTTGCGCTTGCTAGGCAAGCGCGCATCCACTGAGCTAAATCCCCAGCCCACACATAACATTATTTATCCGTGCCTTACCACCTTCATTTGGCAGATGAAATCTGACTTGAGAATAATTCAATGGCTTCATATGTTTTTTACATGCATTCATTCATTTGCTCAGTAAAGGTTTTTATGAGTCTTCTAGGTATCTGACGGGAAGGAGCAAGAAATTCAGAGATCCCTTCCCAATTGTCTCCCCCCTGGCTGAGATGGCGTGGCAGCAAGCTCTTTTAGCACATGGATTTTAGAATCAAGCAGTGCTAAGTCCAGAATAACTGAGACTGGTCACAAATTAGCAGCTTATTTAACTTCTCTGTGCCTTAGGATATTTTTCTACAAAACGAGGGTAATACTATCTACTGTTGGAGGACACGTGAGGATTATAGGAGTTAATAACATGAAGCACTTAGCGCAATATCTGGGACACAAGAAGCAGGCAGTAAATAACAGCCTTTATTATAAACCTCAAGAACATTTTGAGTTGAAGGCTTGGCCAAGCATGGCAAACGGTTGTTTTTGTTTGATTACTTTTTTTTTCCTTTTTCTTCTCTCGCAGCCAGCAGATCCCCCACGTGCTGATGAGTTTTGTAGCAGCTAGAGGATAGAGAACAGACGCCTGTCTGTGGAGTGTGAACTTGGAGAATTGTGCAGCCCAGCCAGCCTCCAGCTCCAGGCTTGGCAATGAACTTGAGGGATACTCACAGATCCACATAAAAAGGCCCCTTTTCCTTCCTGAATCAAAGGAAATGCTATATCCTCTGGCTAGGCAGCCCAAATCATTTCAGCAACTCACATGGTGGTGCGAACACTCCACCCAAGGGGTGAACACATTTCTTTCCCTGCTAGAGCCAAGCTCCAGCCAGGTTTGCCTAACCCCAGGAGACATCCACAGATCCAACTCGTGCAAAGCTGATCTACGTCCACACATCAGTGTGCTGGGCCTCTAGTCAGATCACAGCAGCGGCCTAGGACAAACTGGAAAAGTCATCGCTCTGGGGTAATCCCAGACACAGGCGTCCTGTCACCATAGTGAGGTGGACACTCACCAGAAGGAACCAAGAGATCCTTCTGCAGCAATGGGAGCACTGTCGGCACGCAGCCTGGCACAGAAGGTTTTGTCATTTGGACGGTAATAAACCCTGCTTCCTCAATGCCACTCACCTCCAGTTGTGCCTTGACACTTGCAGGTCCTGTAGATGCCCCTCCCCCTGTGCAGAGCCCAGGGCACCTGTGGCAGGAAACATTTGGAGCTGGAGGCCAGAGGAAATGCGCTCTCATGTGAGTGGTTTATAAAATGTGCTCTTTGCTGCCTTGGAGGGCAGGCACATAAGGCAGGGGTTCAAGCTTGGCCACACGCTGGAATCCGATAGGAGCTTTTCCAGTCCTGATGCCAGGCTACAACCAGACCAACTAGTAGCTTTGGGGTGGGACCCGTGCATCAGTAATTTTTTTCTTTAAAAAATTTATTTAATCATTTGTAAGCAGAGAAATACAATGAAAGAGACAGACACACACACACACACACACACAGAGAGAGAGAGAGAGAGAGAGAGAGAATATAGGTATGCCAGGGCTTCTAGCTACTGCAAACAAACTCCAGACACATTTGCCACCTTATGCATCTGGCTTAAGTGGGTAAAGGGGAATTGAACTTGGGTCCTTAGGATTCATAGGCAAGCACCTTAACTGCTGAGCCATCTTTCCAGACCTTTTTTTTTTTTTTTCTTTTTAAAGTTGGCTAAATGATTCCAGTGTGTGGCCAAGTTTAAGAACTAGTTCCTAGGGAAGAAATGCAGGCTGAGATTCTGGTAAATTCCCTTTTTTCCTTTCTTTCTTCCTCCCTTCTTTCCTCTCATTCTGCCTCTTTTCCTTTCTTCCTTTTCTTTCTTCCTCTCTCACTGTTTACTGGAGTACTCTACTCCATGGTTAAAGCTCACAGTTTATAGATGGATCATTCTTTTTTTAAAAAAAATTTATTTTTTATTGCTATGAACATATTTTGTATGGCTACAACATGTGTTGGTGCCATCTTTTCCCTCCTCCCTGCCCCCACTCTGTAAGGGGCTCTCCTCAGTGGGGTTTCTGGTATTTTCCGTGGGATTGTGGGTTATTTGAGAGCATCAATTATTAGGGGGAGGCAGTGCTTCTGGGCATGACATCCCAACCCGTGGCTCTTACAATCTTTCCACCCCCCTCTTCTGCAAAATTCCTTGAGCCTTGGTGGGTGTGTTTTACGTCTACTTCAGTGATGATTTCTTTCCCAGGATCCTCTGGATTTCTGCTTTGGTAGGTGTTGAGTATCTTCAGCATCTGTCTCCTTCACTCTGGCGCTACTTGTCAGGCTAACCATGGAAGCAGCACTTTTGCTTGTCTCCCTGCTCCTCTGTGGTTTCACCTGGGCCTAGACTGAGCTGCGAGGGGTGGTTCATCTCCTCAGGTATTGCTACCTTCTGAAAAAGGAAAACAGATTCTCCAATGCCGAGTAAAGTCAGCATAGGTTAAGTTGGATAAGTGTTATTAATTTAAGGGAAGTTTGATGGATGTAGCCCCTCTTTTAGCCAAAGACTAGTGGGAGCATCTTTGTCTCCATGGGATTCAGACCTGGTTCCCAGTTCCAGATAGATATGGGATCCTTTGCACTGAGTGATCTCTTAGCCAATCAGAAAGCCATTGGTTACCCATCAAAGCTGTGTGCCACCACTGCACTGGTGTGTACTTCTTGTCAGACTGGTTGTTTCTAAGTAGTTTAGACCCCTGTTTGTTCACACCATAGTTGGCCACTTTCCCCTGTAGCTCATGTAGCACTTTCCAGAACTAGATGGGATACCTGTCTGGGAACTGGCTCTCTTCCAGATTCCAGCCAGGTGTCTTCGTGCTCTGTGCTGGCAGTATATGGTGTCTTCAACAACCCCAAGTGGGTACTCAAGTGCTTTGTCAGAAACACGTGTTTCTTGTTTTGGGGACTTCTTAGGTGTCTTCCATCAACAGCTCAATGTGGGTAGCACCTATTTCTGGTACTACAAGTTACAGGTCAGAGCCAAAGGATTTTAAGGTTAGGCTTCATCCCACCCTCTCCAGGACCCTTCTTTTCAGGTGTTTTTCCTATACTCCTGTTTAGGGTTATATATTTAGTCTACCTTCAAAGAGAATGGTTTCTATGGTACCAGTTCATTTTCAGTTTAGTTTTGTGTTTATGACCCCACACTTACCATCCCATTCCCCTCCCTCCCAAACCTTTCTATCTCTATTGTCTGGGCCTCAAGTTGCCTGTTAGGTATGCCAGTAACTCAAGCTGAATAAGGATCATTCTTAATTGTCAATTTCGTATTTACTGCCACTAATTGTATGACCTGAGGTAAGTTGCTTTGACTCATTGAAGTTCAGCTTTCTTATCCTAAATAATGGTGAAAAATAAAATAAAATAAAATAAAATAAAATAAAATAAAATAAAATAAAATAAAAGGACTTAGCAGAGAGAATCATTATGAGGATTAAGTATCACAGATATATTGCTTAGCATAATGCCTAGCAATTAGTATGTGATCAATAAATATGCCACTATTTTCTTCTAATTATTATGGTCATTATTTGCCAAGAGCTATGCTAGATGCTGGCAATTGAAAGGGTACACCATGTGTGAAGTATGTCCTTGTGTGGTCACCTGCTCTCTTCCCATCCAATCCTTTTATGGAGAATGACCCTTGAATGTGTGCCAGGGATGTAAGGCAAAGATTTCTCTTACTACTAATAGCTTTTACATCTGTTTCTAAAATTTTATTTATTTACTTATTTACCAGCAGAGAGAGCGAGAGAGAATGGGCATGCCAACTTTACATGCATATGCCACCCAGTGGATCTGGCTTTACATGGTTACTTAGAAATTGAACATAGGTCCTTGGGATTTGCAGGGAAGCACCTCACCAGCTAAGCTTGTCTCCAGCCTGCTTTTATGTCTTCAGCATCCTCAGTGTCAGTCTTTCCCACCCCAAAAAGGGGAGGAAGAATCTACTCTGACATATTGCAGTTGGACACTCTGAGTATCAGAGGGGATAAATATTTCACTGAGGGTCACCCAGTGGATACAGCCCAAGGTTTCCTTGTGGGTATGTTGGGGATGGATGGTGGATATTGGCACATGCATGTCATGTCATGTAAGTGGAGGTCAAAAGACAACTTTCAGGTCAGACCTTGCCTTTTTGCCTCATTTGAGGCAGGGTTTCTCTGTGTGGATCTCACTCTGCTGTTAAGATCTCACTCTGCTGGTGTTCTTTGCTGTACTCACTGAGAGATTCCAGAAAATTCTCCTCTCTCTGTCTCTCACCTCAATATCAGTGTGCTGGTATTAAAGAAGCCCTCCATGGTATCTGGATATTTTGTCACATGATATCTGTAGGAAGATAGAGCTTGGATACACAGGCTTGAACAGTGAGTGCTTTACCTGACCCCCACCCCACAACCTAAGGTTCTAAGAATCAGTCTGCTTCTTGGGGGAATATAGAGTGTGCTTAGAAGGGAATTCTGGCCAGAGATAAAACAAAGCTGTTTTTCCCCATTCCTAAAGACCAACCAAATGGGTTTATGAGAATGGTGAGTGGGCATTGATGCAAAGATCTAAGTGAATTCAGAAATGGGAGACTAGATGGGAACCACCCACCTGAGTGAATTGGCAATGAGTCTGTTTAAAGGGTCCAAGGAAGGATGGAATGGTCTTAATTCACGGATGTCCTGACTAAGTTTAGTGGTATTGATATGCCTCAGTTTCCCAATTTATACCATGAAGGTTTATCACAAATACAGGTTGTTTTAAAATTAGATAGCAGACTCCAAGTGGTGAGAAAGCATCTTAAAAGATGATTTATGGCTGGAGAGTTGGCTTAACCATTAAGGTGCTTGCCTGTGAAGCCTGAGGTTCCAGGTTCTATTTCCTAGTACCTGTGTAAGCCAGATGTACAAGGTGACATATATGTCTGGAGTTAATTTGCAGTGGCTAGAGGCCCTGGCATGCCCATTCTCTCTCTCTGTGTGTGTGTGTGTGTGTGTGTGTGTGTCTGTCTGTCTGTCTGTCTGTCTGTCTCATAAATAAATAAATAATAAATATTTAAAAGATAGTTTAGAGCAAATGGCTTATGTTAGATTTACAATGGTGCACCCACAGTTTGGAAAGGTTTTCCTCATTGTGGGAGGGTATCTCATGAAGCCAGGCCTGGCTGAGGCAATACCAGTGCATCCTTTAGCTTCAGACATGTAGAATCTAGATTTGATTCAAGTTCTGATTTCACAAGGCTCTGGCACTTACAAGGGTATAATATCTCCTGGGCCTCAGCTTCTATGCCTGTAAAATGGAGCTAAGAATGCCACTCACTCACAAGCTGTGAGGATGGAGTGTCCCCGTGCCTACTGAATGGCCAGTGCAGTGGTGCTGGCAAGTGTAGCAGCTATCCTGACTGGTAAGAGAGCCTCCAGACACTGCAGAGCTGCTCCTCTCAGCCTGTCCCAATAGTTTCCAGATTCCCTGCTGTAGCCAAGTCTACTTTCCCTCTTCTGCCAGAGCTGGTTCCATGGTATTTATTTTGTGAGGTATTTGTTTTCCAATATTTTTACTAAGTAGGACAGCTCTATCAATGAGGTCGGCTGCTTTATTGGTTGCTAATTGCCGGGGCATAATTGTTGCAACATTACTTGGTGTTCCTATAATTCTCTACAGCCAATCAAGGTGGCCAATTCTCTAATTACAGCACAGCACATTGTCTGTCACTAGCTTCCAAATGCTCAGTGTGTTCCGTTTGTAAGAACCCTTTCCAACACTTTTACAAGAAGGAGATTGGGCTGGGGAGATGGCCCCAGCCATAAAGCATTTACCCCATAAGCATGTGGATCTGAGTTCTAAACCCAGCACCCACATAACAAATGCCAGCTGTAGTGGTGCGTGCCTGTAATCTCAGTGCTGAGGAGGCAGAGACAGGAGACTCCCTGGGGCTTACCGCCTAGGTAGTCTAGCTAAATGGGTGAGCTCCAGGTTCAGTGAGAGACTTTATCTCAAAAATTAAGGTGGAGAGCTGGAGCGATGGCTTAGCAGTTAAGGCGTTTGCCTGCAAAGCTGAAGGATCCTGGTTTGATTCTCCAGTACCCATATAAGCCAGATGCACAAGGAGGCGCATGCATCTGGAGTTCATTTGCAGTGGCTGGAGGCCCTGGCATACCCATTCTCCCTCTCTCTCTCTTTCTCTCTGTCACTCTCTCAAATAAATAAAATATATTTTAAAAACTTAAGGTGGAGAGTGATTGAGGAAGATACTTGAGGTTGACTTCTGGCCTCCACACACATAATCACACATATGTTCACATGTGTGTAAACACATACACACTCACACACACAACCCACAGAAACAACAAAAGAAGTAGATTAATGGTAAGAAAAAAATCATGCCAGAGAAAATAACTTGTAAGTCATTTTAGAAGTATATAAGAATATATAGAAGAAATGTTTAATAATTACAGCAATGTGTATATGTTCTGAAAGCATCCCTAAGATCAGTCTTAAATTCAAGTCAGACTCTAACTGAACAAGAAGTTGGTATCTACCATGATCATAATTCTGAGACTCAGACACACCAAAGGCCTTTAGCAGAATATCAGATGTTAACTATTCTCACCCTCCTCCTTCTAGCATGGAAGACAGCTTATTAGGTTTCAGGGTTTCTTGGAGCTTTCAACTCATCTATGTTTTCCCCCACAAGTCAGGAAATCAAGATATTCAGACCGTACAACCACAGGAAATTATTAAGGGCTTGAAAGTGTGTTAGACATTGCAGAATAAAAAGCCAAATTACCAGCTATCAGCAATACATCTGTGATTTAAATCTCATGACATCATTCCCATTTTTCTAGAGTACTCTCCAAAGCTGTAACTTGACTCCAGTGCCCCGTATGTCTGGCACTACCAACCTGAACCTTCACTTTCTCCCACCTGCCCCAGCTTTAAGTATTCACAGCCCCAAGGCTCACCTATGTGTTCCTATAACAGATATGGTTCCCAGCTGAGCCCTTCTTTGGATCTCTGGCACCTTCTCACCTATAGGACTCCCATCTAGGGCCATCTCCCCAGTAAGCCTGCTCAGTATGTACAAACACCTTTTCCAAACTAACTATGAAATCACCAGCTTTCGTCCTGAACAGTCATGATCACAACCCACTCTTATTTTTTTTTTTTTTTTTAATTCACCAGTCACTGCTGTCTATCCAGAAGGTAAGCTCTGTGAGAATTAGGGCCTTGTTCACCATGGTATACCCGGCACCTGTCACAAAGACAGCTCATTAAGGTACTCAGAAGACAGTGTTTTCATAGACTACACTAATGCACACAATATGCCAGGTATGGTCCTTTAACCTTTTCTTTCTTCTCTGAGTTTCTTTTATGCAAGATACACAAGTATATTTACCTATGGTTGCCCTTGCCTGCATCACTATAATGCCCAAATCTGCTGTCATTGTCACAACTATTAAGTCAGCTACAGTCACTGAACATTCACTGCTCCAAATGCCAGCGAGAACATAGATCAGAAGTCATCCCATTGTTGTCATGGCGCCCTTGGCCTAACCGGAAGCAAGAAGAACATCAGACCTACATGTGAACACAAGTTTAGCAGCTGTTCCTCTCCGGTCACTCGAGCCCAGGAGTTCAAGACAAAACTGAATTGTGCCCCACCATTACCACATAACTCATACGTTTTAGTCCTAACTTCCAAGAGCTTACAATGTGACTGTAAGTGTGGATGTGGTGATATTGGTCTGGGATCCCCGAACTGGGAGGCTGAAGCAGAAGGATCATGAGTTCAAGACCAGCCTGGGATACAAGTGAAAGCCTATCTCAAAGTGCCAAAAAAAAAAAAAAAAAAAAAAAAAAAAGCAATGTGACTATATTTGGAGATGGGCCATTATTATCTTTATTATTATCTCATTTAATTATGAATTAAATGAGGTCATTGGTGTGGGCCCTAATCCAAGATGACTTATGTCCTTATACAACAAGGAGATTGAGAGGTAGAAAAATATACATCAAGACCATGTGTTGGGCACTGGAAGAAGACAGAAATTCGCATGGCAAGGAGAGAGGCTTTAAAAGAAATGAACCCTTGAGCCACCCTGGCCTTGAACTTCTAGCCTCCCAAACTGTTTTATCCTGTGGAAACCCTAGAAAACTCACATCCTCCCACCCATGATTCATTTCCTTGCATGAGGTTAGTAGTAGAACCCTGATCCATGCACTTGCTAGATTTCTTCACAATATGGCCACATGACTAATGAGCTGTAAGCAAATGTGTCTGGGACCTTTTGTTCTAACCCCATGGCTCACCCACTAGGCCCCAGTTCTAACTCAAAAGGTGAGGGACGCTGTTGGTTGAGAAGTGAAGGGAGGGAAGGAGACACAATAAGCTAGAAGCAAAAACAGTGGGTGCCAGTCTATCTGGAGACCCCCCAGCCTGCCATCGTCCACAATTCCCACTTGAATTGTGCTGTACCGCTCAACAACCTGCCTGGAAATCTACTGAACAACATCCTCACAGATTAAGAAGAAAATGCTGCGAACACTCACACAGAGCCAAGAAATGTCAGCCACTTACACATGTGTGTTTCTATGCTAGAAGTGATCATCCCAGCCATTGGGGAGATGAGGGAAGAGGTGGACTTTTTGTTCCCAGGACCTTAAGGTCAGTTTGGGCAGCATGAAAGACCCCAGCGCAAAGCTCAAAGCAAAACAAGAAAGAAAGAGAAAGGGAGAGAGGGAAGGGCAGAGGGTGCGAGGGAGGGAAAGAGACAAGTATAGATGCTTCTAAATCCCCCATGAGCAGGTGCCCTGAAGCAAAGAGTTGTTTCACTGTGGTCCAGTTCTATAGTGAGAACAAACTGAATCTTAACAGTGGGGAGGGAATGGGTCCAGAGAGATAGTAGAAAGAAATCAAAGGCAAATTTGTTTCCAGAGTTCCCTTTCGAGGAAGTCTTCTATATAGCATGAAGATCAAGGTTTCCTTGTCCCCAGAGTGAAATGACCAGACCTGTGTTCCTGATGTTGCCACTGGGTTACATAATACGCTAAACTGGTTTGGGAAAGGAACTTTCATGTAAAGTACTTTTCCCATGATACTTCTATATTCTGAACTCTCAAAAATCAAATAAGAAATTCATTTTGGGAAGAACTTACTTGACAGTGCAGTGTACCTAGGAGTCAGACCACAAAATCATAGGGAGTTAGTCAAACTCAAAGGACTATGGTGCACCAAGGAGGAAATTTGCTGAACTAAGTTATGTATTTTTCCTGATATGTGTCTCCCAACAATTATATATGCTTTAAAATCCAAGGTGATGAGTTGATGTTTTGTTTTAACAGTGTACTGTCTTCCTTTTAGCCTGTTCAAAACTTTTTCTTGGGAAATATAACACACCCACTGAAAACTAACAAGAAAAAGACTGCTTGTTCAGCACATGGGCTTTGTGTCCCCAGCCTCCCACACACCACACCCTGCCTCAGCTTGAGACAAGCACTGCTGTCTTCTCCTACATCGCACTACAGTGCCCCCAAACCTGGCACAATCACATTAAAAGGAGGAGAGGGTTGTTTTAGCTCACAGCTCGAGAGGGTTCTGGCTGTGGTCATATGGTCTCATTTCTCTGGGCCTGTGGTAGTATAGTATATCATGGCAGCGGCAAGGAGCCGAGAAAACCTGGTTATTTCATGGTGGCTTGGAGGCAAACAGCAGGAGAGAAAGAGGCCAGGATTCCATTATCCCCTTCAAGGACAGACCTAAAAACCTCCCACCAGGTCCTACCTCATAAAGGCTCCACTGCCTCCAGGTGGCAGCACAGGGTGAGAGTAAGTCTTGAACGCAGTCTGTTGTGGAAACCACATTCAGACTGTAATGACCATCTCGTTCTGCCTTTTCTAATATTCACAAGTTCCCTTTCTCACTTGCCATTATGGGTCCTTTGCTCAGACACGTGTATCTTTTCCTGTGGAATCATACAGTGTTGTTTTTTTTTTTAAACATATACTCTCTCATACCAAGCATCTTTTTGAGATTCATCTATGCTGTGAGAGCTGTAAGTCCATCCATGTTCAATGTTCTAGCCTATTTTCCTGTGGGTAGGCTTGGGGGCTTAGCGCCCATGTCACTGGTTTTAAAGCGGCACAGGATTAACACGCAAAAGTAATGAGCAAGCTTACCTGGAAAGTAATCTTCCTCAGTGAGGCTTCGTTCCTTTCCTTGCCATCAACAGCTCCCCAATCCTGCCCCACCAGTGGCAACCGGGACACATGGCTCTGCTTCTTGAAATGCTCATCGGGCCTAGGTAGTTCAGTCACCAAAGCCTCCTCAGTCATGCTTTTGGACCCTTGGTTTGCTTGTTCGCTCAGCAAATACCTGCTGGCCACCAACTGTGTGCCAGATTATTCTGGGTGCCCAGGAGCAAGCTTGGAGTCTGGCAAGGAGTTCTGAATAGCCAGGCAGTGGGAGAAGCAAGACAAGCTGCTCAGTAGATTTCTCTGTTAATCAGAAGGAAGTTATAACTAGCACTCACTCACCAGGAATTTTTAGGATCTTCTGCGAACTCTGGTCTTTGGGCTTTAGAGTCCAAATTACCTTGACAAACAAAAAAAGAAATTATAGGGTGTTTATTTGATGAAGTCTTCACTTTACAATAATTACCTCAAAACGTGTGTCTGACATGTTTGTCATCGTGGCTTGAAACTAAGTAATCCAAAACTCCATCGACAGATGAATGGCTAAACAAAATGCAATGTATTCACACAGTGGAATGTTATTCATTAATAAAAGTAATGAGCTACCAATACATGTAATAGCAAGCTCAAAACATTGCACTCAGTGAAAGAAGCCATTTACAAATGACCACTTACTGTACAGCTCCCACTCTAAATGTCCACGCAGGCAAATTTCTAGAGACATAAAGTGATTTGTGTTTTTTTATTATTGTTTTAAAATTATTTATTTATTTGCAAGGAGGGAGAGAGAAAGAGAGAGAGAGAGAGAGACAGAGAAGGAATGGGCATGCCAGGGTCCTGTAGCCACTACAAACAAACTCCAGATTCATTGGGTGCATCTGGTTTTGGGTGTGTACTTGGGAATCGAACCTGGGTTTACAGGCTTTGCAAACAAGCACCTTAACTGCTGAGCCATCTCTCCAGCCCGATTTATGATCTTCTAGGACTGGGCAAAGCGTGCCTACCAGTGGAACTACTAATCCTTCTGAGCTCAGAGCAATGCTCTGAAACTGCATAGCTCCATAAATTCACCAAACCTTGAATTCTATGCTTAGAATGAGGGAATCTTAAGGTATACAAAGTTGTCTCAGAAAAGCCAGAGGGCAGTTTTTTTTTAAAAAAGTTTCTATGGGTTGTATTCATTTTTAAACTTAAATGAATCTGGCCAGGGAGATTTTGGAGTTGTCACAGTCCCCTCCGGTTTGAATTGACACATAATTTTAGACATTTATGGATGGTGCTGTGATATATTGGCACACATACCACGTGTAGTAATCAGTGTCGGTGTGTAGCATGTCTCTGCCACCTCCCTCATGGGATGTTTCATACTGGCCTGTAGTGTGTCCACCGCATTGGAGGCATCAGAATAGTTCTGCAAGTAACTGACGGGCAGACCTAACCACAAGAACTCACATAAGCAAAGTCGCTATCCTGAAGAAAGCGTCCCGTTATTGTAGCGCAGATCCACCACCCCTAGTGTCCTATTCCCAGGGTATAAAGATTGGCATTTTCTAACTGCAGAGCTCTGGTTTTTCTTCCCGTGCACCTGCCCCCACTCACACGCCTGGGGCTTGTGGGCTGCGTTGGAGTTTGGGAAAGGCTTCAGGTGGAGATTTTTGTCAAAGATAAATGGGAGGCCCAGCAAGCAGCCCTGAGCTGGAGGAGACCCAGGATGTGGCACCATGAATCAGCCGTGTTCCCGCAGGAGCAGAGGCAGTCTGCTTATTACACTCACCTTACCATCGACCGCAACCACACAGACATCAGGCCAGGCCCCGCAGGCGGCCGAGCAGCAGTTTCCAATTTATCTGCAGCAGGGTGAATCCTGGAAACTGCAAAGTAGTAGCAGATTCACACTGAGTGGAGATAGAAGGGTGTGTGCCACCTTTCTCACAGCACCCTGGGTGAAGGTTACAGCCTCCTAAATGACCTCATAATTTCCAGCCCAGAGAAGTCAGTATACTGGGCGAACTTCTCCTTACCATTCACTCACAGGAACATAAGAGAGAGAAAATGCTTGTCAACTAACAAGCTGATGACGTATATAATAATAGACTGATGACAGGAATTTAGCTAATTTGGGGAATTAGTATGAGATATGTTAGTGACTTGTTTTCTCTGTATAGCTTATTAAAAATGTAACACAATATTGTCTATTTAGTATAGTCCCATTGTAATTATACCTTATGTATATATAACTTTAATAGTATCTATACCAACATATTAGGGAACTACCACCTCCTTTAACCATTTTGGGTAATTCTTTCTTTTCAGTTATATTTTTATCTCCTAGCTTTTCTATGTTGTGCACTCATTTTAACCAGGGAAACAACACCAAGCATAGCACTGTCTCCTCCAGCACTCACCGCACTCAGTGGGCCTGCTTATAGTCCATGACTTGTCACTGTGATCCACTTAGCCAGCAACATCCCCAAGTGCAAAGGACATTCACAGAAGAGAAATCAGCATCTGGATATCCTCGCATCCGTCTCTCACTATTCCTGGAGGACTGGTTCCCACATCCCCAGTGATGCCAAACTCGGGACCCTCTAGTCTCTTACATAACATGGTATCTGCATAAGTCATAGGCAATTCTTAGGCAACTCTTATTTATACCCAAATGCAATGCAAATGCTTTGAAAGTGTTCAACTCTTAGTATCCAGAGAATAACGGCAAGAATGAGCAGTATAGGACTGGGAAGATGCCTCTGTTGGTAACAACACTTGCCATGCAAGCATGAAGGTCTGAAACCACTTGAGTTCAATCCTTATCACCTGCAGAGAAAGCTGGCCATGGGGCTGGCTCAGCAGTTAAAGTACTTGTTTGTAAAGTCAGACAGACTGGGTTCAATTCCCCAGTATCCAAGTAAAGCCAGATACACAAAGTGGAGTAGGCGTCTGGAATTTATTTGCAGTGGCAGCAGGCCCTGGCACATACATTCACACAAACACACACACACTCTCTCCTTGCAAGTAAATAAATAAATAAAGTTTTAAAAATCTGGTCATGACTACACAACACCTATAATCCCAGTCCTGTGGGGAACAGAGACAGGACAATCACTGTGACTTGTCAGCCAGTCTGGCCAAAACCAGCAGCTCCGGGTTGAATGAGAGACTCCATCTTAAGAAAACCAGAAGAGCGGGACAGGAGGGATGGTTTAGCAGTTACAGTACTTGACAGCTAAGCCAGAGGACCCAGGTTCGATTCCCCACTACTCACATAATGCCAGATGCACAAGACGGCACAAGTGTCTGGAGTTCATTTGCAGTGGTTGAAGGCCCTGGCGTACCCATTTTCTCTCTATATATATCTGCCTCTTTCTCTCTCTTAAATAAATAAATAATTTTAAAAAATACCAGAAAGGTGATAATAGAGGACACCTGGTGTTCTCTAGCCTCTGCAAATGTGCACAGTGCAGGTATCTACACACACACTTACACACACACACACACACACACACACACACACAAGTGCATGCAATATATATACATATTCTACCCACAAAAACAAAGGAAAACAAGGGGGAGGGAGGAAGAACCAAAAAATGAAGAAAGAAAGAATGAATGAGGGAGAGAGGAAGTCCAATACATGATTAGCACAGAATACAGTTTCTCCTGGATATTTTCTATCTGATTGGTTGAGTTCACTGAAGCTATGCGTTATGGAGGGCCCAGTGCATGCTGCCTAAGAAGATAGATCAGCAGTTAAAGGCACATGCTTGCAAGCCTCCCAGCCCGGATTCAACTCCCCAGTACTCACGGAAAGCCAGATAAACAAAGTGGTTCATGCGTCTGGAGTTTGTTTACAATGGCAAGAGGCCTTGGCATGCCCATACTTCTGTCTCTCTCTTTCTTTCTCTTCTCTCACAAATAAATAAGTTACAATATTTAAAAAATAAAAAAAGGAAAGAAAAAAAGGGGATGACGACTTCCTGAAGCTAGCATTGTTAACTGAGAGAAGCATCTTCCCCCTTTAAATTACAAATATAATTGCATGTCCATGATAAAAAGGGAAGAGTTAAGCCAGAAATTTCCAGTAAGGCAACAAATTATGAACCCTATCCATTGTTTCTGAGCCAAGATTTAATGGTATCAGAGAGAAAACACCACCAAGGAAGGGCTTCTGTATAAAGGAAGAGAGCTCTCCAGGCCCCACTTGGTCTGGAAGACCTCTTTCCTTGTTACCAAAAGTCACAGAGTTATAAAAATCCTACCCACAGCATCAAAGCAGTCTGTGCCTGTAAAAGCTCGTGCTACGGTGCATGCTTATTGCTCATTGATAGAGAATCAAGACTTGACCCTTCCAAGCTATCAACAATACCCTTCCTTCCCTTCTTTCCTTCCTTCTTTCCTTCCTTCTTTCCTTTTTCATCCTTCCTTCCTTCTTCCTTTATGTCTCTTTCTTTGCTTTCTTTCTTATTTTCTCTCTCTCTTTTGTTCTTTCTTGACAGGTTTCACTGATAGAGACCCACTATGTAGCTCAGATTGTCGTTGAACTTGTGATCCGCCTGCTCAAACCTCCTTAATGCTGGAATTAAAAGTATACAACACCACATCCAGCTCAAAGACTCTTAACACAACAAATAAGCACAGGAAGTAGGCTGAAGAAGCATGTAGACCAGTGCTTCTTAAACTTAGACATCAGAATCCCCTGCTGGGGTACCTTACACAGATTCCTGGGCTCAGTCCTGTGATACTGAGCTATATGGGGCTTACCTTGGCTCTCTTAGCCTTTGAAAATGGAGCAAAGGAAAAAGAGAGAAGACACTTCCTGAGCTGGAAGGGTCATGTCACCAAGTGGTGGAGGAGCAGATTTGCCCACAACAGGACAAGGAATCCCAGAAAGTCCACACTGTGGAGAAGGGCTGAAGTAACCTCTCCTCCTAAGCTGCCACCATAGCTTGGCAAAAACTTAAGTTAAGTAACAATTCATATTCAGGTCGGTGGGTTCCATGCTGATGTCACATGGAAAAGGTCATTTCTCACTCAAGGCAGTCTGTTTCTGGATGACTAACATGCCTAGGCTGGGACCAAAAGTGCCTCTATCTTGAGTAGTGATACTGTCTTGTGATAAGTTGTCTGTTCTTACCCCCAGAGAAAGACCTGGAAAGGGATATGGCTTTTGGGGTCTTATCCTGTGGAACATTATGGCTTTGGGGCTGAGACCTGGTCCTGTTCAATTTGTAACATTGGCTTTATTGGCACCCTGAGATTAATAAAGACACAGCTTGATCAGAATTTAATTTTCTTGCTGTCGGTTCCTTGTGTCTCTTGTCCCTTTCATTTCAGGTTCTCTAGGGTCCTTTTCGTTGAACATACACTTAGTATGTGACTCACATACACTTAGTATGTTTTGTTTTGTAAAATTTTATCACACTTTGAGATTATCTATTTAAAAAAAATTTTTCTTTTATTTTTATTTATTTATTTGAGAATGACAGGCAGACAGAGAGAGAAAGAGGCAGAGAAAGAAAGAGAGAGAATGGGGGCACCAGGTCCTCCAGCCACTGCAAACGATGCCACCTTGTGCATCTGGCTTACATAGGTACTAGGGAATCAAGCCTCCAACCGGGGTCCTTAGGCTTCACAGGCAAGCGCTTAACAGCTAACCCATCTCTCCAGCCCTCTGCTTTGTTAGAGGGCTTAGTGTTAGGTGACTTTGGACTCACGGCATCTCTTTTACCTTTGCATGACCTGTGGCAGGGGAGGAAAAACCAGGTGAAGGCTTCTGCCCTCATGCCAATGGCCAAAGCAAATCACATGGCCATGCCTAACTTCAGGATGTATGACCTTCCTTGGGTCCAAAGACAGAGAACAAGATTCATTTGTTAGCGCTCCTAATGTCTATTATTGTGACGCAACAATATGTTTCTTCTTACTGCATTGCACTTCTGGAAAAGTAAGAAGGGGCTGGAAGTCTCAAATCCTGTCCTCTGAGAGTACACTCCTGGTGAGAGGGTGGTGGTAGACATAGGATGCAAATGCAATGTGCTTTCCATTTTATTATTTCATAATTAAAATGCTTAGCAGGGCATAGTGGGCCATGCCATTCATCCCAGCACTCAGGAGGAGGAGGTTGAAGTAGGAGGATCACTGTGAGTTCAAGAACAGCCTGGGCTAGAGTAAAACCTTGCCTCAAAAAAAAAAAAAAAAAAAGAACCTAAAAACAAAATAAAGTAAAATACTACACAACTGTTATGATTACTTGTATTGACGGATTTAAAACAAAGTAGAGGACTGGAGAGATGGCTTAGCTGTTAAGTGCTTGCCTGTGAAGCCTAAGGACCCCGGTTGGAGGCTTGATTCCCCAGCATTCACATAAGCCAGATTCACAAGGTGGCACATGCATCTGGAGTTCGTTTGCAGTGGCTGGAGGCCCTGGTGCCCCCATTCTCTCTCTCTCTCTCTCTCTCTCTCTCTCTGCCGTTTTCTCTCTGTGTCTGCCTGTCACTCTCAAATAAATAAATAAAAATAAACAATTTTTAAGTAGATAATCTCAAAGTGTGATAAAATTTTACAAAACTAAATAGTCACATAAGTGTATGTAAAAATTAAAGCTACTCCAAATAAGCCTGGCGTGGTTGCACACGCCTTTAATCCCAGCATTCAGGAGGCAAAGGTAGGAGGATCGCCATGAGTTTGAGGCCACCCTGAGATTACATAGTGAATTCCAGGTCAGCCTGGACTAGAGTGAGACCCTACATCGAAAAACCGAAAAAAAAAAAAAAAAAAAAGAATACTCCAAATAAAGCCAATTACAATTGATAGTAATGTACCAATATCCCTTTCCAGGTCTGGGTAATATATTTGTTATTAAGTTATACCTTAAGACAGGGGGAAGATGGGTGGATGGCATATGGGAATTTTCTGTAGTGTGTTTGCAAACTATATTTTGGGTATTGTAGTCATTTCAAAATTGGAAGATAAAAATATAGCCAGAGAAAATTCACTATCCAGGTCCTTTGTCCTCCATTCTCTCTGTAAATGTCCCACATGAGTCACGAGAGAAGTTGTCTGAATGAAGTGAGAGTTTGGCAGAACAACGGGAGATCTGACGAATGTGCCAGTGAGACAGCTGCAGAAGCTCACCTGCCTACCTGTCCTTCATCCTCCATAGACACAGATGAATCTCTCTGTTGAAAGTTAAAATAAAGGCCAGTCATCCTCCACTTGCATGCCTTGTGGTGCAGGTAATAAGTAGGAGCCCAGGTGAATTTCTAGATGTTTTCCTTTAAATTCTTGGGATTTCAATGACAGACCAAGGCTCTCATCTGTCACCAAACTGTTCCAGGCAGACCCATTACTTTAGCACCACAATAAAATGAAGGACACCAGGATAATCTGTCAAATAACAGCAGCTGGGAGCCCCACCGTGCACCAGAGGCTGTATTCATTTGCCCGGAATGTTTAAACATCCATGTCCCAGCTCTTCTCCCCAAAGTCCTTATTTTGCCCAATAAAATAAATTTAAAGTGCATAAATGTATATTAAAAATATCTAAGCAAACACTTGCAACTAAATAATGTTCACCCAGATGCGCCTACAATGTTTTTATCGTTAGACATGCTTCCCATTCTCCCAAGTAAATATTTCACTGAAAATGCTCCCCAAACAGTTGTTATCTCGATATTTCCAGCATAGAATATTCTGTTCTCCACACATATAAATACTGTAAATAACCAGACATTTTCCCGAAGAGACCCCGGACGTCCTGCATTTTGCAAATGGCTCTCTGTAACACTCAAACAGAGAGCAGACACTGCTTGGCAGAGTGGGACCTCCAAAACCTAAATCCCCCTCTCCCAGCCTCCCTTTGTAGTTCTGGATTCTGACCAAAGGCAGGAGAGGCTGGATCCTACAAATCTGTCTCTCTTCCAAGGATGTCATGGGCAAGAGGAAGAGTCTTTGACATTGGATTCACACATATCTCACTCTTATGATCACTTTTTTCTATTTCCATGACTTTGGACAAATAATTTAATGTTATATCTACAAAGAGGGAAATGACAATCAGAGCTGCTATCAATGAGTGCAGAATGGCCAGCGCTTGGGTGACACCTTCTCCTACTGTCAGCGGAATTCTGTGAGGGGACAGTCAACAAGGTGGTGGTCAAGGGTGTCCAGTATGGCTATGGCTGTCTCTCCAAAGAACTGTCCCACCTCATGAAGATCCAATGTCCACCCTCATGAGGATTTCACATTCAATATGACACCATGACCCTGCCTCCCTTTTCTCTACAGAAGTGTTTCCCAGACTCAAAATTATGTGGGAAGAGGGCTTGGAAAAGCCCTGGAAGTAAGGGTCCCTTGAGTATACGATTCAGTGAGTCTGAATGGTGCCTGCGAATATACCATTCTAACAAGTTCCCAGGCGATGTGGACCCTTCCAGTCCTGAGACCCCACTTCATAAACTTCTGCTGTTCATCAGGATGCTTCAAACCTTCTCTGTAAAGCTAAGACAGTTAATATGACAGACTTTGCAGGCTGCAGAGTTTCTGGTGCAGCCATTCAACTCTGCCATTGTTGCACAAAGCAGCCATAGGCCATGTATACCATATTCCAATAAAACTTTATTGACAGACACCAAAGTTTGAATTTCATATAATTTCCACCTCTCTCTCTCTCTCAATTTCTTTCCAGCTGTTTAAAAATGCAAAAACCACTCTTCATCCTGAGGCTATAGGAAAATAGGCACATTGGCTTGGAATCAGCCCTTGAATTTAGTCAAGAATGCCAGGAAAATGCAAAGCTTCCTGACCATTCGGATTTAATGTCTCCAGTTTTCCTTTTCATCTGTGTGAACAGAATGAATCTACCCTATACACCACATCATGCTCCCCACTCCATTTCCAGGCCGCTGTCCCAGCTGAGTCAACACTAACCTAGCCACCAAGGCCTTGAGAGCTTCCCCTCCTGTCCCCTCCCTGGCCAGGCCTTCTCTCAGCTTCACTTCTGTTCGTTTTTTATAGCTTTGCACAAATTTGTCTCTGTGGCGAATTTACAGCACGCACTGCTTGTCTGAACTATTTAAAGGCACAATATTCTCGACTGTGCTATAAAGCTTTCCCATTCTGTGTGTTTTATTTCTCTGTTTGAGGGCCTTTTATGAAATCAGCAGCTAGGCGGAAGGAAATCATTTGCATACTTGGCTCCATCCACCTGGAATTCCTTAATTTTAGGGATTAGCAAAATGAGTCTAATAAAATGTGGAGGCCCTTGTTAATCATCCCTGTAAAGTCCCTTCATTACCTGTTCCTGGTTCCCAATCCAGGGACTCACTTCAGGAAATTCACATTGTGCAGGTCAGTTATTGCAATTTTATGAACTGATTTGTAATTTTACATGACACAGTTTGTGCTTTTAGTGTTCCTGAAAGTTAAATGATTTTTTTTTGTTTTTTGTTTGTTTGTTTGTTTTGCCCCATCCCCTTGTCAAGAGGACACCTTCTTAGGGTTATCACAGAAATAATTTGCCAGTGACAAACACAGCATTTCATTACTAGAAGTAATTCTTTCAGAAACATTTTCTATATTTGTCAGTGCATATGTATTATGTGCATGAAATTGAGAAAAAAAAAAATCAAGTGCATTACCTCCATTGAATGTCATCTGTTTTAACTTTTTAGTAAACAGAATTTCTTTTTTTTTTTTTTTTTTTTTTTTCTTTTTGCCCCTAACTAAAAGAAACATGGGTCACATGGTAGCTATGATTGTGACACTTGCAATCTCGGGAGCTGCAGTGTTGTATGACATGAGCTTGATGCAGCCAGTCTAGGCTGATGTTGCTTCTGAGTTCCCCCTTCACAATGTTCTGGATGCTTCATAGAACTTCCAAATCCTCTTCATGCCCTCTTTGTATCCTAGAAAGAAAAACATGTCAGTGGCTCATTCTCTTATGAAAACCTGATGAGGGTCAACAATGCAGTTGTCCTGGATGCTTTTCTAAAGAACCAACAGTTATCAGTACATTTCCAGTAAACCCAGGGTCCCACATGCAATTTCTTAAAGAGTTGGCAAGGCATAAATTGGTCCCACAAAAGATGGTTTCCAAAATTGAAGATGAAAACAAAATACCCTATGAAAGTTCTACTGATTTTTTTTTCCCAAAATATAAGCAGTGTGCCACCCACCCCACGAGCAGAGAGCCACGTAGCTGCCTGGAGTGAGCAATTACGGTCAGGACAGCTCTGAAAGTGAATAGTGCATTCTGGAATGCTGTTTACAGGAAATGAGCAATTTATTTTATTATCCAAATTTTAAACCCTGTTAATATGCCTCCCAAGAAGATGTCTGATTTAGAAAATTGCAAAAGAGAACATAGGGGCGGACAAGGGGCACTGAAAAATTTCCCCATCATAAAGGTCAAATCAAAAAACCAAAGTGATAGCTTGATGAAGGGACCCGTGTTATAGAATTAAGAGTAATAGAAAAACTATGAACTATAAAGTTAGAACGTAAGATTACCTCAGTGAAAGTAAAAAGAAAAAAAACTTAATGTATTCTTTTTTTCTGAAATTCTTGTATATACACAAGTACACTGGCAAATATTTAAAATATTTCTAGAAGAATCACCAAAATAGATAGCATCATCCTATCTTTTGTGGCCAGTTTCGATTTTTGATGGAACCCATAGAACTGTCCTTTTGAGGGGGTGGGTGGGGGAGGTCATCAGATTGTGTGGGTGGTGAAACTTTGTTTTACAATTGTCTGCATTTTTAGTCAGTAAATATTTTAAGAAAAAAACTTATTTGATTATTGATGATTATAGACCTTTAGGAGAATGAAAACAGGCACAGCTCACATGAAACCGGAGGGGTCCCTAGTGGGAAATCCCTGCAAATATTTTAAAGAAACGTTCTTTTTAGACTCTTATGAAATCTCTCATTTTAACATGAGGCAGAGCTATATGAGTTTCTGCTGTAAGTTCACCGATAAGACATGTTCACATACATAGGAATATGTCAAGAATACATTCAGAGACGCATTGGACTATTAGCATTTTTATCTTATTTTTTTATTTTATTTTATTTTCAGACACTGAGAGAGACAGAGACAGAGAGAGAGAGAGAGAGGGGAGGGAGGAACACAGAGATTGGACTCAGCTTAGCATTTTTAGGGACATCCATGTGGGACCTGGAGATTGGAACAGCCAAGATCCTGAAGACTGCATTTTTATCCTTCAGCCAAGATATCAGACTGCAATCTTCAACTATAGTTCCCCATGAAAAAAGAAAATAGTCACCCACAAAAGTAGGTAGTCAGGACCTGTAGCTGGTTCAGGCATTTGGTCTCCATAACACCTCTTGCTTATTACATTTTTTTTTTTTCTGAGGCAGGGTCTCATCCTGTAGTCCAGGCTAGCCTAAAATTAACTAGGTCTCCCAGACTGGCCTTGAACTTGTGGTGATCATCCTGTCTCAGCCTCCCAAGCTGGAGCTGAGAGGTATGACATGACTTGTCCCAAATAATCTCCCAGGCAAAGCTCACCCGGAAGTTAGTCTCCACCACCACCAAGAACCACAGGGATTCTCTGGGTCTGTTTAGTTCATTCATGTAACCCATTGTGTGTAGAAGAAAAGACAGTTCCTAAGAAACAGGCAATAAGGAAGGTTGGTTCTGACAGAAGGTGCCCCTTCTTTCCTCTAGGAGCTGGGGCATTGGGGAGGAATATGCTGGCAAGTGCAACGTGGAACCAGCTTGGGTTTAAACAGGTATGGTTTTAGTGAAAGGGCAAGTGCCATGTGTCAGAACATGGACATGTGCTAGGTACTTTGCTTGCAAGGTCACAGGCTATCATTACTATTTTACAAACAGTAGCAAAGGGCATGCTCCAGATTCCACAGCCTCAGGCTGAGCTGGGCTGGACTCCCAAGTGCTGCAGTTATAGTCTCACTGCTGGGACAACACAACCTTCCAGAAGCAGCTTATGAAGGGAAAGGTTTTATTGGCAGGGAAAGCAGGGCAAGAATAGCAGGGTGTCACATCTTGTCACATCAGCCAGAAGGAAGTAGCAAAAGTGAGCTAGCTCTGGCAAGGGGGCTGGATTATAAAATACCAAATCTGCCCCCAGTGACACACCTCCTCCAGCAAGGCTCCACCTCCCACAGGCCCCACTGGCTGGAGATCAATGGTGAGGCCAATCACATACACAGAAGGCTATGGGGGCCGTTTCACACTCAAACCACCACACCACACCTGTCCGAGTTCACAGCCTGCAGCTGGACTCAACACCCACAAGCCTTTCAGAAGACGACAAAGGCACTTTACTCACCTCAAAGATGTTGAAAATTTACAGCTCATTCACTACACAGATTAGGAAAGAAATAGAGGGAAAGTCTGTGCCCATTTTGGGGGAGTGGGGGTGGGGCACATACGGAGCTTTTAATGTACATCAAGTAATTTGGATTTAGAATAAGCTATCTCATTAAATTTATTTTTATTTTTTTTTTTATTTTTGGAGAGAGACAGACAGAGAGAGAGAGGGAGAGGGAGACAGATAGAGATGGGCGCGCCAGCAATCTCTCAGCTGTTATGAACAAAACCCAGATTCTTGCGCCCCCTTTGTGGTCAAGTGCTGCATTGCGCCCTTGCATCACTTTGCATCTGGCTAAACGTGGGACCTGGAGATTGGAACCAGCGTTCTCAGGCTTAGCAGGCAGGCACCTTAACCACTAAGCCATCTCTCCAGCCCATATCTCATTAAATTTAAATTAGCTAGAGGTTGATATTGTTAAGGAGAATAACCAAAGGATGTCCAACAATTGAAGGAGAAAAGCTTCCCAGATAATTTCATCCAGCATACCACAGTTTTGATTTGGGAAAAAACCAATACTAAGGTATAATTGAGCATAGGAAATCTGGGGTTAAGCTGAGTTTATGCTGTAAGATCTTCTCAAGGCTTCCTCAGGACACTTGGCACTACTCAATTCTTAATAAGAAAGAATAGCTAACATCTAAAATATAATGACTGTAAGTGAGCCCCTATCCTGAGAGTCTTATATTTTTCCTCTCATGCCTACAATCAACCAGTCTATGAGGTGATCACTTTTATCAACTCCTTCACAGAAAAACTGAGGCTCTTAGTGACAGGTAATGTGCTCAAGGTCACAGAAGCACTGAGCTGTGGAGCCAGGATTCAAAACCCACCTCTGAGTTTCTAACCTCTACACCCTAGTGTGGCTCCCATAATAAAGGTCTCCCACAGGCTCACGTATTTGAAATTCCATGGTCCCCAGCTAGCTAGTGGACCTGTCTTGGGAGCTAATGGAATCTTTGAGGCATGAGGTGGTGCTTAAGGATGACAGGCTGGTTCTATTTCCAACAAGTGGAGTGAGTTTGGAGGGCGGTCAGGACTTCTGAATCACAGTTTGGAAAGAGTCCTCTGCTGATCAAGGAGATCAGTGGAGATTTTACGTGAGGGAGGTGCTTTAGACATAAAATGCTCAGGCCATAATTCTGACCCTAATGAATGCATTTTTTTTTTTTTACCCTGGTATTGTTAATTTTCTCTGTAAGGGAAGTATACCATGCCCAACAACACAGCACTGTTCTGCATAGCTAGCCATGTGCGAGTAGTGGTTCAGGACTGGGATAGTGGCTTGTTCTGTTCCAATTTAGACAACTGATGCCCTAATGTATATTATCTCACGATCCGAATATGGCCATTGGATCTCCACACTTCAACCTCCAAGTTACCCCATTCTGAAGGGAGAAGATAAACAAAACACTAGGAGGAGGCTGGGCAAATTCTCATATATGGACTGGACAACTTTCCCCAAGCATCTTAGCTTATGTTTCATGAGTCATAACTGAGTCAATCACCAGCCCACTTCAAGTCGTCACTAGTCTGATAGTCAGTAGTTTGTTGCAGTAAATAATAGCAACAAGAGCACACTGAAGTTAGGGGAAATACTATGCTCCTTTTTAAAATTTTGTATTCATTTATTTTAAAAATATTTTATTTTTATTTATTTATTTGACAGAGAGAAAGAAGGAGAGGGAGAGGAGAGGGAGAGAATGGGTACACCAGCACCTACATCCACTGCAAATGAACTCCAGACACATGTGACACCTTGTGCATCTGGCTAACATGGGTCCTGGGGAATCAAACCTGGGTCCTTTGGCTTTGCAGGCAAATGCCTTAACTGCTAAGCCATCTCTCCAGCCCTGATTCATTTATTTTGAAACAGGTTCTCACTATGTAGACTAGGCTGCCCTTAAACACATGATCATACTCCTCCTCTTCCTTCTCCTGCTCCTCATGTTTTAGCTCCTGAGGGCTGACGTAATAGGGGCATGCCACCAGTCCAAGCCCAAGCTTTTATATGGAAGGAGGGAGTTAGGTAACTAGTAATGGCTTAGAAATATGCATGACTAAAACACAGGGTTTTAGCAAAGAAAACTGTCTAGGGGCTTTTTGCCTGGCCATGGCTTTGCCTAAAGCCCCTGCTACTTCTGGTATCCAAACAAATGTATGTTGGCTGGTCCCTGCTCACTGAATCTGTGTCCCTCGGGCATAGACATACCTGCAACACACACATACATTTAACACTTCATTTCAAATTTGTAATAGATTACAGGAAGATTAGATTTGGCCTTTGGAACAGCTCAGCATCCGGATGTAGCCCTGGAAACATTCGTCTGTGGGAAGGAAATATCATTTCACAACTTGGTCTTGTCCCCTGTCACACTGCTTGCTCACCACCTGCCACCAACTCAGCTCTACTGTGTCTGTCAGGCCTACTTTTCTTTGTGCAGTATTCCATCAGCAAAGGATAGGATTCAGTCTTCTGGATGCAGGGTGGTTTCATCCAGTTGCTAATGAGGAGCCTGAGGGGCTTTGTCATGACCATAGACATGGAAAACCCACCTGCCTATAAGAGAACAATAATAATAACAACATAACCCCCAAATGGTCAGTGTTCGGTGCCCTGTGAAGTGGAGTTTTATCAGGTCACTTGTTCTGATCTTGCAGGAGATAAATAGCTATTTGAAATAAGAAAAAAATATATTCCTAAAACCCTCCACCCATCTAATGTGACATGCCAGCTTCCAGGTCAGAAGGCAGGAGTCACAGATCCCCACTGAATAGAGTCACACAGGAGCCACCTGTGGTAAAAGTGCTGTGTCATCCCTGCTAAGGTAGGGAAGGGTGGCACACACCTCTAATCCCAGCACTCAGGAAACCAAAGCAGGAGGGTGGGGAGTTCTAGACCAGCCTGGACGACTTTTCTGAAGCAGTTAGCACACCCACTTCCCCCAGCCCTTTAGACTGCCCTGAGTCACTGTGGAGACCTTCTAGGCAGATCCTTCCCATCGCTCTCATGCAAGGAAAGTTCTCTGCTCCTTGCTTAGCAGTGTCTGCTGAAAACAAGCATTCACTCTGAGCCAGCGTTCACCTCTCTAGGTATCCACTGTCATGGTCTCTTGCTTGTGCAGGGGATTGTGGACAAGGATAGCAGGTGCTGTAGTGCTTATGAGAGGGTCAAGTGGCCACTGCATTCAGATGTAACAGAATGAATATTAATGGTAAAGTCATAAGAGAGGCTATCACACAGAATGACCAGATGTAATCAGTATGCTAGATGTTCCAAACACATTTTGTGCTGAACCAATCAAGTTGTAGAATAGCATATGACTAATACAAAGAATCCAAGACCCCATTAAAAAACTTTATATAAACTTTTTAAAAAGTAGATAATGATGGCCTTGAGATATGGTGGAGGTATGTCCTCAAATTAATTTCAAATCTAATAGCCAACAATAATAATCACAGAAACTAAGGTGCTTGGATATTCAGACTTCTTGCTTATTTCCTTTCTGAATCAAAAATTAAATACTATGTTGGGCCTAAAGAAGTTCCAAGTACTTCAGTTTTGGGAGCCCAGTCAGTGAACTGAAGCTGACAGCCAGTATTCTTAGATGGGATCAGATCCTGTCTGCCCACTTAGGATCTACACTGTCAACTTTTCTTCTCTACACATGAGAGTTCGTTGTTTCTTATCTCTTCATTTTTTAAAAGATTTTTGTTTATTTGTGGAGTGAGCAAGAGAGAGAGGGAGAGAATTGGCACCAGGGTGTCTTACCATTGCACACGAACTCCAGACACAAGTGCCATTCTATGCATCTAGCTTTATGTTGGGGTTGAACTCAGTCTGGCAGGCTTTGCAAGCAAGCACCTTTAGCTGGTGAGCCATCTTCCCAACCCAAGAGCTAATTGGTTCTAAAATGAGAATAATAATACCTGACCGAATCATGTAAAAGACAAAGGCAGTGACACATAATGTGCACGTTCTCGTGAGGGAATGTACTACTAAGAATAATTTATCAGTGTAAGCCCCATTATAGACCTGTTTTATTGTCCCTTGCTTTGTATACATTGCAGTTGACCTTCACTATAATAGCCTTAGAATGAAGGTAAGATTGTCATTCCCGCAGATGAGTGAGCTCGGAGCAGAGACTGCCTCTCAGGCTGCTGATATGAGTTTGAGTCTGCGCTGGCACGTAGGTCTCTGTGACCACAATGACAAAGTCAGTTCAAAGCCAGCTATCAAAAGAAGACACCAATGTGACTTTAAAAATGAATTTAATAGGGGCTAGGAAGATTGCTCAGTGGTTAAAGGCACTTGCTTGCAAAAATCTCCTGGCTCAGGTTCAATTCCCCAGTGCCCACATAAATCTAGAGGCGCCAAGTGGTGCTTGTGTCTGGTGTTTGTTTGCAGTGGCTAGAGACCCTGGTGCATCCTTATACACTCTCTCTAAGTAAATAAATAAAAATTTAAAAAGAAAGATGGGGTTACAAAAGGTTTGGAATGATGTATTGTCATTTTCTACTTGTGTGAGCCTTTTCCTACCAGTAAGAAAGGATATACATTCCGTTCTATGGGAAATACAAAGACAGGCAGCTTAGCTCAAAATACAGCTCCAAATACAGGAACTTGGGGAAAAGAAACCCAAAGAAGTGATCAAACACATGAAATGTACCCCACCTTTCTAGTGTGTCATTTGGGGGGGGTGGTCAAGAGATCACCTGTGGACATTTCTTTCAAAAGATTGGGATTTCAGGGCTGGAGAGATGGTTTAGTGGTTAAGGTGCCTGCCTCCTAAGCCTAAGAACACTGGTTCCAATCTCCAGCAGTTCCAATCTCCAGGTCCCATGTTTAGCCAGATGCAAAGTGATGCAAGGGCGCAATGCAGCACTTGACCACAAGAGGGTGCATGCATCTGGATTTTGTTCACAACAGCTGAGAGACTGCTGACGCGCCCATCTCTATCTGTCTTCCTCACCCTCTCTCTCTGTCTCTCTCAAAAAAAAAAAAAAGATTGGGATTTCAAAATCCCCTCCAGAGCTTTGGCTAGTTTTACTTAATGTGAGTCTGTCTTTCTTGGAAAGATAATGTTTGGGAGCAGCTGACTGGAAGAAATTCCACTGCCAAGTCACTCTTCTGAGAAGTGTGTCTGTCCCTCCCATCAAGTGTCTGTCCTACAAGCAGAGGGACAGGGTGGCTAATGGAGCTCTTATATGCACAAAACCATTATTTGAAGCTCACTAGTCAAGCACCTCTCTGCCCGACTCCATCTGGATCGCTAGCAGAAAAATATCGAGGTAAATATTTAAGGTTGAATGAAGTTCCCCCAAAGTTCCTCACTGAAACGAAATGGTGCCAGGTCTATCAACAAGTGTGTCTTTTTAGACTTCAAAGAAAATAGTAGCCCCAATTATACTTTGTGTATATGTGAAATTACATAAAACATGGCTTTCCTGAACAAAGGAAACTATTAAAAGTTGTTCGTTTTTGATATTACAATAATTTAATTAAAGTAAAAATGCTTGTTCTTTTCCCTTTACCAACTAGGGAGGTTCGGATATGTTTACTAATGGGGGTGGAAACCCACTTGAGGAATCTGTAGTCCACTTGCTCCTCGGGGATGCATGCACTAGATTACATTTCCACTTGCACGACTTAATTTAGGAATTGATTGAATGCAGTCAGGTAGAGAGTGTGACTGTTTTCTCCACACATGAATGCGAGTGATAGAAAACATCTGCCAAGGGAAAATTATACATCATGCTGGTCATCTTACCTGCTAAAAGAAGATCCAGGACTGGAGGGATGGCTTAGCAGTTAAGGCGTTTGCCTGCAAAGCCACAAGAACCAGGTTCAATACCCCAGGACCCAAGTTAGGCAGATGTAAAAGGGGTGCACGCGTCTGGAGTTCGTTGGCAGTGGCTGGAGCCCCCGTCATGCCCGTTCTCTCTCTCTCTCTCTGTCAAATAAATAAATAAAGAGAAAAAATATTTTTAAAAAGAGGATCCATTTCTCTAAGATAAACTATGCACACCCTTGCACCCAGCAATCTTACTTCTGGGAAACTGTCTTAAGGAAACTATTAAAAATGTGGATACAGCTTTTGGGAACCCTACAATCACCATGCAAAGTCATAGCTTTAAGGACAGAAGTCCATCTGGCCATCTAGCCTTCATGGCCTTCCCAGCTGTTCCAATCACTAGACTTGGGGGTAAAGTAAGTCACCTGAGACCTTCCAGACAAAGTTCAGCTATTATAACTAAAGTCACATGACTGACCCTAGACCTAAATGGAGGTATGGTGACTACAGATGATGAAAAATAAAAACTTGTCTGTGGTTTCCTCATTCAGAAAAATCACACACTCTATAATTTCTACGTATATTCAAAGTATGTGTGTAAAACAAAATACTCAACTGAATTCAGCACAAATTGCTGACATGTGTGTTCACTGTTTCAAAGCATTCCTTGCATTTGCCTGTGGAGGTTATCCTAACACCGCTGACCCTGCATCCCTGAGTATCTTATGATCCAATCAATGGATGTTTTGGAGTGCATCCACGGAACAACCCAGTGGAATAAATGTCATAGCTAACTATACTTGATTACATGGCACAGCAAAGTACCACAGACTGGGTGGCTGAAACAACCAACACATCATCTCACAGTTCCAAAGCCTAGAATTGAAGAATGAAGGAGTCGGTTGAGTTCCTTCCTTCTGAGGCCTGGGAGGGGAGAATTTGCTCGATGTTGCTTGTCAAGCATCTTCTTCTCTTCATGTGTCTCTATAGCACCGTCCCTCTGTGAATGTCTGTGGCTATGCCTCCTTTTGGTTTTTTAAATATTGTATTTACTTATTTATTTATAATATGACAGAGAGAGAGAGAGAGAGAATGGGCACCCTGCCACTGTCAATGAACTCCAGACACTTGCTCCACTTTGTACCTTTACTTGGGCACCAGAGAATCAAATCTTGGCTGGTGGCTTTGCAAGCAAGCACTTTTAACCGCTGAGCTATCTCCCCAGCCCTATGTCCCATTTACGTAAGAACTTCAGTCATGCTGGATTACAGTCCACCTGTAATAAACTCATTTTAATTTGTTGAGCTCTGTCAAGACCTTCATTCTAAAGGTCACATTCTGACACTCTGGAGCTTAGGAGTCCATCACATTATTGGGAGGGGCATACGTCAATCCATCATGGTAACTGGAGATATTGTAAAGACATCATTTAGGTGTAAAAGTGGGGAGACAGGGTCCGGAGAACACAGGCTTCTTCTCTTCCCCTTGTTCCTCCATCTGTTCCACAGAAGCTGCACAGTTGGCTTTCATGCCTAACAGTTTGGGGTATAGACCACCCCAATAGCAAATGAACCTGGCTTTTTGGTCTGCCCAAAAGTTACCAGGTTCAAATAGAAAAAAAAAAAAAAAAAGATCTTGTCAGCCTCCTGGGTCACCAAAAAAGGACAGAGGGTCAAAGGTATTGAGTGTTTGGGATCCCAGCTGTGTAGCTCCACCAGCTGTGAGTCTCCATCGCTGAGGTGGGAATAGGGGTCCCTTCTCCTTGTCTTCCTCTCCTCCATCCCGGGCTCTGATAAACACTCACTTCTGAGAAGGGCTCTCAGGGCATCTCTCCATTTCCATCCCGTTTCTCCTTAGTTTCCCTCTCCTCCCCGGCACCCGTGGCTTTTCTAATACTTCCCCATCAGGTCTTTCTTCAAGAGTAGAACCCACGGGCTTCCTTGAAGATGGGCATTTTAGGCAGCGATAACAAAACCACCACAGCAAACACTGGCAGGATACTTTCACCGCCAAATTCTGCTCTGAGCACAGTAACCATATTCTAATTCTCACTCCAACACTATTAGATGGGCACTGTGCTGGCACTGGTTATGGAGAGGAAAACCGGAATCATCAAAGTTTAAGTGACTCTTAATAGCCACATGAAGGTTAAGTGGATGAGCCGAGATCCCAGCCCAGCGCACACTAGCAAATGCTAACAAAACGAAAGAGGAAGCTGAGAGCTGAAGTCGCTCACCCCCAGCATTGAAGTAGCCATCCATTCTTTCCCTTTGGCAGGGCAAATGCAACACTATTTTAGCAGAAAGTAAAACCAGCTCCTAGATTGCATGGTTTCCCAATATATATATATTTTTTTTGGTGATCCCAGTACTGAGGAGGCAGAGGCAGGAGAATTGCCTTAAGTGTGAGCTAACCTGAGCTACATAGCAAGATCTAAGCCAACCAAGCCATCTAGGAAGAACGTGCCTCAAAAAAATAGGGGGAGGGGGGTGCTGGGCGTGGTGGTGCACGCCTTTAATCCCAGCACTCAGGAGGCAGAGGTAGGAGGATTGCTGTGGGTTTGGGACCATTCTGAGACTATATAGTAAATTCCAGGTCAGCCTGGGTTAGAGTAAGACTTTAATATCAAAAAGCCAAAAAAAAAAAAAAAAAAAAAAAAACCCTGTTATAGATAAGTAACTGAGGATGCCCAGAGGTCATGGCCCCTAGGGCACCTACTACGAAACTAAGCTTGGACTGCTTAGCCCTGCCAAAGGACTGCTTCTTCTTCTTCATCTCCAGACTCTGGACCAGTGAACAGACATTTCTCTTCTTCCCAGGACAGAGGCCTTTAATTTTCTCTGCCAATGAAAGAACTTGCTTCATCAGCTGGGTAGGCAAGCAGTCCTTGTTCGCAGGCACTCAGTTTAGGCCACTTTAGCCAATTGTTGGCATTAGAGAAAGTGGAATGTAAGGAAAGTGTCATTGTCATTTCTCCTTCAAGCCTCTTACAGTGAGAAAGCATGATAAAACCAGTGATACAGCTATTAAAAAATGATTGCAAGGCTGAAGAGATGGCTTAGTGGTTAAGGTACTTGCCTACGAAGCCTAAGAACTCATACTTGAATCTCCAGATCCCACATAGCCACATGCACAGTAACATACACACATGATATCTCTCATGTGCATGAGAGGGTGCATGCAGCCAGAGATCATTTGCAGTGGCTGAAGGCTGTGGCATGGCCATTCTCTGTCTGTCTCTCCATGCTTCTTTCTTTCTTTCTTTCTTTCTTTCTTTCTTTCTTTCTTTCTTTCTTTCTTTCTCTCTCTCTTTCTCTCTATCAAAATATTTTTAATCTTTTATATATTTTTTTTATATTTATTTGACAGAGAAAGAGGGAGAGAGAGAGAGAATGGGAGTACCAGGGCCTCCAGCCACTGCAAGAAAACTCCAGATGCATGTGCCCCCGTGTACATCTGGCTTATGTGGGACCTGGGGAATTGAACCTGGGTCCTTTGGCTTTGCAGGTAAATGCCTTAATTGCTAAGCCATCTCTCCAGCTCTCAAAAATAAATTTTAAAATTGATTGCACATCCTGATAGGACCCCACATCTTTCTTTTTGCTCAGCAGATACCATCAGTTCCCATGGCCACTTCCATTCCATAATCTTCCCCGTGAATGAGATCAGGGAGGCTTTTCCTTGGTTTACAAAGTGTTCCGATATCTCCCATGACATCCGATGTCTAACCATTCCATCTGCAAGCCAATCAGTTCTGAATTTGGGCTCCTTTAAGAGAAGATACCCATCTGCTAACTGTTTCTTTAGGATGCCAACACATTGAGGCTGAGGTCTTTTTATAATTTATTTTATGGTTTTTGCAGTGGAAGGAATGGAACCTTGCACATACTATGTTCATGTTTTACCCCTGAGCTCTACTCCTGGGCCAATGTTGAATGAAGTGTTCGCCAGGCAAAATGTGTCACTGCCCCCTCTCTGAGACCCTGTAACAGTTACCTTCTCATTTCTGGGAGGGAAAAAAAAATAAAAACCAACCAGAAACAGCTTATGGAAAGAGGCTATTTATTTCTGGCTTACAGTTTTCAGTAGTTTCATCGGGGGGAAAAACATGGCAAGAGCAGAAAGCTGGGTATCATACCTTGTCACACCAACAGGGAGGAAGCAACAAAAATAAGCCCACTAAGACCACCAGCCGGCCGGATTAATAAGCCTCAAGGTCCTCCTGCAGGGACACACCTCCTCCAGGAAGGCTCCACCTCCCAGCTGGGAATTAAATATGAGGCTTAATCATGAGGCTATGGGGGGGGGCACTACACATTCATACTACCCACTTTGTTCTGCCCCCTATGTTAGACAAGGAAGCTGAGAAGGAAACCAGTGGGGGTGGGGGATGGATGTTCAGAGGCTGAAGGTGCTTCTCCCTGCACAGAGACTTGTGAAGTGAGCACAGGTTAGTGAGTTGGGGATGAGCACTCATGACTGCCCCATCCATCCAATTAGGAAGTGTTCTCTGAAAGAACACTCATGCCAGAGTAAGAAAGAAACCCATATGGAACAACTTTCCCTTTCCAATTTACCATTTCATAAGTGATGAAAAGACAACCCAAACACAAAATTAATCAGGTAATTGAATGCAAATGTCTTTCTGCTTGATCCTAATCCAGCCTTCTGCTCAACCTAGAATTTGTCAAAGGTGTTGAATCTCTTCTTACATCTGTTTCTCTTATTCTTTGTCTCTATATATCATTTATTTATTTGTTTGTTTATTGGAGAAAGAAAGAAAGAGAGAGAGAGAAGCAGATAGAGAGAATGGACTCTCCAGGGCCTCCAGCCACTGCAAACAAACTCCAGACACATGCACCACCTTGTGCATCTGGCTTACATGAGTACTAGGGAATCAAACCTGGGTCCTTAGGCTTCCCAGGAAAGCACCTTAACTTCTAAGCCATCTCTTTAGCCCTTATATCTTTTCTTTTAAAAATATTTTATTTATTTGCAAGGGGGGTAGAGAGAAAGAGAAAATAGGCACCCCAGAGCCTCCTGGCACTGCCAACAAACTTCAGATTCACTTTGAATATCTAGCTTTACATGGCTACTGGGAATTCAGACCTGAGTCAGCAGGCTACGTGAGTAAGAGCCTTTACCCACTGAGCCATCTCCCCAGCCCTCTACATCTTTTCTTGAACGGCCATCCACATTCTACAACATAACTTGTTTCCTCTTTGACTAGTACAATTTGAACAGCTTGGGTTTTAAAAGGTAAATTATTAAGGTAAAAATAAATGCATTCACCATATCGTAAAAGTGGCAGGGCTGGAGAGATGGCTTAGTGGTTAAGCTGTTTGGCTGCAAAGCTGAAGAACCCAGGTTTGATTCCCCAGGACCCACATAAGCCAGATGCACAAGGTGGTGCATGTGTTTGGAGTTTATTTGCAGTGGCTAGATGCCCTGGAATGACCATTCTCTCTCTCTTTCTTTCTCTCTCTTTCTGCCTCTCTCTCTCTCAAATAAACAAACAGTTAATTAAATATATATATTTTTTAAAGTGACAGCACCACTGTCCCATCTGCTCAGGACAAACTCTTGGAGCACTGCTCCGTACTGCTGGTAGTTTTTTCACCATCATATCTCCACCCCATTGTTTAACAATGCACCAGCATCTCCTTTCTGTTCCCCCTCCACCTCCTTCATCTCCCACTTTCCTCTGCCTCCTTCTCACACTCCAGTTTCTATGCCAGGGGTAACTTGAGAGACTCTAAATGTCCCCGAAGATCTCAGCTATGTTTGACAATCTGGCTTCCACACTAATTCTGACTTTGCACCCTGCCTCTCAAGTGCAGAACTCATCCATTCAAGCAAATGAGTAAAAAATGCCCAGGCATGGGAGAGTTGCACCATCACCAAGGAGGCTGGCCAGCGAGGAGACACACACTTAGGTAGGAGCGGGACTTCCATTGGCAAGAGAAAGTAATGACTAAAGAGATTGGCTTCCAAGCCCCGTCTCTCCTTCCCCTCGCTCCTCTGTATGAAAATTAGATCCTGCAGTAATCATATTAATTGTATCAATTTACATATACATCGCGGTTTATAAGATCCCCAGAGTAAGGTAATTAGCACTCTCTGTTCCCCAATCATGTGGCCTTTTCTTTCCTTCCTGCTGCTGCTGCCGCCTCTGTGTTCCATAGCTGGGATCCTGGCCTAACTCTCTCCCTGGTGTGTAATGGTCATGCTCCCAGGGACCGTGACTGTTGTCACCAAGATTGTACTTAATACATTTACCCATGTCCCTCTCCAATGTACCCCCCCCCCGCGCCCTTAATTTTAATAGGAAAACTTCTGCCATTACAACTTTTGGCTTTCTCAGCTTCCTCATCAGGAATCCAGGCAAATAAATAGAGTTGCTCTACTGAGTAACTGAATCCAGTCTTTGTCTATCCACGTCCACGCTGATGAGATAGGTGAAGGGTTGACTGGGGCAGGGAACATTAACGGGTGTGAAAAAAGAACATAGACAATGCATATCCAGTGAGTCATAATAACAGAAGCCAAGCTTTGCCCAGAATGTTCCAGAGCACTCCACAAGCACACATCCTTTTCATCCAGGCATCCCAGTGAATGAGATGGAAGATTGCTATCTCATTTGGAAGTCAGGACTTGTGAACTTGACCCTGGTTACTCTGGTTTTCAGATACTGATATTTATTTCAGGACATTTCTTGGGCTCTGGCTTGGCCTTAAATACACCTTATCAAACTTGCATAGACTAGATTTCCAAGATTTTAACATGAGTTTTGCTTTCCACCTTTTAGCCTTCCTGAAACTGGAACAGCACCCCACAATCGATGTGTATGCTTAACCTGGCACTTTTCCTTCTTCTTTCTTCCCCCTCTTGAAAGGCCATTATTGAATCAATTGTGTGGCTTACAGTCAGTGGTATCTTAAGATCAAGGAACAAGAGTGCACACATTTGTGTAAAATGTGTCATGAGTGTGAACAGTCCCTCTCTGAGAAAATCTGTCATGAGCTCCTCTTTACTGGTAAAGGCATAACAGTGGGGTCCTGGGAGAGTCTTGGATCCAGACTCGGATAGCCAGTCTGTTCTCAGGGAGAGTCCTGCCCATATGACACCCAATGACTATTCTGAGGAATGAATTACAACAAAATCCAAGCAAGTTTAAAAAATGCTATTATTGTGGGGTTTGGCTCAGTGGTAATGCTTGCCTAGCATGCACAAGATCCTGGCTTTGATACCCAGCATCAGGAGAGAGAGAGAAAGAGAGAGAGAGAGAGAGAGAGGATGAGACGAAGAAGAGGGGGAAGAAGAGGAGGAGGGGGAAGAAAAGGAACCAAATTCTACTATTAGTATGATTGTTGTGTTCCCAGAAGCTCAGAAGGGACCCAAGAAGCCCTGGGCTCTTGGTGGCCTTCGTGTTCTTTGGGAACCCACGATGGGCATTCATTTGTGCCATAGTTCTAGGTAGGGCTACTCAGACAAGGGATGAATGGATTCACAAGGGGCTACACTCTGCGACTGAGGAAATGCCTCTTCTTTCAAGCAGGATTTCTTTACAAATTCCTTAATTTCACCACCCCGAGTTTTACGCTGAATTTTGTCAGTTTATAAATTTGCACTGCGGCTTGGCACTGGGAAGAGGAGGGGCAGATAATCAAACCTACAGGCATTTTACACGCAGACACTGAAAAATAAAGACCATTAGCAAAAAGTATAATTAAATTAAAATGCCAACTTGCCAAAGAAGCTCCAGCAATGGGAAATATATCAAACTGTGATAATACAAATGGGCTATTTCTCAAGGTGTGAGAATGTCAATGGAATAAACTCTGATCATTTACTGGCTTTAAATGCTGAAGGTAGAGGAATAGCTTAAAAGTAAACCACTACCAGTAGACGTACAGTCGTACAGAATATGTGTAATTGTTTGACTATGATAATACCACAGGTCTGGGAGCCTCTGGGTCTGGGAATTTTTTTTTTTTTATCACAAAAAAATCAAATTTTTCCTTTTGGGTAAGTTGGCTAGTCCTCAAACCCCAGCAGACTGTTTTTTATTAATCACTGGATCTACTTTCTTAGATACCTTCAGCCTAATTTATTTTGAATACGTGTTTGCCACTGACGTCTACCATATCCAGTTACCGATAGCTGAATACTCTCTCCAAGCAATCTCATAATGAGGCCAGAGTTCTTTGTAGAATATTGAAAATTACTTTTGGCATGCAAGTTCGTTTTCTTAATTCCTCTTTTAGTGCGCAAATAACCTTTGAAAACCTGCTTCTAGGTGTTTATGTGTCAGGACAGTATCAAAAATTATTCAATTGCCAAATCACATGTCAACACTTCTGCGACAAAGCCACTGAGAATCCCGATTCCCACTCCTCTGCTGCCCCCTAGTGGAATGCTGGCAAATCCTCGCCTGAGTTTCGATTTATTTCAGCCAAAGCACGAAAAGGCGTTCCAATTTTCATCACACCATGAGGGTGACACTTTAGAAGGTGGAATTATAAACAAGAAGAAGGAAGGGACCCAACAAAATCCCTTGGAGGGAATGCTCACAATTGTCAAACATTTTCTAAGACTTTCTCACCTAAGAACCAGCTGCGCCTATGACTCTGCCTTTGGGACAGAAGCTGGCCCCTTTCTCCAGTGCTCCAGGAGTCCATTGAACTGACTGTGCTCATGGGAAGTTTGTGATGGGACAGTCTCTTTCCCCCAGGCAGACAGGAGTTACAATTAAGTATTCACCTCCCCTAATACTTTTGATCGTAATGGATGATTTCAAGTGACACTACATCTATACATGCAAAATATTAGTTGAGTTAAAGATAAAACCATCACATATAAAATAGCACAGCAGAGCCGGGAGTGATGGCACACGCCTTTAATCCCAGCACTCGGGAGGCAGAGGTAGGAGGATCACCTTGGGTTCAAGGCCACCCTGAGACTACACAGTTTATTCCAGGTCAGCCTGGGGCCAGAGTGAGACCCTACCTCGAAAAACTAAAAAAAAAAAAAAAAAAAAGCACAGCAGGTATGCAGTCATGTAGTTTACATGCCCTCTCTTTCCATCTATCTTATGGAAGACAGAAGCCGTTTCAGTAGGGATGTGGAGTGTCACCCAAAAGACTCGTGTGTTGAGGGTTTAGTCCCAACCTGGGGCCAAGGTCTGAGATGTGATTGGATCCTGAGAGCATGGAGTTCATCAGCGGGTTAAAGGATGGGTAGATGCATAATTTGATGACTCCATTACAAGACTGTGAGAGGTAGGGCCTGGTTGGAAGGAAGCAGGTCACTACTGGGGGTCGTCCCTGGCTTTTTTGTTTTTCTCTTCCTACTTCATCTATCATCGACCCAGTACCATGTTATTGTGCCTCTTCCTCAGGCTCAAGTCAATACAGTCATCCCATCTTGGACTAAAACCTCTGAAACCAGAAGCCGAAGCAAATCTTTTCTCTTTAAATTCGCTTCATTCAGGTATTTGCCAAAGCAATGAAAAGCTAACTAAATCATAAGCCCAGGGAAGGGAGGGGATTTGCCAGGGGCCTGCAGGTTTTAGGTGGCAAAGCCATCACCAGATCCTGGTCCTAAAATATACAATCTAGTCCTCTCTGCAATCAACATCACAATAGGAACTTAAAGACTTTTTTTCCTATTATAGTATCAGTTTTGGAGTTTGTTTTTATAATCAATTTTGCAGGGGCATTAACAAGTAACCCAATATATAAATGACACATTATGAACTTCATGAAGTCATTAAATTTTAGAAATTAATTACCATGAATCTAAGCTGATTCCTCCCCTTCAGGACTCAGAGAATGGCTCTCCTGTGGCTATGTTATCACTTAGAGCCTTTTATGGTACACATCTTGTTTCACTAAGGATAGAGGCACTGTGGGAAAGGTCCATACCTGCACCTTAAAAGTTATGACTTACAGGCTGGAGAGATGGCTTAGCGGTTAAGGTGCTTGCCTGCAAAGCCAAAAGACCCAAGTTCAATTCCCCAGTACCCACGTAAGCCAGATGAACAAGGAAGCGCATGAGTCTGGGGTTTGTTTGCAATGGCTGGAAGTCCTGGTACATCATTCTCTCTATCTGCGTCCCCCCCCAATAAAATTATGCACGTGTGTGTGTGTGTGTGTGTGTGTGTGTGTGTGTGTGTGTGTGTGTGTGTGTGAGTTATGACTTACAACTGATGAGAATTAGATGTAGATGTAAGGGGCCATGATGACAATGGTACAGGCCTTAGTAGATGTAGTGGTTTGAATGTAAAATGTCCTCCATAGTGAAGTGTGTTGAATACTTGGTGCCCAGCTTGTGGAAATTTTGGGGAGTTGTGGAGTCTTTGGGAAGTGGGGCCTTGCTGGAGAACATGTGTCACTGGGGACAGACCTGGAGGTTTATCAGTGCATGCCCCTGGGTACTCATAGCTAGCTCATTCTTCCAGCTCATGCGACACTCTAGCTGCCTGCTCATGGTACAATGCTTTCCCTACCATGATGCAGCTTCTCCTCAAAACTATAAGCCCCAATAAATCCTTTCCTTCCATACACTGCATCTAGTTGGATGTTTTGTCCCAACAACAACGGGATAGCCACAATAGTAGGCAAGCAATATTTATTCTTTCTATACTGCATCAAACTCAATGTGGTATTTCAGCTCTGTGAGATAATAAATCATGGGGCTGCACAGGTTGAAGCTGGAGTAGAGAATCTCTAAACCCTGTGATGAAGACTGCATCATTAATCAAAAAATTTCCTGTTCTGGAGAAAGAAGACACTTCCTTATTGTACTACTGCTTATCTGGGCCTCGTGTCTTACTCCTTGTGGGAATGAACTATGGGAAAGAACTCTGGGATAATTCTTAAGGACCTTTCTGATAATCTTTCTGTGGGATGCCTTCTCTGTTAACTTCCTAACTAAGGTAAGCTTATCTGTCCAGTTGATTTGCAACCATGCAGTCAACGTGGACTCAGTCATGGAGCTGCTTTTGATTGCCTGTGCCCTAAAGAGCACAGAGAACCAATTTTGACATGGACTGTGAGGCATACTGACTTTACCTTAAGCCATGCTCTTTGCCCTGTCACCTCAGTGACCTGGTTGTACTCCAGACACCGAACAACGTATACATGTGAGATATGTTGACTACCGTTAAAAGCAACAGACTTTGCAATGTTAAAAGTAATAAATTGCCCATAAGAATGTGGAAAGCTATAGATCGGTTTAGAATGATAACATCTGTGAAATGGTATGTGTGTATGTGTGTGTGTGTGTGTGTGTGTGTGTGTTGGATCAACAGAGTGCAACTGGTTCTGCCCCTAAATCCCTTCCTTTGAGCAAATGTTTAAGGAGATGTTTGGAGTCAAAAAGTTCCTTGTACATTGCTCATGTGTTGCTGCTTTTTTCCTGTTCAATAGAAAACACCAGATGAGTGTTCGCCTCAGTAGAAGCAGCAACACCAGCTAACACAGCAGGCTCACTCAGATTCAATATTGGTTTCAAATGACTCCAAGGATCAGTATCTTTATTCCAGGGCACAGCCACAATTGGGCAGGTCCTAAACAAGTGTAGGAAGAAAGGATGGGCACTAAGCTGTTCCTAAAAGCCATAGGTGATTCAGTGAAAATCTCAGTGCCAGGGTGGGCTACCTCCCTACCAGTTGTTGTCAGGGAGATTTCCAAGGTTCCCAAAGCAATACAAGCAATTACCACTGCTGTTGGTTACCCATGAGAACTAGATGGTAAAATCCTACTAATGCTGGAGATACCACATGCTCTGGCAATAAGACATACAGAAGGCAAGCTGGAATTGTACCGGAAGCTTCCTCCATGGTGGCTAGCCCTTGTGTACTACAAGGTGATATGGAGATAGCTAGGGGATAATTGCCATGGAGGCAGGGGCAGGTGTAGGCTTTAGAGAGAAGCATTGATTAAAACAGTTCCTGTTGTAAAAGGTTGCTCCAAGAATTTGTTATGGGGATTGGAGTGTGGCTGAGCCTAGCATACAGAAGTCCTTGATCTGATCCCCAGCACTGAAAGAAAAAAAAAAAAAAAAGTTACCTACTCAACATTCTTAGTAAACACATGTACCTGGCACAACGCCAGGCTCTTCAGATACAAAGACCAGTGAGACAAAGCAGATTCCACATTCAAGTCAGCTTCCAAGACCATATCAGACTGAAGTCAGCATGTACTCAATCTTAGGGTTGCAGGAACTGAAATCTCTATAGACTCTTCCGTGCCATTTTCCATCAGTTTAGTGCCCTTATAGCCCCTACTTTCTAGAACATTATCCAGTTTACAATAAGTGCTTAAAATACACTCATTAAAGAAATGAATATAATGTTTCCTAATTAATAATGATATGAACTCTTTTTTTTTTTTTTACCACTTTTTGCATCCAGCTTTTTGTGGATGGCTGGGGAACTGAACCCCAAGGTTATCAGGCTTTGCAAGCAAGTGCCTTCAATCACTGAGCCATATTCCCAGGTCCCAGGTATGTCTTAAAGTATAAGCCTCCTATGGTTGGAAGATAAAATTCTGAGAAAGGAAATATCTTTTTCCTGAGAGAAATTATCTTTCGCACTAACCTGAGATTACATTATGTTGTACAGATAACTATGCATAATATGACAAAGTACAATGTTTGCTATGTATTCTCTCAGGCTTCCCATTGACCTTCTTGAAACAAATGTGCTTAAATGAATTTTTCTCTGAGAGAAAAAAGTATGCCAAGCCATTTACAATTTAGTATAAAGACACTAATCAGTTCTGGAGTGTGTTCCTTCACTATATACATAGCTATGCAATGCATATATTTGTAATTTTTACCCACTTGAATCTTCTGTTCCTACAATTTCTGTCTTTTTGATGCATTTCTAAGAACGTTCTGTTTGGATTGCCTATGCTGGTAGTGTATGGGGCTTGTATCAATGCTGGCCAGTCAGTTCTATTCCCATTTCCACAAAATGAGACAATGCATGTCTTACGAATAACACTTCAATTCGCCTTATGAGGATTACTGACAAGAGGGAAAAGATACAAAATTTGGGCAGATGAAAGACTGGACATGAAATAGTGTGTGTAGACTTTTTTGTACATGTATATGTTTGCATACTCACGTGTGTGTGTGTGTGTGTGTGTGTGTGTGTGTGTGTGTGTGTAGGCCAGAGTTGGATGAGAGGTGTCTTCCTCAGTTGCTCTCCACTTTATTTACTGAGGCAGTTTCTCACTTGAACCCAGGGCCCACCATTTGGTTAGAACAGTAGCCAGCTTGCCATGGGGATGCCCTGCCTCTGCCTCCATAGTCCTAGCATTACAGGCAGCCCAGCATGTTTATGGGTGCTAGATACCCAAACTCAGATCCTTACACTTGGACCATCAAGTACCAGCAAGTACCTTACCTACTGAGCCATCTCCCCAGCCCCTAGAAACTTCTTAAATTGTACACATCTACATGGAATAAAAAGAAAAAGCCAAGAAAGGCAGATACGAAATAAA
Source organism: Orientallactaga sibirica (assembly GCA_036365145.1). NCBI lineage: Eukaryota > Metazoa > Chordata > Mammalia > Rodentia > Dipodidae > Orientallactaga > Orientallactaga sibirica. Next base: position 5,469,309 of record JAEOAD010000030.1, read on the forward strand.
GATACAAAAGTCTGTAGAATTCTTGTCTGTAAACTACAGCCATTTTGCAAGCTGGACAACAGAAATCTCCATGTATTATTCTTTTACAACTTCACCAGGTTTCCCTGGTGATTCAGTGGGATTCTCTTGGTCCCTCAGGCTAACACCTGACACCCTCAGTGTTTAACTTGCTCAATGGAGGGTCTTGAAGCACTACCACAACATAAACAAATGCCACACAAAAAAGCTACCCCTTGGGTTAGGAGCAAGAATGTTCTGACTACAGGAATCAGTCAATCAGCTCTCTCCACCAGGGACAAGGAAGGGGGACTATTCAACTCGAAAGGCTAAAACAAAGGAAGACTCTTGTTGTCTCCGGAAGTTACAAGCACAACAAAAGAAGCTGACACCTTTCATCTTCTCACAACAGCTGGCTGCTGAAGAATGGCCTCGGGGGATGATGATGGAATGCTGGGGTGTGCTGGGGGCCAGCCGCTGAGGAACAGCTGTTTCCTGGGTTTGCTGGAAGGGCATGTTAATCAGGGATAGACTGAAATAGGTGTGTGTGAGCCTGGGCCTCAGCATTCCTCCTTTGCAGACGAAAGGCAATGAGCCTTCCCATCTATGAAAGCACTCAGAACTGGTTTCTAGTATCTGCTTCAATTCTACTCTAAAACTTCAGTGCACAGAGTCAAGTTGTGGTGGTTGGATTCAGGTGTCCCCCATAAACTTCGGTGTTCTGGATGCTGGGTTCCCAGATGATGGAGATTTGGGAATTAACATCTCCTGCAGGCAGTGTATTGTTGGGGGCGGGCTTATGGGTGTTATATCCAGCTTCCCCTTGCCAGTGTTTGGCACACTCTCTTATTACTGTTGTCCACCTGATGTTGGCCAGGGGGTGATGTCTACCCTCTCTCATGTCATTCATTTCCCCTGCCATCATTGGGCTTCCCTCCAGTCTGTAAGCCAAAATAAATCCTTTTTTTTTCCCCCAAAAGTTGCTGTTGGTCGGGTGATTTCTGCCAGCAATGTGAACCTGACTGCAATATTAATGTTGGTACTGAGAACTGGTGTCATTTTCTGCTAGACACCTGACTGTGTGGCTTTGGCCTTTTGGAGCTGATTTTCAAGAAAAATGTGGAAGGGTTTGAAATCTTGGCCTGAGAGATGGCTTGCAGTTCTGTAAGTACAGCTTGATGGATTATCCTGAACAGAGTTGAAAGACCTGAATGTAGTAAGAACTATGGACTGTGAGGTTTGGCTTATGAGGGTGAGAAAGAGCTTTGCCTTGACTGGAGTAGAATGAGTTTGTGTGAGAAGCTTGTTGTTATGCCCGTGTGCTGAGAACTTGTGCAGGGTTGCAGTGCATAGAAATGGACTGGTATGTGCAGAGGGATATGGCACAGAAAGAAATCTTTGGGCTGAAACTTCTGCCCATTCAGCTGCAGTTGTATGAGAGATTACAACCATTGAGATGGGAGCAGGCCCAGCTGACCTGCACTGGGACAACAGAAAGAATGCAGCCTTTTGAAGGGGCCTGAATGCTGAAGGAGTGTCCTGTTCTTCAACGTCTGCTTTATTCCTCTCTGAATTAACAATTTGGCACTCTACCTCATATTATGGAGTATAAAAAAATGCAGGAAAGAGAGGGTCATTGAATTTGTAACATGGTCTGTGTTTTGGAAATGGCCATAGGCAGTATGAAGCAGGATTGCCTGCATGGAGACCCTGTGTAGCTGTGAGGATGTGCCGTGGATTGCAGTGGAGACCCAGTGGAGATGCTTGGACCATAAGATGGCTGCTAAGGAAAGCTGCCTGCCCTGGATGAAGTTTTCCAGAGCTGTGAGTAGCCTAGCTGGAGGAGCGGAAGTATAGAACCCCAGAGACTTTTTGCTGGTTAGAATTATTGGACTTAGAGACTTGTCACTGGCTAGAGTTGTTGGACTTGGAGTTATAGAGTTTCATGTTTGCCCTGTTTAAATCTTGTATTGGTTGAATATTTCTTTGCTATGCCCATTGCCATCTTTTGCAGTATGAGTGTTTATTCTGTGTCATTATGGGTTATTGGAGGACTTTTTTGGTATTATAACTCAGTTAAAAGACCTGCTATTATGGGAATGTTTGAACATCATTGAAAGTGATGGCAACTGTGGGGACTTTTAAAGTTGGATGAATTCTTTGCATTTTACATCATCTATGGTTATCAGTTTATGGGAGCTAGGGGCGGAATGTGGTGGTTTGATCCAGGGGTCCCCCATAAACTTGGATGTTCTGGATGCTAGGTTCCCAGCTGATGGAGATTTGGGAATTAATGCCTCCTCGAGGCAGGGTACTGTTTGGGGTGGCTTATGGGTATTATAGCCAGCTCTCCTTTCTAGTGTTTGGCACACTTCCCTGTTTCTGTTGTTCACCTTATGTTGGCCAAGGGGTGATGTCCACCCTCTGCTCATGCCATCATTTTCTCCTGCCATCATGGAGCTTCCCCTGGAATCTGTGAGCCAAAATAAATCCTTTTTTCCCAAAAGCTGCTCTTGGTCAGGTGATTTCTGCCAGCAATGCCAACCTCAGGGCAACACAAGTCTTCACAATTCCTCAGGAATTCTGCAATGTTGCAGTTGTATGTCAGAACGAGCTTGTGTACTGGGCCTGCTCTGGCCCACCAATGAAAGGGTGTTGGTGCTAGCTGCTACAAGTACATGGATCAATGTGAGCAAATACAGTTCAAATTCTTCATCTTTTCAGTTCATGCATGTGAGTTTTATGCATCAAATTGGCTAGTCCACAGTGTCTAGGTATTGGCTGAAACATGAATGTAGCAATTCCTATGAAGGTCTTTTGTAGATGTAGTAGCATCAGCTGACTTTACATAATAGGCAGCCATTGTATGGGTAGGATCCCTCTCATCAGTCAAAGGCTTTCAGAGCAAAAGCAAGTTTCCCAGAGATGAAAACCTGCCCCAGGATGCTTGCATTAACTCCAGCCTACTGGCTTGTCATAAGATTTTAAAACTGGAAGTTCCAATAATCAGAAGAGCCAATCTTTATAATAAATCTGTTACGATTTGCAATTATCCATATGAAGAAACATGTACTTCTACCATTTAGAAAATTCTAAGACGTTAAGGTACTACCTCTGACATTTCACATGGCATTTTCTGCAAGCATGAGGAGTAGCTGAACTCAGAGGTTAATGCAATCTCTGACACTCTGCATCTCCCTTTGTCCTCCACTCACTCCCCACATGAAAAAGACAGAGCCAACTGGCTGTGGCCCTTGTAATGGATAATCACTTTGACTAGATTTAGAATCACCTAGAAGATTCCTGAGGCTCTACTCTGAGTGTGTTTGTGAGGTGCTTCCAGACAGGACTGTCTGACAGGAAGAGCTCCAACCTGAATGTGGACAGCAAGATCCCATGGGCTTGGGATGCTGATCAAGTAAAAGGAGAAAAGAAGAATACCAGAAAATCATGGACATTCCCTCTCTTTCTGATTCCTGTCTGTGGTGAAGAAAGTCTTGTGCCACTGGTTGCCACTGCCATGAGGCCAAGTGGTCATGGGCGCAACCCTCTGAAACCATGACATTTCCTCTCAAGTACTTTGGTCATACCTATGCAAAAGTATCTGCATAGAATCCATTGCTTCAAGGAAAAAAAAACACATTCCTAGATTAAACTAGAATCTACATATACTTCACTTTCGATGTTGAAAATCCCTAGCACTCATGATCAAAGTGGGTTTGTACATAGAGTGGAGAGGTCTCAGGAGACAGTGACCAAAGGCAAGAATCAAGCTCCCTTTCTAAAGTGCACTCGTGAAAACCAACCAGAGACTCTCCATCCAGGGTAGGGAGCTATAGATGGACAGATTGAGAAAGTAATGTGGATTCTATACTGTAAACTACCTTCCTCCTACCTCTGTCCAGAACCTTCCTAGATCCACGAGAATCAAGGACAGAAACTCCTGAGACTAGCTGCTAGGCTAGATGGCAAAAAAGGCAGTGTGCTTTAGGGTGGCCAGCCTTTCATTCGGTAGACAAATGTTTCTTTGAATCTTCCTCTTTGTGGAGCTATTTTCCCTGGTATTGAAGAAGGCAGACAAAAGACCAAGTCTTTCCCCCCGGGGAACTTGGATTCCCAGGCACGGCTTTCCAAGGACAGCTCTGTGACAATGGGCTGCATGGCTCTTTGGAGCAGGAGCTTGGCCTGCATTCTAGAATGCTCAGGAGCATTCCTGACGTTTTGCTGGCTGAATGCCCGTCTATGTTAGACAGTTTTTATCATTGTGACAGAATACCCAGTTTAGGGAGGAGACATTTGTTTTGAGTCATGGTTTCAGAACTTTCAGTGCACGGCCACTTGGCTCTGTACGTGTGGGACTGTGCATGCTGAAGCAGAGCATCCCGGCAGGGAACATGTAGTGGAGGCCTGTGGTTCACCCAATAAACAGGAGGTAGAGACAAGAGCAGACAGGAAGTGGCCAAGGCAAATTGTCCTTCAAAGACACAAAAAACCCAGTTATCTACTCCTCAGTCAGTTCTACCTTTTAATCACGCCACACTGTCATGAATCCATCAAGGGATTAATCCATTGGTTAGATCAGACACTCAGTATCCAACCACTCCCCAAAAGCCCATTTGCTGATCACCAGATTCAATACACAAGCTTATGTTGACATTCCATATTGAAGCCATAACAATGCCTCTAGCAATGTGTCCCTAAACCCCACATACTTAGATGCCCACAGTATTTCTTTAGGCATCACCAACAAAAGTTCTTCACCACTGTCTAATGTGAGCCAGATGAGAAGTACTCATCTGAACAAAAGGCAGGGTAATAAATAAATTGGTATAATACAGCATTTATGGGTACGTTAACATTCTCATTATTGGGACTAATTACCTAACCAGAAGCAGCTTATGGAAGGAAAAGGGTTTAACTTGGCTGACAATTCCAGAGGATAGAGCCTTCATAGCAAGGAGAGCAGGGTAGGAGAAGGAAGCCTGTGTAATAGCATCACATCAGCAGGGAAAAAGTAGAGAGACGAATGCTGGTGTTCAGCTAGCTCTCTCCTTTTTATCCAACCCAGGACCCCAGGCCATGGGATGATGCTGACCACAGTCAAGGTGGGTCTTCCCACATCAAATAATCTAGTCTAGAAAATCCCTAAAAGATATGGCAAGAGATTTGTTTCTTTGTGAAGCAAAATCTTGTCACGTTACAACCAAAGATTAAGCATTACAATCTGTTAAAAGTAAGTGGGAGGGAGCAAGAGAGGGAAGAGAGATAGCTTCATAAAAGCAGTTCTCTGAGTAAATGTTACAGTTGACAGGGCATATCTATGGCTTCTATCCCTGGACTTGACCAAAATGATTGCATCTTTACTGAATATACTTGACGATAACTTTTCTTATCATAATTCCCTGAACCATACAGTGTGACAATTATCCGCATAGCATTTCCCTTGCATTTGGCATTGCAAGCTGTCTCATGCTGATTTCAAGTCTATGGAAGGAAGCAGGTAAGTCATACACAACTGAAAGGTTATTTTAATAAGCAACTGGAGCATCTTAGGATTTTGGTGTCTGTAGGCTGTCCTAGAATACATCTGCCTGGACACTGAGGGGTGACTGTATTTTCAGACCCCAAAATGAAGTGAACAAGAACAAGCCACAGAGACGTCTTGAGGAAGAGAGGCAGCAGGAGCGGCATGCTCACATTCCCTGAGAAAGGAGATGATGGGGTTTCAAGGGCACCACATGTGTGAAGAGAGTGAGAGGAAAATGGTAGGAGTGGTTGTAGGTGTCAAGAGACTCATCATATGGGCCACAGAAGGGCTTTAGAAATTCTGATCAAGGGAACAATCTTACCTGGCTTACGGTATAGGAATTATGGGAGGACAGAGGAGGACTGGGGTACAGGGACAGTTGGAAAGCCAGTAGAGCTATCCACTAGAGATATGAAGATGGGCAGATTCAGGGTGAGGGCAGTCAAGGGGACAAAGTGTGGTTGGACTCAGATATTCTTAAGGGAGGGGCCGATAGAATTTAAGAGGGTTTGGGTGTGAAATGTGAGAGAAACCTCTAGAAAGTGTTTGGATTAATGATGTTATTTACTAGGAAAGGGGTGACACTCGAGACAAGTGTGTTTGAGAAAGTAACAAAAATTAGGTTTTGGAGCAGGACGTGGTGGAACACGCCTTTAATCCCAGCACTTGGGACGCAGAGGTTGGAGGATCACTGTGAGTTCCAGGTCAGCCTAAAGCGATATACATAGTGAATTACAGGTTAAGTCTGGGCTACAGCAAGAACCTACCTCAAAAAAAAAAAAAAAAAGGAAGAGTAAGATTTTTATCACTGTGGAAAGCTCATTGGATATTCAAGTAGAGATGGCACATAGAGGGACATATAAGTCTAGACCTTAGGGAGTGGGTGGAGCTGGAAATGGAATTTTAGAAGTCAGTGATACATAATAGTTTTTATTTTTTAATATTACATATTTATTTATTTGAGAGAGAGAAAGAGGCAGAAAGCAAGAGAGAACATGTGTACCACTGCAAATGAACTCCAGATGCATGTGCCCCCTCATGCATCTGGCTTACATGGAACTTGGAGAATCGAACCGGGATCCTTTGGCTTTGCAGGAAAACGCCTTAACCACTAAAGCCATCTCTCCAGCCCTACTTTATTTTATTTTATTAGTTTAATTCAGTTTAACAAATATTTGTTAAGGATCTACAATGTGCCAGGTAATATGCCCTTAAAATCAGATCATTCCAAACCTGGCCCGAGAGTGTCCAGGCTGTCGGGTTGGAACTCAGCTGGCCTTGGTTGGTGATTTCTCCTCTTGCCATTATGCCCTGACAGTGAGTTATACTTTGAGATGGATGTAAGGGCCATCCATTGCTCACCAGGTATGGTTCATATATTGCTCCAAGAACCCTCAGGGCAACAATGGGAAAACTCCACCTTGATGACATAAAAATGTCACTCTTTGTCACACGTCTGGTCCAGCCTTTAGCAGAACTCTATGGAGCAAAAAGGCTCGGTGTGATGTAAGTCCTCCACCAGAGGAGGCTGAGGCCCATAGAGGACATAGTGACTCTGGCGTGTCTGTGTTATCAGAGTTGCAGAGGATAGTTTCCTTCTGGACTCTGACGCTAGGGGCTAAGGCTACATTTTTGTTTTCCACGTGGAGATGGTGAACTCTCTCAGGTCCTTAGGGAATAATCCCATTGGGGGATGTTGGCATCCTGCCTGTCATTGTTCTCGACTATCATCTCGCTGCTGTTCTCCAGCAGTCGCACAGTTCAGTGCGTGGCCACATGTGCTGGGAGTTGGTAAGAGGTCAACGATGCCAGAGGAGGCTCTCAGTGAGCTCTGTGCCTAGCCGTGACCTAGATGAACTGGGAAAAGAAGTGTCAACACACCGTCCCAACCTCCAAGCTGCTTCTGTTCTGCTCAGGAATGCACCAGTAACTTCCAGACAAAAGTGATACATGAGGCCAGGCAGGACGTGGTCAACTATTATATAAGGAAAAGTTGTGTGAGAAGTTTCAGGTTTTCAGAGGATAGAATGAGATGTCCAGTGCATGGTTTCAGACAGAGAATAGATCATGGGATTGAAGTTAAAGCACCACCACCTTCTGAGAAGGCCTGGTAGTGTGACTGGGTGGACACAGCATTTGGTGACCTCATGGCATGCACACAGGGGAGCAGCATATAAACTCATGCCATCAAGAGAAGTCAGACCTCTCAGTGAAGCTGTACTCAAATGGTTTCCTAGTTAAGAAGGACAGATGACTGGCTAATTTTCTCTCACAGAAACCAAGCAATATGCTTGGCATCTTTCCGTCATATGAACATGAAAAGTCTGGAAACTGTCATGGATGGCAAAGAGACATGATGACGCCATGCAATGTGGGATGTAAAGATGGCAGTCCTAGAGCAGCCCAGGGCTACTAATATAGAGTATCAAGTAAACTTAAAAAAAAAAATAGCTGGGCATGGTGGCGCACGCCTTTAATCCCAGCCCTTGGGAGGCAGAGGTAGGAGGATCACCGTGAGTTTGAGGCCACCCTGAGACGACACAGTGAATGCCAGGTCAGCCTGGACTAGAGTGAGACCCTACCTCAAAAAACAAAAAAAAAAAAAAAAAAACAAAACAAAACAAACAAACAAATAAAAAAACAAACAAAAAAAAACACTACCACCCTGGTAGCCTGCAGGAAAGTACAAGTTGGGCCCCACTGAAGTCTTGGTCATACCATCTCTGATGCTTACCTCCAAGGCCTTGAAAACCTTCTCACTTCAGTACATTATATGGAGCGATTCCCAACATGAAACACATGAGGTCACACGTTAGGCCCATAGCACCTGTGCCAGGGGACACAGGATCTCAGCCCACCTGCTTGACCAAACCATTAATTCACTATGAGCATCTCTGAGCACCGCAGCAACACACAGTTCAGGCCATGGGAAAAATCTCGGTGACAGGTTGAGCTGCATTTGGCACAGAGCCTCTGTGTTGTTGTCATTGCTTTGGGCCGTAGCCAAAACTCTGTCAACACAGGAGCCATTGAACACAGGGTATAGGCCCTGCTCACAAAAAATCAGATGAGGAGCCGGGCGTGGTGGCGCACGCCTTTAATCCCAGCACTTGGAAGGCAGAGGTAGGAGGATCACCTTGAGTTCTAGGCCAGCCTGGGCCAGAGTGAGACCCTACCTTGAAAAACCAAAAAAAAAAAAAATCAGATGAGGTCCCTGGGACAGGGAGAACAAGTGGAGACACACAGTAGGAAAGAAGATAGGAAGGGAGAGAGAAAATTACTTCTGAACTCAGTCTTGGGCTGGAGAGATGGCTTAGTGGTTAAGGAGCATGCATGAGAAGCCTAAGGACCCAGGTTCGATTCTCCAGGCCCCACGTAAGCCAGATGCACATGGTGGCGCATGCATCTGAGTTTGTTTGTAGTGGCTAAAGGCCCTGCCCATTCTCATTCATTCACTCTCTCTCTCTCTCTCTCTCTTCCTCTCTCTGTCTCTATCAAATAAATAAATAAAAATAAATCTTAAAAAAGTTGGCAAAATTCAGTCTTGCCCTTCACAATTTTCATTAGTATCAATTTACAGTACAGCACACACATACACACACACACACACGTACATATATGGAGAAAGAATATGTAAACATATACAATTGTACACTACATAACGGTGTTTTCATCAGGAACAAACTGAAGATAGGATGACGGTGTCATAAAGTTTTATCACCTAATGACATCAAAGCTATCTTAGTATAAATATAATAAGGTACTCTATGTGTCCTCACAAAGTGAAATCAAATAGCTGCATGTTTCTGATTGTATTCTCATCATTCGATGGTGCATGAACATATTTTATCGTGTACATATGAGAAAAATCTCTGTTGGCATGATTTCAGATACTAGTGGAAGAAGCTAGGGCAGTGTAAAGGCCCTTACCCCTGCCCTGCCCTTCCCCTCCTGCCCCAACCTCCTTCTTAAAGGGCTATGCACTCACCATCCTTCCCTGATGATGATGCTCCGAGCTAATTATCCGAGTGGCCCTGGCTGATGTTGGCGCTGTGAGTTACATTCAGCTCAGTCCCTAACCCAAGGACAGAGTCCCTGAAATTGCTATTCATGGTAAAATGACACCACAGGAGGAGAGAGTTTGGGCTTGAACCACCCTTTTCCTCCTCCTTAAGCCATACACGTAAGACCAGCAATGAGTCTAGGACACAGACCCAGGGGATCATCTTTCCCCTGTGATGTCAGGTATTACCACTCAGTCTAATGGATGGCTTCTTTCCAAGGAGTAGATCTTGGCTTGTGTTGACTTGGGCAGTGAAATTACTGGAAGGATGCAGTGAAATCTCGTGAACCCTATACGAGCAAGTGAATTTGTCCATTGTGGGAGGGAGTGGAAAGCATCAGTCGGCTTTCCCTTTGTCTTTTATTTTTATACCATTTGTTGCTGCTTCTCTCCCTGCCTAATCCTCCTCTCTCATGGACTCTCTTCCACTTTGTGACTCGATTTCGCAGGGAGATTGGTTTAGGAGGGGACCCCAAAACTTGGCGGATTTTATTCAAGATGTTGCTTTTCATAATTCCAATTTCATCTAGCCTCACAGCTCCAAGACGGGCATGGGCAGGTACATGACTCACATTTTTCATATTTTGGAAATGAGGAGGACTGAATGGCCCGGTGAACATCTCAGTCCAATAAGCTTTGGCAATAAGGCAAAAAGAAAGGAAGTTGCAAAGCCTTTTACGGAGGGGCTACTGAAGTGAAGCATAGCACAAGCTGTCCAAACCCTTGTCCCTTGTTCACTCCTGTCTCACAGGGTTAAGCAAGCAGCAGGCCATCTCTGCACAAGAACTGGACACCAGTTTGGGACATGATTTAACACTTTGGCAGCTCTAAGCCAGCAATGCACTCAGGCCTCTCAGGAAGACTCTTTCTTGCTTTTGCACCTTACTGGGGAGAGGGCTCTAGGATAAACTGATCCAGATCCCCGAGGGCTGGGAAAAGGGGAGTAGCTAAGGTAGTGGGTCCTCCCTTAATCAAGGGAGGTGCACATAACAGCAGTGGGGGTCCTTGTGAAAAGGTTCAGCCTCTGCACCTCAACACTTCCTGACAGTGGAGGACTGAGCGCTGTCGTCTGTATGTGCATGTATGTAAATAGGTGCTGTCATCTCTGTGGGCATTCATGTAGGAGGACAAAGAGCAAAGCATTGCAATACGGTCAAGCTACTGTCTGGAGTTCCACTCAAGGCCCACTCGGCCTCAGAATTCCACAGTAACATTTGGGTTATTTTAATTATATATCCAGCCGGTAATTCCTCAAGTCCTTTGGTTTCTAGATGGCTAATTTCCCTTTCAGCTCTAACATGCCGTCACACCTCGTTCCCCAGTCTGTTTTCTTTCCTTTCAGCGTGGCGGGGATCTCAGATGCAAGACCAAAGCCACCCTGAGTGAGGGCTCCCCAGCCCACACACCCCGGGGCAAGACCTCAAGGGAGCTCCCTCCCAGAAAGCTGATGTGGTATTTTGGCAAGTGTGCCTTCAACTTGCTGTTCTCCAAATCCTGCATCAGGGGTGGTCACTAGGGAGCTAATGGACATGAGTGCTTACCCACCTTCCCAGGAGCCACACGGTTGGCAGGGAGAGGCGAGTGAAATGAGATCCTCTCAGAACTTCCTCCACCACCATCTCCTTCCAGTGGGAACCACACTCACCGCTTGTTGTTGCTTGTCTGGCATAGAGACAAGGAGGTAAGTGGCTCCAGCTACCAATGAAGTGGCCCCATCCTTACCAAGCAACCTACCCTCAGCCCCAATGCTCCTGCCTCACAGTCTTCTTCCAGTACTGACCTGCCTTCCCCGCTTCTGCACCCATCACAACTTCCCCCGCTATTCCTTCTATGTGGAATCCCCCCACCACCACCACACACACACGTACTTTGTCCCTTTCAGATCTCACCTTCATGGTGACTCCCTCATGGACAGACAAGTCAGCCTCCCTTCCTCAGGCTCTCAGAGCACAAACTTCCTTCCTCAACTCTGACACTTGGGATTTTCATTCACTCTACTTTATGTGACAAGATGGCATTAGAGGCCAAGTGACAGGAGGAGATGAGCTTTTTCTTTCTTATTCTCTTGCTGCTTTCAGTGCCAGTACGAAGAGCTGATTTGCTGTATGAATGAGAGTAATAAATTAGGGAGCGACTGCGTATCAATTCTTACAAGGTACTGACAGGCTGCAGATCAACAGCACTGTATTTCTTTTGGGATAGCCAAAGAGAGCTGTCTAGGCAGTCCTACATCTTCTAGTTCATACATTTAAAAAAGTTTAAAATGCTGCACTCAAAAGATGGCTTAGCGGTTTAAGGTGCTTGCCTGAGAAGCTTAAGGACCCAGGTTTGATTCCACAGGACCCACGTAAGCCAGATGCACAAGGTGATGCATGCATCTGGAGTTCATTTGCAGTGGCTGGAGGCCCTGGCGTGCCCATTTTCTCACTTTCTCTCTCTCTCTCTCCCCCCTATCTCTCAAATAAATAAAATTTACAAGCTTATTGAGCAAAATTCGGATCCTGAGAACCCATGTAAACCCAGACATTAAGAGGCACACAGGTCTGTATCCCCAACATTCCTACAGAGAATTCTGAAGCTCATAGGCCAGTTAGTCTGGCCTTCCCAGGTTCTATACAACAAGACAGACCCTTTCTCAAAAAAGGTAGAAGGCACCGGGCATGGTGGTGCACGCCTTTAATCCCAGCACTCGGGAGGCAGAGGTAGAAGGATCGCCATGAGTTCGAGGCCACCCTGAGAATACAGAGTGAATTCCAGGTCAGCCTGGACTAGAGTGAGACCCTAAGTCGAAAAACCAAAAAAAAAAAAAAAGTAGAAGGAGGGGCCGGAGAGATGGCTTAGTGGTTAAGGCGCTTGCCTGCAAAGCCTAAGGACCTATGTTCAACTTTCCAGATCCCATGTAAGCATCTGGAGTTCGATTGCAGTGGCTGAGGCCCTGGCATGCCAATTATATGTATGGCACAATACAGGCCTGGTCCTAGCCAGACCGCATGGCAAAAGACAACAGGAAGTGGCTTCTGTAAAAGTGGCGTTTTGCGCAGGCTTGATGTGACAACAGTTACAGCCCCATGCTCGCGAGAAGCCTACTACGAGATGTCCTGTCCAGAGACAAGCTGTCATTGGTCACCAAAAGGGGACCGCCCCATACAAGGATTAACAGCCCCTTAAAACCCATGTACACTTCCTGAATAAACGAGTTTGTGGATTCTCGCTTCCACTTTCACCCAACTCCCGGAGTCTGTGTCGTGACTCCGCGCTGCTCACCCCAATTCGGCAGAGACCCTATCGTCCCTCCTGAGCTGGCCTTGGGGGGGACCCCAACATCTGGCGCCTGAACAGGGACCCTCTGCCCCGACGTCGGTGTTTTAGCGAGACACCCCACCTGTGACCCCCCTGCCCCATCGGCATCTGGTGAGATGCCCCGTTGAACGTCCCGTGAGCCGGTGAGCAGCCCCTCGGCGTTTGGCAGAACGGCAAAACGCCCAGTTCTTCGAGAAGCCCCCTCGGCGAGTAGCCCCTCGGTGATGCCTCGTCCTTGAAAGTTCCGACGAGCAAAGCGCCCAGTTCTTCATTGGTGAGAGAAAAACGGCTAACGGTTGCCTGTGGGTGAGCAGGCAGCCCCCTTACCCCCTTCTTTCTTTGTTTGTCCTCCCCTACCCCGTGTAAGGCACACACTGCTGCACGGCCCTAAGCCTGTGTTGGACCCTCCCCCCACTAAACACAAGACACGTGGGTCCTAAACAATCTATCCGTATGTCTCAGCTGGCCCCAACATTAGGACTTGTGGTTTGCATGATTATCCTCTGGTCTATCATCTTTGATCTGGGTTATTATTTTCTCAGTCTCTTTGATTCAGGAGTGTCCCAGGCCAGCCCCCCCATCAAACAACACCACGTGGCAATGGGCAACCTCCCTCCCCACCAGAGGACGCCGCAATTGCAAGCTCTTAAGGCCCTCCTTCTGCAATGTGGCTTAAAATTAAAACAAAAAGACCTCCATAGCTTTTGGGATGAAACTCTTGTTTTAGCCCCATGGATTCTTATCCTCCTTGCCATAATTGCCGGCCTTAAAGACTCCACCGTGGAGAACGTCATTTCTGCCCATAACAAACGCTGTAAGGATCCTAAACTGGCTCTTCAAAGTTCGTTCCTCCCAGCCCCCTCTTACAGTAACTTGGATGAGGAGGAAGACAAACTTTTACATTACAATAGGCCACCACCACAACCCCCTCCTGCTACAGCCACACTGGCAACCACCCCTCCCCCTCATTACCCTTCCAAGGACCTCCCCCAGCTCAGTCCTGGACACACCCAGGTGACTGCCGGTTCCCTGACACAACCCTTCGCCGCCTTCCCTGTTAACGTAGGGCCGGATGCGACAATCAGGCCGTGGCTCCCCACCCCCCTCTTTGATCTGGCCCTCATCCGTAAGGCAGCCCAGGAATCCGGCGTCGATTCTGCTTACTTTGAACAAGTCCTCTTACAATGGGCCATCCATCTTCAGACTTATTATGACTGGTATTCCCTCCTCAAGGCAGTTCTTCACCCCCCTGAATTCCTCCAATGGAAAGCCGCCTATAGTGACCTGGCGGAATCCCAGGCCCGCCAAAATCTTAGGGATGGAATTCCAATTACTTTGGACATGCTCCTTGGCACAGGACCTTATACAGACCCTATATCACAAGCCACAGTGGGCATACACGCCTACTTTGACCAAATTAAATCGTTATCTCTTCAAGGGCTTAAGGCCTGCCTCCCACAGAAGCCGGATACCTATTTTCGTAATCTGGTCCAGGGCGCGTCCGAGGGCTTCACAGATTTCCTCTCTCGTGTGACAGAGTCCGTGGACCGACGCACTCCCCCTGGCCCCACCAGGGACGCTTTAGTTAAACAACTGGCATGGGAAGGAGCATCCGCAGCAGCGCGTAATACTATTGCTGCCGTGCGTAATGAGGACCTCCATAAATGGATTGTAGCTACCAAAGATATCAATCCTGTGTCTGCCCCCCTTGAGGCCCTGGCCACCTCAAATATGTCCATGTCATTGTGGACACTTACTCTAAGCTTACTTTTGCTATTGCTCTCTCTGGGGAAAAGGCATCCCATGTTATTAAGGCAACAAAAACCGCTATGTTAGTCATGGGCGTGCCCTGGTCAATTAAAACAGACAATGGCCCTGCATACACATCTGCCCAATTCACATCCTTCATGGAATCTTGGGGAATAAAACACTCCCTTGGGATCCCCTACAACCCACAAGGACAGGCCATCGTGGAAAAAACAAACCGGACCCTAAAGGAACTAATTATAAAACAAAAGTCCACTATGTTGCCCAAGGACCCCCACATGGCCCTAGTGGAAGCTCTTTTCACCCTCAATTTTCTCACCTTTGATGAGGCAGGACTCTCCCCAGCCTACAAACATTGGAGATCCCAACCAACCACGACACCCTTACCCTTAGTCCGCTGGAAAGATCCTCTTACTAATATTTGGAAGGGGCCCCACCCTCTTTTAACGCAGGGCCGAGGGTATGCTTGTGTCTTTCCAGAAACTTCACAGATCCCAGTTTGGGTTCCTGCCACAAACGTCCGTCCGGCCACTGACTCAGCGACCAGCCTTGCTGAAGAAGATGATGCCAGACCCCTCAGACTACATACGGGACTTTAAACTTATTTCCCCCCACCGGCCACTGACTCAGCGACCAGCCTTGCTGAAGAAGATGATGCCAGATCCCTCAGACTACATACAGGACTTTAAACTTATTTCCCTCCACCAGCCACTGACTCAGCGACCAGCCTTGCTAAAGAAGATGATGCCAGACCCCTCAGACTACATATAGGACTTTAAACTTATACCCCCCACCACCTAGCTATAAATTCCTTTCCAACTCCTTTCATTACATTGAGCTGCTACCATTAAGGACACTCAATGCTACTGACTATGACGCTAGGGTGAACTCACCCAGCAACCTGTCCTACCCCAGTCTTCTTCAGGCTCTCTAGTTGATTCTCGCTTGCTGGGACTGTTCACAGGCCACAGAGCCACGCCCACTTGGCCCTTCCATGCCTCCTAGGCAACAGCCTCATACAGGCCTGGTCCTAGCCAGACCTCATGCTAAAAGCCATACCAGGCCATACCCCTCGGGTTTTCTCACCAGGATGGCAGCCAGCCCAGGACGGGTAAGATTCCATGAGATGGGGCAACCTAAGACAGGCACTGTCACATGTGATGATCCCTTGGGGCCTGGGTTCAACAATGGCTTTCCAAAAGCCATACCAGGCTATCCCCCTCGGGTTTCCTCACCTAGGTGGCATTTGGCCCATGACGGGTAAGTCTCCATGAGATGGATCAACCTAAGACAGGCACTGTCACGTATGATGATCCCTTGGGGCCTGGGTTCAACAATGGCTTGGCAATAAACCATACCTCTCAGGGTTGCCAATAATAAAAACAAAAAGGAGGATATGTATGGCACAATACAGGCCTGGTCCTAGCCAGACCGCATGGCAAAAGACAACAGGAAGTGGTTTCTGTAAAAGTGGCGTTTTGCGCAGGCTTGATGTGACAACAGTTACAGCCCCATGCTCGCGAGAAGCCTACTACGAGATGTCCTGTCCAGAGACAAGCTGTCATTGGTCACCAAAAGGGGACCGCCCCATACAAGGATTAACAGCCCCTTAAAACCCATGTACACTTCCTGAATAAACGAGTTTGTGGATTCTCGCTTCCACTTTCACCCAACTCCCGGAGTCTATGTTGTGACTCCGCGCTGCTCACCCCAATTCGGCAGAGACCCTATCGTCCCTCCTGAGCTGGCCTTGGGGGGGACCCCAACACCCATGTTCAACTTTCCAGATCCCATGTAAGCATCTGGAGTTCGATTGCAGTGGCTGAGGCCCTGGCGTGCCAGTTCTCTCTGTCTTTCTCTATATACAAAATAAAATAAAGTAAAATAAAATAAAGGTAGAAGGAGTGGGCCAACACCCCAAGGCTGTCCTCTGACCTCCACACATGTGCTGTGGCACACATGTGCCATGGTCCACATGTACTTGTACACATACACACATATACAAATAACAATAACTTAACAATAAAAATAAATAAATAAAAAGTACAAAAGGGATAAATTCATTTCAGTTATAGGATTTAAATATCTATGTGTGTGTATGCGTATATATATATACATACATACATATATCTCCATCATACTATCATTTTACCAGTAGTTAGTATAAAACAAGGATTATTCATATGAAATCTTTGGAATCTGGTCTGTATTTTGGACTTGGACTTGATAGCACTTCCAAATTCTGAACACTCAAATGTAGCCACTGGAGGTATGATAACTGCAGTGAGCAGAAGGTGTCTGGATCAGTGACAGTCTTCACCATGGGCTCAGTGGTGGCTGCAGAAACTTCGGTGTGAGCTATGCTTTTGTGGTTTCCTGGGAGACAGGAGTGAGCACGTAGAATGGAACTGGACTGGTGAGTGTCTTTATAGATTTCAAAGTCATCATGGTGCTTCATTTTTTAAATGATTGGAGGGAAAATGTTTAAAAAGAAGCAGGAATATGTCATACACATGAAATTAATGAAATAGAACCGTTAGCATTAGTCAACCATCCATTTGCATATCACCATGCCTGCCCTGGGAGGCAGCATCTGTTAGGCAGGTATTTCTGACCTGCAAAACCTGAGTTATTTATTATCAGGCCATTTAAAGAAAAATATGCCAACTCCTGGGCTTATGGCTGCATGGTAAAATATAAAATGCCCAATTTAATTTATTTTTATTTTTATTTTTGGTTTTTCGAGGTAGGGTCTCACTGTGGTCCAGGCTGACCTGGAAGTCACTATGTAGTCTCAGGATGGCCTCGAACTCACGGTGATCCTCTTACCTCTGCCTCCGAGTGCTGGGATTAAAGGTGTATGCCACCACACCCGGCTCCAATTTAATTTTGATCTCAGATAAACAACAAATAATTTTATCATGTTTCAAAACTTGTATGGAGCACACTTAAACTAAAAATATTTTAAATTATGCATCTGAAAATCAAAGGTAAAGGGCCATCCTGTATTTTCACTTGCAAATCTGCCCATCCCATCTGGGTTAAAAATTTCCATCTCTCATTAACACGGAAGAGGGAAGAGATGCTGAGTAAAGCAAAATACTTCCATCTTTCAAATCAGTAGGGAACATTTAGGAAACCTTCACCTTAATGTTGAAGTTAGTTCAAGGGCACTTGGAGTGATTAAATAGTTATTTGGAAAATGACTAAAACTTTATCCTACTAATGTTTAAAGAAGCTGAGATCAATTAAGCCTGAGTTAGGGGGAAAAAAAACCCCACACAAGCCGTATTCTTGTTATACATTAAAATATTTTGGAATGTTCCAGGTCCATGTCTCCAAATGCGTATATGATAGCTTATTATTCATTTTTAAAACTTTCCCTACTCAATGTTTGTGCTTTTGAGGTGGTGGTAATCAGCATCCAGGAAGAGAAATCCGATTTACCACATTTACACAAGAAAGAAGGGAATGTACTTTTAGAAGAGCTGGCCTCTCAAATGCCCTCCCAGCATAAATTAAACCAAAGTCAAAGGGCACCTGTGAAAATAGCGTCTGCCTGCTTCATTCCACTAAGCTATCATGTACTAGCCTGGGGACGACGTTCCCTTCTCACGAGCACGAGTAGCTTATATAAGACCCAGGTAGGCTCTCTATTACAGCCCGGGCCCGGGGCCGTTAATATTTGATGCTCTCCTCATCATCTCTGTTTGTGTAATTTGTCAACGCCCAACAGGTCCTCTGCCAGCTATGCATTAAAACTATTTTCAAAATATGTCATTGTCAGCCCTTGGCATACTCATTACTTATTAAGATAAGAGGCCGATGAGGCTGGCAGGAGGTGGCTTGCTTACTTAAACACACGACTCAACTGCAGAAGAATCCAATCTGCCATGCAAAGAGGCCTAGTCTCACTTCTGGTTAGAGAAGCTTCTCTTTTCAGATGGCGATGACCACCTGGATGACCCAAAAGGCAACATAGTGCTGAGAAGAAGGGATGGAGGAGTGCCCAGCACTGAAACACCTCTGTCACACCCTCCAAGGCTCAGGGACCATTGTGGAAGAGGGGGAGGAAAGAATGGAAGAGCCAAAGGAAGGGTATGACTTCTTACAATGAAACTGCCCAGACAGAAATTGGCCTCAATATCCATGACCTTGCAGTGCCTAGCAATACCTTCGCAAGACTCTCAAAATAGAAGAAAAAGATGATGACATCAAATTAAAAGAAAGACTAATGGAGAGAGGGAGGGGATATGACAGAGATTGGAGTTCTAAAGGGGAATGGGGGGAAGGGAGGGAAATATCATAACTTTTTGTATGTAAGTATAGAACTTGTCAATAAAAAAAACCTAAAATAAATAAATAAATAAAATACAATAAATTGAAAAAGTAAAAAAAAAAAAAAAAAAAAAGACCTCATTCTCCTTATAGGCTCAAGGACATTTCCTACTTCTAAGCAAAAACAAAAACATTTTTAAAAAAAAAAAAAAAAAAAAAAGAAGCCTAGGATGCACTTTGAAGGGTTCCTCTCCACTCTGCATCGGTCTCATGGAGAAACTGTGGAACAGAGAGGGAGAGGTACTTCCAAGTTCACATGGAAGTTTTGAAGCTGGCAGAATTGGAACCAGAACAGTTCCTTGGGCTCCCTATTGCTCACCCCTAATACCATGATCACTATAACATTCTCCCATGTGCATGCATTTCTAAAAAGGGCTCAACTCCCCAGATATTAGCTTTCTGATGACAGTGTTTTCTATGTGTTGAATCTATCCCCCCATGCTACCTAAGGTGATTATAAATGGTTGTATAACAAACTTGTCAAAATTAAATGGCCGGGTGTGGTACTGCACACCTTTAATCCCAGCACTTGGGAGGCAGAGGTGGGAGGATCGCTATGAGTTCAAGGTCATCCTGAAATTACACAGTGAATTTCGGGTCATAGCCTGGGCTACAGTGAGACCCTATCTCAAAAAAATCGATTTCTTGTTATTAATGAATCATAAATCATATAATAATTTATTATTTAAGAGGATGTGCATCCAGTCCATGGATTTAGAAATGTTAATGCTTAGATCAAAGCTAAGCCACAAATAGGATATTAATTTAAAATCAGTTTAAATGCAGTTACTATGTAACTTAAACTTTTATCTTTTTATTTACTTTTGAGTTATTTGTTTATTTATGTATTTATTTTTATTGACAACTTCTATACTTACAGATAATAAACCATGATATTTCCGTCCCCCATATAAATATATATATTTTATTAATTTTAGAGTCAACTTCTTCAGCATTATAAAGATATGCATTTTCACTCAAAATCAAAATTCAAAACAGACACCACCCAGAAGGGCCCTGGAGAAACAATGAAGATGATGGTGGGAACAAACAAAGCTCAGTAGGTTTCAATAATTAAAACTAATAAATATGACTTTGAGTTTAGTACTTGTTAAAAGAAATATATCAGGTAAAACACAAAGTGCAAGCTCGAACTTGTTACAATAACTAAGCAAATGTCACACTAAGACTGGAAAGTCTTAGATAACATATTTGGAATGGTCTATGTCTGCTGGTGTCCAGCCGCCTTCTGAACTCCTATGGCCCTAGACTCTTCCACTGTGACTTGTCTCCTGTGGTAGAGTTGCTCTTAGGAATGCTGGCCTCTGTGTTCAGGTTCCTCTGGCTCAATATACCCACCGTCGCTAAGATGCCCTCACGTACCTGAGAAAACCAAGAGCCATTGAAATAAAGCACTCAGGATGCAAACTGCAGGCAACATCTGGGAATAGGAAAAGACTCCACGGGCCCAGCAGGCCTACAATGTGTTTGCTCTATGTCAGACCAATTAATACAAGGTCAGACAGCAGAATCTTGGGCATTATATTTTGATCAGGTGACAGCATCTGATAGGAATAGGTCCCAAGATCCTAAGATTTTCTTTTAGAGACCATAAGATCAAAACCAAGAGTTTTTTGGGCTTTTGCGGATGCTATCTTTTTTAAAAAATATATTTTTATTTATTTGCCACACAAATCAAATATCAAGTCACCTAGCCAATAAGTGGGGCAGGCAGGGTGGGGTCTCAAACCTCTGTACTCTATATAAACACTATTTTTCCTCTGGGAACTTCGTGTTCTTCCTTTGAGTGGCTTATGAGAATACGTATAGATATGTTAAAATGCATACTGGCCCAGTAGGTCCAAGAGACCCCTGAGATCTGGTGGGTCTGACAGCCCTCAGCTAATGCTACATTTCTTGTTCTGCAGACTGACTTCATATGGACAGTACCTATGCTAGATTGTAGGTCTCTCATGTCTCTGCCTATCCAAGGACTTACAGCCATTTGGGTCTGGAGCAAGAACATTAAGTTTGACCTTGATATTATTAGTGATAAAAACCCAACTCAGGGCTGGAGAAATGACTCAGCAATTAAAATCCCTTGCTTGCACGAGCAAGGCGCTAACTCTGTTAGGTGTGGAAGCACCTCTCCATGGTCCTTATTGTCAAATGCTCTGCTCCTGGCTAATTTCAGATCCCTGCTGCAAGGAAAAGGTCACAGCACTGTCATTGCTCACAGTGGAGTCACTCCTTCCCTTCCTGGTTGCATTGAAAGCATTCAGCTCTTCTGCCCGGTTCCTGTCTCCTCACAGTATCTGTTAATACTGCTTACAACATCACTCGGGAGGAGGAGGCATCACCTCGCACCCCCATGATCATTGGCTGCCAGTGACTCAGAGATTGCTAACATGCCTTGCTCACGGCCACCACAAGTGTAAATCTTACCCAAAGTATGCAGAAAAAAAAATCTGCAATAATTTTACTGTTCTGATTACGTTGACTGCTCTAAAGTTTATGGGCAAAGATCAGAACACCACATCTTCCAACTATGTCATCTTGGGAAATCTGTAGATTAAAATAGTGATTGCTCTTTTATTAAAATAAAAAAGCTTTATTAAAAAATTTACAAAAGTCCCTACCTGCCACCCTCCTTTGACCTTCTCTCCTACCCCTTCACTGAACTCCCTCTTCTTTATCCCCTCTTCTGTATTAATGTTTTTTCTTTTCCTTTTATTTTATTAACTAGAAACTTTGTATGGACAAATCATGTGTTGGTCCCATTCACCTCCTCCTTGCTCCCATTCTACTGAGGGCCCTCCTCAGTGGGGTAACTGATATTTACCATGGTGTTGTGGGTTATGAGTTGTGAGAGCAGCAGTCAGTCATTGTGGGGGAGGGCAATACCTCTGGATACTTCTTATCACCCTGTGGCTCTTAAAATCTTTCTGTCCCTTCTACAATGTTCCATAAGCCTTGGAAGGTATGTTTTAAGTCTATTTAGTGTTGAGTCCTCAGCAACTTCTAGAGTTCTGCTTTCGTACATTTTGAGTGTCCTCAGTGTCTGTCACCATCACCCTGGCACAGGTTGTCAGGCTCACCTGGAGAGCAGCACTCTGCTTAACTCACCAATTTTTCTGTGGTGTCACTGGACCCTGGCAGATATGCAAGAGGTGGCTCGGCACATGATAGGGAGTCAGCTGTCTTTCCTTCTCATGTTGATGGCTCTTGGGTGTCCCTGGTTTTCGTTACCTTCTTATTTCACTCCTGGAGTTCTAGCATGGTGACGAATCCATCATCTTGACTGGAAATCCTGGTATCTCTTATTTATTTATTTATTTATTTATTTATTTATTTATTTATTTTAGTTTTCGAGGTAGGGTCTCACTCTGGTCCAGGCTGACCTGGAATTAGCTATGTAGTCTCAGGGTAGCTTTGAACTCACAGCGATCCTCCTACCTCTGCCTCCCGAGTGCTGGGATTAAAGGCTTGCGCCACCACGCCCCAGCTCGTATCTTTTATTTTTGCCTTCCTCTCATCCTCTATGGATCCAATGATAGTCCGGTCTTGTGCATGTAATCACAGCAGTCATGGATACAACACCTCAATAAAGGAGAAACCTGGAAGTTGGGGTTGGGAGCCACTATCATCTGTGGATACGGAGCACTGCAGAGGTAAGTAACATGGGTGGTAGAGTAGATCTGGGCATAGCTAACATGAGTGGTTAAAGCCCATGGAACAGCAGGGGACTGTAGATAACCAGAGCTTATGTGAGAGTTACCCATATAGGGTGTCCCATATAGTTCCAGCTAAAGGATATCATAGCATCCTATTCCAAATACCAGACTCACAGTGGGAACAATCAACTTTTTCCCCAGCCACTTTCCTGGTAACTGGGCTGCTGACTAAGCCTATATGAAGACCTTAGCTAAGAGAAGGTTAGAGAAGTCCCTGAAGGGGGATGGGAGTCTATGAGCCCATGGGAATCCTGACCCACCTCAGGTGTATTGTCAGGGTACTAAGAACATTTCCAGCACAGTGCTCAGAGCAAGAGCTAACAAAGGCAAGACCAGTGGGGACTCCCTTCCCATCTCTAAGAATTTTCTGGTCATATCACAGTGAGAGCTGGGTAGAAAGGGAAGCTAGCTTGTAACTTCTATATACCAGACAACTTTGTTCCTAAGGAAAGAAGCTCCAAGAATGACTAGAGAGGGAGGGAAGGAGGGAGCCCCTCTGCTTGGAAAGGCTAACACCTACTAACAGCAAAGAGGACATTCAGAAACCAAGAGAGGTTCTTCCCACAATTGCTCTCAAGACCAGGGGTGTGATAAGGCTCTGGGAAGTGATTGATTGATTGATTGATTGATTGATTGATCAGGAAGGGACATTAGTTAACCCTGCACATCCCAGGTGACCAATGCTCTCCTGCATGCTGGAAAGTGGGTGGCCCTCAGTCTAGTTGGGAGAGGGGAGAGAAGGAGAGAGAAGAATAGAGAAAGAGAAGACTACAGGGAAATTTGGGATTTTGGGGGAAAAAAATCATTAGAAGTATTCACAACAATATAATAAGATGGTTGTCTGATTCTTTCTTCTTCTCCTCTTCCTCCTCCTCCTCCTCCTTCTTCTTTAGGTAATCTCAACAGAGTGCCTTTCTTAAGAGAGAGGGAGAGAGAGTTGGTGCACAGGGCCTCCAGCCACTGCAGACACGTGTGCCACCTTGTGCACATGTGTGACCTTGTGCACTTGCGTCACTGTGTATCTGGCTTATGTGGGACCTGGAGCGTTGAACTTCTCAGGCAAGAGCCTTAACTGCTAAGCCATCTCTCCAGCCTGGCTATCTGATTCTTAAAGGAAAGAGGCTTCACCCGGTTCATCAGTGTGGATTCTAGAGAGCAATGGAGCATGGGCAGTGAGGTAAAATGTAAGAGGACACTGAGCACACACAATGGGGCTCCACACAGCTCTTCCACCTTAGGGAGTTTGCTTTGCCTCCACAAGGGGAATAATTATCTGCATAGTCAGTTGCCTCAGGACAGGTGTAAGAGGTCTCCTAACTGAAATTGAAAGAAGCAGCTTTGTTCTTTAACTGAACTCTCATTAAAACATAGCAGAGAGGGCAGGGGAGATGGCTTAGTGGTTAAGGTGCTTGCCTGTGAAGCCTAAGGTTCCTGGTTCAATTCTCCAGGTCCCTGCTCAGATTAGAGTAAGAATCAGATCTGCAATGTGGAAGCACTCACTTAGACCCCACCTCCTGGAGGGGGTCATGTCTTTCAACAAGAAGGCTTTTGGA
Organism: Orientallactaga sibirica; assembly: GCA_036365145.1. NCBI lineage: Eukaryota > Metazoa > Chordata > Mammalia > Rodentia > Dipodidae > Orientallactaga > Orientallactaga sibirica. The sequence goes on from JAEOAD010000030.1 coordinate 5,493,588, forward strand.
GTGTCATGGCTGCTAAGGAAACACTCACACCCAGGAGAGTATATCAGGAAGCTCATTTTTCCAAGCCCAGACTTTCTGTGGTGCCACAGCCCCAGTCCCTTTAGAAAGTTTCAGGAACCAGTCACCAGGGCTTGTGGAAGGGAACAGACAGGTGTGACAATGTGATGCCATCAGACAAGCCCAGATTAAGATGTAAAATAAATCCTGCTTCAAGATAAAGTGGAAGGGTGACTGGGCTCTCTACCTGGTGTTTCTCAACACAGGGCCTTCATGAAATAAATCTCAATGAATTGATGGATTGGACAAGTAGAATTGCAAACCAAATATGCTGCCCGGTGCTTAAGAGATAAACAGTTTGCACCTCCTAGTTTATCCCCTCTTGGTTTCATAGTCCTTCATTCCTGACAGTGTGTGATGAGCTCTCTTATTAGCTTAAGAGGAATAATTTTAATAAACAAGTAAATATTGTTCTATCCTTCCAGGCTGTTTGCCTAAAATCTAGATTCATTGATTGGTGCTCATGCTTTGGAGGGAGGTGGGGAGTATTGTAATCTGCATGTAATCGGCATGATGAGATTTAAGAAAAATAGCTCAGCTGCAGTGAAGTCAGTTTAGGACAGATCATTATAAAATCCCATTATCACCGCTACAAGTTGGACTATTTGTCATCACAGAAGAGATGACAAGCTCAGAAATACTACATTTGTTATTATCAGATGATAAATGATATTCCATTAAAGCCACAATACATCATCAACAAAGCTGTGAAGAAGATATCAAACCTATCAGGACTTGACTTATAATTTAATTTTCAAAAGCTGTCGACTAAAATTCCAAAGGCTAAGCATTTTCATTTTTAAAGTTCATCTTATTTATTTTCCTCATCTGTTAGTCTAATTTTGGTGATATGGCAAAAATAACTGATTATGTGCAATGTATAATTCTCTTCTTTTGATTAGGTAATATATCAGGTGTCACTTAGGTATTAAAAATTAAATGACAGATAATAAAACAAGAGAGTTCCATAAAAGACACCTTATTTTGATTCACTCACATTTTGAAATATAACAGTAGAGGACAGGTCAATATTTGTTAAAGATACACACATACTTCAGACAAGCCTATTTCCTGCTATTAGGTTTCTCTTCAATGGCGCCCATGGAGGGACTTTCCATTTGGTGTTTATATAATCTTTTCACAGATTAACAACTATGCTTTAGCTCAGGTCTGTGAATCATAATCACATGTTCCATCTGCATTTCTCCTTGCTATCATTTTTACCAACATTAAGCACTCAAATGTGGCTAAGAAAGGAACAACTTTGACCCTTTCTATTGGCAAACCATGAAGACACACTGAGTTAATGAGCATCCATAGACTCCCTCACACATTTAAAATCTTTGTGGGCCTCCTGGTATTAACTCTGTAGATGCACTGGAAAACCTGAGAGGTGGAGGACATGTCTGAGGTTCAAAGTTGTCCAGCAACTGCACACACACACACACAAAAAAAAAAAATGATGGGAGAAGAAGCCATTTTTCCAAACACTTATTCTTAGTTCTTTGCTAGAACCCCATGTTGATCAACAGTGTTTATGAGAAATGTGACTACTAATACTCAATATTTGGCTGGGGGTCTAGCTTACAGTTGATACTTCTTAAAGATTAATAGAATGGACAAACAGAAGGTGGATAAGTAATTGCCTAGTTTTCTAATTCTTTATCAAAGATCTGATGCATATATATTAATCCTCCAGGCACAACTCATCGATACCTTTTTCAAATGAAAAATACAAGATTCACACCCCCCCACACACATACACACACAATTGTGATGGTTGTTCCTGCTACCGAGCAGGTCTTCAGGGCATCATGCATACCTAAAATAGCAATGCAGTCTCTTTGAACAACATTGAGAGGGAAAAGAATAGAAGTTTATAGGAAATATATGCATGTATGGAGATGGGGCAATGGTCACCTAAACATGAAGACCTAGGCTGGATCAACAAGCTCTTGGTTCAACTTACAGACCATGTTTCAATAAATAAGTGGAGAATGAGGAAGACATCCAATAGCAAACTCTGACCTCCACACATACACATACATACATGTGCATGCACCCATATACGCATGAACACTCATACATACATGCATACCACACACATGCACATGCAAAAAATGGATGCATCACATAACAGTTGCTATCTTAACCACTTGTAAGTGTTCAGTGGTATAATTACATTTTAATTGCTGTACAAATCATACCCTGGTTATTTCCCAAGTCTATTTAGTACATCACAAAGAAACCCTGCACCCACTGTGCAATAATCTCCTTCCATCCCCTGGGTCCCTCTACTCTGATTTCTCCTCCATGAATTTGTCTATTTAAATTATTTCCTATAGGTGGAGTGATATTTATCCTTTTGTGCTAATGGCTGTCTCTTTACTTACACAATTATAGGGCTAGGGCTGGAGAGATGGCTTAGCAGTTAAAGCATCTGCCTGCAAAGCCTAAGGAATACAGGTTTGATTCCTAAGTACCCATATAAGTTAGATGCACCAAGTGGCGCATGTGTCTGGAGTTCATTTGCAGTAGCTAGAGGCCCTGGCATACCTATTCTCTCTCTATATGCCTCTCTCTCTCTCTTTCTCTCTCTCAAAATAAAGAAATTTTTAAAAGATTATAGGACTGGAGAGATGGCTCAATGGTTAAGGCATTTGCCTGCAAAGCCAAATGATCTGGGTCTGATTTCCCAGTACCCTTGTAAAACCAGATGCACACAGTGGCACATGTATCTTGAGTTTGTTGGAAGTGGTTAGAGGCCCTGGCATGCCCATTCTCTCTCTCCTTGCAAATAAATGAAATATGTTAAAATTATATACATAGTTGTATATGTGATAAGTTTCAATATATACATAAAGAAATATATGATTTGTAGTTCAAATCCAAAGTCTCCCACTCATTTTTCCCCTCCTTTCTCTCCTGAGTCACAACTCTCCTGGCAGAAGCTATGGCAGCAGTGTGGTGTGCATGAGTTTTTCTAGGCGTTGACACTTAGGAAAGCTCTGGAATAAAACTCCTTGGCTGGATAGCTGGGTGAAGCTGTTTAACCTTTCCTGAGCCCCTGTGTCTGCACTGTAAGATTCAGTGACAGCAGGTGTCTCAGAACTGGGAGTGTGAAGGGAGGAAAGGTGCTAAGGGTATTTAGCACAGTGCCAAGTAAACAGAACAAGTAGCCGGTAGCTGCTTGCTACATGCAGTTTTGATCTTTAATGAGAAAAATGTGACTACATTATGCGTGCTGTCCTGCCAGTAACTGTTTAAAACCCCCTTGTCATTAGTGACCACACTCAGACCTCATCCTGTCTTAACTGCTATATCCTACTAAAGCAGTGTCATTTTATTTATTTTTTTACAAATATTTCCTTCTGATAGTTCTATTTTTATTTGATGAACTTAGTGGAGCATGCCATTCTCCAGCCAACGCTGTTCCTAAGTGGGTCACCATAGCCTCAAGGGCTCTGAAAGTAATGATATCACAATGATGAACCGTTCCATGCATCCCAAATGTGTCCCCAGCATTGTGTGGGTAGCTTTGCATGTCTTATTTCTGATCCTCAGTTCTGTGTTCTTCCTCCCCAGAAATGACCTCAAGGGTAGATAGAGATAGGCCTGTCTCCTACCTAACAGGTGGTTCTTGTCGCACTGGAGACCTCCACAGCCAACCAGCCAGTTGCTGAACTGTGGACCTCAACAAGACTAGCCTGGGACTAGCCTGTGTTTGCCCATTTCCTTTGCCTGGTTTGGGCTTAAAAAGTGAAGAAGATGATAGCCGGAAGATGCGTATTGAGTGGGGCATTCAAGATGTGAGTGGAGAGATGCTAAGTGGGAAAACAGTGGGGTCAGGACTCCTCAGAGATGTGTCCCCAAAGAAAGACTGTAGGTCATGTTTCTTTTTCTAATTTCAAAGGTGACTCTGAAAAGCAGTCTTTTTTCTCTTTAATGAGTGAGATTGTGCTCAGAAACACATGCAAACAGAGGCGCAGATAAAAGACAAGTATATCTTAGGTCCATGTGCAATCTTCTTGAGCCCCTGTGCGGAAGGAATGGAAAAATTCTGTTAAGAGGATGGCTCTAGGTGATAGGTTTCCAGTCATGCAGTCAAAAAGCTGCCCATTTTGAACGCAAAGATCAAGCAGGGATAGTTCTCTTGCCCACAGGGCACCGAGAAGATCTTGTCTAGGGAGGGAAGGAGAAACAACATCTCCCAGGAAGTCTTGACAACTAGGATAGAGTTCTTGTCCTAACATCCTGTGGCCCCCAGGCAAAAGCTGGGTATTGCCCTGTCCTTAAGACCAGTTAAACATTCCAGGTCTGGGCTACCCATACTCAATTCACCAGTCTTCATAACAAATAGAGTGAAAGAAAAGCCAATTATTCACTTTTTATATGAACTCCTGAATTTATTATAAGGATATGAATCTAGTCTATAGTCCAGTTGAATCAGCTAGCTTTATGTATGAGAGGTTGTGGGCTTCCTCTACTTCGAGTCAAAGTCTAGTGATCAGAGGCCCTCTTCCTATACAGAGGCATTTCCTTGGTAGAGCTTAGGCCCTAGAAAAATGAACTTTTCCAGAGGACCCTTGTCAAGAATTGGCTTTTTTTTATTGCCTGGAGATCCATTTATCCTCTTATCTGTTGGAATTCTTTCCAGTTTTCCCAGCCATCTTTAAGTTCCACAATCTCTATGAAAACTTCCCACCTACTCTAAGCAATAGATTCCTCTTCTGGTTTGGGCTGAATTCTAGGCAACACTGGGGAATTTCTCCCATTCCAGTTTAGTGACACTGTAAGTGCCATGGGAACAGTGCCAGCTTGTCAGCTTCCTTCTGTATCTTTTAAAACATATTTATTTATTTATTTGAAAGAGAGAGAAAGAGTCAGACAGAGAGAGAATGGGTGTTTCAGGGCCTCTAGTCACTGCAAACGAACTCCATATGCATGTGCCTCTTTGTGCATCTGGCTTTACATGGGTACTGGGGAGTCAAATTCCAGTCCTTAGGCTTTGCAGGTAAGTGCTTTAACTGCTGAGCCATTTCTCCAGCTCCCTTCTGTGTCTTTCAGGATTACTCTGAGATGAGGGTCAACAAATATGTGGGGTTGTAATCCACACAATAATAATGTAAAAATCGCCACTCAGAAGAAGAAAAGCATTGCCAAGCCATCCTTTTTTTGTTACAACTGAATAATGAAGTTCTTGGACAAACAAGTATTTTTGCAAGAGAATCTCAATGTAACCATAGTTTTAAAAAAAAAAAAACAAACAAAAAAAGACTTTATTTGGGAATCACTGGACTTTTCTCAATTCTTACAGCCCATGACCTAAACCAGGGCACTCTAGGAAATATTTACAAGTTTATGTATGATTTCAGAAAGTAGCAAACTCAGAGGATGGTGAACTTCAGATAAGACAATGAAGGCAGAGTGAGAAATGAGCAATCTAAAGGGTATTTACTACATGTGGTTGGAGTTAGTTAGAACACAAAAATGGTTTACATGGTTATATACAGCTGCTGGGGAAATCCCCAGTGAAGTTGTTGTATGGGTGTATGTTTCTTCTTTATAAGATGTTTCTGTACCACGGTAAGCAAATAGTCCAAGACAGAGAGAAAGAGAGAGAGAGAGAGAGAACAATGCAGCATCCCCCAAGCTTAGTGAAGCCTTCTTCATTTCAGCCTCTTGCTATACATCATTTCTGGGTTTGCCATTTTCCAGGTCTTATATATGGATCTCTACTCACTCACCCATCACTCATGCAAAGCCTCCATTGAGTCTGTAGACTATACACAAGGCAACTTGCCATTTGTCAAGCAGGACAAATGCCAGTTCCCTTCCATTCTATTGCACCCCACCTATGCAGCACCCCATCTTGCAATCACATCAGCATGTTCAGGAGGCTTCTATACTGCTCCTGTGCTCTTCTACCAGCTGCATAATTTTCATAACAAAGCCTATTCCTCAACGCCACGATGAGCTCTACATAGAGTAAATATATTATTGTGAAGTTAATATGCAGTAATCATTTTAATGTATGATAGGAGGCTAAAGCCTGCCAGAAATGTCACTCCTGGTCTGGAGAACCCACATAAGCACATAGTATGGCTAGGAATTCATGACAAAACAAACAGAAAAATATTGTCTACTAGGTTGAGGGTAAACTCATGTTACTGTGATATTGCTAAACCTAAATCAGTAGCTGTGGTTTTAAGGTAAAGTTACATCAGATGATATACAGAATTCAAGAACTTCCCCGGGTTTACTCACAGTAGTAAGTAGAGAAAGAAGAGGCACTGTTGACTCTAATCCCATCAAACCACTGCCTCTGCATCCTCGAATCAATTCTAAGAAGTCAAATGTCAACTTCAGAGTGTGAAAAAGAGACTGAGGGCAAAAGTTTGTCCCAAGATTGTATGGTGCAATTCAATCCAGAGCTGGCTCTGACCATAGTACTAAGTGCAAAGTCGGAGGATAGACTATAGACAGATATTGACTACACATAAAAAGGCAACTGATGGGCTGGAGATACAGTTTAGTGGTTAAGGTCCTTGCCCACAAAACCTAAGGACCCAGGTTCGATTTCCCAGTACCCACGTAAAACCAGATGCATAAGGTGGTGCATGAGTCTGGAGTTTGTTTGCCCATTCTTTATCTCTGGTGTGCCCATTCTCTATCTACATTTCTCTCTGTCTCTTTCCCTCCACCTGATTCCCTCTCTTTCTCTCTCAAATAAATTAATAAAATAAAATAAATTTTTAAAAAGGCAACTAATGGTCAAAACCACCAGAAAATAGAATGAGCTGCCTGGCACATTTAGAAGCCTCTCATCACAAAGGGTATTTGAAGAGAGACTGGACAACCTCTTCAGCTCCATTTTTGTTTCTTGTCATTCTATGTGTATATGGTGTATGTGTATATGATGTTCACATGTATGTGGGTGCATATGTGGTGGGTACACATGCACGTGTGTATATGTGTGTGGAGGCCAGATATTGGCATCCCGTGTCTCCTTCTATTGCTCTCCACTTTTTTTTTTAACTGAGGTAAGGTCTCTCTCTTGAACCCAGAGCTCACTGACCCAGCTAGTCCAGCTATCCAGCTTGCCTCAGGTATCCCCGTGTCTGCCTCTTGAGCACTGGGATTTCCACATACCACCATGCCCATGTGCTAGGGATTCAAACACCAGTCCTCACACTTGCACACCAAGTGCTATTGAGGCAACTTAGCCTCAGGCTCTGTTTTAAAACAGATTCAGGGTTTTTTTTTTTTTTTTTTTTGGTATAAAACAAATATTCCAGGAAATCATGTTAAGTTTTAGAATGGAAAGGAAAGAAGGGACTGAGTAGGGCTGGAATTTGTGCCAAGCTCTGAGGAACAAAGGATGAGTTGGGGAGACTCAGAAGGAATATTCCACAGGCAGTCTCTGAAAGGCTCAGGGTCCTCCAAACACACCTGAGAGGAAGGAAATTGAAGGAGATAGCCCCAGAGCCTTTTCCGGATGCCTTCTAATAGCCCCGGGCAGCACCTTCTCTACTAACCATCTCTCCTCTGGCTATGCTGCCTCGCCTCCATGGTTTGTCTCAATTCTTATTTTGCTCAGTTTCTCTCATTGGCCTAGATTATCACTTGTAACCAGTTCCTACTGTCTATAATTCTTAGATGTGATGCTAAATGAAAATCAGAGATTTAGAGTTCTAGAAGAAAGAGGGCTTGGGACTCTCCTCATCAGCTGACCCATCTACCTGGACAATGAGATTCCAGTCTCTTGTCACCTGGTATAGCTGAGCACACACCGCATACTTTCATCCAGGGAACAGAAGTGTGTGTGTGTGTGTGTGTGTGTGTGTGTGTGTGTGTGTGTGTAGCCACCTCACATCTAGCTCACCCATGAGCTAACACGCAGAAAGTTCCCAAACACACCAGCCACCCACAGATCTCTGTGGGTTATCTTGGCCTTGCCCTCAGAGCTGGCTTGATATGTGGATATGTGTGGGGGTGACACAGGTCCAGGGGCAACACCTGCAACAAGGTTGAAGGGAGGGTCGATGATACACCTCAGTCTTCTATCCCTTTCAGGTCCTCTCAGATAGGTTTTTGGGGGACCCATGGGATGAGACCCATTTAGTTCCAGCCATGCCAAGGCAAACCTTAACTTGTTTGTTCCCCCTGTTCTCGCATGCGTCTTCACACACTCTCACAGTGCTCCCAAGAATCCACCTCTAAATCACTTGCTTATCCCCAAATCTACATACAGGGAGCTACTTCTCAGAGGACCTCGGGTTTACTCATCATTTGGACGCTGTGTCCACCATTTTGGTCCCTTCTGGCCATAGCTATATTGTTATGTATCCTTCCATGGGACTCACAAGAGAAAACAATGGCAGGGACTTAGTGGAAGTTGCTATAAAAACCATAGCCCTGGGCGCCATGTTCTTCCCTCCCACCCTACCCTATGCATTCATCTCTGTCTTCTTTTTCAAATTTGATTTTAAATATTTACAACATCATACATCTTCCCCACCAGATATTACTAATGAACTGTTATTGTCTGCAAAACCTACCAGATGAATGATGGCCAACTTAAAAAGGGCATCAATGTTTTATTCGTAAAATAGAAGCTGGGAACAGAAAGTGATTGTGCATTTTTAGGCCTTTCATCTTTATTATTATTGATTTTTTGTGTGTGTGTGGCATGGAAGCATTCTGGCAATTAGCAGAATCAAATGGGACTGATGATTCCATAGGCAAGAATAAGAAATTATATGAACATGTAAATATTGATATATGTTTAATCAGTCGGTAGGGAAAATTTCAAAAAGTTATACATTTTCAACCTGTAAAGGTCAATTAAAAAGAAGAATAGGAAATGCCATTTGTGGCATTTGTGGCATAAGTGGGCTTAATTCTTATTGAGAAAGAAGCAACTCCAGGCAGGAGAGATGGCTTAGCAGTTAAGGTGCTTGCCTGCAAAGCCCAAGGACCCATGTTCAATCTCTCACCAGATCCCACATAAGCTAGAGGCTCAAAAGTGATGCATCCCAAGGTCACACATGAACACTAGGTGGCACAAGCATCTGGAGTTCAATTTCAGTGGGCTGTGGCTCTGACGTTCCAATTCTCTCTCGCTCTCATGCGTGCGCTCTTGATCTTGCTCTAGAAAAGAGAAAAGAAAAGAAATTTAATAATTAAAAAAAAAGAAGAGTCAAGTCCAAAGCCTAGACTCCCCTGCCAGAGAGAAGGTTGTGAATGCCTCTGTCATTTCGAGTTTTGGGGTTGAGAAGAAACACCTGGCACCCCAGTAAGCTCTGATTGCAGCGCTCTAGAGATGACTTGCTCCCATCCGCATCTGTCCTGACTTTCTTCTCTTATTGCTTGTTCACAACTGTGCGTCTCATGAGAGGCTTCTCCTCTGATTCTGGCAGGCAGCCTGGCTCAGCAGGCAGGACAGGGTACCAAATGGTGACTGGATTCTAAGAGCCATATAAATTCCAGTGCAAAGCTTCACTGGCCTGCTCAGCTCAGTTGTGTGACCTGGCATCCACCAACCTAGACTTCTATGGGCTTCAGTTTCTCTAGAGAGAGACAGAGAGAGAGATAGAGAGAGAGGGAGAGGGACACAGTAGCTGCGTGCACCGCCTCGTGGTCAACTGCGGCATTGCACCCTTGCGTCACTTTGCATCTGGCTAAACATGGGACCTGGAGATTGGAACCGGCGTTCTTAGGCTTAGGAGGCAGGTGCCTTAACCGCTAAGCCATCTCTCCAGCCTGGCTTCAGTTTCTTTATCATTTAGGCTAAAAAAGAATTCCTAAACTGATGTGGGTGATGTCTTCTGTATGGGTCCTGGTACCTCGTAAGTCCTCAGTACTGGTGGCTGTTGACTGCCCAGCAGAGTAGACAAGGACTGTTTCTACTGGCAACCTCTCTCTGGCTATGGGAGGCTATGTTTGTTTGTTTGTTTGTTTGTTTGTTTGTTTATTATTCATTCATTTGTTCATTTATTCATTTATTCTGGGGCTGGTGATGGAACATAGAGCCTCATGCGTCTTAGGCAAGTGTTTTACCCCTGTGGTGATTAAATTTTATTGTCAACTTGATCAGCTTGTGAAGATGTTTCTAGGAAGGATTTATGGGGGAAGGAAGCCCTTCCCCAAGACTGGGTGCTGCTTCCAGTGGTGGACTGTATTTAAAGAAATGACAGGACAACACAGTGCCTTTTGCCTGGCTGTCCATGCTACATGCTGATGTGTGCATCTACCCAGTTGCTGCCACCCTTCATAAACGTTGGAACCCAGTGTCACTGGCCTTCCAATGCAGACTAAAGATGAATGGCTCTCCAGGAGACTCCTGGCATTCAGTGGCAGATTGGGATTAACGGCATATGGACTGAATAGCTACCAAGTTCTCAGACTTTCCAGTTTTTAATCCAGATTGTTGAACTGGCCGGCCTGTATCCTGTAACTAATTTAATAAATCCCCTTTATAATATAGATTCATTCTATCAGTTCTGTTCCTCTAGAGAATCCTGACTAATGTAACTACCGAGTTATGCCTGCAGCTCCCAGTCTGCATCTTCAAATGCTTTGTCTCTGTCCAGAAAATCTCCTGATTAGCAATAGTCCAGCCCAGGTAAGATCAAGAGATTGACGCGAGCTAGAGGAACTTACCACCATAAACTTTATGCTGTTACCAACAACAATTCCCCTCTAAGGTGATGGGGAGTGTTTGAGACCCCAGCCCCATCTCACGGCCTCTTTAAAGTGGAGGCTAGCATAATTTAGTCTCTAGACTTTACTGTTCAAAGCTGCAATCGGGAGGCAGGAGACCATACTATGGGACCGAAGTAGTAATAAAATGCCACACTTGGAAGATGGAGTGCCAAGTACTTGCTTTAGGAAGCACTGGAAGGTATGGCCCTGGGTCTTTTAAGAGTACCAACTTTGTATCTCCAGGTCCAGGGCTGGAAACGTATCATTATTACTCTCTTATCTTCATAGCTTAGGAAAATATGTACCCTGCCTGGTCCTCCATCTCCTCATCTGAAAGCAAGAAGCTGGAGGCTGTTTCAATGAGTCAAGTGCCTAGTAAGTCTTCTGTATAGAAACAGATGAGTAGTAGATGCCCAGAAATTTGTATGTGTGTGTGTGTGTGTGTGTGTGTGTGTGTGTGTGTGTATGTGTGTGTGTGTGTGTGTGTATATATATATATATATATATATATATATATATATATATATATATCTGATTGCGTCTTAGTCTTGTCTCTAAAACTGGAAGTTCTCTTCTTTCTCTGCCTCCAAGGCCTGTGGAGAAGCTCTTCATAGGATGTGCTCATATTACAGTCTCTAAACAGGATGTTCTTGTTTTCCCACTGGGTTTTGAATTACCACCTGAATGTGAGGCAGGCAGCATAGGGAATAGTTTTAGCTATGCCGAACACTGCTTCTGGATGCCCTTCTCCTAAACAGTACACCTAGCTAGCGACCTGTTGGGAACCCAGAACCCCCACCTATGCTAAATTGCATGTACACCCTACTCCACACAATGATCTAGCTTTCTCTTCCCCTTAGCAACCATTATCTGTGATCAGTGCCCACCTGAGTGGTCTGTAGATAGAGCCAGGATCAGAACAACACAGGGCCATCCATCCTGGACTGGTTTTGGGTGCAATAAGGTAAACTGTGTCCTCTACGTGTACTTCTAGGGAGAAACTTCTCCTCACCATCTTATGCATCATGGGAAGGAACACACACAGTAGAGAAAACATTATAGACCCCAAATCCATCAATCACTCTATACCCCTAGCAGCCAATCTGTCTTCCCCCTAAAAACCCTATGAAGAGAAGCCCCAAGCATACTTCTCCTTCATCTTGGTAATTAAAGGGTAGCGTGCCTGTCATGACCTGGATGTGGAGGCTCTTTTCCCCATGAAAGCGAAAAATAAGTAAAGATCGTCCTTAAAAGTATTTGCCTCCTTCCCCCACATCCATCTGATCCTGACTTTTATTCCAGAGCATCTGGCCAAAGCTTATCTTCTCCCCTTCTTGGGAGCTGGGGAAATGTATTTGCTGTCTAAGGTTTTAGGTTCCAGTGAAAAGAATTATAGAAGTGATGGTTGGCACATTTTCTTTGCCACAAGGAACAGCTTGCTTCTGGGAGATGAACATGGAACTTCTGGACCTCAACAGTGGGTTAGGACATCAAAGGACTCCAGGCAGCACCCCAGAAAGCCCCAGTGAATCAACCACCCAGATAGATACATTTTTCCCATCTCCCCTCTGGGGTTTTCATGGGTTTCAGATTACAAGTCTTGAAGGAAATCTTAACTGGGTGGCAGTGTTCGTACAGTTAAGGGAGTCATTTGTCCCCAGGATGTCAGCTTTTGCTGCTATTTTGACTCTAAACATTGACTCAGAGTGTTAATTTAAACTGTGTGTGTAACCGTGGCGGCATCATTACCTTTGGAAGTCTTTCTGACCCAGAAAACTCTAATTTCAGAATAGAGAAGGCAAGGTAGGGTGAACTTCCATTCTCTGCACCCAACAACTTCACATAAACAGAAGTGTCCATCGGCCTGGGGGGAAGACTTCCCCAAAGCTACCGTGTTCTACCTTTTTGCTTAAGGAAGAAACATCTCTGGAAGTTAAAAGTCACATACCATTCCTGCCAAGGATGACAGAGGGGATGGCCCTGTACCAACCTTGACTTTGAACTGTAAAAGAAAATGGTGCATCCACTTGATGTCTTTCAGGGCTGGCTTGTTGAAGACATATACCAGCTTTGACACTCCAGAAAAAAAATCATGTTGGCCCTTTCCTGAGTGTGATTTACACAATACTGGTTTACTCCTTTGTTGACTTACTCCACAAATATTTACTTAAAGTCTCTCTTGGTACTAGAAAAAGGACACATGCTTGGAGATAGGGCCCTAAATTATATTGGTTCTGGTTAAGAGTGCAGTTCAGGTGGCACAAAGCTCGAGTCTGAATACTGGCTTCCCATCATCTACTAGCTACATGAGTTTAGAAGAGGTCTGTGCTTCCATTTTATTACCTCTAAACATGGCCCTGACTGTACCCAGATAGGGCTTTTGTAAGTATAGTGAGTTATTCCATGTAAACAGTTGAGGCCATGCTAGCACATGAAAGAGATTGCTTGTGTTGTTGCTGTCTTTATGCTGCCAAGCAAAATCCAACATGTGCAGTCTTAAGAGAACTAACAGTAGTGCATGGAAGACAGACACGAATCAAACACCTAAACAAATAAACAAATTGAAATTATGGCAAATTCTACACATGTGTATGTTTCTATAGAAACCTGTAATAATGACATTTTATACCAGTTAAGGATACTGCCTTAATATTAAGCTTAGAATGAAAGAATGAGGTACAAACCTTAAAAGAGAAAGGATACTTAATATAGGCAATGAACCAAGATGAAAGGTGTTCCAGCAGAAGGACCAGCATGCTCAGAGACCTATGAAGGATAGAAGCAAACACAGTGCCCTGCCTGCCCCCCCCCAAATAACTGACTGCTGCTCCCACAATGCATAAACTACAACCGCATGGGGAATACCTACAACCCCAATGGAATGGGGGCAGGGACGAAGGGAAAGAGGGTACCAACACATGATGTATCCATATGTAACATCTTGTTAGTAACAATAAGCATTTTAAAAATGAAAAAAAAAAATACAGTGTCCTGATACTGAAAATGAGTGGATGCCTTGATTGTACTTCCTGCCTTTTTGAACATGAGCATGGACTTGTGGCTTGCTCTGGCCACATGCGTGAAGGTTTCTGCCTTGGTGGAAACTCCAAGAGCATTTACGAGGTATGTGTTGTGCCTTCTTTTCTACATCAGTGTGCCATCTCCCAGTTTACTACTGCAGACGCATACTGGTTATATGGGAAGCAATATATGAGTACCTTCACTTATCATGTGCTGAGTTTGGGGCTTGTTCATTGGTTCTGCTTGACCTATCCAATCACTGGCAACAAGTTCAACTGGCCGTTAGAAAGTATGATGGGATGAGGCAGGAAAGTATTAAGGGACAGGTAGTTAAGAGCTTTGCAGGCAAAGAAAAGTTTTTACCATGCTAATAGCAAAGAAAAATATATGAAGGGTGTTAAGGAATAAAACAAACCAAAAAAAAAGGAACTCAGTGTGTGGGAAAGATAGAAAAGAAGTTAACTGATCAGGAAACAGGAATGGAGTGACCAGTTGAGAATCTTTTGCACAATTTAATATAGAGATCATGACATTTTGATATTGTGGTAAGGACAGATGGAAACTAGTAGAGAAATCTGAAGTTTCTCTGTGAGGCTAGAATTGAGACTTACTGATAAACTTACTATGGTCATTAAATAATGAAGAGACAGCTCCGAGCTTGCTAGCCTGTTCAACTGGAGAGTTATGGAGATGGGTCATGCTATGATCTGGATAAGGGTCCACCAGAGGCCCATGTGTTCAAGGCTTGGTTTCCAGTTTGTGATTGTACTGAGAAAAGGTGAGTCTAGTAGAAGGAAGTTAAAACATTGGAGGAATGCTCTTGAAGTGGATATGGGTGCCCTGGCCCTTTCCTCGCTCCTTCCTTCCAGCCCCCAGTAGGAGAGCAGCTTCCTTCATCACATGGTCCCACATGATGTGCTGCCTTGCCACAGGTCCATAAGTAACTCAGTCAGTCATCTATCAGCTGAAGCCTCCTAACCTGTGAACCAAATCTATCATGTCTGTTTTGATCAGTTTCTTATTGTTGCGACAAACATCCAACCAGAAGTAGCTTGTGGGAGGAAAGGGGTTATTTTGGCTTCCAGACTCGAGGGGGAAGCTCCATGATGGCAGGGGGAAAAGGAGCATGAGTGGAGGGAGGACATCACCTTCTGGCCAACATCAAGTGAACAATAGCAGCAGGAGAGAGTGCCAAACACTGGCATAGGGAAGCTGGCTATAATACCTATGAGCCGGCCTTCAAGAACACACTACGTCCAGGAGGCTCCAATTGTCAGATTGCTATCAGCTGGGGACCTTTCACACAGAACACATAATTTTATGGGGAACACCTGAATCTAACCACCACTTTATACCTGATTATCTCAGGCATGGCTTAAGGTTTAGAGAGATTTTATTGCAATGTAGATAGGACTTAAAACACTTGAGAGGGGGCTGGAGAGATGGCTTAGCAGTTAAGGCGCCTGCCTCCTAAGCCTAAGAACACTGGTTCCAATCTCCAGGTCCCACGTTTAGCCAGATGCAAAGTGACGCAAGGGCGCAATGCTGCACTTGACCACAAGGGGGAGCAGACATCTGGATTTCATTCGTAGCAGCTGAGACACTGCTGGCGCGCCCATCTCTGTCTTCCTCTCTCTCTCTCTCTGTCTCTCTCCAAAAAAAAAAAAACACTTGCGAGAAGGAAAGAAGAGAGTGTATTCAAGGTAGGGTCTCGCTCTAGCCCAGGATGGCCTGGAATTCACTATGTAGTCTCAGGGTGGCTTCGAACTCATGGTGCTCCTCCTACCTCCGCCTCCCGAGTGCTGGAATTAAAGGCGTGCGCCATCACGCCTGGCTTTAAATTGGGGTCTTTTATAGATCTGAATAGGGCCTAAACTAGTCAGCCACAATGCCAGGTTCAGGTTTAATCCTGCCAGGAATCTTAATTCTAGGGAAGGACAGCTCCTTCCTAGGGAGGGACTTAGGTTGAGTATAAAGAGAAACAGATTGGAGTGCTCGTTTTGGCAATGAGATAAGAAAAGATGGATGCTTCTCTGACCTCTAGCAAAGTGAAGACCGCAAGGCCGGCTCAAGGACAGCCCTGCTTTTACTTGCAGAGAACTCTGTCCTCCTAAACTGCCTCAGTCTCTGACAAAGTAATCCTAACTACCTTTAGGGAATTGTGGTGATGAGCAAGCTGGTTTCTTCTAGCTGAGGAGTTGCTGGGTGTGGCAGTTGGAGCACTTTTCCAGGAGGTCCATGTAATGGACCCCAAAAGTGTATTGGTATAATGTGGGAGGAGAGTCTCGGGTAAAGACATTGGGGAGGAAAAATAAAATCAAGGAGTCAAGGGTAAGTGGGCATTGAGCAAACTGGGGCTCTTCTTGGTTCCTATTCTTGCAGACTTTCAGGTCTTGGGGAGGGAGCGACTGAAGAGACCCAAGTAGATGGCATTAGATTGTCATAGGACCACCTCAATGTGGGCTGACTATAAAGGAGAGGAGATAAAGTTAAAACAGCAACTGACCACGCAAGGTCCAAAAATTAACAGTTACTGTTCCTAAAAGTGATAGGCATAATTCTCTTTCCCTGGGCTGTGTTGCTCAAAGCATTTAAGGTTTGCTGACTTTCTGGCTATACCTTTCTTCCTGAGTGCTGCAGACCAACAAGGTAGACGAAATTCAACACTGTATTATTGAGGTCAATTGTGGATCTCTAGGAGTGACTCAGACACCCAAGAGGAGCTCCGTGGCTCTGTTAGCATCGTTTCATCTGCACCGTGTGTCAGGTCCATGACGATCATGTGGCTTCCCGCAAAAGCATTGAGGATCATCCTCTGTTCTGACTCCCGTATATTCACTGGAGTCCAGTCTCTGGGTCTTCATGTCTTTCCTGAGCAAGGAAGTAGGTGACCTACCAGAGTTATAGGATCTTCTAGAATTGTCCTGTCATCTCATGGGGGTCTGCTGGACTTGAATATCTGCTATTTTGTCACAGTAGAGCTAACTGAGAGGGAGTCAAGTAGCTTTGTGAGGCAGTTAGGGTGACTGGGCCCCTCATAAGGCAGGAAGGTCTGCACATACTAGCTGTCAAAGAATGATGGTGACTTCTTATCTTTTGTCTAGTTCCCCAGACCTGCTTTTCCATATCTAAGCCTCTCCCTGGAAAGGAGGTCTTTTTCTAGAATCCCAACATTGTGGTTGGTCAAGCTTAGACCCCAGAACTTGCCATCATGGCTGGCCTCTTCCTGAGCCAGCCTCTAGCCCAGACCAATCACTGGCTTACCTGAGCCAGAAGGTGAAACCCACCTCCATAAGATTATAAACACATTTTTTTTAACCAGGGGAAGGCAATGTCTTTCTGTGTCTGTGTTGTCTGACTACTGGTGAATCTCTAGCTTCTGGTGAGCTTCTCCTGGCCTTGCTCCAGCTGGGCTGAGGCAAGGGGAAAACCCCTAAAACCTTTATTCCCCACATGGGCACTTTACCCCTCCTGCACGCCACATGGCTGGAGCTCTTTGTACTTTCTTTTGTGTCCTTGCTATGATTTTTCCAGGCCTATCACGTGGGCTCTCAGGCCATAATGGTGTATTTACTTTCCTTCCCTCGGTTCTGTACTTCCCTAAATAAATATAATAATTTATTATTTATTTATTTATTAGAGAGTGACAGAGAAAGAGACAGAGAAAGAGAAAGGGAGAGAATGGGTGCACCAGGGCCTCTAGCCACTGCAAATGAACTCCAGATGCATCTGGAGAATCGAATGTGGGTCCTTAGGCTTCATAGGCAAGCATCTTAACTGCTAAGCTCTCTCTCCAGCTCAAATATAATAATTTAATAATTATCCTTCTCAGTCTTATTTCACTCAATTCCATACTTAAAAGTAGACATGAACCTAGGGCTTGGGATTCAAGGACTTTCCTGAACCCCTAGTACCCTGTTTTATAACTAGTACGGGTGATGAAAGAGGGACACAAGTCAGAGCTCTAATGATGAAAAAGTAATGTCCAGGAATTTTGGCAGCGGTGACAGAGTTTTCTTCCTGGTGTTGCATATGATAAAACTGCCAGGTTTATTATTACAAAATAAATAGGAAAATAACATCAGGGGTTTTTTTTCCTACTTGGTATGGTTTTCACAGTCATAGAAGGGTGTGTATGAATCCCAGCTTTCCATTTATCAGCTGAATGACCTTGAACAAAGTGGTGAACTTTTGTAAACCCCAACTGTCTGATATCCACAGCTACAGCATTGACATCCCTATCTCAGGCAACTGAAGATTATGTAAGAAAGTAGAGTTGTTCCTTACGTGCTAACCTCTCATGAAAGAAAATACCGATAGGGTTAGTCTATTGGTTTACCTTCTCCTTCCAGGATAAAACAGTCAACCAGAAACAGCTTATGGGAGGAAAGGGTATACGTTTTGCTTGAAGTTTCAAGGGGAAGCTGAGTCACAATGGTAAAGCAAGGCAGAACAGGCAGTTGGAGCACTGCCTCTTGTCATAGCAAGGGAAGGAAACACTTTTAGAGTAAATTAGCTCTCAACACCCAGCAGGTCCACCCCCAGAGACACATCTCCAGCAATGCTCCACTTGCCAAACTCCACCAGCTGGGGACTGAGTGTGGGGCTTAATCTCAAACACTTGAGGCTGCGAGGGACATTTCATATTCAAACCACCACAGACATCCATAGGATTTTTTGATGCTTGGGCCAGACCATCAATGCCTCTTTAGCCATTCAAAATACTTCAAATACATGACAATTGGGAGTGGGGAATGTTGCATCAGCTTCCACATAGGGATCCAAGCTGGATTACTCACCACAGGAAACTGAATGTGAGTTCTTGCTGCCTGGTTTTCTCCATGGATCTGAGGTGGTCAGTAGCCACAGAGGAGGAAAAATGAAAGAGGTGATTCTGATTTGGAGGCTGGCTGTCTTCCCAGTTATGCCTGTCTTGTATCAGTAGACCATGTGAGTGGAAGGCTGCATTTCTGTTCCATCTTTTACCAGACCGGGCTGCCCACGGTGCTATTCATGACCGCTGATGCAAACTCCCAAGATTAGAGGAAGACAGCAGCTATTCTAACACTGAAGCATGGATGAGTATAAACAGCCCAAGACCCTTGTGAAAGGTGGAATATTATATGAAGATATTATAGATTTTTGCTGGTAAAAATATAACATAAAATTATGGTTGGTTAGGTACATTTAATTTTTATTTTTTATTTTTTAGAAAGAGACACAGAGAGAGACAGACAGAGAAAGAGGGAGAGGGAGACAGATAGAGAATGGGCGCACCAGCAGTCTCTCAGCTTCTGTGAACGAAATCCAGATGCGTGTGCCCCCTTGTGGTCAAGTGCAGCATTGTGCCCTTGCATCACTTTGCATCTGGCTAAACGTGGGACCTGGAGATTGGAACCAGCGTTCTTAGGCTTAGGAGGCAGGCGCCTTAACCACTAAGCCATCTCTCCAGCCCGGTTAGGTACATTTTTAATGAAGATTATAGGTAGAAGTTAGCAGAATCATCATTTTTCCAATTCAAGTTCATTGCCCTCTGTCTCTGAAGTGCTATCCCTATAACATCTTTCCTACCATCACTCCCCTTCCTATAAGCACTGGAAGGGTGAGGACTTCCATTGGTATAGAAACAACCTCTTATTAGTAAAACAAGGTAGGATAATTGTAAAATATATATATATTCATTTATTGGCACTCACAATACTAAGTGCTGTAGAAATAATTTTTACATAACAGCTTTATTGTGACGTAATTGATATACCATGCAATTTACCCATTCAAAGCATATAATTCAGTGAATTTAACATATTCACAGAATCATGCATCTATCATAATTTCAAAGCATTTTCATCACTTCAAAATGATACCATAGCCTATCACTCAATGTTTTCCATTCCCCCAATCCTCTCAGAGCTAGGCAACCACTAATGTATACATTTGTCCCTATTCTGGATATTTTCATTAAAAATAATTAAACAATATATGATATTTTGTGAGCATCTTGAAGTTAACATCATGGTACAATGGTCCATCCATGATGTAGCATATGGTTACACCTCAGGCTGAACACATTTTCATTACATGGATGAACATGTTGCTGATCCATTGATGGGTCAGTTACTGGTCACTATGATCCCTTACTGGCATCCTGTTTCCTTCCTTATTTCCATTTCTTGACAAGTCTTGTGTTGTCTGCTCATTGAAAGGAGTCACCTCCTTCAGTTTCTACTCACTAGCTTTGGGAGAGAAATAGCATCCTCAACCAGCACACCCAGCCAGAGACTCTGGGAATCTCTAAGGCCTTTTTTTTCTTTTCTTTTCTTTTCTTTTCTTTTCTTTTCTTTTCTTTTCTTTTCTTTTCTTTTCTTCTTTTTTTTTGTATGTATATGCATGTTTGAAAGCAGTCATAGATACATGTGCATGTGTTGGGCTACATGTAAGCCACAGGTGTCATTCCTTCAGGCACTATCCATCACTTTTTTCTTTTATTAAGTAGAAACTTTGTACAGGTACATCATATGTTGGCACCATCATTTCCCTCCTCCCTGTCCCTGCTCCACTGAGGGCCCTCCTTAGTGGGATTGCTGGTGTTCACCATGGAGTTGTGGGTTATGTGTTGTGAGAGCAGCAGTCAGTCAGAGGCAGGGTCTCTCCCTGACCTGAGACTCACCAAGTAAGCTGCACTGGCTGGCAGGTAAGCCCCGGGGAGCTTCCTGTTTTGTTTTCCCCATTGCTGGGATTATGAGCTCGTGCCACCACACCCAGCTTTGGAAGTGTGGGTTCTGGGGATTGAACTACAGACATGATGCTTAGAAGACAGGCACTCTACTCGCTGGTCCATCTCCGCAGTCCCCCGGGGTTCATTTTTGGGGTTGCACCTGCTCCACATCTTGGTCCCCCTGGGGACTATGGAGACAGAGTTAAAACTGGATACTTTCTGTTCATCCTGAAAAGCCATGTCAGGTGCTAAGTGTCTCCTCTTTGTTGTCCTCAGTGCTGGGCCCTGAGATGGTCTTTTGGGGTCCATTTCCAACTCCTGTCAAGATGGCTTTCTCTGTAGACTCACAAGCCGTCTGCACAAGCCTGCACTGTTTTGTCTGCAGGGGAACGTGCAAGGAGACAACTACAGGGGGACAATGTGTGTGAGAAACATGGAGTTTTGGGCATTCCCATGGGCCAAATGTGGACAGTGGAGTCTATAAGGTGGTCAGCAGGATGTGCACCCCTTTGTTGATTTTTCAGCTATGTTTTCCATGAGTTCCTCCCTCTGTTTCCTGCTCCCACCTTTTTCTTACCTCCCAGCCATGCCAATCACCTCTATATTTTGGTGGGGTCAGGGGTAAAGTGAGATTTTAGTAATACACACAGCAAAGGAAGTTAGCAGTTCCCTCACCAGGCTCTTACGTTTCTTCATGTAGAAATCAAGGCACAAAGGCTGTTAGGTGACCTCACCTGTGACAGCCTGAGGGTGGATCCTACAGAAAAAGTTAAACGTTGTTCTTATAGTCCTCCTTACAGATTTCATTATGTCTGTTCCTGAACTCTGGAGTCTGGTAGCACAGTGGGATTTCACTGAACTCTCACAAAAGTACTCTTACTTGTGAGTGGTTGTTAAAACCCATATTTCTCAGTGCTAGAGAGAAGGCCCACAGGTGAAAGGTGCTTGTTTGAAAGATTGTTGGCCTGAGTTCGACTCTCCAGCATCCGTGTAAAGCATCCATGGACACATCGGTGATTCCCAACACACCTACAATGAGAGGCAGTGCCAGAAGAATCCAGAAACTTGTGGCCAGCTAGACTGGCGCAGACCCAGCAGGGTAACGATAAGTGAGACCCTGTCTAAAGCTAGGTAAGAGGAGAAGATAAACATCGGAGTGCCCTCAGACCACCACATGAATGCGTTGGTGTACATGTACCCTTACACACACACACACACACACACACACACACACACGGAAAACCATAACAGCACACACACATAGTATTTATTTATTTATTTATTTATTTATTTATTTATTTATTAGCAGATTATACTCTTTTATCCCCTCTCCCCTGTTCCAGCTCCCCTCGGGCCTTCCTCAGCAGGGTTATGAGATTACTGTGGGTTCATGAAGGCCTCAGTCAGTCCCAGTGTGGTAGTGAGGGGACTATGGATCAGGGTATTCCCACCCATGCTGTGACTCTTATAATCTTTTTTTTCCTTCTTCAGCAATGTTCTTTGAGCTATGGCAGGCCTGTTGGCAGTTTGATTTAGTGTTGAGTTCTTTGTAGCCTCTGAATTTCTGCTTTGATAGGTTTTGATTGATCACTGTGTCTGCCATCATCACCCTGGAGCTGGCTGTCAGGCTGGCAGTAAGAGCAGAGTTCATGGTGCCACTTCTACTGCAAGTTCTCCTGGGCCCTGGCAGGTGTAAAAGAGGGGGCAAGGCTCATGGTGGGCAGTCAGTTATCTTCTTGACTTATCAATAGATCTCCATTGGCCTCCATTTTCTCTGCCATCTGTAAAATAAAGCAGATTCTCTGATCAAGAGTGAGAGCAATTTGGGCCATAGGGGGTATGCAAAGTTCTTTGAGAGATTTTTGGTGCACATGTGTAATTTTAAAAATTCATCCTTTTCTGGGGGCTGGAGAGGTAGTTCAGTGGTTAAGGTGCTTGACTACACATCTAATGATCACAGTTTGATTCCCCAGCACCCACATAAAGCCAGATGCACAAAGTGGCACATGCACCTGGAGTTCATTTGCAGCAGCTAGAGGCCCCAGTATGCCCATTCTTTCTCTCCTTGCAAATAAATGAAATTATTTAAAAACTCATGTTTCTCTAGAGAGATAATGGCAGAAAACTTCAATTCTGCTATCTTGCTAGTGATACCGTCAGCGGTAGTTATTTTTATTCCAACAGTCCTGTGAGGTAAGCACTCTCACTGTTCCTATGTGGAACAGGAGGAAGTGATCCATACAGACCTGAGCCTGGGACTAGAACTGTTGTATGGGCCACCACACAGCCTTGTCCAGTAGGGAATTTAGTGTTGCCTCCATTCCTGCTGTATCTCCAATCATCAAACCCAAACTCCATGGCTTTCCTGGGATGTGGAGGTAGGAGAGTTCACGGCTTTCCTGGGATGTGGAGGTAGGAGAATTCACGGCTTTCCTGGGATATGGAGGTAGAAGAGTCCATGGCTTTCCTAGGCTATGGAGATAGAAGAGTTCACAGCATTCCTTGGATATGAAAGTAGGAGAGTTCAGCCTACAATGTCTCAAGATTCTTAATGCTGCAGAAATAGCTAAATGTAGTTGAGGCCTTGAAGAGTGTCTAAGAACATTTTGGTAATGGGAAGCTAAGACCTCCCAAGAGCATCACTTTTTCATTCCCAACCCCAGAGTTAGCACTTGACTGTATTTAACCGTCCAAAGCTGAAAGTAATAAAATCCAAAAGAATTTCAGCAGCAGAAATCTTTCCCCACAGATGCCTACCTCTGGGTTAATGACGCACAAATCTTTAAACCAGCTCTTTCAAGGACTTCTCTTCTTGATTTACTATTTGAGAGACCAAAATATCGTAAACTTTCCTGATAACAAGCAAACAGATTAATGGATTGGATTTTTACTGTTTGTTTCAGTGTGGTTGAGATCTAAGGGATATTGTTCATCCCTGAGAAATTCCACACTGCCCTCCAAGCTCTTATCTGACATGTAACCAATTTTTGAGCCTGCCTAGGCTTATCCAGGATATAACTACAGATTGTTCATTGTCAGAGAAAAGGTTTTTGCCCCGAGAATTAGATATGTATATTTCTCAGAGGAGGCTAGGCGGAGAAATGATCAATGAGAGAGGGCTGTGTGCTCATTCACAAATGTCAGTGTACACTTTCTTTCCAGCTGACTTCTAGGTTTCTCTGAAAGTTTAAAAAAAAAAAAAGGAAGGAGAATTATTATTTGTTCTCATCATGCCTGGTGTGGGTTTAAATGGTCAATGCATGCCTCAGTTTCCTACAAAGCATAATCATTTCCCCCTCTGAATCATAATGACCCATTGTCATGTGTGTTAATTCATCAGATCTGCTCATACCACACCCAGGAGATAATAAGGTTTTGACCTAAAGCTGATAGGACTAGCAAAATTATGTTTGTTTAAGGTGAAGGAGAGATAAGACATGCTTGTCACATTGAGTAATCAAGTGGGTCATTAAAGATGGAACAGAGTTGGGTGACACTGGACAATGAGTGTGTCCATGAGATTGAAGAGATAGAGAAGTTAAGTTTGATACAATGGTGTTTTACCATGCTTAGTAGTGTAATTAACTCCGTTTTATTTTTACTTAAAGATAGGAATTTCTTGCCAAAGGTGAGTCATTCGCATCTCACCTGCCCCCACTAAGGTCAGAGAAGATCAACCAGCTCCATGGTGAGTCTGTGCTGCCTCTCTCCCAGCATTGTTCAGACCCTCACGGGCCCACACATTACCTTCTAGAATGAACCTATAAGGGAATTCCATTGCGGGACTCTTCTTAGACCTTCTAAGCTCTGAAAGACCAAGCATCAAGTCTCTTTTTGATCATCATTGTATCTTCCCCAGCACTTGGCCTATAACAGGTAAAATATTCCTTCAGTGTAAGAATGTGTGCATGGGCGCTAAGAAGGTGACTCAGTGGGTCAAACACTTGCCAGTAAAGTGTGAGAACCTGAGTTTGGCTCTCCAGCACCCCCCCAAAATGCCAGGTGTGGCGGCATGCACTTGAATCCTGAAGCTGAGAAGATGGAGCCAGGCTCACTGGCTAGCTAGTCTAGCCCAACTGGTAAGCGCTCATTTCAGTGTGAGACCTGTCTCAAAAAAAAAAATAAATAATAAGGTGGAGGGCATTTGAAGTCACCAATTTTAACATGTGGCCCCTACATGCATGTGCATACATGTCCACCAACACCCACACATGTGCATGCTCACATGCATATGGGCATAAATTCATACACACCACACACATATGCATCCCCCTACCCAAAAAAGAATGGGAGCATGAAGAAAACATATTGAACTGAATTCTAGATCAGATATCATAGAATGGACACTATCTGCTTTAGTGTCATTTATGTCTCTGTGTGTGTGTGTGTGTGTTGTGGCTTAGATTCTAGAATAATCTCATCCTTTTTCAATTAAATGGGAAGAATAAACATACCACAAATCCTAGGTACTCATGAGATGTAGAGTTTTCCTTTCAAGGAGCTTCCCTAGTGCTACTACCTGAGATTCCTCTCGTATGTTATTTAAGAAGTCCCTTCAACAACACAGTCCTGGTCATAAAATTAGCCAAGTGTTATAGTTAAATCTAAAATGTTTCCCAGGAAACTTTGAATCATTTCTGGCTAGTGGTGCTATTTTGGGAGGGCAGGATAGAGCATGTGGGGCCGGGCTGACGAAAGCAAGACAGTAGGGGCAGGTCTTTGAGGACTAGATTCTGGCCCATGGTTCAAAATCCTCTTTGCTGTCTGGTCTGCCACATTGCGAGAAGCTTCTGCCACATGCCTGTTTCATTCCTTCCCCACAATGATGAAACCATGAGACAAAATACTTTCCTCCCTTAGTCTGTGTCTGCTAAATATTATGTTCATAGCAACTCAAAAAAAAAAAAAAAACCCAATACACCAAAATCTGCAACTATCAGTCCTGGTTCCAATCTGGTTGAGTTTGTAAACTAAGCCAGATTGGACTTTCTGCTTCCTCCAGGGAAGACTATAGGACTGGACAGAAGAAAATAGCTTCAAGATATAGGTCTTGTGAAGGAGAGTGGGAAAGGGAACATTTACTCCTCCACATTCCTGCTGGTGCAGAGACCTCTGAGACACCATCTCCCTTCAGATCTGGGGCCAATGTTCCACTTAGGTCTCCATTTCCCATCTGAGTCATGGGGCCTCCAGGTTGGATGGCTCTCAGGCTGCTCCTGAGACATGCTCAACACTAGGGGGCATTGCTTGTCTTCCTCTCTGACACTGGAACAAGACCTTCTCTACAAGCTTGTTTGAGGGCCCTCCCTTCGTCAGTCATTTGAATCCTTCCTTCCGTTTCTTCTCTGACCCTGGCCCTGACCACAGCCCAAGGAAACGTCACTAAACCCATGGAGAACCTGACCCAAAGTTTCATCCCTGCTTCTTATTTGTGCCCTGCTTCTCCCTTACTCTAAAGGCTTATTCATTTCAAACATCAAATCCTCACAAGCATTCATTGGTTCTCTTTCCATGCATCTCCTTCTACTAGTTCCTTTTGAAGAGCAGAATAATGCCTTGCTCTTTAAATCACATAGATATTACCATTAGTTTCAAGTTTCTGGCATTTGAAAACACCTGACCAAAAGCAACTTGTGGGGAGGAAGGGTTTATTTTGGCTTACAGACTCGAGGGAAAGCTCCACGATGACAGGGGAAACCGTGCCATGAGCAGAGGGAGGGCAGCACCTCTTGGCCAACATCAGGTGGACAACAGCATCAGGAAAGTGTGCCAAACACCGGGCAAAGGGAAGCTGGTTGTAACACCCATAAGTCCACCCCCAACAACACGCTTCTTCCAATAAGGTTCTAGTTCCCAAAATTGCCATCAGCTGGGGACCAAGCATTCAGAGGACATAAGTTCATGGGGGAATGCTGAATCAAACTGCCACAAAGGGTGATGAGGCAGGAAGTCATGGAAAATAGAGTGCTTTGGGAAGAGAGTGTAATTTTTTCCTGTGCTTTCACTCTGCTTCCTTGTTTTTCGACTGTGTGTGTGTGCATGTGTGTGTTGTGTGCATACGTGCACACCCACATGCATGTGTGTATGTTCATATGTGTGTGTGGACTGAGGTCAGGGGACAAGCTCAGGTACTGTTCACTGCTGTACTAGTTGGCCCTTGAGCTTTTAGGTGTTCTCTGCCTCCCATCTTTCTGTACATGCACTGGTATCAGAGATGCATGCTGCCACATCTGGCATTATGTAGGTTCTGAGGATCCTAACTCGGGTTGTCACACTTGGGCAACAAATACTTTTCTTTTTCCCATTGAGTCATCTCCCAAGACCCTGTGCTCCTTTATCATATGACTTTTCTGCTCCTTCAACAAGAAAGAGAGTTTATTGCCTGTTCTTTGTGTGTGGGCTGATCTGAGTCTCACTGAGACCCAGAACGTTGGCACTGTGTGACTCAGGACGAGGCATCAAAAGTCCTTGCAGTTTGTACTTCTATCCCCTTGGAGCAGGGGACCATCATGGGGAGAAGCCCAGCCAGGACAGGCTCTCAAACGAGGAGAGAATCCACGAAGAGAGGTGTGCAGAAGCCAGGGCTAATTCCTTGACAGGAGCTGAGGTTATCTTAGATGTCGGTGTGTTTGAGCAATCAAGTCATTGAAGGCACGTGACGTCAGGAAAAAGAAGCAAAGGAATTCCATCTCCAAGCCCAGCCTACTTGATGACTCAAGGAACCACGTGTAAGTATACTTAGAGTTATTCGAAACCATTAAGTTGTGGGGCAATTAAGTTGCAGAGACGTACAGGGAAAGATGGGCCATGTCTGTATGGGTGTGGTACTATTGTGCTGTAAGGTTAATTTCTGGTGATTACAGTATCTCCTAATGTCTATACTTTAGACCATTTGTCAAGATTTTTTTTTAACTACATTTGACTTTGCAGTTCCCCCAA
The DNA here is from genome assembly GCA_036365145.1 of Orientallactaga sibirica. Classification (NCBI taxonomy): domain Eukaryota; kingdom Metazoa; phylum Chordata; class Mammalia; order Rodentia; family Dipodidae; genus Orientallactaga; species Orientallactaga sibirica. The sequence goes on from JAEOAD010000030.1 coordinate 5,521,027, forward strand.
GAGCCCTGGGGGGAAAGACACAGCGTGAGAGAGCAGGGCTGCCCTCTGGTTATTAGTGTGAGTGCCATGAGCAATTGGGTAGTGATCAACAATTCAGCAAGGATTTCTCCATGCTCTCCATGTGTACACGCACCATGGTCCTGAGACCTCCAAATAAGCCTTTGCTTCAAAACATTCACAATCTAGCTGCTGGGGAAAAAAAATAAGATGATGTGTTTAAGCAAATTTTTCTTCAAAACCAGTCACATCTTGAAGCTAACTATCTATATGCCTCCTGCATGAGAATCTGTGTCTTCACTGATGATGCTCTCTCTCTCTCTCTCACACACACACACACACACACCTTTTAGTATATTTCTGTAGCTCTTAGAGCAAGAGCTATCAGCACAAAGTTCTTAGGTAGCATTCAATTAAATATCCCCAATAATTTATTTTCCGAGGAATTTCTATTGATCATGACAACTCTTGTGTGATCTGTTTGTTAGGTTGGGCTGGCCTGGTGATATCGATCAAGTAGATTCCTTTGTGAAAAGCCACATTGATTCATTCCCTGACAAGCTGTTAAGGCCACTTGCAAAGCTGTCACTGGTGATATTTGCCATCAGAAGAGACTGGGGCTCACCCATGATGGCTCACTGAAGGGAGCCTGAATGGAAGACAGATGAACGCAGCCTCCATTCTCTGTGCTAGGTAGACACCCAGTGATCCATCTCATGGGTTCTTTCTCCAGAGGGAGAAGATTAATATCCTTGCAGTGAGCACTGTCTCCTGCCCCTTGATTAGCATCTGCACTGGAAAATCCACCTGAAATACACAAGAGAAACTTGTCTGGTCATTTTCAGCAGCCTGAACCCATTCTCTTCTGCTCCTCCACAGAATGGCAACTGCCCCCCACCCCCGAGTCCCAGCAAACAGAACCCAAAATTGGGAAGGGAAATAATAAATATACTTTGTCATGAAAAATTCAATGTGAACAAGAGAGGGGCTAGAACAATGGGCCTCAGTGCTTTCTCACAAAAGAATAGCGTGGAACTCAGGCACAAAGGACACATGGCAGTTCCCATCTCTTTGCAACTAAAATTAATTAATAGCTTATGCATCTGAAAGGGAACAAGAAGTGCTGTTTAAATGCTGCCTCTTACAAGAGGTAAGCAAGGGTCGCTCATGTTGGGTCAGACAGGAGGAGGGAGTGCCAGTGCTGGGACAAAAGTCTGACAATGGCTGAAAAAAGCTTTTTCGAGGCACATGTTTTTAGAACCCATTCCCCTTAAGGAGAATTCAGATGAGACTCTCACAGGTGGTTGAGCTGATGGCCAAACTGGGCACTCCAAGATAAAAGAAGTCATTTTAGGGCGCATGAGATAGAAATTGGCCAAACTTGTCTCTTGGGTTCCTTTGATATGCTCTTTAATCCAGTCAAGGCAATTAATCCTTTAGCTTTCTGTTAGAATAACAGTGAGGGAGCCCCTCACCAGCAACATGACTTTAGGCCAGTTGGATACCCCCTGTGCCTCCTCTGAATCCCGGCCCTGAGAATTCCACGCAAGAATATGTGTTCAGCGATTTGCCATTTGCAGACAATAGACTCATATTGATTGCTCATGTACTCGAATGGTGAATGTGTGTTCTGGAAATGGGAAAATAGTTCTATAAATATTCATATAATTTAGACATTGCTTCTGCTCTTTAAAGAGGGGGCAGCTATATAAGTTGGGGTGCATAAGCAAAGACCGGACAACCATCAAAGTGAGCATTCCAGTTAAAACTGAAAATGCTGTCAAAATGAATTGTTTTTCTGTCTCTGCCTAGTGAACAACACCAGCAACAAAAATCACCCCACAATCGATGGATTAGTTCTTTACTTTCTGTCAACAGCTTGTTGATTACTGTGACAGAAGAGACCATGGGACCGCTTCCCCATTGGTCAGCAGCCACAAACGCCTGAAAATTCTTTTCTAGTGGGCTACAGAGTATTCCCTGTCACCAACCACCCTTCCCTTGCCTGGACAAGAACCAGAGGCAGAAAGACAGCAGCCCTTGCTCCACCCCCACCTGCTCCACGCTGGGACCTTCACACAGGAAAAGAAGCTTTACTTTTGAAAAGAAGCTAATCATACAGAAATGGGGCAGCATTTCCAATTTACAAGCCTCTAAAGTATTTTTGCCACTAGAATCTTTTATTGGTGCCTCCCCCTGCCTAGGGTGAGAAGTCCTCAAGAAGTATTCCTGTCTGTTTCACAGCAGAGAGTCTCTTGTTCAAGCTCATATACATCAACACGAGGTTCAACTAAAACCTGGTCTTGGACCTGAAAAAGTCTAATTTTTAAAATTAATTTCTAAAGAGTCTAATAATAACTCAAAGTCAGAAAGCATCAGAAAGGGGGTGGATTAAAAATCTGCTATTCAGTAACAATCTATGGCTTCTGGGTGTGCCATTGTCCAGAAAAATACCCTCTTAGATTTTGATTAGCACTCCTCCCACCTTCCCTTTACTCAATCTCTTCTCCTGACCTCACTTAGGCCTTTCCACCCCCACTAATCTGCCCTTCTACTTACATATATACAATACCATCCTCTTAAGTGCCTCCCATCATCCCCTTTATATTCCCTTTACATCCCCTTCTAGCTTACTGGCCTCTGCTACTGAGTTTTATTCCAGCTCACATGGAAGTCCAATCATTTGCAGCTAGGAACCACATATGAGAGAACATGTGACATTTGGCTTTCTGGGCCTGGGTTACCTCACTAAGTATAATCCTTTCCAGTGAGTTACCTGGCCAGGGAGGTACCTGATGCCCCCAAAACATTACAGGCCATTACCAAGGCTCTTGGTTTCCCACCAGGAATACATGGTAAGACCCTATTGCTAAAGACTCCACATACTTGTGCTGCAAGATCACTGATAATCCTGCTGGAGCTGAGCAGAAAACCTCCTCTGTGTAAACCAGTTGACAGAAAGCTGGAAAAAGCTATGCTGCATGCAGTTCAATGGGAGAAAGAGAAATTACCAGAGGACATAAGCAACAGTGGACACTGTAAGCCTTAAATTTGTCCAACCAGGCCAAATGAGCCAATGGATGCAATAGTGGCATGTCTGTTATGGGGGAAACCAGCCATTCTCTAACTGGACTGGAGGCCTGCTCCAGTTGAATGCATGCCTGATACTGAAAACCTATGACAAGGGAAGTCATGAGCCTTGGGGGTGTAATGTCTGCTGGTGTCTGGATAAATGTGTATACTATGCTCACCAAACTGCCCATGAATTAATGCTACTCTCACTTTTGGTTCGAGAAGCTTCTTTTTTCAGATGACAGTGACCTTGAGGTGACTAAGAAGGCAACATGGTGCTGACATGAAATGACAGAGGAGTGCTCAACTTTGAAATACCTCTATTACAACTTCCAAGGCTCAGGGTCCATTGTGGAAGAGGTGGCAGAAAGAATGTAAGAGCCAAAGGAAGAGTAGGACTCCTTACAACGTGCTCCTCCAGACACAAAATGGCCTGGATATCCATGACCTCACAGTGCCTGACACTACCTACACAAGACCATCATAATGGGAGGAAAAGATCATGACATCAGAATAAAAGAGAGACTGATTGAGAGGGGGAGGCAATATGATGGAGAGTGGAGTTGCAAAGGGGAAAGTGGAGGGAGGAATTACCATGGTTTATTGTCTATAATTGTGGAATCTGTCAATATAAAAAAATTAAAATCTGCTATTCAGGTTGCAGAGATGTCTCAGAAGGGAAGAGTGCTTGCCACACAAGCATGAGGGCCTGAGAGGGCCTGATTCATCCTGAGTCCAAATCTTTAGAACACACAAAAATAGCTAGGCATGACCACATATGCCTGTAACCACATTCCTGTGGGGGCAGAGACGAGAATCACTGCACTCATAGGTCAGCTAGACTGAGTGAAAATGGCAGCTCCATGTTCAGTGAGAGACTCTGTCTCAGGGAGACATCTGGATAAGTTCTTCTCTAGTCTCTGCACATGTGCACATGGAGCATGTACATCTGCACACACACAACAGACAAACCACACCACATGCTACACACACACACACACACACACGAGAGAGAGAGAGAGAGAGAAATTGTTACAAAGCTGTGTGGTTGGAGACATCTAACCCTTTTAAAAAGTATTTTTATTTATTTGACACAGAGAGAACAAGAATGACACACAGTGTGAGTACTGGGGAAACAGGGCCTTCTGCCACTGCAAATGAACTCCAGACACATTTCCTCTTTTTGCATCAAGCATTATGTGGGTACTGGAGAATTGAACCTAGGCCATCAGGCTTTGCAAACAAGCACCTTTAGCATCTAAGCTATCTCTCCAGTCTGTCTAACCCTTTTGACAGTTGACAGGCAAGTGAGTGCAAGTGGAATGTTTTCTAATGAAAAATAAAGTCAAGGCCACTGTAATTCAAACAGCTCTGTGATCATCCTCTCCCCAGTCCCCACCCATAATCTCCTACCTGGACAAGCTGGCTGTGGGCAGAATACAAGACATTTTCTGCACACCTTGCAGCTCCCAAAGAATGTGGCCCCAAGTTTTCTAAGGATAGAAATATTTTTACTCACATACATGTTCATTTTTTTTTGTTGGAGAGAGACACAGAGAGAGAGGGAGAGGAAGACAGATAGAGATGGTCACGCCAGCAGCCTCTCAGCCGCTGAGAACGAAATCCAGATGCATGTGCCCCCTTGTGGTCAAGTGCAGCATTGCGCCCTTGTGTCACTTTGCATCTGGCTAAACGTGGGACCTGGAGATTGGAACCAGCGTTCTTAGGCTTAGGAGGCAGGCGCCTTAACCGCTAAGCCATCTCTACAGCCCACATGTTCATTTTTTTAAAATATTTTTATTTACTTATTTATTTGAGAAAGAGTAAGAGGCAGAGAGAAAGAGTGAGTATGGGTGCACCAGGACCTCCTGCCTCTGCAAACAAACTCCACATGCATGTGCACTTTGTGCATCTGGCTTAAAGTGGCTATTGGGGAATCGAACCCAGACTGTGAGGCTTTGCAAGCCAGTGACTTTAACAACTGAGCCATTTCTGCAGTCCACATGTTCATTTCTTTTTTAAAATTGTTTTGTAAAATATAACCTGTTTTAGGTTACCAAATTGATGTTTATCCTTGAACCTAGTGAAATATATAGACAGATACAGACAGTTGGTTAATCATCCCTCCACACCCCATAACAGCAGACACTCCACCAGCCTAGTGTTTCCATTCACAGCTTTCCACATAAAAAAAATTGATATGAGGGATATGGGTTGGTATTATCACTTAGTGCCTTTTTCATGTGACAATACACTATTGACAAATCTCTGGGACAATAAATAATAAATAAATTTAATTTACCAATTTTAGGAAGGAGTGAGTATTTCACATTAGCATTATTCCAGCTTTATTGAATCTGTCCCTTAATGAGGAGCATCCACGTGCTTTTATGTTTAGTTATATTGTAAATATGCCTAGTTATAAAAGTCCAAAGGCTAGTATCACATCAGGTAGATTCCTTATAAGAGAAAATTCTGGGACAAGAAAAATCTGAGTATATTTTAAAATTAAGGCACAATGTCACATTACAAAAGCAAATATCAGGGCTGGAGAGATAGCTTAGTGGTTAAGGCTCTTGTCTGCCAAGCTAAAGAACCCAGGTTTGCTTCCCCAGGCCCCATGTAAGCCAGATTCACAAGGTGGCTCATGTGTCTGGATTTCATTTACAGTCGTTGGAGGACCTAGTGTATCCATTTCACCCTCTTTTTCCCTCTCAAATAAATAAAAATAAAATACAAAAAAATAAAAAAACTAAAAATCCATGAATATTAAAGATTTGAATTTTAAACATAAAATATTGAAATCTTCATCCCACAAAGGAATCATGACCAGCTACTGCGAGTTCCTGATTATGAGTCTTAAGTAAACATGAACCAACATTGCAGCCAAGATGAAAAGTTTACTTGTGAACTAAGCTTAATTTAAATGTGCAAATAACTTCAGGTACATAGGAAGAGAGACAGGGAGAGGCACCCAAAATGCATGGGATTCTTTAATTTTATGATACAGCTAGAAATGCCTCGCATCCCTGGGCTAGTGTCTCAAAGTCACTGCGGTAGATCAGCCTTGGGCTAGTGTCTCAAAGTCACTGCGGTAGATCAGCCTTGGGCTAGTGTCTCAAAGTCATTGCTATAGATCAGCAGAAGTGTACAGTAAAGATCGGTGTGCCTGCTCCTAAGGGCATTGCTAGATACAAGGTCAACTGCTTGGTTTGGTCATATACAAGGGCTTTATTATTTTGAGGACGATCTCCAAAGTGCTGGAGGAGCTGAGCTTCTCTAACTCATAGAGCAAAGCCCCAGACACCATGAATAGGGAGGTGAGAAAAGAGCAACCAAGCACATGGGCAATGACTAGGAAAAACACAGACTTTTCTTTCCTTTTTGGTTTTTCCAGTACAAGGTACTGAAGCCCTTGCACATGTTAGGTAAATGACCCCTCTCTGAACTACATCAACTAAAATGTCTGATGAGAAAAAGATATTTGCTATGGATTTGACACTTTGGCTTCCCGATCTCCCCACAAACCCTCTGCAATAGCCTCCTTTATTTACTGTGTTTCAGAGTCCGGCAGGAGTTCCCAAGGAAGATTCTCGCACATGCGGCCAGAGTATGAAATGCTTTTCAAAAGTTGAATTAAAAATGAAATCACATCCTCATCTTAAACCTCTAAAACTCCAGCTCAATCATGATTTACAAAGCATCTAAGGAAAGGAAATTTTTGACCAAATGATCAAAGCAGGGCTCAGAATGGAGCCACTGATTGAATATTGACCTCAGCAGGCACTGTAATTGCATCTTATTGGCAAATCATTATGAGTTTATCTTAGTGATAGAGGGCACAGATTGAAATTAGAGGCATTTACTTCTCTGGGTCACGTGAGTAACTAGCAAGCAAAATAGCCTTGGCCATTCAATGCATTGTGGAGTTGTGGTATAAGGTGGGCACGGGGCCCTTGCTGGGAAGAGTAGAGGTTGGCATAGTCAGCCTCTGGGTGGCTGAGGGGGGATGACAATGGCAGTATCCCCATCATTGGAGCCCTTACCTTGTCCTCAAAAACACACCTTCGTCACTGTTCCTACAACTAGACTTCCATTATTTCCCCATCCCTCATTCACCTAGCCTTCCTCAAATTGTTTTCTCTTTCTGTGTTGGCCCAGTGAGCACAGGACAGGGTTATGAATTCAGGTTCAGCTGTGCCAGGTGTTTCACATGCATTATCCTGTTTCATCTTCACCTTGAGCCAATGAAGTGAGTGTCATCAACATTGTCATTCTGGACATGAGTGTAAAGATTTCAATGGAAAATGACTCCCATAGCCTGCATATTTGTTTATTATGTATTTATTTATTTGAGAGTGACAGAAAGAGAAAGAGGCAGAGAGAGAGAGAGAGAGAGAGAGAGAGAGAGAATGGGTGCTCCAGTACCTCCATCCACTGCAAACGAACTCCAGATGCATGCACCACCTTGTACATCTGGCTTACGGGGTCCTGGGAATCCAGCCTCGAACTGGGGTCCTTAGGCTTCACAGGCAAGCACTTAACCACTAAGCCATCTCTCCAGGCCTGCATCTACATATCTAATCCCCAGGTGGTGATGCTGTGAACGTTGTTCTCTCTCTCTCTTTCTCTTCTTCCTCCTTGCAGATGTAAGGATGTGACACCATCTTCCTGTCCCTGTCATACTTTTGTTGTCATGATGGACTCTACTCTCTAGAACTTGAAACCAATATTAAGCCATTTTCCTTCCCCAAGTTGTTTCTGATTGGGTATTTTGTCTCAGCAACCAAAAAAGCAACTGATCCAGTGAGGGAACTTAGGCTTAGTTTGAAATAATCAAAGGTTATAAATGAATTAAAGTTGGATGACATGACACTCACCTATCATCCCAGCACTTGGGAGGCTAAGGCAGAATAATCTCAAGTTCAAAGCCAGCCAGGCCTAAATAGTGAGACATTGTCTGAAAAATAAAACAAAACAAAATAAAAGTAGGTCCAGTTAGAAGTCCTAAAGCTCCTTTTAGGTTTCATAGGGAAGCACACACTTGACTTTGCAGTGGGAACTGGCAAGCTTTCTCTGAAGGGCCAGAGAGTAAATATTTTAGGCTTATGGTCTTAATGGTCACTGTCATAACTAATTATGGAAATTGTCAATAAAAAAATTTTTTAAAGAGAATCCACAGATAAAAAGTAAATAAATGAGCATGGCTGTGTAACCATAAAACTTTATTTGCAAAAGTAGTTGACAAGTGGATTCCATGGATGGCCACAGTTTACTGACCACTGTTGTAGATTTCAGACTTGCTGAGGGCCAGCATCATTACCACCAGGGACTACAGGGATCTTCAGAAGGTACAATATGACTCAGAATCCAAGCAGGAAAGAACCACCAGTAGAAATTATATCTGCCCCTCTCAAAAAATATTAAGTCTCTCAAGATGATTGCTTTTGGGAGGTAAGCTCAAAAGAATGGCCCTTTTTTTGAGATAGAGCAAGAATGAGAGAGAACAAGAGAGAGAAAGAGAATTGGCATGCCAAGCCCCCCCAGCCACTGTAATCAAACTCCAGACACATGTGCCACCTTGTGCACATGTGCAACCTGACACTTGATTCATCTTGTGCGCCTGGTTTACGTGGGATTTCAATAGTCAAACATGAGTCCTTAGGCTTTGCAGGCAAGCGCCTTAACTGCTAAGCCATCTCTCCAGCCCTCAAGATGATTGTTTAGCCACAACTCAAATATCTAGTAAGCACTCATGCCACACAGATTATCCACTTTTACAAAAGGGCAGGTAGAGATTTGACAGCAATTAGGTAGTAACTTTTCTGTTTTTTTGACTAAAACAACAATAAATTTACACCTTTCCAAACATTGAAATGTTGACCAAGTAAACATCATCTGTCCACAAAATAAAACCTCTGTAACTTTTTTTTCTCCTGAAAAATATGCAGGTATCTTAAACATATTCACACTAGTTAACATGTGAACACTGAGGTTTAAAATAGACTCTCACCTCAGCTGGAAAGATCAGTAACACTGATTTTATTTGCATTGCTCCCATTGTGATGGTTTGAATGTAAAATGTCCCCCAAGGCTCATGTGTTTGAACACCACTTGATCCCTACCACATGGCACTGTTTAGGAAGGTTGTGAAAATTTTAGGAGTTGGATCTTTGATGGAGGAAGTGGGTCAATGGGGTGGGCTGTGAGGTTTCATAGCCTGGCCCCATGTGATGTTTTTTTCCAGTTTCCTGTCTACCTGGGGCCAGCTTCCTGCTCCAGCCTGCCAAGACTTCCCTGTTATGATGGATACGACCTTCTGGAACTATTAGCCAAATTAAACCCTTTTTCTTCCATATGATGTTCTTCACTGGGTATTTTGTCCCAGCAATAAGAAAGTAACTAATATACCCATTAAAAGGTATCTGTGAAACACATGTACACCCTCATACAATGTTGCAGTTACTTTTCCATTGTGCTGGGACAAACATCTGATGAGAAGCAGCTTTTGGGAGAAAAGGGTTTATTTGAGGCTTTCAGATTCCTGGGGCTCACTTCCTTACATCCATAGAAGAGAGAGTTCAAAAAAAAAAAAAAAAAACAGCCCACAAGCACAAACAACCAAAGGTCAAACTGGCTCTCAACACACCCAGTACTGTGGTAGAAGAAATTTAACAAAGAAACCAGAAACTCTAAAACACAAGCTTCTATTGTAAAAGCTTTGCCAGAGAGACATGACCCTGAGTCTCCTCCTATCTATGCAGCCATACCCTGCTTATGTTACCTGGTTAGTGTAACCATAGGCCCCAAAACCCCTGATCAAAAAGCTTTCTGTTCTACATTTGTACTTTCTTCTCACTGACTAGTTGCCAAGGAATTTTCTGTTTGTGCCCCCAAATCATGTAAACTTAGAAACTTGTAACCCACCCAAAGTGTAAAGAATTCAAGGTGATGTCAGACTGCTTGCCATGTTGTCTATAAAACCTCTGAGCTCTCAGAACTCAGGACTCAGTCTTTGGAAGTTATTCCCCTAAGTCCATGTGAACATGAATAGCTTATCTGATTCTCTATCTCTTATGCCATGTCTGTGTGACAGTTTTCTCTAACATTTTTATGGTGCATTGGCTGGGAAACCCCACTGAGCCCTGTGATCATAGACAAGGCTGACCCATTGAGCCACTATTGCTGTGGAAAGAAGTGGCTCAAGGACAGCTGGGACACACCACCTGGCCTTTGTTCAGGATCCAGACTCCATGGACTGTGGCCTGTGCTACCAGACTATGTTCTGCCTGACAGACCTGACCAGGAGAGCAGACCGATCATCTGGGTATTCAGGAACATGGGCAGATACCCTGGGGTGCTCAGTTAATCAGACCCATCAAACTCTTGAATGAGAGATCCAGCTCACCTCTCTGCAGTCCATGTTACTGCTCCATTAAGTCACCTTACTGGGAGCTTGGCATCTAGAATCTGTGGCAGTCATTGTGACTGCTCAGTTAGGTCACCACGGGTGGGAGGTGGCCATCTGGAATCTATATGAAATGTGTGCTTGGTAAGACTACATGTGTTTTGGGTACATGTGGTTCACAGTCCTGAGGCTGCAGAGTGAGCAGTGAATGCCTAGGAAGGCTTTGTCTTTGTGTCTGTTCTACAACACTAACACAGTGGGAAATTCATCATGGGGGCAGTTTCCACCCAGCCCACTGTCCTAGATTACATGATCAAAAAAAAAAAAAAAGGCAGAGGGTCCTGGAGAGATTGCTTAGTGGTTAAGCACTTGCTGTGAAGTCTAAGGACCCACCCTAAGGCTCAATTCCCCAGGACCCATGTAAGCCAGATGCACAAAATGGTGCATACATCTGGAGTTTGTTTGCAGTGGCTGGAGGCCCTGGTGCACCCATTCTCTCTCTCTCTCTCTCTCTCTGCCCCTTTCTCTATCTGTCACTCTCAAATAACTAATAAAAAATAAAAATAAAAAACAACCCACCATACTTCAGAAAGGGGATATTCAGGAGATTATGATACAAAGAAGACATCAGACCTTTTCTGAATTAGGATGGCCAGTTTTTATTGTTAAATGGCCCCCAGAGGAAACTCTGAATGTAACTAAGATGATAGGCAGAGAAAATGCAAGATTCTCCTGTTCTTAACAAAAGTTGTAAAACAGCAATGTCAGGGAGCTGTCCTGGAGTCCTGAGAGTAATTAAAAACAGTTCCTGGCACATGAAAAAAAAAAAAAATTCAGTTCTCAGCTGGAGTCAAGGCAGAAGCTTCAAGGCCAGAGGCCCCTCACCCCCCCCCCACACACCTTCCTCTAAATACACACATACACTTCCTCTAAATACACTTTAGTAAAGAGTAAAGAGGGAGGATGAAGGGCTGGCTGGCTGGGCCTGGGAATGGCTAGACCCAAGGGCACAAGAAAGGGAGTTTGGTCTACTTGGGAGGTCCACTGCTCCATAGCCTGACACTGGGGAAGGAATTGAACAATGAAAGGAGGTGAACCAAGGTGGAAATCTTTCTCTGAGCTTATGCCAAGGCCTCTGAGCTTAGTGTGGATGAGATTCTGGGGCCAGATCTGAGGGGTTTCTCTTACTGAAATTGTTTCTGGATCTATGCTAATGCCAGGAGTTCCAGCCTTTGTTCTTCCTTGGCTTTTGGCTCTGAGAGAAGGGCTGTCTCTCTTGCTCTGTACAGCTGGCAAAGGGACTTGAGGGTGATAGATAATGAGCACGCCATGGCCTCCAGCTGCTGCAGATGAACTCCAGATGCATGCACCACTTTATGCATCTGGCTTTACATGGATACTGGGAAATCAGACCTGGGTTTGTAGGCTTTGCAGGCAGGCACCGTGACTGCTGAACCATCTCTCCAGCCCCTGATTGTCAATCTCTTAACTATTAGAAAAACTGGGTCTTAAAATTAAAATGTGTTCATTGCTGTTTAATTTTCTATTATAAGGTTATTGTGTCTATAAACACTGTCATTTGAGATGGCTCCTGTCTTGTTCATGTAACCTTAGAAACTTGTAACCCACCAAATGTATAAAGAATTTAAGGTAATGTCAGGCTGCTTGCCATGTTGTCTATAAAACCTCTGATATCTCAGAGCTCAGTAGTCAGTCTTTGGAAGTTATTCTTCTGAGTCCATTCAACATGAATAATTTTTTCTGATCATATACTTCAGCTCTGGTGCTATCTCTGTGTGACTCAGTTTCCTGTATCAGTAGGGCTTAACTGAAGATCTGCCCTTTGGGGACTAGTGGGCTAGAGCAAGACCCTATCTCAAAAAAAAAGAAAAATGAAAAAAAAAAAAAAAAACAAGAAAGAAAGAAAGAAAAGAAAAGAAAAGTTACCAGTATAAAAGGCCAAAATATAAATCTCTCTTCATTCGTTAACAATGATTATGTATTGCTTTACAATCCTCTTCTTAAACATCTTTATATGTTACTTGACTATATCTTTCTTCCATGAAATGGAAATGGCAGTTAACATTATCCTTATTTTATAGATCAGGAAACAGAGGTCCAGAAAGGGTAAGTATTTTGTCCAAGGTCACACACAACAAGTGAATGTCATTACCATAACTAAACATATTTCCTGATTCCTAAGTCTTTGGTGCTCTCATTAATGAATCTATATTTCCCTCCCCAGACTATATCTATATATTTAGATATCCATACAGCCATATATCTATATTTATATAACTGATGAATACAAGTAGAGTTCCAGCAATGTGGACTTTGGTTCTCATCAAGGCTGGATGGAGCAGAACTTTCTCAAGCTAGTTCAAATAAAAGAATGGCAGACTGTGTACAGGAGAACCACTTGGAACATGAATGTCCATAAGTATATCTAGGCATCATGGATAATTCCAAGTTTTTAGTAATAGAAACTTCTCCTCTATCTCTCTGGATGCTCCCAGCCATCTCTGCTTCCCAGCCTCCTCTATCAATCCTCAATTTCTACTTGCAAATGGCCAAACTGAGCTAACAGCCACTGCTGTTCCTGCATCTCCAAGCTCTGCTGCTCCAGAACTTCCTCCCAGTGACCATTGATTAACTCTACCTCTCCTAATTCAGTTATTGTGAGAGACAACCTGGTTCTTGGTCAAATCTCTTGCAATTAGAGGTTGGGCATGAGGATTATCTTAGGCATCTGTACAGAGGCATTGATCAGTTTTTGAAAAATGACCTCCCATTTGAGTTTATTGTTTAAAGTGCAGAAAATATTCCACATAAGTAACAACAGCCTGACACACTGTGAAAGGCTGATAAATAATGCTTTTTCATTGGGATGCAAAAATACTCTACTTGCATCAATGCAATCACATACATTCAGGAAAAGGGAAAAGAGAATAAAAAAAATATTTAAGGGCCTCATCCTTTTAGCACAGCTTTCCACTCAAAGGCTGCTGTCTAAAGTGAGCATGAGCTGAAAGGTTGCCACAGACATGGCCTCTTTGAGTTTTGGTCTCTTCATGCTTCTCATAATATGAGCATCTTGCCATGTTGCATGGGATGCTGATGTCAATTTGTGCTTTTCACACACCATGACCATGAATCTAGTCCAACAGTGGAGAAAAATGGATGCATTAGGTGTTTTTAATGCACTATACAGAAGTTTAGTAATGTTTTCTTTAAATGAATTTTTACCATTTTTATTAGTTATGTATATAATATATATACAGCCATGATGGTAGCATCATTAGCCTTCTCCCTGTCCTTCCCCCATGGGTAATGTGGGTCTTGCCTTATGGGGGTAGCCATCAGTTATGCGGGAGAGGCAATGACTCTGTGTATAATGACCCAACTCCTGGCTCTGACAATCTTTCTTCCCCTTCTTCTGCAAGTTTCCCTGAGCCATGTTGGGTTCATTTTAGGTCTATTTCAGTGAGGAGGTTTTGTGAGTCTCTGGTTAGCTGATTTGGTAGGGGTTGAGTGTTCTTTGTGTCTATCTTCTTTGCACTTGTGCTGGTTTACCAATAAAGCAGCACTCTAGTTCATTTCCCCAATAACTCTATGGCTTCAGCTGGTGCCCTGGTGAGGCACGATGGGCTGATTCTCTCCTCAGGTTCTGCATCCATCTGAAAGAGAGAAGCAGATTCTCCAATGGAGAGTGAGGTCAGTGCAAGATACATGGATAACCATTATTATTTAAGAGAGAATGTAATAAGTGTAGGCCCTCTTGTACCCCACTATTGGTGGGAGCTTGATATTGGAGAGCGGGCTCCTTTTGGGATATGGTTCTGACTTGTTTCCTGGTTCCAGGTATGGGTTCCGTTCCACTGAGTGGATCCGTTAGCCAAATCTAGAGCAGTTGGTAACCCACCATGGCTGTGTGCCACTACTGCGCTTGTGTGAGCACCACGTCAGGTTGTTTGCTGCTGAGTAGTTTATACCACAAGTTGCTTAGACAGATGTTGGTCGTTTTCCCCTGGTCACTTAGGTAGCACCTTCTGGCACTAGACAAGCTAACTGTCTGGGGACTGACTCTCTTCCAGATTCTATCCAGATCTCTCCATGTTCTGTCTGAACAGCATATGGTGTCTTCAGCAGTAGAGTCTTACCAATAATCTTTACTCTGACAGAAATTTGTCTTCTTTTGGGAAACTTTGTAGGTCTCACTGATCAACAGCTCATTGTGGATATTAATCATATGCTGGTACTGGGAGTTACAGGTCAGTGCCAAGGAAAAAGAAGGAAGAAAAATTATAGGTAATATGAAAAAGAAAAAGAGAAGAGAAAGACAAGGGAGTGATAGAGAGAGAAACAGGAGAAGATTGAGGTTAGTTTTCATCATACCCTCTTCAGGCCCCTGTGATTCAGGTGTTCTCTCTAAGCACCTGATGTAGGTTTGACCTTTTAGTCTTTGAGTTGTCTTTCAGGATATAGGATGTTACAGTACCATTTCCATTTGAGTCCAGTTTTTTGTCCCCCCCCCCCCCCGCTCTGCTCTCCCATCCCACCATCCCTAATGAATTTTAAAGTTTGACATTAAATAATTTTACATTGAACACAGTCTTTTTCAATAAGATAAAATAAACATAACATAGTCATCACAGCCTTTTTAAGTACATGGGTACATAGTGTTAAGTATATTTGCATTATGTGGAACTATTACCACCAATATCCATATCCAGAGCCTCTTCAATTTTTTTCTCAAAGTGGAACATTGTCTCCGTGAAACTCAAACTCACTACACTGCACTCTTTCTCCTAGCCTTTGGCAACCACTGTTTTACTTTCTTACCTTACAAATTTGGCTTCTGTAATTACTTCTCCTTAGAGGTGGACACCGTTTTCTTTTCTTTTTTTTTCTTTTTTTTTTTTTAGCATAGTGTCTTCAAGGTTCATACTTGTTAAAGCCTTTGTCAGAAGTCCATTCCACTCCCACAATAGATGATCATTTGACTTTCCTACCAGCAATGTGAAAAAATTTCCATATATCTGGATTCCCACCATGCTTGTTATTTTCTGTCTTTTTGATAAACAAGCCAAACAAGTAGGTGTGAAGAGCTTGCAACATTATTTGAGCCTAACCTTTTGTGAGATTGGATTTCACACTGAATCACAAAGATAAGACCATGCACTCCCTCAAGCTCAGGAAGAAGCTATGCTACCATATAGTGTGTCCTGATTCTTAATGTTAGCAATTACTTTGTCCCTTGCTGCCTAAAGAGAGTCCCATTCCTGGGACAACAGGAAACTATGATGCCTCTCTTATCCATTTTCTGTTCCTATAACCAACACCCCACTGACGCTATTTCCATCAGTGGTAAGATATGGAGAAAAATGTGATGGAGGGAAAAAGTGGTCACTGCTCAGGTGTAAACCTATCAGTAAAATACAAGAGGCCCAATTAAATTTGAATTTGGAAAATAACAAATAAATATTTAGGATAAGTATTCCACATATCACCTATATTTTAATTTGATAACTGTGGCATCACTTGCATGGGAAACCTGTCCTGTCTCCAGAATGTTCTTGGGAATGATGTAGCAATCTTGAGCTCTTGGGTCTCTGAAACACTTAGATGTCTAGCACAAGGCTGCCTAAGATCCAAGAATGCTTCCAGCAGCTGTAGCAAACTTCAGCTTGAAGTAAGATATCCAGGGAATTTAAGCAAGCCTTCCAAGATGGTACCTAGGCAGACTTCCATATTGGAAGGCTCATTAATCACAACTAGCAAACAGTGGGGAAGAACCACTCTGCTTTTAAAACAACTCTCTCCTCCCTTCCACATTCCTTTCCTCAACAGGAACAGTGAGAGTAATTCAGGGTGATGTTTAAGTGGAAGGGAGATTTGGGAGCCTGTGTAATTATAAATGCTGGAGTGATGGCTGCCAATGTTCAGTTCTTCATCGCTTCCATCCTCTCTCCATCCCTATACTTACCCACCCCTATAGAACAGCAAAGAATGAACCTCTGACCTTGAACTAACTACTTCCTAGTGTCTGGAACATAACATTTAAATATATATGTAATTAAAAACAATAAAATGGATGAAGGAACATGCCAAACAGGAGTTCAGGGCTTTCCCGCTGTCACAGGGCAGAACTCTGACAGAAAGCTCCTGAGCCTCAGACTGTCAAACCTAGGCCCATGAAGCAGGTAGGGCTATGGCCTTCATCCTGGGCTGAAAGCTTCATCACAGCTTCTCAGAGGACTTTGCCCCATTCTGCACCAGTTGCCTATAGTAAAGAACAGCTGGATAAGCATCTTTAATCTGCGAGGTGTGGTGGTGCACACCTTTGATGCTAGCACTCAGGTGGTAGAGGTAGGAGAATCACCTGTATTGGAGGCCAGCCTGGGACTACCGAATAATTTCCATATCAGCCTAGGTTACAATGAGACTGTACCTTGTAAAAACAAAACAAAGCATCTTTAATCAGCCTTGTTTCCTTTCTTCCTGCTATAACAGGAACACATCCTTAGTTCCTGAAAAGCTTTTCCCAAAATAAACTGGCCTCATGGTCACCATTATCCCAAAGTCTGCATTTTTTGGTTTGTTTAGGTGTGGGGATTACATGGAGGAATACGGGAGAATGTGAAAGATGTTTGTCTAGATATTTTCCTGGGTTTTCTCCCCTCAATGCTGTCTATGAGTATATGACACTTCCTCCCATGGATTTACCATCACCAACATTTTAATGGTCTATAGCAGAGACCTCCTGGCTTTCTTACACAAATCAGCTGAGCTTTTCCATAATAAATGTGACCTCACAGTGCAAAAGTGAGGCGTGTTCTTCTCACCTTCCATTTTCTCCCTTCATCTGCTTCATAAATCTCTAGCCAAGGTTCATTGCAAAACCTATTATTTGGATTTAAAAAGTACAAATATATTTGACTCTTCACTTTCCTGGTGTGTTCACAATACTCTTGGAGCAACAAATGCAAGCTACAAAGATAGAGTTGGCTACAAGTTACTGCAATTATAAGGAACAAGGTAAGTGTGGGGATTCAGTGAGAGTGACAGAGAGAGGCAGAGAGACAGAGAACATTCGTATTAAAGGAATAGTCTCAATGTGTAGCAAACAAATGAGATCAAGGGGTCGGAGTAATCTTCATGATTTTTTCATAGTCAATGTTATGGTTCGATGCCCCCCACAGGTCTCGGTCTCCAGATGGCAGGACTGTTTGGGAAAGTTTGGAACCTTTAGGATGTAGGTGAATCACTGGGTGGGGCAGACCTTGAGGGTTACAACCTGTCCTCATTTCCCACCCCAGTCTCTGCTTCACGGTCCGGTCCACTAAGATGTAAGCAAGCCCTCCCCCACTTCCTCCAAGGAGCCAGACTCTACAATGCCTTCCCCACCATTATTTAACTATACTTCTCCCAACCATGAGACATAATAAACTACTTCTTCCTTAAATAGCTCATGGTAAGATACTTGGTCACAGTGAAGAGAAAAGTGATTAACAGAGTCATAGAGCAAATCTGTGGTAATCGGGAACTCTGAATCCTGGGCTTTTGTCAAGTCTGATATTCTTTCCATTGTAGAAATCATTTTATCTTGACTTTCCAGATTTATTTTCTTGAAGTGGTAGAAGTTGCAGGCAGTTAGGAAGATACCTTTATGGAGTCATAATCATTAACAAATATAATTAATGCCCTCCTTGTTGAGATAAATCTGGACAGGGCAGCAGAGGATGAGAACCATCATACTGGTAGAATGGGACTATCAAATTTCTATTGCAGATCCTCATGAAAGACAATCATAGGGGCTAGAGAGATGGCTCAGCAGTTAAGACACTTGCCTGTAAAGAAAGCCCAACAACCTGGATTTGATTCCCCAATACTAATGTAAAGCCAGATGCATAAAGTGGCACATGCATCTGAGTTCCTTTGCAAAAGCTATAGGCCCTAGCATACCCATTCTCTATCTCTCTCTGTCTCTCTGTCTCTCTGTCTCTCTGTCTCTCTCTCTCTCTCTCTTTTTGAATAAATAATGTTTTTTTATTTTTATTTTTTTTTATTTTTGGAGAGATACACACAGAGAGACAGACAGAGAGAGAGGGAGACAGAGAATGGGCACACCAGCAGTCTCTCAGCTGCTGTGAACGAAATGCAGATGTGTGCATGCCCTTGTGGTCAAGTGCGGCATTGCACCCTTGTGTCACTTTGCATCTGGCTAAACACGGGACCTAGAGATTGGAACCGAGTTCTTAGGCTTAGCCGGCAGGCGCCTTAACCGCTAAGCCATCTCTCCAACTCTAAATAATGTTTTTAAAAAGAAAGAAATCATCCCAGCACTCGGGAGGCAGAGGTAGGAGGATTGCTGAGAGTTTGAGGCCACCTTGAGACTACATAGTTAATTCCAGGTCAGCCTGGACCAGAGTGAGACCCTACCTCGCAAAACCAAAAAAAAAAAAGAAAGAAAGAAAAAAAAAAGAAAGAAAGAAAGAAAGAAAGAAAGAAAGAAAGAAAGAAAGAAAGAAAGAAAGAAAGAAAGACAACAATAGTTCTTACTCTTGGGCTCCATAAGGTACCCACCTATCTGTTACCTTTTTTTGCTGAATATCAAAGATGCCTCCTAAATCCTGGTCTAGTGTGTTGCTTCCAAATGTTACATGGTTTCCTTTGTTGCGATTCAAAGAAAATTTGTATATTAAAAGTTTTGCAAAGTGTTAATTACAGCTAGATGTTTATTATGTGTATGTGATTTTTATTCATATTCTGGCCCTTGAAATTGTACTTGAAATTGTACACAAGGGTAAATATTAATGTTTAAATTAACATATAACTATGCATATGTATTGGGAACTGTCAATACAGTGTAGAACTATATGAGGTAAAATGAAGTTTTAGCAATGTCAGAAAATTTGATGGACATATTAATAGTGAAGAATGAATTTTGTGTGCTCACATGTACATGTCTGTAGGTAGAGTATGTGAGTGGTGTGTGTGGTATATACATGTGTGCACAGATGTGCTCACCCCACACATGCA
Source organism: Orientallactaga sibirica (assembly GCA_036365145.1). Classification (NCBI taxonomy): domain Eukaryota; kingdom Metazoa; phylum Chordata; class Mammalia; order Rodentia; family Dipodidae; genus Orientallactaga; species Orientallactaga sibirica. The sequence continues at coordinate 5,540,546 of JAEOAD010000030.1, forward strand.
TGAAGAAACCAAAAGTGGACATAGGGCGTTCTTCTCTTATCATTCACCCATGATTCTCTGCTCTCTACCTCACCCACCCCCACCTGCAGACTGGGGTTTCAGAGGTGCTTTTTTGGTGGGTTTTGGGGAGTCAGTTGACTCAGTGGTCTCCAGCCTGAGAGACCGTCGTATTTTAGGGCAAGTGATCTTCACTGCTGAGCCATATCCCTGGCCCAGGAATTAAATATTGTGCATTGAGATTGTTTGCCAGTTGAAGGGTTTGTGTTCTGTGCAATTAGGCAGACATCTTCTGCCCACATTGTAGCTGTGAAAACCATTTTATAACATATGTGCTTACATTTTCTCTTATAAGGATTTGGACAACTTTTAACCTTGGCTGTCTCAGTTTTTAAAAATGCAGCCTTCATTATTTTAATGGAGTCAGAAGGACCTGCCATCTTTAGTTCACTATTTTTCGATTTGCCATAATTTTTGATAAATGAGAACATGGTTCATATATTTTAGAGGACCAAACCATTTTAACATGTTAGGAGCGAATGAACATAAATATTCTAGCTGCAAAGATTACTGTTTGTATATTCGGTGAGTTATTGAAGTCTTATTGTATTGTTGACCCAAAATTAGTATATATCATCTATACTTTATGTCATATGATGAACACTTTGCAATTTACAACCTTGCATTATCTAATATGAGAATTACTAGAAAGCAAAGTTTGTTTAATGCTAAATGCCTTATAAACATACTTTGAGTCTCAAAAACATTCCATGAAGAACGGTTTTTCTAATCCCCATCTTATAAGATATGCAGCTAAAAGAAAGCTCTACTTCTGCTTGCCCGTATCTACTACTCCCAGTGTATACTCTGTCACTCAGCAATCCCACCTTGGTGACTTTTTTCCTACTTACAGATTTGCAAACATGTAAAATTGCTTATGTATAAGGCCATTGACCTCAGCATTGTTTGCAACAGAAAAGATTGTAAACAGCATTCTGTCCATAACTAGGTTAAATAAATGATGGACAATTATAAATAGAACTATAATACAGCTGGAAAATAACAACAGTAATGACAACAACAACAATAATAATAATAACAATAATAATCAAAGGGACTGCTATATATAGATAATGTCTTCAAGTAAAACTTTTAGGTGGCCCTGTGCTTCCTGACTTTTCCTGAAGCTCCAGTTTCTGGTGAGTTTCTCCTCTGTTCGGCCCCTAGCCCTTATTTTCCACATGGGCTCCTTCTCCGTGTGGCAGGAGCTCCTTGTACTTTCTCTTCAGTCCTCTCTGTAGTTTTTTTTCAGGCCCACTATGTGGGCTTTCAAGCCATTTAGGTGTATTCATTCTCCTTTCCTGTACTTCCCTCAATAAATATAATAATTTAATTAAAAAAGAAAAAAATAAGTGAAATTAAAATGTAGTGCAATATATATAAAGCATCAGCTTTAATGTAAAATATGAGTACTAATTTTTTTTTGTCTCAAGTTTCATAAGATGTCAGGAATGCACATAAAACACTAAGGGCAGTGTTTGCTTTCCGGTAATGTTGGGGAAGGTGTTAGTTCAACTGAGCAGATATAAAGTGAAGATAAACATATTTCATACACAGTATTTTGTAATGAATTTCCTGGGGTTGACACATCAATGTAAATGTAAAAGGAGGGAAAGAGAGAAGAAGATTTTGAGTGGAGGTTGACAGGCAAAGGAAGCAGGAGTGATGTCCCAGCGACATATGGCTAGCAACCATGCAGCGTGCGCTCAAGTCTGTTTCCTACATACTTTCTAATATTACCTGCGAGTCTCCACAGTGATTCTGTGGCAAAACTATGAAAAATTAAGCAGAGAATGAAAAGTGTCTACTCAAAATGACACAAACAGGCTGGGCATAGTGGCACATGTCTTTAATCCCAGCACTTGGGAGACAGAGGCAGGAGGATCACCGTGAATTTTGAGGCCATCCTGAGACTACATAGAGAATTCCAGGTTAGCCTGGGCTAGAGTGAAATCTGACCTCAAAAAAAAAAAAAAATACAAACAACAATGTCAACAAACAAAAACAAGACACAAGCATCAAGTCAGCAAATACTGCCTTCCTTCCACTGTGCGGCAGCCATGGCAAAGAGAACTACAAGTAGACAGTAAAAGTGTCTAAAGATTTGACTCTGGTCTAGCGAGAAGACCTAACTGTTAAGGTGCTTGCTTGTAAAGCTAAGGACCCAGGTTCAATCCCCCAGTTCCCATGTAAGCCAGGTGCACAAAGTGGTGCATACATCTGGAGTTCGTTTGCAGTAGCTGGAGGCTCTGGTGTGCCCATTCACTCTCTTTGCATCTTTCTCTCTCCCTCCCTCTCTCTCAACTAAGTAAATAAATATTTTAAAAACATTGACTCTCTGCTAATTCCAATGTGCTTTCCCCACCAGTCTTCCTATTTCATAAGCTTAATCATAAAATCAGTAAAGAAGTTCTGAAATGAGGTATGGATGGACAGTCTGTGTTCATTTCCTACTGCTGTTCAAATAGCCTAAATGTGTCTTCCACTTCTGAGGTCCAAGGCAGGGATATGTTCCTTTCTGGAGAGTCCAGGAAAGAATCTGTTTCTTCTGTGTTCTTTCTTTTATGGTCTGTCCACACGTCCTGGCTCATGGCTCCCTCTTCCATCTGGGAAGCGAGTGAAGGCATGGCAAGTCATTCTCCAGTGAAGTCACAATGACTTCTTTCCATTTTCATTTCTCTCTCCAATTTTCTCCTCTGCCTCTCTTTTCCATTTAAAGCCCCTGTGATTATACAGAGGCCTTCCCAGTAATTAAGGGCAATTGCCTTCCTGGAAATCAGCTGATCAGCAACCTTAATTCCTCTTTGCCACATATGGTGACATACTCACAGAAGTTAAGATATGGCACCTCAAGGCATCTGCCTGCTTGTCACAACACAACCCTTACAACCTGAAGCATAAGTGCACTGAGCGAGGTGTTGTGTAGAGTGTGCTGTTGTTAGGAGGTATTAACAGCGCTAGAGTGTTCTTTTGTCAAATCAATGTGAGGGACTGGTTAAAACCAAAATCATGTTTATTTCTTGTAGGGTTTCACAATTTGTATGCGCGGTAAATGCCAGTAGCATACTTCCTGGACAGATTTGACACAGAATTCTCCTTACTATAGTCTCTTAACTGCTGATACTTTCTTGAAATTTTAGAATAAATTCTAAAGTCTGTCAATTTCCTTATTTCAATATATACCTCTACTCTCTGTCAGGATCGTGTTGGCTGTTTGTGCCTTTGTTTATATGTACATTTGAGCTATCATTTTCAATTTTGATTTTTTAATTTAGTTTTGACCAATTTTTCAGAGGAATTTATTTTTTTCCATAGTCTAGCACTATTTCAGTAATGTAGGTGTTAACTGCCCCTAAAGGTTTAAAAATCGTATGAAACCCAATAAAACCATCTAGCCCTGGTATAGTTTTCCAAAATTTTTAGTTATTTTTCTTAAATAAACTCTTAAAAAAATTCATAGGCTTCATTTATAGAGCACTTTTATGTTTGCAGAAAATGTGAAGAGAAAGCATATTGAGTTTCCATCCTGCTCTTTACTGCCCACTCCACTTCCCCACAGTACCCTCCTCTTAGCATCTTGTATTATGTGTATTTTTGTTAGACTTGATGAGTCTATATTGATCTATTATTATAAACCAAATTGCATAGTTTAGTTTTTCTTTTTTAAAAATTTTTATTTATTTATTTGAAACCATAGAGAGAGAGGGATAGAAGAGAGGCAGACAGAGAGAGAGAATGGGCACGCCAGGGCCTCTAGCCACTGCAAACGAACTCCAGATGCATGTGCCCCTTGTGCCTCTGGTTTTCGTGGGTCCTGGAGAATCAAACTGGGATCCTTTGGCTTTGCAGGCATACACCTTAACCGCTAAGCCATCTCTCCAGCTCTAAATTGTATAGTTTAAATTTTATAAATTTTGATGAATATATATTGAACTGTATCCATCATCATACTACCATAAAAGTAGTTTCACTGTTCTAAACCCCAATCTCCACCTAATTACTACTTCTTTACTCCTTCCCTCCCCTCAATTCCAGCCATTGGTAAATATTGATGCTTTTATTGTCTCCATAATTTTGTCCTTTCCAGAATATTCCACAGTTTGAATCATACAGTGCCTTTTAAAGCTTCTTTTCATATAGTAATATCCACTAGGGTCCCTGCATGCGTCTCCATTTTTGGTAGCCACCCTTTGTCCTTTTCTCAGCAATAACATAGTGCTGTATAGACTGGCTGTCATTTGTTTATCCATTCCCTAACTGAAGGACTCTTGGTTGATTCCATGTTTTGATAATTATGATTAAATCAGTGTAAATATTTGTAAATAGGTTTTTAGGTGGATATACATTTTCAATTCATTTGAGTAAATAAGGAGACCATGTGCTGATTATATAGAAAGACTATGTAAAATAAAATAAACATTTAAAAAAAGGGCTGGAGAGATGGCTTAGCAGTTAAGCACTTGCCTGTGAAGCCTAAGGACCCCAGTTCGCAGTTTGATTCCCCAGTATCCATGTAAGCCAGATGCACAAGGTGGCGCATGCATCTGGAGTTTGTTTGCAGTGGCTGGAGGCCCTGATGCACCCTCTCTCTCTCTCTCTCTCTCTCTCTGCCTCTCTCTATTGCTCTCAAATAAATAAATAAATAAATAAATAAATAAATAAATAAAAATAAACATAAAATAAACAGAAGGACTATGTGACTTTTGTGAGAAACTGTTAAATGATGCTTCATAGTGCTTGTCATTGAATTTCAATGAAGCCCAACTTACTAACCTGTTTCCATTTATGAATCAGAACATTAGGGTTACATCTTTTCTTTTGTATTTTTTTTTGTGAGTAAGAGAGAGAAAGAGAGCCTTCAGTCACTGCAATTGAACTCCAGATGCGTGCACCATCTTGTGCACATGTGCGACCTTGGGTGCTGTGTCACCTTGTGTGCCTGGCTTACATAGGATCTGAGGAATTGACCATGAGTCCTTGGGCTTCACAGGCAAGAGACTTAACTACTGAGCCATCTCTACAGCCCTGTTGTTATATCTTAAAAGTGAGAGTCAAATGCAAGGACGCCTAGAATTTTACATTTTCTTCCAATAGTTTTATAGTTTTATAGCTAACATTAGGTCAATAATCTATTGAGACTAATTTTTGTTAATGTATAAGGTGTGTTTGGATTCATTTTTTCGCATCTGGATAAACAGTTGTTCCAGCACCATTTATTTTATTTGTTTAACTTTTTATTGACAGCTTCCATAAATATAGACTATGCATTATTATCATAGTCTCCTCTACCACCTCCCTTTTCCTTCTCACAAGTCTCCCTGCCACTGACTCCCTTATTCTTTCCAATTAGTCTCTCTTCTACTTTGATCTCATCATTTTTCTCTCCTATTATGTGGGTATTGTGTAGGTAGCCTCGGCTGCTAAGAGGTCATGAATATCAAGGCCACTTTGTGCCTGAAAAACAGTGCTGTAAGACTCCTCCCCTTCCTTTGGTTCTTATATTCTTTCTGCCTTCTCTTCTGCAATGGTCACTGAGCCTGGGAGGATGTGATAGAGATGTCTCCACTGTCACATCTTCTCAGCATTTAGGTGAGTTTTAATTCAACCCTGTGGTCTCCACTACCTGAAAATATAAGTTTCTCTAACCAAGTGAGAGTAGCATTAATATATGGGTATAAACATATGTGTTTAGAGGGCAGTTTGGTGTGGACAATATGTCCATTTAGCCAGACAACAGTAGTAGTTTCCCCTCTAGGGCTTATGACCTTCACAGCCATAATGAGTAGGTTTTCAGTACCACATAGGAATTCTTTCCCATGGAGTAGGCCTCAAGTCTAATCAGAGAGCAATTGGTTTCCTCCATAACAGACATGCCACTATTGCATCAGTTTGTACATTTGGCCTGGCTGATGCACTTAAGCTTGCAGGATCTCCTGCTGGTTAACACTGATAATGATGCTTTTCTCTGTTACCAGGCTGCTCCAGCACCATTTATTAAAGCAACTCCCAATGTTGACTGAATTGGCCTTTGCTACTTTTGTCAGCAATCCAGCTGGTGATGCTTTTGTGGGTCTGTTTCTGAGGACTCACTTCTGTTCCACGGACGTGTTTGTCTCTTGCTTCCATGTCACTCTCTGTCTTCCTATAGAATTGTGGCAAGTCTTTAAGTTGGATATTGCCAATCCTCAAATTTTATTGTTCTTCAATACTGTCTGGGTATTTTGCTTCTGCATGTAAATGTTAAAACCTGTTAATATCAACAAAATTGAGCAGATTTATTTATTTATTACTTGTGTTTGTCTATGCACATAAATGTATTTGTGTTTGAGTGCTGACATGCATGTGCCTCGGCACAAATATGGAGGTATGAGGACAGCCATTCTCATGGGTCCACCTCATTTGAGACAGGTTTCTCTCCATCTCACTCTACTATTGCTCTTTTTGCTATACTCACTGAGTGAAAGCTTCCAGGAAATTCTTCTGTCTCCATCTCCCATTTCTCCTTCAAAATGCTAGGATTACAGAAGACCACCATGGCATTTATTTATTTATTTATTTATTTATTTTGGTTTTTCGAGGTAGGGTCTCGCTTTAACCAAGGCTGACCTGCAATTCACTATGTATTCTCAGGGTGCCTTGAACTTATGGCGATCCTCTTACCTCTGCCTCCCAAGTGCTGGGATTAAAGGTGTTTGCCACCACGCCTGGTCTGGCTTTCAACTTGAAGATGGAACTTGGGTACTGAGGCTTGAGGGGGGGGTGTTTTATCCCTGGGACCATCCCCCTCTCCCCATATACAATAGTGTTTTGATTGGAATTCACTAAGACTACAGATTAATTTGAAGAAAAGTCGCATTTTGCAGTTTCCTACTCATGCACACAGAATATCAATTTATTTTAAGTCTTCTTTGATTTCTCTCAACACAGTCTTAGTTTTCCCTTTCCTATATTTTATGCATCTCTTATCAGATTTACACAGGCTTTGTGTTGTCGGCACTACTGTAAGTATTGTTAAGGTTTTTTAATTTCAAATATCAAGTGTTCATTACCAGCATATAGGAAAGCAAATGACTTTTGTGTATTAGCTTTTTATTGCAGTGACCAATATTGTATACGGAAGCAATTCAAGTGATGAAAGATCTATCTCGCTCATAGTTTCAAGGGTCCATCATGGTGGAGAAGAGAAAGGGAATGAGGCACTGGACTCCCTTTCTCCTGTTGTTCCTTTTGGGCCCTAGCCCATCGGATGAAGCCACCTATTCAAGGTACCGCTTTGCCCTCAGTTTAATCTTTCTAGAAACACTCCAATGGGTAAAACTAGAGGTGTGCTTTAGTCTTCTAGATGGTTTTAAATCCAAATTGTTAAATCAACAATGAAGATTAACCATGGCAACTTGTATCCTGCAGTCTTCTTGCAATTGCTTCAAGTTCCAGGAACTTTTTAAAATTTTTTTTATTATTTTTTATTTTATTTTTGGAGAGAGAGACAGAGAGAGATAGACCAAGAGGGAGAGGGAGACAGAAATGGGCGCGCCAGCAGTCTCTCAGCTGCTGTGAACGAAATCCAGATGCGTGCGCCCCCTTGTGGGCAAGTGCGGCATTGCGCCCTTGCCTCACTTTGCATCTGGCTAAACGTGGGACCTGGAGATTGGAACCACTGCTCATTGGAACCAGCATTCTTAGGCTTAGCAGGCAGGCACCTTAGCCACTAAGCCATCTCTCCAGCCCTCCAGGAACTTTTTGTTGCTCTTTCTTTGGAGTTTTGTTTATAGACAATCATTTTGAAGAAGAACTTTTTTTTTCTAGCCTGTATACATTTTACTTGCTTTACTCACTTTTTTGTATTCTCTTCTAGGATGATGTTGACAGGGAATGGTGAGGCTGCCATCATTACCTTGCTCCTGATCTTAGAAGGCAGCTACCTATCAAGTTAGGTGTGATGGCAGCTGTGGGTTTTCCATTGACCTTCTCTCTCTCTCTTATATTTATTTGAGGGAGAGAGAGAGAGAGAATGGGCACACCAGGGCCTCCAGCTACTGCAAATGATCTCCAGACACATGTGTCCCCTTGTGCATCTAGCTTATGTGGGTCCCGGGGAATTGAACTTGGGTCCTTTGACTTTGCAGGCAAATGCCTTAACCACTAGGCAATCTCTCCAGCCCTCCATAGACTCTTTTAATAAGCTAAAGGAACTCTACTGCATTCCCTAATTTGCTGACAGGTTTTATGATGAATGAGTGTTGGACTGTTTTCTTTTTGTAAAATGCTTTATCTGCATCTATTGATGTGATCATATAATCTTTTTCTCCTTACCCTGTTCATATCATATTCATTGATTTTTGACAATTAATCAACCTTGAACACCTGAAAAAACATTAGCTATTATAGATAATTTTTTATACTGCTGGATATAATCTGTTGATATTTTGCTTTAGATTTCTGCATCTATGTTCATAGGAGACGAGGAACGTTAGCCTTTTCCTTGCAATATCTTTGTCTAGCTTGTTATTAGGTAATGCTGAACTCCTACATGCCTTAGGAAGTACTCTGGTGGTTTCTATTTCATAAGGCTATATCAATTTTCCTTAAATGTTTGTTTGAACCCATCTGTGCTTGGTGCTTTCTGATTTGGAAGGTTATTAGTAATCAATTCAGGTTGTTGTGTTGGCCGAGACTTACTCAGGTAATCTATTTTTTTTCTTATGTAAGGTTTGCTAAGTTGTGTCCTTCAAGGAGTTAGTCCATTTTATCCAGGTTATCAAATTTTTATACATAGTTATTCATAATGCAACTTACATTTCTTTTTCCAACTTTTTATTGAAATTGTGCATACTTGCACAAATGTATTTTGATCAGAATCCTTTCCCATTGCTTTCTTTTTCCTTCTTTAGCCATATCTCATTCACTGAACCCTTCTTTCCAACTAGTCCATCTTCTATTTTGATGTCTTTTCTGCCCTCTTCCCTCATCTACGATGGTATGTTGATGGACCCAGTATTGTGCAAGTCTTGTCAAGGTGAGGTCCTGAATGCAGTGGATACTTGGTGCCCAGAAGGCAGCCTTCTAAAGGCTATTGAAGTGGATGGATATATATCTTGACTCAGCTAATATTAATGCTTTATAATCAAAGTTAACATCTTTTGAAGCTTATCAGCGTTCTGTAGTACAAAAAAATATTTCTGCTACTTCTAATTCCTTTTTTTCTTTTGCAGGATTTTACCTTAAACATGAAACAACTTTTTCCATCAAGCCAGGAATCAAGGTAAGATAAACAAACAATTTTCACATAGCCTGCCTCTGACTGATATAAAAACACTGCTACGAATGAGCTGTTTCTTTACCCATTATCGGGGTGGGGGGGGGTTACTTCTAATTTCTTAACATCCAGAGGTATGTCCCCTGTTTTATCACAAAAATATTGCTTGCTCTCTTTATATCTCTTATTTCTTAAATTTTTAGGAGAGGTAAATTTGATGCTCTGAAAATATTATTTGTTTAATAATTACACTTTGTTTTCTAACTCAGTAAATTTAGCTTCCATGAACAGTAATTATTTCATACTTCTAATCAGACGATTTTATCATAGCATTTAATTTCTTGTGTAAAATGCTTATTTCAATTTTTAGCGCTCTCATTTAGTAACTAAAATATCCACAGTGAGGCTATATACTGCATTAAGTGATTTCTAAACCTGGGTTTCAGTTTCTCTAAAATGACTATATTTTTAAATTTGTTACGGTTTTCTTTATGACATTTATCATAAGTATTGACAAATGTTTTAGTCATAAGAAAATAGTATTTGCTATAGATCATAAAGTTTTATATATATATATATATATATATATATATATATAGTGTTTGTTAATAGTTTCCATCTCTTAATTTGCTTTCATTTTATTTTCACTACATTTAAAGACTCAATTGTCTTCACTTTTTCTATTTAAGCACCTCCCAGAGAATCTTTCTTATGAAGCTTAAACCCATATCACCCAGGCATGAGGCCAATCTTATCATACCAAGGGAAGCCACTCTGATTAAGTGTTCTATAGAAATACATTGCCGAAATACTGAGATTTCTGGAGTTGAATTTGATCTGCACCCAAGATAAAAAGGAAACATGTTTCCTTCTGTGTTTCCAAGGTATAAAGTTCCTATAGATGACACTGTTGCCGTCTCACGGAAAGACCAATAAACAACAGCAGCCAACATGTCATATAGATTCATTCCTCCCAATATTCTTCATCGACCCCCTGTCCATTCCCACTATGATGTCAGGTCAGCTTCAGGGCCCAGTTAATTCAGTCTAGGATCCTGGTAAGTGCCTCATAACTGATGACTGTGTTTTCCATCACTGACCAGCTCCATCACTCAACCCTTAGCAGCTTATATTTCTACAACGGTACACTGAAAATAGTATTTCCTTCCATGCCTCCTACAGAATTGAGCCAGACCTCTTAGACCCTAGAGTTCCTTGTCCATGCAGCCACCCCTTTCATTAACCCTCGTGTCTTCAGACTGACAAACCATGAACTATATCTACTTTTCACTTTCCCATCACTAAGCATGTTCAAGCTGAAAAGTGTTTGCTTACTGAACTGGGAATAAAATAATGACATATCCAAAGTTATGGTTTGCTGGTAGCTTGTGATATACTAGGCTCCACGGTACATGTTTTGCTTCTTCAAAAGTATTTGGCCTTCTCAACATTTCCATGAGGCAGATAGTGTGGCCACTTAACACACAAGAATAGGGACACAGAAGAAGGAAGCCTGAATCCATAGCAAACCTGGCCCTTACCTACATAGTGCTCTTTCTTTTTCTATTCTTTTTCATTAATATCATTATTATTATTACTAACAACAACATATTTTGTAGGGATACATCACGTATTGGTACCCTCTTTTCTCTTGTCCCTGCCCCCACTCCATTGGGGACCCACCTCAGTGGGGTTATAGGTATTCCCCATGGGGTTGTGGTTTATGTGTTGTGGGAGCAGCAGTCAATTATTTTTCTGGGGTGGGGAGCGAATGCCTCTGGGCATGATGTCTCACCCTGTGGCTCTGACAATCTTTCCACCCTCTTTAGCAAAATTCCCTAAGCTGTGGTGGGTGGTTTTATGTCTACTTCAGGGATGAGCTCTTGGGAGCCTCTGGATCTCTGCTTTGGTAGGTGTTGAGTGTCCTCAGGGTCTGTCTCCTATACCCTGGCACTAATTATCATGTTCAGCATGGAAGCAGCACTCTTGCTCATCTCCCCAGTTCCTCTGTGGATTCAGCTGTGACTTGGCTGAAGTGCAAGGGGTGGTTTATCTCCTCAGGTCTCACTACCTTCTGAAAAAGAAGAACAGATTCTCCAACACAGAGTGAAGTCAGCATAGTAAATGGGATAAGCACTATTAATTTAGGGAGAATTTGATGTATATAACCTCTCTATTAGCCAAAGACTAGTAAGAGCTTGACACTGGAGAACATAATCTTTGTCTCCATAGGATTCTGATCTGGTTCCCAATTCCCGATATGGGTTCCTTTCCACTGAGCAGATCTCTTAGCCAATCAGAAAGCTATTGGTTACCCAGCAAGGCTGAGTGCTACTATTACAGTGGTGTGTACATCCTGTGGGGTGTTTGCTTCTGAGTACCTTAGACCTCTGGTTGCTCAGACCATTGTTGGCCACTTTCCCCCTGTAGCTCATGTAGCACTTTCCAGAACTAGACAGGCTAATTGTCTGGGGACTGGCTCTCTTCCAGATTCCAGCCAGGTCTCTCCATGCTCTGTATTGGCAGCATATGCTATTTTCAGCAATAGGGTCTTACCTTTTGCCTCAGGCAGGTAATAAAGTTCTCTGACAAAAACCTGTCTTGTTTTGGGGACCTCGTAAACCTGTCTGATTAACAACTCACTGTGGGCAGCAACCAGTTTCTGGTACTGGGAGTTACATGCCAGAGACAAAAAAATTATTTTAAGCTTAGGCTTCATCCCACCCTCTCCTGGGTCCTTCTTTTCAGGTGCTTTCCCCTTACTCCTGTTGAGGGTTATATTTTTAGTCTATCTCCAAGGATAAAGGTTTCTATGGTACCAGTTCATTTTGGATTTAGTTTGTGTGTTTGTCTTTCCCCACCCTCCCCTTCCCCTTCCCCCCAAGCCCTTCCATCCCTATTGTCTAGGCCTTCAGTTGCCTATCTGGTATGTCAGCAATTTGAGCTAGTCCAGGTTAGGAAACGCAGGTGAGACCATGTGGCATTTGTCTTTCTGTGATTATGTGAGTTCACCGAGTATGATCTGTTCCATGTCTGTCTATTTTTCTACAAATTTCATTGTATCATCTTTTCTTACTGCTGAGTAGAATTCCATTGTGTAAATGTACCACAACTTCATTAACCATTCATCCAATGATAGGCATCTGAGTTGATTCCAGTTCTTAGCTACAATGAATTGAAGAGCTATACACATGGCTGAGCAAATATCTCTATAGTGAAGCATGGAGCATTTAGGATAAATGCCCAGTAAGGGAATAACTGGGTCTGTGGGTAACCCTATGTTCATCCTCTTATGGAATCTCCATATTGATTTCCATCATGGTTGTACAAGTTTACACACCCACCAACAGTAGATGAGGGCTCCTCTTTCCCATGTCCTCTTTCTTCATTGCTAGGCCAGATTCCTTGCAGAGATCAGTCACTCACACAGCGCAGGACTCACTGTATCAAGGAGTTAGTGCTTAGGTAACTGAAGGAATGTGGAACTATATCTTGAAATTCTATAAACATTATAAAGTATGCAAATTGTATGACATCCTTAATAATTATCATTATTAATTTGCCTTTTGATGAACAGACATGTTTTTGTCACTTAATTATTTGCCTTATATAACATGTGCATAAATAACACATTGGTTTACTTTGTTGTCAGTTGTTTTTCATCCCAAGCCAAACAGGACCTCCCCTTTGATAATGTAGACTTCTTGACCTGTGGGCAAATATTGCCTAAGAAAACATCATGTGTAAATTGGTCCCTTATTCATGTGTATTATTAAAAATAGAAGTTCAAGAGAAAAGATTAGATTGTAGCCTGTCAGTATTTTCAAGCATCTTGTTTCACAGCATCTTACAACGTGGACGCCTTGCAACCTGGCACCATGGCAAAGCGCAGCACCCAAGCAGCAGATGTCAGTGTTGTGCAACTTTCGAGCTCACAGAGAAGGCAAGCTCATCTTGGTCACTTAGAGACAGAATCCATACACACAATTTTATACACACAATTGTGACACCCTTAGGTGCTGAGTAAACAGAGGCACATCACGTACACACTGCTGTGATGTGAGAAATGGCACCACACCTTCTAAAGATGCAGCTGTGAATTAAGTAAGAGCTGGAACAGACAGGCTCACAATGAACAGGGGAGCCCACCACATTTGGCCAGCCTGGAAGATATGGACACATCCAGAAAGGGGTGGCTCCTTGTCACAACTATGCTGAGCTGAAGAAGATATGCCACTAAGCCACATCTAATGAATGGATAGAGCTCCCTGCCTCCAAGCCACACCCATGGTCCTAGAGCCCAGACACATTATCAGCTCTGGCTATGTCTCCAGCAACCTTGGGAGCTATTCCTCTCCTCCTTTCTCTGTTGCAGTCATTGAGTTCTTTGTACTCAGCCACGTTGTCCCTTCCACCTCACAGACCATGTTTGCAGTGGCATTGCCATGTGCCGCCCCAACATCTACCTACTCCTTCGGCTCTCAGCTCCAATGTCCCTTATCAATAGTATGAGACTCAGGTCTCATACATCCCATCTTTCTTCTTGGGAGTCATAGGATGCTTTAATTTCCTTCCTCAGGCTTAATCACAATTTGGAATTGTATATTTTTGTGGTCGTTGAGTTGATGTCTGTACTCAATTTCCACTGAGATGTAAATCGTGTAAGAGAACATGGTTGTTATGCCCATCAGTGCTTCCTTGGCATGTAGCATGGTTCATGGCCCAAGGAAGATTATTAATGAATTAGTGATGAATCAATAAACACACCTTAAGAGGATAAATAATGAACAAATAAACAGATTGTATCCACTCTTCCAGTTATCAAACAAAGTAGGGAGAAGTGGGAGAGAATATCTCATATGGCTAGAAACGATAATGCTCACAGGACTCTGAGAAGTCAGTAGGCTGAACGATTCACAGAATGCAGTCTGACATGGGCCCGAATTATGATATCAGGTGCTGACTCCGATGTAACCAGAGACTGCTACCCAGCACTTGTGGATGAGACCATCACATACCCATCTCATCAGTAAACAAAACGGGTGCTTGCAAATCTATAAGGAACCCTGGCCTTTCTTGACCATATTTTATTTGAAATGTATTATGCTACAGAGAAACAATGACAGACAGAGATGGAGAAAGACAAATGGATTGAAATTCTGCTGTATGTCACCAAAGAGGGGCAAACAAATCGGGCTATATTTCTTTCTTCCACAAGATGGGGCAATTGGAATGAATTGAACTATAAAGGGGAAAGCACTTTTCCATGTCAAACAGCCTGATTCTGTCAGACCAGAAAAAATGAAGTCACTTTTGAACTTGTTTATGCAACTGAGTAGCATTTCCTGAAAGTATTAGTCCTGTGGTACACAACAGTTAAGCCAGAGGAGAGAGCCTGGAGCATGCAGGAGAGCCTGGGGCTATGGTGAGGTGAAAAAGAGGCTGCCCAGCTCCCAGAATTCCCAGCATTCCAGCCCCAGGATGCTGTAAGAGTCCTCAGCTCAGGAACAGTTGCTGCTAAATTGAACAAATGTACCATGCAGAAATATTTCCTCACGTTCTAAGGAAATTCTAGACACAATATAATGATGCCTATTTTGAGCTAAATTATTTTAATGTGATCAGTCACAATGAATGATTTCTGCCTTTTTATAATATCGTAGTCTGCTCCTTGCAGCCTGCAATGATTTCAGCTCAGTGGAATATTCCATAATGCATTAAATCAGAGCTGACATAAAATAATTATGACACTCATATTTTATTATTCTACCTATGACCTATTTGCACAGAACTCTTCCTGCTTCCACCTGGCTATAGATCTGTAAGCTGATCATTATAAAATTACTTCTGGAAAGAAGTGAGGAGAAATGGGTTTGACAACCATTTGTAGATCAAATTTGCTCTCTTTAGGAAGAGAGTTAATATTTGTATAGTATTCTTGTTAACATTATCTCATTTGACACTTCAACTACCTCCTAGCCTAAATATTATTTTTATCAGCACTCTATAACAAATATACACTACAGGGAGGGTATTGGCTTACTCAAGAAAAGTGTGAGAAAATATCAGAGACAAACATGAACAATGGTCTTCAGATTCCAATTCTCGAACTCCATGGATGACAGTAGTGAAATCAAGAAAGGGAAGACTTACCTTTCTTGGTCAGGGATGCCAGCCTATACCAGGTGGACATTCTATGAATGCCTGGCCAAAGTAGCTTAAATAATAAAAATGAGGACTGGTGAGATGGTTCAACAGTTATAGGTGCTTGCTTGCAAAACCTGCTGCCTGGGGGTTGGTTCCTCAGTAGCCATATGAAGGCAGATGCACAAAGTGGTACGTGTATCTAGAGTTCATTGCAGTGCCAGGAGCTCTTAGTGTTCCTATTCTCCCCCCCACTCCCTAATAGATAATAAACACATTTAAAAATTTTAAATTTTAATTTACTGGTTCACAGAATAGAAAAATCCAGAAGTCTTCCTTGATCAATGGATGTCATCACTGACCCAGTGTTTAAGGTCCTAGTAACCCTAGTTTCCTCTGCCAGCTTCAATGGTTTCAGGCTGTCTCCTTCCGGTTACAAACTAACCTAACACAACCAGGTTCACACGGTCTCACACGTTGTTCAGGGGAAAAATACTATCTTTCTAAAATTCCTTCACCTGTCTGTGATTCAGCCTCTCATTGGCTCAGACTGGATCATGATCTGTTTCTGCACCAATCTCAGCCAGGAAAAAAGGGGCGAGGCATATCTATCTAACCCAATCACAATCCCTGTACTGAAGCCAGTGTCATCCAAACTTGATGCTAAGAGTGGTGAGAGGTCTTTTAAAGGAATTCTTGGAGGAGAAAATGGTTTCTGGGAAATGATAAAAATAAGCCATTGCAAAATGTCTGGACAAAGCCTTAGTCGTTTAAAAGCCAAATTCACAGGTATTACATGACAAATAGCTGCTGCCTAAAAGACCAGGGATTGCTGGGTCGCCCTAGAGAGCTCAGATTTCTAAAGTGACAGTTGGGAGGGTACAAAGAGGAAAGCAGTAAAAACGAGAAAACCTGCCTGGCTTGGAAGCTTCTAGGTCCTTCGTATAAACATCTCGGAAGAAAGGGGTTATTAACCAATTAAACCTCTGAGCTTTTCCTATCTCCCTAAGCCAGTTTCCTTATTAGTACAAGAGTCTGGGGGTGCTAAGACTACTTCCGCCAAAGGGTTTTGTGAGAAATAAAGACAATGATGTGCTGGGAGACCACGTTAATGTAAATACCCATAAACATAAGAATTACGTAGCTTCAGATTGCTGTGCAAGAAAGGCCTATTGTCCAGAAAACAAGGTCTATGGTGACTTTTCCAAAACTGCTTGTGTGTCAGTGACACGCACCCCACTGGCAACAGTCTCCCATTGGTTCTACTCCATCAGTCTCAAATCTCCCAGCAGTCCAACGAATGCATTCTACAAAGTACACACTGAACTTTCTCCACATACTGAATTATATACATGGATCTGTATGCCTATTTTCAGGATTGGGCCACTGATTCAATTTGCAGAGGAAACTATTTCTAATTTTTTCCAGTACAGCTATAAATAAATGTGGCTTTGTTTTGCAAAAGATCTAAAAGTTGGAAAATACATTGTGTAATAGAGAGAGATGGAAGAGAGAGTACCTGTGAACTCTTTCACCTCTGTGATGCAGGATTCTGAGTGGGTAGGTGGAAGTGGCTCCCCATGGAGGCATGGGAGATAAAGTTGGGAATCTGTCCTGACTAGCTGTAGAACAGGACCAGTCCTACCCCTCCCACCAAGTCTCAGTTTTGTTTACTCTACACTAAGAAGAATCATTCTACCTATTTCACTGAACTATTACAAGAATTGTCTGGAACAGGAATGCATGTGTGTAGTCCCATAGATGTGATCAAGTAAGCACTGACAGGTATTAGAGCTTAAGAAAAGTGAGAGTACAATAGGTAGATGTGGACAACAGAGCATCAGCCCATGATTCAAATATTGTCATCCTAAATAAAACATAAGTTTGAAAGCAATTACAGTTATGTGCCGTTAGACCTGAAATTAAGAGAAAAAGAATTCTCAGTATACAATAATATTTTTTCCTCAAATTAATCTCAGTGATAATCTTTGTTCTGTTGTAAAAATAATCCACTCTGATTCTTTCTTCATATGTTGTATACCCATAATGCTTCTGAGCTATAAAGTAAAACACTTTAAGAAATGAATTTGTGGTGGTTGTTGTTTCACCTCTCTCTTTCCAAACCTAAAAACCCTAAAGTTAACTGCATCATAAGATGTCATGCCACCTCAGCTCCACACATGGACTCTTGTCAATAGTATTATGTGACATAAATGCAGGATCCAAAAGGGGGGGGAGTCTTTATATATGTCATATGAAATAAAATCATGTCCTTCAAGCAAGTTTTGATGTTTGGGATGCAGACATATGTGAATTCTTATCTCCAAGTTGCTAATCTGTGTTCTCAACATACCTCAACCTCAAAAGAAATCATCTCCAAATTTGCAATCACATGCTTCATTCTTAGCTTTTTGCAATATTCTTTTCTTAAATGAAGAATTTTAGGAATTCCTCACCTGCTGCTCTTTTCACTTAGCATTCTTCTGCTCAGTAGTGTCATGGGTGCCCAGTCATTTTACATAAGTCATTTGAAATTATCCAGTAGGCTTTTCCATATATTTTATTTAACTCATGAGAAGAATGCTGAAATGTTCTTTTGTTCAGAGATCATGGTTTTTCACTTGACACACATAAACTTGAACAGATTCATTTGCAATAATTGCAGCATAAAAATCCATTGACTACTATAAATAGCTTGTGCTTGTGCAGAATGCACTGTGCCTTAAACATAATTTTAAGCACTTTACAGATATTGACTCTCTTTGCCTCTATATGACCAGAGATGACTCCATTATTACTTCCATTTTTACAGATGAAATAACTAATGCACAAAGAAATTTTCCTAAAGTTGTTCAGAGTGAAGTTAGAATGGATATTTTAACCTAGAAATTTGTCTCCTTATTCTGGACTCTAAATAATCAAACATTGTAGTTATGATTCAGAAAATAAAAAAAAATCAGTCACATCTGTTAGGAATATAATTAATTATCTTGCTTATGTGATAATGATTTGGGCATTCAGTGTAGAGGGAGCCCATCTATATATATCATCCAAATTCCACAGTGAGACCTGAAGTGTATATGATCTCTTTAGCTAATTAGCAACCTTATTCATTGTTCTAAATCACAGTTAATAATAGCAACAGTTGTCTAGATGAATTAGTTAAACAGCCATTGAATGAGGACCAACATGAAAATCTGAGTTACTTTTCTGATGAAAACCAAGATGACTTTAAGGTTAAAGCGTGTCACTTCATTTAGAAATATGACAGTATGTTGGTTGGAACTCTTTCAGTTATAAGGGACAGAAACTCAAGCCTAACAAAATTTATGTGAAAGTAGAATTTACTGAAGGGCCATTTACACAACGGAGGCAGTCTTAGGAACAGTAGAGATCAGGGACTATAATGTCACCAAGATTTACTTTTTCCCCAGTGCTGCCACTTAGTGTGTCACCATGCCTGTCTGTGTTCTCTCCTTGTAAGCCAGCTTTCCCATATATACGAGGGAGTAAAACTCTCTAAACTTCCATTACTGGAACATCCTGATTCTATTTCCTATCTCCAGTTCAAAGCAGCCCCAGAAAGATTCACTGACATTGAATCAGATCTCCAAGTCTGTAGCAATCAAGTATGGCCAGGAGAAGAAGGTCTATTAAAAAATAGGTAACAGCCAGGTGTGGTGGTGCATGTCTTTAATCCCAGTACTGGGAAGGCAGAGATAGGAGGATCGCTGTGAATTCAAGGCCAGTTTGAGACTACATAGTGAGTTCCAGGTCAGCCTAGGCTGGAGTGAAACCTTACCTTGAAAAACCAAATATATATATAGTGTCTTGTAGGAGAGATTTGTAGTTAGGGGAAAGACATTTCCTAAATAAAAGGGGAGCCTTATTTCTAGAAAAATGCAGGTCAGGGGAGCATCTCTGAGCAGGTAACCAAAACAAGGTAAGGTTGATAAGGCATGAAGCTGCCCCTGACCAGCTGTAGGATAAGACCAGTTCAAAAGACCCTGAGTATCAAGTTTATTTACTCCATACTAAGAATAAGCAACCTTTCTATTTCACCAAACTGTTGTAAAAATTGCTGGGAACAAGTGTGCATATGTGTAGTAACTTGAAAAACATTACAAAATTTCAAGGTATGAATGTGGCTATTACTAGCTATATAGGTAACTAAATTTCCCATTTTTCACCCTGATGCCTTGTGTCAGACTGACACAGCAAGTAGTTTGAACAAATTGAAGCTCATCGAGCACTGCAGGCTGTGAGTGTACTTCTTCTCAAGCCATATTGCCGTCCAGCTGTGCGTGGATATTATGCCAAGTTCATCAAGAGATAGTTGAGCTTCTCAGGGAGTGGGAAGAGGGGAAGGCGGAGTGAGGCTCAGATGCAAGGCAATAACTCAACCAAGAACAGCTCGTTAGTCTGTTTCTCTTCTCCCAGTCTTCCTTCTACTTCCTGAGCTCTTAATCATTGCCGTGTCTCGGAGACTATCATCTGTCAGTTAATTCCCATGTGGACAAAACTCACTGTTTAGTAGGGCATCAATATATCACCATGAAATTCAGATCAGCAAAGGAAAAGATGATTACATGATCAAAGACACAAACAGCATGGTGTCCACCCTACGTCAACACTCTACATACGTATGGTATCACTTTGGGTATCAAATTTACCACTGAGGCATGATGAGTGACTGATCCCTAGCTAAAAAATTGTTGATTCCATGTTAGCTTTCTCTTTATAATAGCAAAGGGAGAATTCCCACAACAATATAACATGCCATTTATATGTTATCTTGCAATACCTGTCTAAAGGGATGCATAGATGGTTTGTTAGAAATATTGCTAAACTTGGCAGCCTTAAGTAGGTGCCATTTAACTAATATTGTGGCTTTGAAAATGTCTGGGCCTCCCCTTTTTCATCTGTGAATTAGAAAAAAATATCTTTCTCAAAGTGCTAGCATGAGGCTTAAGTGCACTGAGTTAGGAGAAACTCTCAGTAAAATAATTGTCATGGAGACTTTTCATAAGGCTCGAGTAAGAATCCCAGCAAAGGATGCTAGGGAAGCTGAGAATTTCTGTGTTTGCACTTAATCAAACTGCTATTCAAAAGTGTCAATGAGCCAGGTGTGGTGGTGCACGCCTTTAATCCCAGCACTCGGGAGGCAGAGGTAGGTGTATCTCGTGAGTTCGATGCCACCCTGAGACTACATAGTGAATTCCAGTTCAGCCTGGGCTAGATTGAAACCCTACGTCGAAAAACAAAAACAACAACAAAAAAGTGTTAATGAGTTGACCAAAGTCAGGCATAGAAGCCATAGACATATAAATCTTCTAGGAAGATGTCTACCTACTATGATGTAGTACCAATAATTAACCAGGGGAAAGTGTCAATGTGAACTTGAGATGGTAACAACTCTCCCTTGGATCTCAGTTTCTACAGGAATTTCATAGTGTGAGTGTCTTGCTGCTCTGAGTCTAATTTGAAAAATGCAAGGGCCAGATGTGGCATCACATGTGGCAGGGAAATTGCTGAAGAGGCAGAGGCAGGAGCATCAGAAGTCTGAGGCCAGCCTGGGTTATACATTTAGCCGGGTGTGGTAGTGCACATCTTTAATCTCAGCACTTGGGAGGCAGAGGTAGGAGGATCGCCATGAGTTCAAGGCTACTCTGAGACTATATAGTGGATTCCTGGTCACCCAGGGCTAGAGCGAGATCCTACTTCATAAACCTACATTATATATGTGTATGTGTGTGTGTGTGTGTGTGTGTGTGTGTGTGTGTGTGTGTGTGTGTATACCTCAACTTATCATAGACTTACATCTTCAAAACCTCCTCATAAGTTAAAAGTGAAAAGTATTATAAGTCAAAAATGCAACTGGGGGCTGGAGAGATGGCTTAGCAGTTAAGGCACCTGCCCGCTAAGCCTAAGAATGTCAGTTCCAATCTCCAGGTCCCACGTTTAGCCAGATGCAAAGTGATGCAAGGGCGCAATGCTGCACTTGCTCACAAGGGGGTGCACGCATCTGGAGTTCATTCGCAGTGGCTGAGAGGCTGCTGGCACGCCCATTCTCTAATCTGTCTTCCTCTCCCTCTCTTTCTGTCTCTCTCTGTGTCTCTCTGCAAAAAAACATGCAACTGGTACAACTGACCCTGTAGACCTCTTGGCTGAGTAACACCACATACTAGAGTACTAGAGTGTCAGGGTTTGCTGGGTGGCTGAGTGGCAAACTGGGAGCCTCTCCAACTCAGCACCATGAGAGAGTAACAGGTATGAGTGTCCCAGAAAAAGATCAAAATTCACAGTAGCTTCTTCCAATTTAGTATGTCTCCCACCATTACAGAGTCAAAAAAAAGCACAAGCTAAACCATTGAAGATGAACTCACTAGAATCATATTCAGTATATAAAATTAGTAACTGCACGTATCATACACTTACAAATATAATTGTGTATTGAGAGGTATGATGGTTTATCTGTGGTTATCAACTTGACAATGATTTAGAATCACCATGGAAACAAATCTTTGGGGATATCAGTGAGGGAGTGTCTAGAGTAGGTTCATTGAAGTGGAGGATTCCCCTTAACTGCAAGTAGCCGCACTCCCTGGGCTGGAGGTCCCCAGCTCCATAGAAAAGAGTAGGCGAGCTGAACAGCAGGATTTATCACATTCCTCGTGTTGGACACAATGTGACCAGCTCCCTCAAGATCTTCTTGCCATGCTTTTCCCACCAAGATAGACTATAACCTCGAGCGGTAAGGTAATCTAAACCCTTCTTCTTTTAAGGTGCTTCTCGCCAGGGTCACAGCAAATAGCAAGTAAGAAATACAAGGGGGAGGGGACACAATAGGCTTCACGACTACTATGTTGAGTTGGTTGACGGACACAGGAAATATAGTTGGCGTGGACATCTTACACGCAGTGTTCAGCCAGCCAGCCAGCCAGGCAGGCAGGCAGGCAGGCAGCAGCCACCTAAGTACACAGCTTTTTTTTTTTTTTTTTTTACCCATTGTCCACTTGGGACAAGCAGAGCTCCAACAGATGAGCCTTGACATGTTTTCATCACTACCTGGAGAACCCACAGCCTCAGTTCTGTTGCTTTTCTGCCTTTACATCTTTCATAAGTCACTTTTACACTCTGTCCCTTTGTATAATATTTTTATTTATTTATTTTCAGAGAGAGAGAGAAAGGGCACACCAGGACCCCAGCCACTGCAAACAAACACCAAATGTATGAGCCACTTTGTGCATCTGGCTTTATATGGGTACTGGGGAATTGAACTTGGGTAATTAGGCTTTGCAGGCAAGTGCTTTAACCTTAGCTGAGCCATCTCTCCAGCCCACTGCCCCTTTATAGACGCAATATCACAGGTGGGACTTTCCAACCATGCTAAGAAGACATCACCCTACGTTTACAATACTTCTGTTAGAAAAAACTAGAGCTGGAAGAAAGCCTGTCAGTTATTTACAATACCAAGCCAAAAAAAAAAAAAAAAAGAAAAGAAAAGAAAGCTTTGAACACCTATGGATCTGTAATATTTGTAATATTTTCAAGAATGGTCTTGACCGGACTGGAGGGATGGCTTAGCGTATAAGGCATTTGCCTACAAAGTCAAAGGACCCTGGTTCGGTTCCCCCGGACCCATGTTAGCCAGATGCACAAGGGGGCACAGGCATCTGGAGTTCGTTTGCAGTGATTGGAGGCCCTGGCGCCACAATCTCTCTTCCTCTCCCCCTCTCTCTCTCATTCCTTCTTTCTCTGTCAAATAAATAAATAAAAATAATTCTAATTTTTTTAAAAAAAGAAAGGTGTTGACCACATAATATCTTCATCTTACCACCTGCTATTAAGCCTAGTTCTGATGGAGCTGCAGTTTTGCAATTAAAATTAAGGATATGATTTTCTGGGCTTCCGCGAGCAGGTTTAGCCTGGGGCCCGGATGAAGAGAGGCTTGCGTTTAAGTTGGCAATCTCAACATCATTCAGAGGTGCACAAAGAGCTTCCGTCACTGCCCTGAGGAGCAAACACCTTTGCTCACTCTGTTTGTGAGGCCCCCAGGTATCCGGGGAAGTAGTCAGATTTTGGAAGATTGAGCAATACCTATACTGTACTGAGTAGGTACTTTAAGAACAAAACCCAACTTCTGTCTTCTGAAGCCTCCTGGTTGGACCAAGCAGGACTTGAGATCTCTAAGACACTTCCCCTATGATGTAAACATGCTGGGCTCAGGATCCCAACTGACAGAAAGCACACCAGATTCCCACTGTACAATCACTGCTGTTGCTAATGTAACTTAAACATAGTCCCTGCCACTTCACTACAAGAGGTCCTTCAGAAACTTCAGTTATCAACATGAAATCAATTTTGCTATGGGCAAAAGGGTGTTTCATGGTCCCAATATTTGCACTTAGCCAAACCATATCCACAGGCCAAGACAACCCTCGTTATTTATTTATCTTTCCCGAAATGAACCCAGCATATCTTCCGAGAGTCTGCAACAAGAGAAAACATTTCAAAAAAGCTATGAAGTACAAATAGTCCTCTCTGAAAAAAGGGGGCAGGGCTGGGCCTCCAGAACAAAGCTCCCCTTTGAAGACTCGTGGTTCTAATTTGGAGCATTTTCCCACTCCCAATTCCAAATGTGCATCATTAAACCATGAGCGAGGGAAAGGTAATAATTGTGAGCAAGCTGAGTATTTCTTAATGATTTTCTGTCTTATACCCAAAGCAAATAAGCCAAATGCTTACTCAAAGCTGAGGGGGGAAGAAGGGGTGGGAAGCGGTTTTGCAATTTCTTTCTCTTTCTCTCTCTCTCTCTTTTTTTCTGTCGTCTTTCTTCTTCCACTGAAAGTGTCTATAAAATTTTTAAAGGAAAGTAGGTTGCTAAAATGTACTTAATTTGCCATGATAGATTGAGTCCATGCTTCAGTGACTGTAATTGAATCTGTGACCTATTTCTTTGGTAAAGTAGGAATAGTCTCTGGGGTTTTTGTCACTACCATCTTTTAATGAAATTCAAAAAGACTGTCAAAATGTCGACACTTTTTTTCCTACTGGTTGTTAATGTTATTACCTTACAATTTGTTACTTTTTAATTAATCTTAATAAATGTGTACAGACTCTACCTGACCACTGGAAAAACTAGACATTGATTCTTCACTGTCAGAAGGCAAATCAAAATTAGCAGACAGAAAGGGCTCAGCATCCAGGAAAGGTCTTGAAATAGTTTGGTTCCACTATTTGAAAAGATACTTTGAAACCTTGCTTTAGAGAATCTTCCTGGGGAAGAGAGGAACATGGAGTGTGAGCAGGAAAGGCTGAGGGGCTGCCCACCTCCCTAAGTCCTGTTCTTGCTGGTACCACTACTCCTCTAGCCGTGGCAGCTTTGCTCAAGGGCTGTGAACATGGTGAGCCAACAGCCCTGGGGGAGCAATATTTTATTGACAAAATGTAAGCGAAAATATGTTCGCCTGCTTTTAAGCAGTGATGTAGGAGGGTGTTACAGAACCAGATGGTCCAAGTTAGTCTTTCACTTGCCAAGATGCTTGGGAAGGAATGCCTGCTCCCCAATTTACATGGCGGTGGCTGTTTTGCTGGTGGGCACTGGGCTGGGGTTTCCTGTGGTAATGGTTCCTAGCCAGGGAAGGAGGAGACTCTGGGGTCCGTTTGATAATATTTCTGTGGGAGTGGTGGATGAGGGCAGGTCATTGTCATGATGCTGTCACCTGGAACTTTTTGAAGCAGTTCTCAAACATGGTCCTATGAGACTATATGAATTCAGACTGTAACTTCTGCATCATGTGCTCCCCAGAAGTCCAGAGCAAGAGCTTCTTTTGCTCACTCAGGTGTGTGCACCAGTGGGATGGAGAAAGGAGTGAAGCTATGGCAGTGGAGGGGTTACATTAGAGTCATGTAATGAAACATCAGTAGTGTTCTTGGTACCCAAGTATACCCAAGGCTTATCTCTTTGTCTTTCCTGGTTCTCTGGCTTGAATGATCATCGCCTCCTCGTCCTTTATCTCTTCCAGTCTCGAATTTTACAATCTTGGCCATTTTACAAAGCAATTTGGAGGGTCTCTTGTTCTATGAAGTCTGTTCTGCTTCCAACAGGAGCATTTTGGTATTGAAATGTATGTTTAGCTTTGTATGCCTAGAAAACAAACTCTTGGAAGACCGGCAAGCTTCTTGTCTTTATTTACAAGCCATATTAGGATACAGACACAAAGGAGATCGTACAGTGACTTTTGATGAGATCGGGCACATTCAGAGGAGTGTGGCCGTAGACTACAGTGACCTGTGAAACATTCCCGTTTAGTAGGAAGCACAGACAACTGTCAGCCAATTCTTATTAGCTAACATTCCAATTCTCTCCTTTACATATTAATGTAGATCTCTATTTATGGGCTCCAAATGGCCCTCACTGTCAGATGGTTCGGGAAATACAACTCATAGTTCAGTTTGAGACACTCAATAGGTAAGATGGCAGTCTTGTGCTGAGTACTCATGGTCTCCAGACAGTCTTTGTCCTTGAAATTACATGTTTGTAATGGAGACAAGAGTATGCACCGAGATCACTTCAATGCATCACGGCTAAATAGGGAGCTATCTATATAGGCACAGGTCCATGGTGAGCACAGGGGAAACCTCTTTTGTAGCCCACTCTGGGCAAACCACAAGGGAAGTTTGCTAGTGGAAGTATCTCAGGGAGTCCTGAAGGACAATGAAGAATAGCCATTTGAGCAGTGTGTAAATGGTGTCTAAGGAAGAAGAGGCCTGTGGGTAATGAGTACTGGGACGTTTGTTAGAGTCTAAACTTCTAGTTAGAGACTGACAAGAAGTGAGATCATATGCCTGACCATGGAGAGCTACAGTCAGAGAGAGAGAGAGAGAGAGAGAGAGAGAGAGAGAGAGATTGAGCTTTCTGCTAGATATCTTCTTTGAAAGACAATAGGAGGATCAGTGGTTAGATTTGCATTTTAAATAGATCCTTTGGCTCCAGTGGTGAGGAGGGTTCAAGTGGATGAGGGTGGAAAGTGATGAGAGAACACAAGATGAGCCCTGGGCATTTGCAGATTTCCCATGGGGACACAGAGTGGGATTCACTCTCAAGCCAATTAGAACAATGAGCTCTTTCTCATTAGGAGAAAACCTTGAGCCTGAGTACAGTTCTCAGTGAGATACAGCAAGCCCTGCTCTGAGGAAATGAAGTAGTAGCCAGGCTGGCTTGGATAGAAATAAGCTCATCTTGTATGGGTGACCACACTGTGAGTGACCTCACTGATCGATCAGGATTTCTAGCCCAAGCGCTTGAACCTAACCGGCTGTGATGGTTCCAACAGGGAGCCATTGATCATTATCTCACTGCCCCCGATCCTCTGGGCAGACCGACACTCGTAGCTATCCTCTCTGAGTCACTCCATATACATTTTTATAATCTCCTGGTACTTTTCACTTGGTCTACCAAATAATAGAGTATGTGATAGAAGGAGGTCTTGTGACTCCTCGCTTCTCATGCAGAGATCAAAACCACATGGGATAATGACCACAGCATTACTATTACTGTAGATTCGTTCCTGTAAGTCCTGAGGGGCAGCTGGCTCCTGTGATCAGGACCTCACAAGTTTCTAGATTTGTAGAGGGAGAAATGAGGAAGTCGAAAGTATCTTACCACTCAATGGAAAACTAACACCTATTAACAGTCTTACGATTTTGAGGGTCAGAAAATGCCTGCTGCCTGTATTGTCATCCTGACCAAGCTTGTCCTGCTGGTGTGACTGTGGAATCTGAACCTCAGGCTTGAGTCCTAACCACCTTGCTCCACTCTCCACATCACACTGGAGAGCAGTGCTTTGACTCGGGGTGGCTGGAGGAAGGGTGGTGATGTAAGACATGGAAGAAGGCCGAGGAAAACGGTGATGATGGGAGTATTTCAATTGCTATTATGACCTGCCCGTTTCCAAATCTCTATCTTCAAGTAGTTGCTTTCTAGGGATACAGTGGGTATGAAGAGACAAAACAAAAACTGACCTAGTATGTACTTGGAGTGAAGCCATCACCTACTCAGTTTTTCAAATATCTTCTTACTGTTAGAGCTTTCAGTCACGTGCTTCCCCTCATAACCTATAGCAAACAACCCATATTTTAAGGACATCACGTCACTGGCTATTTCCTGTTAATCCTGCTTCATCAATAAAGATAAACCCTCAGCTATCCAAAACAATAAATCCCATCTCATAGCGGAGTTTCCAGATAATTTTTTTTTTTTTTTTTTTTGGTTTTGCGAGGTAGGGTCTCACTCTAGTCCAGGCTGACCTGGAATTCACTCTGTAGTCTCAGGGTGGCCTCGAACGCTCGGCAATCCTCCTACCTCTGCCTCCCAAGTGCTGGGATTAAAGGCGTGCGCCACCACGCCTGGCTGTTTCCAGATAATTGACAGGTTTCTTCTTTAGGACTCAGCGTTTTAGTCAGTGTAAATATTTTGGCAAACACGTCTATGGCAGTTTATTTATTTATTTATTTGAGAGAGAGAGAGAGAGGAAGATAGAAAGAACTGGTGCTCCAGGGCCTCTAGCCACTGCAAATGAACTCCAGACGCATGTGCCACCTTGTTCATCTGGCTTATGTGGGTCCTGGGGACTCAAACCTGGGGTCTTGGGCTTTGCAGGCAAGTGCCTTAACAGCTAAGCCATCACTCCAGTCCAAATTTTTGTCTTTTTAAGACATTGTGGTAAATGTGCCTCATTACCAGTGTCCCTGTACTCAATACCCCCATAAGCTGGAACATTTTGCTTTTTATTCATTTGTTTTTCCAAATCTTTTCTGACTAGCATAAGTTTACAGGCATTGGTGTGCCTTTACTAAAAATCATCAACTGTCTTGTTTATAAAGTGTTGTGAACTTGGAAATCAGAGAATCATGACTGTTAGTTGAACTTCCCTGCAAAGGAGTCACAAGTTCTCCCAGTCAGGCTCAGAGGTACTATCCTATTCCTTATACTCATCAAAGATTAATTTGTGCCTCTTTTTTTTGTATTCTTTCTTCCATTTTTTTGTTTATTTATTGTATTTATTTATTTGAGAGCGACAGACAGAGAGAGAAAGAGGCAGATAGAGAGAGAATGGGCGTGCCAGGGCCCCCAACCACTGCAAATGAACTCCAGATTCATGCGCCACCTTGTGCATCTGGCTTATGTGAGTACTGGGGAATTTAGCCTTGAACCAGGGTCCTTAGGCTTCACAGGCAAGCACTTAACCGCTAAGCCATCTCTCCAGCCCCTAATTTGTCCTCTTGATTATCTCCTCCATAGATCTATGTCCATGATAGCTGAGTTCTGGGTGGGAAAAATATCTGGACTCAATAAAACCCACCAGGTAATGTTTCCTGATATGTTCAGGGTTCAGCTCAGTGTTGAAACCACAACAGATCCTCAGAAAACTACTTGTCAATCATACTGGCTTCAATTGCATGGAATGCCCAAGAATGACCAGTAGATTGTTTGTTCTGGCTGCCGTTCATTGTTCTCTGGGTTGTGTGGAGTAAGAGATGTGAACATAGCACAGTTTCAATTTCACACACTTTTTAACTGGCTTAAATGGTTTATTGAAACATGATTAGGGAGAAGCAAAATGGTGTGTTCTAGCCAACCTTGAATAAACAGTTCTGCAACACATAAAGAAACCATGACCTGACTAACCTCTCAACTCGTTGCTTTTATAAAGGAAAATGGTCATTGTTAAACTTCAGATATCTCTGAAAGGACATGTAAGTTACACTTAAGACTGTTCTGTTCAGCCCTAAGAACTAGAGAGAGAGACAGAGATAAACAGACACACACACACACACACACACACACACACACACACACACACACACACATACGCACAAAGAGAAAAGGCAAAGAAATGAAAATGCCATCCAAAAGTTGTCCCAACTAGGTAATGCATCACTTTTCATCTTTATGTCATCTCCTTGCACTGAGGACATTAGGCATATCAAGGAATGACCACAGCAAAAGGAAATGGGAGAGTAATATTTCTGTGTCTTGCCTCAGCTTACTGCACTGCATCATTTCAATACATGTTGAACACCAAGTTTTAGAAATCGTGACACCTCAGAAAACCTACTGCAATCATGATAATAAAGATGCCTGGCTCCTAACGTGTCCACCCTTTTCTAATCCTGATGTCTAACCCTTTAGAATTAAGAGGAGCCCTAGAATTTACAGGATTGTGTTCTAGAAAACCATAGTACCTGTGTTACTATGCCACCAAGTGAAAGCTTTTCCTCATTTCTTTGTTTCCTCTCGGGGATGGATTCAGCCAGGGACATGGGCACTTTCAGTAGGATGTTATTATGCAGAGCAAAGCAGCAGCTCACTCTAGAGAGTGGAGCCGCCTTACCCTGAAGGGGTGAGTAAGCACATGGGGTACAACGGCATGGATTTTTAACAAGTTAGTTTCTTTCTTTCTTTCTTTCTTTTTCTTTCTTTCTTTCTTCTTTCTTTCTTTCTTTCTTTCTTTCTTTCTTTCTTTCTCTCTCTCTCTCTCTCTCTTTCTTTCTTTCTTTCTTTCTTTCTTCTTTTCTAAAACATTTTGTTTATTTATTTATTTTAGAGAGAGAGAGAGGAAAAAAGAGGCAAGAAGAGAGAATGGGCATTCCAGGGCCTCCCGCCACTGCAAACAAACTCCAGATGCATGTGCCCCCTTGTGCATCTGGCTTATGTGGGTCCTGGGGAATCAAACCGAGGTCCTTAGGCTTTAAGCAAATGCCTTAACTACTAAGTCATTTCTCCAGCTTCCTTCCCTTCCTTCCTTCCTTCCTTCCTTCCTTCCTTCCTTCCTTCCTTCCTTCCTTCCTTCCTTCCTTCCTTCCTTTCTCTCTCTCTCTCTCTCTCTCTCTTTCTTTCTTTCTCTTTTTTCTTTCTCTTTTCTTTTCTTTTCCTGAAAGGTAGGGTCTCTCTCTATCCCAGGCTGACCTGGAATTCACTATGCAGTCTCAGGCTGGCCTTGAATTCATGGTGAACCTCCTATCTCAGCCTCTCAAGCGCTGGGATTAAAGGCGAGCATCACCAAGCCTGGCTTTAACAAGTTTCTTATGGTTACCTCTATGTGGCGCTTTTTTTTTTTTTTTTTTTTTTTTTTTTGATTTTGCGAGGTAGGGTTTCACTCTGGTCCAGGCTGACCTGGAATTAACTATGTAGTCTCAGGGTGGCCTCGAACTCTCGGTGATCCTCCTACCTCTGCCTCCCGAGTGCTGGGATTAAAGGCGTGTGCCACCACGCCCGGCAATGTGGCGCATTTTAAAGGTCCTCTTCTTGGGGTACCGTGTTCATTTCATACCACTTCCATGTATGCTCCAGGCCCAAGATTCTGCTGTGTTTGTTTGTTATTCATTCCCTGCAAGTCAGGATATTTGATAATAGGCATGTGTGGTCACTGGGAAAGTGCCCTGATGCTTTAATTTCCAGTGAGGCAGGAGGAACCGAACTGTAGCTTCAAGGATATCTGGCCACCAAGGGGCATTTGATTATCAGCAGACATAGCTATCAAGATACATCTATAGTTTTCTTGGTTACCTCATGAGAAATCCCCAACCTACCTGAGAAGGATGTACCTAGCCACAAAAGGGCAGCATCTCCAAAGACACATTCTGCCCTCCTGCTCGGGTCTGCCTCAGGACCTATTAAGTTAGACTATCATATTTTTGCCCGGAGGTACTGAGCAGGTCTCAAAGGTGGCATTCAGCATCCTTTCCTACAGAGATCTCATTATGCACATGTAATGTGAGTAAACAATGAGACTCTATTGAATTAAATTCCTCCCTTTCAATTAGCCTTAATACAGAAAGGGAGGAGACAGGGTGCGGTTTCTTAAAGAGATCAAGTTGTTAATTTTGCAGATTCTATAAAATGTTGAACTTGCAAACAATTAGAAGAGCAAGCACTGAAATATGTGTGCTTCTGAGAACATGAGCTAAAGGTGAGCACGGGGCAGCTCATTGCTCGCTCACATGCGATTTCTCCCCCATGGTAAAACTGATGCTCACATGTGTGCTGTGCAAGATGCTGTGAGATTTCTCTTAAATCTTGATTGCCTGGAACTCAGAGCTGCTAAATGCTCATTTTTAAAAATATTACTTCATATGTGTGTGTGTATATATATATATATATATATATATATATATATATATATATGGTTAATAGCCATAATCCTCTCCTTTTAGATTTATATAGCATTTCATTTGTTTCAAGGTACTTTATAATGCAGGCATCATAGCAACCTAATTCATAAAATTTCATCATTTTGAAAAGAACAGATTTGAAAAAAATATTTTTTGAGGTTAAGGTTTCATTAATTAGAAAATATCACCTAACCAATTAGTACATACTCGGAGCCTGTCCTAGGGCTTACTCAGGATTATTATAGTATCTATTACTTAAATTAAAAGCCAAGTACATGAGAATATCACCTTTGTTTTTGTCTAAGAACTCCTACATCTGCTCCCAAGTGCTCCTGGCATTAGCAATAATAGCAGAAATATGTTCTACAGGATTAAAGATCTACGATTGCTCCCAGAGAAGTTCTGGTTTCTTCCATAATCACTGAAATAACCAAATTACAGACATAGTAGGGCCTGGCCGTAAGCCCAGGACAAACTTTCTCCACACTGGCTCTATGACATTTGGGATTGGAGGGTTCTTGGTTGTGCTAGCTTTGGTCCTGTGTACTTAGAATGCTTAGTGCCATTTCTGACTCCTACCCATAGGATGCTACAGGCATGTTTCCACATATTGCTAAATGTCTGCTGGTGATACAGAAATCCAAGACACAACATAGTGGTTATAGGTGGGGCATAATGAAGCAGACATCCTTGGCACAGCGTGAGATCCAGTGTACTATGACTGAGAGCTTGTGAGTGGAAGGACAGAGAAAAAGAATTAAAGGGAATTATAAGATTCCTAAATTCAAAGGGAAAAAAGACCTGACTAAACAAAGAAAGAACTGCCCATATTCGGTGCATTTGGCTTTACATGGGTACTGGGAAATAGAACCCTGGCTGTAAGAGTTTACAAGCAATCTCTCTAGCCCTCAAACTGTCCATATTCTAAGAGTACTTCAAAGCATAACTTGGTAATGAATATCAAGAATGAAAAGAATTTTTAAAAGGAAAAAGAAGAAGGCAGCAAAAGGTATGGTGGTAGGAAAAGAAAAAAGAAAAAAAAAGCCCAAACAAACATTTAACCCACCTAAACAAATGAATGCTTGAAGACTGTTAAGAAAAATGTTCTATTATTTGGAATAAGTCACCAAAATGGTCAATGGAGGGTCAACTGACCTGAGAGACAAGGATCCTCCATCTTGTCAGATAAATGGAAAATTCTGGACTATTGTTCAGGTATTATTGGAACCAATGCTCTTGTTTGCTATTTCTGGTGGATATCCATCCTCTTGGGAATGCACTCATTCAGCTTTTTAAATGCCTATCATTTTCCAGAAGCATGCCAACAGTGTTTTTATTTATGGCCAGAAATGTTCATTTTAATCATCAATACCTTTTAATCTTTACTAAGCTTTCATGTTTCATATTAAGATTGACTGGCCTTTTATTAGTACACTGGGCATTCCATGTGTTTTTGCCACCACATCTTAGCACACCTTAACCACTGTCTACCTCTCTGCTCATCTTTTTTTTTTTTTATTATTTATTTTTGGAGAGAGACAGAGAGAGATAGACAGAGAGGGAGAGGGAGACAGAAATGGGCGGGCCAGCAGTCTCTCAGCTGCTGTGAACGAAATCCAGATGTGTGCGCCCCCTTGTGGGCAAGTGCGGCATTGTGCCCTTGCCTCACTTTGCATCTGGCTAAACGTGGGACCTGGAGATTGGAACCACTGGACATTGGAACCAGCATTCTTAGGCTTAGCAGGCAGGTGCCTTAGCCACTAAGCCATCTCTCCAGCCCTCTGCTCATCTTTTAAGTTGGCCTGCAGTGGCTCTCCGTGGACTGGCAGGCATGTCAAGATACTATATCTCTGATGAACTTTATCTTTGCAATTGGCATCTGGTGCTTTGCTGCACCCAAGCTTTTCATTTGAACATGGTTGAATCTTTCAGACATTTCCTTTACAAGCTCTGGGCATCTCATCTTGCTTGGAAAGGTCTCGTTATCATTCTGGTTTGTGATATTCTCAGACTTCTAGCTTTAGTGTAGTGTGGTCTCAACCTGAGATGGGAACTCAGGCACTTCTAACCCAGTGATGAGAAAAACCCTGGAAATAGATTTTTTTTTTTAAGATTTTAGTTATTTATTTGAGAGAGAGAGAAAGAGGCAGAGAGAGAGAGAGAGAGAGAGAGAGAGAGAAAGAGCGAGAGAGAGAATGGGTGCACCATGGCCTCCAGCCACTACAAATGAACTCTAGATGCATGTGCCCCCTTGTGCATCTGTCCTATATGGGTCCTGGAGAGTCGAACAGGGATCCTTTGGCTTTTCAGACAAATGCCTTAACTGCTAAGCCATAGGATGGCATTTTTATAAAGGGTTAAAGATGTAAAACACTGATTCCACAGGCCCAAAAGCAGGAAATCTGGCACTCCGTAGGTTTGTATGAGGCAGCCCTGTTGAGCTTGCCTGTCCATTGTGAAGAGAGAGCAAGGGTAGCTCCTTCTGTGGTATATTATGCATGTGTGTTCTTGTGTGCTCAGTCCATACCTGCATTCAGTCACTCCTCAATACCTGGAGAGATTATAGGGTCTCAGATCCCTGACAATATCCACACCCACAGGTACTCAAATCCTTTCTGTACAATGGTGTGTAGCTTACACACATCTCCCCATAGACTTTAAATCATCTCTAGATGACTCATAATACCTGATACAATGTAACTGCCATGTAAGTAATTGTTCTAATGTATTGTTTTTTTTTTTTTTTTTTTTTTTTTTTTGAGAGAGAGACAGAGAACAAGAAGGAAAGGAAGACAGATAGAGATAGGCGCGCCTGCAGCCTCTCAGCTGCTGCAAACAAAATCCAGATGCATGCATTGTCTTGTGGTCAAGTGCAGCATTGCGCCCTTGTGTCACTTTGCATCTGGCTAAATGTGGGACCTGGAGATTGGAACTGCTGGAGATTGGAACCAGCATTCTTAGGCTTAGGAGGCAGGCGCCTTAACCGCTAAGCCATCTCTCCAGCCCCTAATGTATTGTTTAAAGGACAATGGCAGATCTATACATGTGTCACTCAGACTGAAGCTTTTGAATAACTTTGACTCATGACAGATTTGATCTGTGCATATAGAACCCCTGGGCAAAGAGACCTGACTGACTGCAGAAAATGGGCAATTTGATGCTTCTTGTGTGCCTGCAAAGAGAAGAGACTCTAGTGGGAAGCAAATTCTTTCAAAGTGGGTAAACTTTAAGGCGCTCAATCTCCACATCCCATTTTCTTCATCACCAGATGGGACTTCCAGATCAGACTTCCTGATTCTGAAATTTTATAACCACCCATTCACATTGTCCCCTTTCTTCCTCCTTGGTGTAGAAAAGGCCTCAAATAAAGACTTCTCAAGTACTTTCTATGATCTCAACCTCCTTTCATGACCTCTCTCAGCTGACCTCTTTATGACTGACACGCCTTACTGTCTGATAACCTCTGCAAGCTCTCCTAGCTGCTTCACTACTACCTCTTGAGTTCTGCCCACCCCTGAATGACCCGAAGCCATGGTGATGTTTCCTCTGAGGGTCTCTACTGTGACATGGGCAGCTGCAAGCTCGGGACTTCTCACTTTATAGTCCCGAGTGCTTCTGAGCACACAATAGATATTTCACAGGGAGAAGTTGAAGAATGGCTAGGATTATTTCAATAAGTATGTTCTTCACAATGATAAGAACTTCTCATGTATTCCCTCATTCAGTCCTCATAACAACCTTAGAAAGTAGGTAGAATTCTTATGTCTACGTTCCCCACTTGACAGAAATTTATTAATGGAAATCCAAATTAAAAATCACAAAAGTATATGCAAAAAGAAGAAAGGATCTATTGTACTTGTTGTAAGCAAGTGCTATGGCTGTGTGTGTGTGTGTGTGTGTGTGTGTGTGTGTGTGTGTGTGTGTGTGTTAAGCTTGGCAATCACAAGCAAAGGCACAGTGAGAATTCTAACTCTTGTCTGGAACATTTCAGAATGTAAATGATTCATAATATTTGTTTCCAAACCAACGCCTTGAAGGAGCAGCCTTTCTTCACAAGGACATGAGGTGTTCATAGAGAGTATAACAAAGAATCGAAGCAAATGGGGCAAACAGCCTGAACTCCCAACAACACAAGCATCCTCTAGAAGGAGGATCTGGGGGCTGTTAGAGTCCCTGTGGGATAGGGCTCACCCTGCAGCATCCTTGAGGATTTCTAAGGCAGAGACCACTCATGTTCCATCTTCAGACAAGCAGCATGCAACACTGGCTCTACCCCCAAGGGATTAACAGGAAAGGGGGAGGTGATCCTTGCTCTTTAGGCTTTCATGTGGACTGGGCATGACCACAGCGTCATTTGAGGTTTTGAAATTTCCTTAACTCTCCAAGATTACTGCCATTTTGCTGCCTCAGCCATTGTAATCATCCTCAGGTGTGTATGGCGGCAATTAGTTCTAGAACCCACTTAATATCAAAGCCAGGTATGTTCAAATCCTTCATATAAAATGGCATAGGAATTACAATGAACTCTCACCCATCCTCCATCCCATATGCTTAAACCAACCCTAGATTGCTTAGAAAATCTAATACGATGTAAACAATGTCCAAATAAGCTGTTGTACAGTACCATTTAAATAATGGCAAGAGAAAGTTGGCCCATGTTTAGTACAGTCACGATTTTATCATTGGGTATTTTCAATGTGTTTGGTTGACCCCACAGATGCCAAACCCACAGTAGGAGAGACCAGTAGGACTCGACAAAACAAACACAACCATGAGTCATGTGCTGACTTTGAGGATAAAAAGAGCCAGTGAGGCAATTCTATATGGTGGCTTGCACGTGTCTGGCTCCATTAGTTTCCTATTACTATGTAACACATTGTCACATATGGCATAACACTATTAGCTCATGAGTTTCGTAGTTAAGGGTCCCCACAAGGTAGGAAATAAGATCTTGGTCAGCCGCATCTTCACCTGGAAACCCAACCAGAGAAGTGCCCACTTCCAAGCCCCTTATGATTACTCGAAGAATTTTTTTGCTTATAGCTATAGGTCTGAAATCCCCACTCCCTTGACAGGTACTAGCTAGGGACTGCTTTTAGCAGCCACAGGCTGATTTCAGGGCTTTGTCATATGGCAACATACAAGCAGTTTACAACAGAGCTGCTTGACCTTTTAAGCTCAGTAGAAAAATCTGTCCCTTAGGAACTCCCTGGAGAAGACAGGGTAGAAGAGATGTAAGAGACAGGTGGTGGGAGTGGTATGGAGTGCTGACTCTTGGACATGAAATGTCTGTTGCATTCTTAAACTTAAACTAGCTGTGATTGATAATCTGCCCAAGGTTGGGCTTGTCAACATCCTGTTGTGGAGTGGGGTGGGCTCATGGGGACTCACCTATCCCTGAGGATTTATACTCAGCTAATGGTTGATCAGGGACATGCACTTTCTTCCATGACATAGCCCTGGATGAGGCATCCATGTTGCTGTAAACAAACCCTCAACATGCTCCTGTAAGCAACCCTAGTGAAACTCATTGAGTCACAAAAGAAGGCACGAAAACAGAAAAGAGGAAAGTTAGGAAAGAAGATATTAATGTGAGGGGAGGGTACAAGAGAGGGTAATGAGGTGAACATGATCAAAATGCATTATGTATAAACACATGAAAATGTTATAATGAAATCTATTATGGTGTATAATTAATATATGTTAATGACAATCATTAAGACACAACTTCAGGCCCACTCATAAAAATATTCCTTGCAATTAATTCAGAACCCACGGACTAGAAAGATGGCTTAGATGTTAAGGCACTTGCCTGCAAAGCCAAAGGACACAGGTTTGATTCCTCAGGACCCATGTAAGCCAGATGTACAAGGTGGTACATGCATCTGGAGTTGGTTTGCAATGACTGAAGGCCCTAGTGTGCCCATTCTTTCTCTCTCTCTCTCTCTCTCTCTCTCTGTCTCTCTCTGTCTCTTAAATAAATAAATAAATAAATATAAATAAAATATTTTTTAAACCCACTAATTTTGAACCTTAACTACAGGGGTAAATTGTCATAGCATGGGGCTCAATCGTAGTAGTAGAGTATGGCCACCAGGTGCCAATAATCTTAGGCCCACTCTCAAAATCCTGCTTACCTACAGTTTCCTATAGACAGAGGATTCAGCTATAGGTTGCAGGATGTACCACCTAATGGATGCAAGGAGGAGCCACTTGGACATACCAAGAAAGCAGCCCCCAATGAGCCAGAGATGAAACTATTTTCCAAAGGTGTCTCTCCTGAACTGAATACTGCCAAAGGCGGGGTGGGGAAAGGTGGAGCTACAGGGCTAGTTGAGTATTTCTAGCTTCCAGAGCATGGCTGGCTGCTGGGTCTGGCTATCTACCCTAAGAATAGGCCCCAGGTTACTGGCTGAGCTCAGGTCTAGAGAGTATGCCATCCTGTATCACAACTCTGATCATCAGACAGGAATTGTGAGACCAGTGCTGAGGTGCAGCAGGAAAGAGTTCTGTGCTTTCTTGCAGATGTCTGCTGTGAGCTTTGGATTGGTGACTGGAAATATACTGGACAAGTACTGGCCATGGCTGACTTAGTACCAATTGTTGTCTTAACAAATGCTCAGCAAAAGGCAAAGTTCTTTGGAATATCCACTGTATAGGTGTTGCAGTCAGGTTCACATTGCTGGCAGAAATCACCCTACCAAGAGCAGCTTGGGGGGCAGGTTATTTTGGCTTATAGGCTCAAGGTGGAACTCCATGATGGCAGGGGAAAATGATGGCATGAGCAGAGAGTGGGCATCACCTCTTGGCCAACATCAGATGGACAACATCAGCAGGAGAGTGTGCCACTGGCAAGGGGAAACTGGCTATAATACCCATAAGGCTGCCCCCAACAATACACAGCCTCCAGTAGGCTTTAATTTCCACGTTGCCATCAGCTGGTGACATGGCACCCAGAAACCTGTTTATGGGGGACACCTGAATCAAACTACCACATTCCACCCCTGACCCCCATTTTAAAAATCTGATAACCATCCAGGATGTAAAACGCAATGCATTCAGTCCAACTTTAAAAGTCTCCATAGTTCTTATGAATCCTAATAATGTTCAAACATCCCCATAATCCAAGGTCTTTTAATGAGCCATAATACCAAAAGAAAACTCCCAAAACCCATAATGGCACAGAATAAACACACTGCAAAAGATGGCATTGGGCATGGCAAAGAAATATTCAACCAATGTAAGACTTAAACAGTATAAACATCAAACTCTGTAGTTCCAAGTCCAACAACTCCAGTCAGTGACAAATCTCCAAGTCCGATAATTCTAACCACTGACAAGTCTCTGGAGTTCCAATTCTGCCCCTCCATCTAGACTACTCACAGTCCTGGAAAACTACATTGGGGCTAGCAGCTCTCCTTAGCCATCTCATGGTCCTGGCATCTCCGCTGGGTCTCCACTGCAACCCACGGTCCATCCTCACAGTTCCATTGGGTCTCCATGCAGGCATCCAGCAAACCTGCTTCACACTGCCCATGGCCATTTCCAAACACAAGACCATGTTGCAAATTCAATGACCCTCTCTTTTCTGCATTTCCTATACTCCACAATACCAGGTGGGCTACTAACTTGTTAATCCGGGGCGGGGAGGGATAAAGCAGACATTGACGAATGGGACACTCCTTCAGCATTCAGTCCCCTTCCAAAGACTGAATTGTTTCTGTTGTTTGAATGCAGGTCAGCTGGCCCAATCTCAGTGGTTATAATCTCCCAATTACAGCTGAACAGGCAGCAGTTTGGGCCTAAAAATTTCCTTTTTTCTTTGCCATATCCCTGTGCTCATATCAGTCTGCTTCTATGCAAAGCAACCCTGCACAAGTTCTCAGAACACGGGCATAACAGCAAGCCTCTCATACAAACTGCTTCTAGCCCAGTCCTGGCAAAGCTCTTTCTCACTCTCACTAGCCAAACCTCACAGTCCATAGTTCTTACTGCATTCAGGTCTTTCAACTCTGACCAGAACAGTCCATCAAGCTGTACTAACAGCACTGCAAGATGTCTCTTGGGCCAAGTTTTCAAATCCTTCCATATTCCTCTTGAAAATCAGCTTCAAAAGACCAAAGCCAAACAGGTGTCTAGCAGCAATCTCACTCTTCTGGTACCAACTTTACTGTTGCAGTCAGATTTATTTTGACTTACAGGCTCAAGGGAAAGCTCCTTGATGGCAGGGAAAAACGATGGCATGAGCAGAGAGTGGACATTACCTCCTGGCCAACATTAGTTGGACAACATCAGCAGGAGAGTGTGCCAAACACTGGCAAGGGGAAACTGGCTACAATACCCATAAGCCTGCCCCCAACAATACACAGCCACCAGGAGGCTCTAATTTCCAAATTGCCATCAGCTGGGGACATGACACCCAGAAACCTAAGTATATGGGGGGCACTTAAATCAAACCACCACAATTGGGAAGAGATGCTCTTATAAGTTGCTTTTATGCCTCCCATCCCACAGCCTGTCATTTTGTGCTTTAAAATCCTCCCATGAAGAAGTTGTTTATTTGTGCATCTATTGGATAAATGAAAATGCCTGGGAAGTACCAGGTAGGTATATGAATCTATAGATCTCAAACAGTGATGGCTTCTTCCCACAGTCATTTTAGAAGACAGAACACCCTGTCAACTTACCATTATGACCCCTGAGCAGTGTGGGTCTAATTTGCAAATGCTATTCGGAATTCATAGACAGTCAATCAGAGAGCTGATGAGTAACTGGGCATATTCAGAGGCACCACATTCATGGAGAAAGGAGTTCAGGGTCACATCTAAGTCTTGAAGGCCTCCACCAGATTGCTTCATTATGATCAGATCAAGTCTCTGGAGCACGTTTCATTCTTGGGACATCTGCGGCTCTCTGTCAGGGCTGTCTCTGCCTCCACATTCCTCAGGACTTGGCAAGGAGAAGTCACCTCCTTTTTACAACTTCACAGCATTTTTTCACATCTCAAAAATGCCCTCGTGTTTGTCACTTGTACAATAAACAAAAGCAAGACGGCAGATCTGTCTGCGGAGCAGTGCCATATGAAGCCAACTTAAAATGCTAATGGGCTTGCGTGGCACAGAGAAGTGCACAAGTGCGGAGAGGTGGAGAAGCACGCTGAGGCTGCAAGGCCTTGCACACGGCAGTCTGGGCTGCGTGTCCTGCAAGAGGGGCTGCAGGAAGCTCACAGACACATGTGGAACCCGAACTTCTGTGCTTCCTCCTCTGTGGGACTGCTTCTTTCAACTCTTTGGCTTTTCTTGGAATGAAGTTATGTGAAGCCAGAACAAACAGCCGCTGGCAATACTTCCCCACAAAAAATATCTTTCTTTTTCTCCCCCTCTGAACCGTTTATGTGATGGAACTACTTTGATACAGACAATAAGTCCCCCGAGGACTGAGCAAGGAAAGAACACCAAGAAGAACAATGGAGCCAAACTAAGACACTTGCCCTTAAAACATGAGGCAGAAGGCATGCCTTGGTAGTCTCATGACTATTGAGCCAAATTATTTAGTCGACAGATGTCAGACGCATCAGGCCACTTCTTCGAATCATACACTATCCCTTGGGTGTAAGGACTTAGCAACAATCCTGGCAAATCCATTTCAAAGATCTCTCAGAGAAAACTGATTGGATCCGATGTGCTCAAGGATGTATGGCATCCCTGAAATTTGGGGAAAGAACTGTGGTTCCATTAAGAAGCCGCTACTGAAAAGAAGTAGAACGAAGTCCTGAAGAAAAGCCCAGCATCTTAGGAAAACCTGGCAGGTGTCATTAAAGATAAGGTATTCATTCTCTACTGCTATTCCGAGTGCTTCAGCAAACAAGCAACAAGCAAGCAAACGCACAGAACTATATGTTGTGTCATTGTGCATTTAGCGATGAGTCCCAACCCTATGTTTGCACTGATTCTCTGGTTGCCATGGCACAGGGAATGGTTTCTGGGTTACAATGGCAGCAGCCATATGTTCAGCTTCAAGTCATCTCATTCCCTCCTGAGAGGAGGAGAGAGCAGAGAGCCCAGCCCCATGATCCCCAGGAATCCCTAGTCAGTGTTGAATGGCCATGTGACCCTCTGCTCTGGGCTTGATAATAATACATGCTATCTCCGAGGCTCTTAAGCAAACATGTCTGCAAGAGGCTGCTACATTGCGACCCCTGGTGCCAGTGCCTAACCCAAACACAGCCATCTCTCTACAAGTTGAGAATCAGCTTGTACAGTAATTAGAAGAAATGGCTAGTCAGAAAGGAGTGCTTTGGGGGGGGGGGAGGGCGACGTAGAATCACTAATAGCCTTTTTTTGGAGGGCTGGAATTTGAAGCATAAGAAGAGGAAACTGATTTCAGGGATGACAAGTAGAATAGACAAGTGTTAGACTATAGAAGATAAGTCCTGGATCTATTCTAGAGTTCGATGGAATCTGGACCTCTTGGAACAACATCACATAGGCTGCATTAAGCACATTCTTGTCTAAATTCTTTTTCCCCATAAAGAGGTCCAGGTTCACTTTTTCATGGGCTAACCCGATGTGACACTATGAGGTTATGCTGCCAGTTAGGACTCAAATATCCTCAGTCAGAACGCTAATGAGTGTTTTGAATACCCAAGAGATTGCTTTTTTGGCTGCAGTGTGCATAAATTCACCATTCACTCATACTCGGATGCACTGTTTTCTGAAACCTTATGGTGTGCATTATGAAGTGCCTGCTGCGGCAATCTAAATGGTCCTTGAAGAAGTTGGGGGAGCCCTTCCAAAACAGCCCAACTATGAGGAAAAGCCTCTACATATGAATATATGTCCCCAGTTGCCATTTTGGAGGATGCACATTTTCTTTACTATGGGAACTGACAGGAATTCCAGAAATAGCAGACTCCAACGATGCACTCTCCTGGTGTGATATC
The DNA here is from genome assembly GCA_036365145.1 of Orientallactaga sibirica. Taxonomy (NCBI): domain Eukaryota; kingdom Metazoa; phylum Chordata; class Mammalia; order Rodentia; family Dipodidae; genus Orientallactaga; species Orientallactaga sibirica. The sequence goes on from JAEOAD010000030.1 coordinate 5,583,124, forward strand.
TTTATTGTGGTTAGATGGTCTTGGGGCTCCAGGTCATGGGTCTGAGTCGTTTCTGCACACACACAATGACAGGGCTGCTGTTCTCTATCAGAGCCTCGAATCTGCTTGACAGTTTGCTGGATAGATAGGAAAAGAGCTGGAACAGATACTTCACAAAGGAATTCCCAAAGGTGGATGAATGAAACAGAAATGTGTTTAATCTACTTCTATATCCAGAGAGACACAAATGGAAACTATAAGATACCACCACCTATTCAACAGATTGACTACAACTTAAAAAATAGGCACTATGGGGGCTGGAGGGATGGCTTAGCGGTTAAGGCACTTGCCTGTGAAGCCTAAAGACCCAGGTTCGATTCTCAGGTACCCATGTAAGCCTAATACACAACATGGTGCATGCTTCTGGAGTTTGTTTGCAATGGCTCTTTTCTCTCTATAAAGAAAAAAAAAATAGGCAATATCAAGTATGGGTGAACCTGAGGGGTATCCAGAACCCCCTCATACTGCTAGTAGTAATGTGAACTGGCAGCACCACTTCAAAAACAAAGTAAAACATTGCCTAAGAAAATTAAAGAAATGAAAATATTATGACCTTGCAGCCACACTCTAAGGTGTGCAATATGTAATAGCTACAAATAGAATTTCCCCAAATGCCTGCCAATATTAGAAATGACAAATCATATTTATATATACATATACATACTTATCTACATTATGCATATGTATACAGAATATATATGTGTGTATACCTCCTATCATCTATCTAATTCACTGTTCAATAAGTTATATTTTCCATTAACAGCTATTTACAGCTGGAGGTGTGGCTCAGCAAAGAGCTTTTCTAGCACATGTGTACTGGATTCAATCCCTAGCACTAAATAAAGAAGTTTTGGGGGATATAGTTCAGTGGTAACATGTTTGTTCAATACTAGTACCACCACAAACATGAAAATAAAAAAAATTAATATTCAACAGGGGCCTCCAGGAGAAACAGTGGTTCATTCGTGTGAAGACTAGAGAAAAGTATGGAATGTAATTCAAACACATATCAGGGGCCAGGGCCAGCTAGACATGCATCTATCTCAACTCTTCCTGGGCTTGCTCACATTGGCTCTCTATCTACTGACTCTTTGGCATGGTAAGTTTCACAGAGACATAGGTTAAAAAAACAACAACAACAACAAAAAAAAAAAAAAACGTACAGAGGGTTGATAAGAAGAGACCAGAGACTGGGAGTTCCATGTGAAGGGAAAAGGAAGAACAGAGATACTAAGGCATCCTTCTCCTGCTAGGAGGCAGGGCCTCGTGAGCAGATGAGCCTCATCAAACTGTTTCTTCTGATGAGTTCTTGTTATGGTAATTATTAGCACTCCAAAGATGTTGATAATTATATTTAGACAGTTTTTAAAGCAATATTGTATAATATTTCCACCCCCCATTTAACAGCAGCATTGGAACTGATGAATACATCAGATGAAATGCAAGGTTGCTGGTCTGTCCACAATGTGTTCCCATCAACCATTTAAGTGAGTTTTATAATGTATATATTAGGTGAGGGGGGGCACAGTCTCTTGGAAAAGGCCCATTCTTAGTGCATAATCAGTTCCCATTGAATTGAAATGACTTTTGGTCCTACACCGATGCTGATAAAATACTTTCAAATGTACAGAATATTAACCAAATGTTTATATTAAACAACTCCTTTTAGGTGAAAATGTGCTCGGTGAAGCATAGCTCCCTGGAGCAAGTTGGTGAATATTAATGTTCAGCGGATCATGAGGAGCTACAAGTCCTCCAAGGTAGAGGCTGAAGGAGGAGGAGAGATAACAGGAAGGCTGGGGGATGGCCCCTGCCTGGGAAAGGGGCAGTCATAGTGGACGTAGTGTCATTGAGGTAGAAATGGGGTTAGAAATGCATGCAGTTGGGGTGCTAAGAACTAGGAAGCAGAGGGAGGCCTTGCTGAGCAGAAGGAGCACCAAGCTCTTGTCTCTTCTCCACCTCCAAACACACTGTAGTCCTACCCAGGGCCCCATCAGCAAAGAAACTGATAGACATAACCTCTTAATCAATACCAGCCAGGTGCTAGTTATTTCATCACGGGCTGCATTTCCACTAACTGAAAGCTGCTTATCATGAGAAGCATTTGGATTAACGGGAAGAATTCTAGCATTTTGAATCTGCTGAGGCTCACTGACCCCTTCCAATTATCCTTATTTATCTGCATGTTTCAGGAAATCATATAAAAACACAGCTCACAATACACATACCTACATTTCACCGCAAGCACAGCTGTCCTCAACCAGGCTGGAGGACAGAATAAGCTCTTTTTGACTGTCTGTGGATGCAGGCAAGGCCAGGCTGGGGAACACAAAGTCTAGGAGCAGTGACCCTCCTTGGGCATGACATTGCTGGGATCTGGGGGGGTCTTCTGTCCCCCTATTTCAGAAAATAAAGGATTTATTTTCCACTTCAGGTAATCAGTCTGAAGTACTTTGAACAGCTTGGAAGGTTCAGGCTACATGCGCAGGGTTTTTTTTTAACTTTTTATTGACAGTTTCCATAATTATAGACAGTGTGTGTGTGTGTGTGTGTGTGTTAAAGTGTGTGAGTGCAGTTGTGTGCCATGGCATACTTGTGGAGGGTGGAGGTCACCCTTCTACCTTGACTGAGGCAGTCTCTTGTTCACCATTGAATGCACCAGGCTCGCTGACCTGTGAGCTTCCAGGGACTCCTCAGCCACACCCTCTGCCCCCTAGCTTCCTGTAGGTGCAGTGGGATTACAGATGCCCCACCTTTACATGGGGTCTGGGAATCCAAACTCAGAACACACTTGTGTGGCAAGTGCTTTATCCACTGAGTCTTCTCCCCTGCACCAATAGTATTCTTTTTTAATATTTATTTATTTGCAAGGAGAGAGAGAGAGAGAGGGAGCAAATGGACATGCCAGGGCCTCTAGCCTCTGCAAACAAACTCCAGATGCATGAGCCACTTTGTGCATCTGGTTTTATGTGGGTACTAGGGAACTAAACCTGGGCAGTTAGGCTCTGCAGGCAAGTGTCTTAACTGCTGAGCCATCTCTCCAGCCCCCCCCCCACACACATGAGAGTTTTATTTTTCATGCAATATGAATGGTTTATAAATCAAAGCACATTAATTTTTTTTACTGTAGTTGTAGTTTAATTATATTTCAAGTAGCTACCTTTTAAACTGGCAAGGTTAAATTTCTAGTCAAGTTCACAATGAATAATGGCAGAGGGAATATGTTATTGTTCTCATTTTATAGATAAAAGAATTCCAGGCCCGAAACTTCTCTCTCTAGAAGATTTCATATCTATCTCATGACTTCTGCGATGATGTTCCTCTACATGACTTTAAAATGTTGATTGTTCACTCAAATTTTCAAACACTGTCTCCTGGAAAGTAAATTATTTTCCTTAATAATCCATGGAAACCTCTCTAATGATAGCTAATGTCTATGAGAACTCCACATTCAGATACTAATGGCTGCCTTTCCCCTGTGCCTAGTCACAAGGAAGACCTGTATAACCTTCAGTAAGTCCTGACTGAGTAGCAATGGGAGACTTGCAATAAGACTTCTCCTTCTTCTTCAAGAATGTCATGTGCTTGAGAAAAATCTTTAGATATTTAAAAGTTAAATAAATCACTATATTGTTAGGACTTTAAAACATGGCAGTAGATAAGTGATTCTCAATGCATGTTTCAAAAAACAATCCCAGGAAGTGAGACATGCGTGGGTAATAAGTAAATAAGTAAATAAATGATAAAAGCTGGGTTTGGTTTTGCATACCTGTTTTTCCAACATTCAAGAAGTAGAGGCAGGAGGGTCATGAATTTGAGGCTAGCCTGGATTACATAGTAAGCTTTAGACCAATAAAAAATATGTAAATTGAAAATAAAAAAATACCTTCTAGTGGAATAATATCAGGGGTCTTGCATACAATGGAGATATAAGACACACCACATTCAATGATCTAAGACATCTCACCATAAAGAAAACTGGTTTTGTATTCACTGATTATTGGGCCACAACACTTTGCAAGACTTACAATGGATTTGGCTGTTTCCTGACTCATCTCCGGATCGTAAGCTCCACCCACACTGGTAACTACTCTCCTATTGCATGCTCTATGTCCTAGTCATCTTTTCAGCCCTGCTTTGTCCAGTGTCTGGCAGGTGGTTCCTTTTAATCGATGTGTTGAATTAGTACAATCTACTCAGTTCCATGAGGAAACACAGGATCATGAAACCATGTTCTCTGCTCTCTGCAAAGGCTTTTGTGAAGGTGGATGTTTATGCTAGTCCCTCCCCCTACTCGGGGAAACTGTTAAAGTGAATTCCTGAAACAGCAGGACTGGAACAGGGCCTGATATTTTGATTTTCTAACGCTCTCCCAAGTGAAACCAATGCTTCTGGCACAATGGTCACATTCTAAAACCATGTGGAGCCTGAAGCTCTCATGAAAGCGAGAGCCAGACACCATGAGGAGGTAGGATGATGTGAAACTTGTCTGGGAAGAACAAAGAGGACATGATGTGTTCTTCCTGAGTGTCAGAGAGGCAGTGGAGGAGGGTCTTAGAAACATCACGGAAGGAGTTCTTTGAGGTAAGCTTGAAGAGTGAGCAGCATTTTGCCAGGTAGACAAAGGAAAGATACCTGATTGAGCAAAAGGCCAGTGTACGCATGGTCAGTGAACAGTGAGGCAGGTGTGAATGGTACTTTGGCTAGAGTAGGTAGGAAGCAGACAGCAGGAGAGAGATGTATATTATAGGATGGACATGCAACTAGATTGTGGTGAGAGGCCAGGGAGAGGAGAGATCTGTTTGGTGAGAGGGTGGGTTGAGATCTTCACGCTATCCTTTTACTAAGCCATGTGGCCAACATGGACCCTCTCTGCTCCAGGATCCAGTCTTATTTTCAAATTTTAATGGAATGTCAGAGGGATTTTCCAAACCCCATGATTGATAAAGCGTCATCAATCCAACACACCGGTTAGGGATGATGCTGCTTCCAAAAGTGCTTTGCATTCCAAGGGCTTTTTCATAGGCATCTCTACCGATCTAAGAAGCTACAAACTTCATTTAGCAGTTACAGGCAGACTACGACTGCTCGCAGGGTTGTAGTCTTCCATTCTGTTGCACATTTCAGTCCAGCTGTTCTGGGTCCTTTTTATTTTAGAAACTGGAAAATCAGAGCTATTAATAGAGTCAGGCAACTAATTTAAATCTGATAATGTGCTGACACTTGGCTACAGACTTCAGCACAGATGCCCGTATGTACCATGTGTATTTATTTTTGCACAAATGTGTACATGCATACAGATAAATATCACTCAATACTATGAAGTCAACACTTAACATTCTTCAGGGCCACCTGGAAGTTAGCCTCTGACTCATAAGTAGGACACCCTTTGATGTGTAGAAGTCATTTAGGGGGGCAATTTAACCCTGCAGAGTTAAAGGTCAGAGTAATTAAAATGTTGGAGTAGTACAGATAAGAGAGATTCATGAATTCTCACAAAACCTTGTCTAAACTTTTCTTTATTTTCCTTGTATTCTTTCAGAGTCTGAGCTATGGAATCAACTTTGGATTCAAGTTTTATATCTGCTGTTTTCTACTTTGTCATGAAGAGCAAGTTACTTGCTGAAGAAAGCCTGTGTCTATCTGGACAGTGGAGGTGGCAACTGTGCTTACAGAGGAGATCTTTTGCAAAGATCACATGGGATCATGCATGCAAGCCCTGATCATAGTGTGAAAATTTAACCCACAGCTATAGACACCAGACTGGTAGGTATGTGGAGCAAAAGGTCCTTCAGTGTTGCTTCAATGGGAGAATCAGGAAACATTCCAAGGTGTTATAGGCTCAAGGGGAAGATTCTTCACAGGTTCTTGTATTTCATACTTGTACCCCCCAGTTAGTAGCCCTATCCTTGCAGGTTGTGGAAGTTTTAGGTGTGGGGCCTACCTGGTTACTAGAGGTGGGTCCTTGGGAATATCTTGTCCCTGATTCTCTCCCCTTCCCTCTTTTCCCTCTTCTCCTTCCTTCTTTCTTCCTGTCCACTATGAAGTGAAAAGCTGCCTTCTACCACACCCATTGCCGCAAATCCACTCAAGTTAATGGGCTGACCCTCTAAAGTCATGAGTCAAAATAAATGAGTTCATGACATCAAACTGAAAAGAGAGACTGATTGAGAGGGGGAGGGGATATGATGGAGAGTGAAGCTTCAAAGGGGAAAGTGGGGGGAGGGAGGGAAATAACATGGGATATTGTTTACAATTAAAGAAGTTGTCAATAAAAAAATAATAAAAAAATAAAGGTGATTTGTCAAGTCTTTGGTCATGAAGATGATAAAATAATAACATGAGAGGTAATAAATATTTCACATCTTTTATATCTTAAGGATGTGGGTTTACATGAGCAGATTTTCCTTTCTAATCAACAGGAGTGATTTTTATTGTAATTCTAATCATTCTTTTATGTCTGTATCCAAACCCATCATTTCTTCTTTGTAGCTTCCAGTTCCCCAATCAGAAGAGATTTCTTCTGCCTTGACATTTTTTGTGTTTTGTGCTTTTGAGGTACTTACAGTTTTCTTGAGGTTAAGTATAGTTGTTTGTGCAGGTCTCTCATCCCTGTTAGATTGATGACTCCTTGGTGAAGCACCGCTCAGCAGTCTGGTATCTAGTCTAGCACAATAGATTGAGTTCAATGTAACCCTCCTTGTGGGATCTATAAGACTGCCTTGGATCCCACTCTTGAACCTCAGTACATTCAAAGTCCTGTCCGAGATGTCCATAATTATAGTTACCTTCTTATTGCTTGGATGAAGCACCCAACCAAAAGCAGAATAAGGAATAAAATGGTTTCTTTTGGCTTAAAATCTCAAGGGGAGTTTCTTCATGGCAGAGAAAGTGTGGCAGAACAGAAGCTGGGCATCATATCTCATCACATCAGCTGGGAGGGAGCAGTAAGAATGAATGAGCTGCCGGGCGTGGTGGCACGCCTTTAATCCCAGCACTCAGGAGGCAGAGGTAGGAGGATCTCCATGAGTTTGAGGCCACCCTGAGATTACGTAGTGAATTCCAGGGCAGCTGGGGCTAGAGTGAGACCCTACCTCGAAACAACAACAACAACAACAAAGAATGAATGAGCTTTGAGCACCTGGTGGGTTGAACTACCAAGCCTCAAGGTCCACCCCTAAGAGGCACATCTCTTCCAGCAAGACCCTACCTCCCAAAGGCTCCACCAGCTGGGGAGAGAGGATGAGGGTTAATCATAAATGTAGGAGGCTATGGGGACATGTCATAGTCCAGCCATGACATAGCTTCGCCTTGGATATGCTACTGTTTCCATGTCTGTTACTTCTTAACCCATAAAATTCCAGGCTACTTTTCATGTTTTATGTGTGCACACATTTATCTTGCTCAGTGATTCTGATACATGCCCAAGACTGAGAATGGTATGGTAAGTCAAATATCAGTGCAGTTGATTCTGGTTTTCATAACAATGGCCATATTGTTGTTGTTGTTACCCCCGCCCCCAATAGAGGTGCTAAGAACTGTTTGATTCCAAGATTCCAAGGTTTTGGCCACAATTGTGATGGAACTTTGTCTCTGACCTAACAATCTTATTTCATCCTGCTTTTCAGATGTTGTATCTACCTGTACGTTCAGATGATTTCTGAAGCAGTTTAGACGTCATCTGCCAGTTCCCTCATTAAATGAATCAAACAGCCTTTGGCAAGCCTTGTGTATATTTCTATCCCTTTCAAGTTTCCAAGTTTTGAAAATTCAGCTTTGACACCAGGTGATAGCAATGTGTATCCAAAGCTGAGATTCACTACTACAGACAGAAGCCAGAGCCCTGGGAGGCTTCCCCAGCTCCCTCCATCCCAAGCGCAATCACGGCATTTCTTTTTCTATTGTCTTTTATGAGTTACACCTGATCATAATAAAAATTAACACTTACTGGGTATTTGTCATTGCCAAGTGCAATCCTAAGAGCCTCCCCTGCATTATTAACTTCATTAATCATTATGCAGCCATATGAAATAGGCACACTCATCTTCATTCCAATTTTAAAGGCACAAGAACCAAGACACAAAAGGTTTAAGCAACTTGACTCACACATAGATTGCTGCCTATGACCTTCATGTCTAAGGCATGCTTGTAGCCTTCAGAAACTGGGAAGGTTCATCTTGAAGGTTATGTGTCCAAGTTCATGGAAGTCCACATCGGATACTTGAATTATTATTTTTAAATCAAGGTTAGCCAAAACTTCATACTCTTACAATTGCCTTTTGGACAAGGCTGTGGTATATTCTTTTATTCTTCCCAAAACTCATATAAAGAATTCATCTTTATCAGATGAGTTGACTAACTTCTCAACCTGAGAGCTATAAATAAATTAGACTGTGGGGACAGTAGAACTCTTGACTGATACAAAAGGAGATATTTGGCATTGTGTTGAGATTTGAAATCCTTGTCATGTAGCTCTAAGGATTCCCAAAAATGCAAAAAAAAAAAAAATTATGGAAACATAAGATAAGGGGGAGAAATATTTTACATTTCCTCCTAACTTAAACTCATACCCAAATCGACAGTTGGGCAGGTCCATCAAGGAGCCCTTGGTGTGCAAACTTCTGTGTGCTAAGGGTATCTTGTACCATGAGCAAAGGTCTGAATTGTAAAGAATATTGGCAAGAACACGCTATAAGTCAGGATGCTAATCCAAACCGAGTATGCAGTGTTCTGGCTTCAAGCCTGGTAATTGAATTTCCAGTTTATTATCCTTAATGTTTTTTAATGTGAGTTTGCAATTCAAGGCAAAATGGAAAGCTGCTCCTCCAAGTTTTTCCCCTGAAGCACTTCCAGGAACAATTTCTTTTCAGAGTCAAGAAATGGTTCTGGGTCATGAGTGCAGTTTAACTTTTCGAAACTCTGAAAAAATCTGCTCCAAGCATGCACTAGGCCATGGGTCTATTGAAGAACATGGGGCTGGAGACCAGGGATTCTAGAGTCCAAACCTGTGCTGGAGTACCTTATAGACAAGCCATAGAAAAGCTAAATACTGTGGGCCAGGAGCCATGTTTCAGCTGGGTGTTCCAAGAGATATTACCTTGACAGGCAAGGGTATAGATGAGAGATGGAGAACAAATTTCAGATAAAATCAGCTGTTCCAACAGGGTTGGTTTACACCCTCAACAGTGTATGTATGTCTTTTGGCTCTAACCACTAACCAATTCTTTTTTTTTTTTCTTTTTTTTTTTTTTTTTTTTTTTTTGAGGTAGGGTCTTGCTCTAGCTCAGGCTCACCTGGAATTCACTCTGTATTCTCAGGGTGGCCTTGAATTCATGGTGATCCTCCTACCACTGCCTCCTGAGTGCTGGGATTAAAGGCGTGCACCACCACGCCTGGCATGACTAACCAATTCTACAAACATACATTCACATTTCTTTTTCCAAACCCTAACCCTGAAACAAAGCTGAGGGCAAAATCACTTTGAAAAGTTTTTTTTTTTTTTAATGAAAAAGAGGTTTAAAGGTGCTAGCTATCTTACTGTGGTATAATAATGATAATAACAATAGCAAAAACAATCACCATAAACATAACTTAATGAGTTTCCCATGCTACAAGTTGTATCAGCTTTATGCATTATTTATTACATAACTTAACTCTCATAATAGCCTTAAAAGGTAGGTTATTGCTCCTACCTTTCACATAGGGAAACTAAGATTCAGAAGGTTCAAAACAATTTCCCCAGGGTAAAAGAACTGAATGGAGGCTTGTATAGAGTGCAAGCAAAAGTCTGTGTGCTCTGTATTATAAGTCAAGGGCAAAAGCTCTATCCATAGCTTCCTGTCTATTAGAGTATACATTGTTGTGTTTCTTAAGTATTGTTTAAATTTGTCTGTGTATGTGTGCTTCACATATAAGAGAAAGAAAAGAAAGCAAAAATGGCCCACAAGTATGACATGAAAATCAAGTATAGAATAATAAGATGAAAATTAACTATTTTACCCAAGCATTGTCACCCCCGACAGCCACTCACATATATTTTCTGATAGATCCTATCAAGAAGCATTCCAAATTGACCCATGATACACATACTATTACATGATACAACTCACTTCACGGAAAAATACAAAATGCATTTATCCTTAATTATTTTCACATATTAATATGGGCGCTCTTTCTCTATTTTACTATAAATTTCCATAATTATTCCATGGTTCATTCATTTATTTAACTCATTATTTTTAGTCATTGAGAAGTCCAGCACAATGAACGCTGTATCCTCTTTTGGGGGGGAGACAGAGCATGATCTTTTAAGAATTGTTGAAGAGGGTTCAGTGATTGATAGAGCACATGACTGTGCAAGGACCTGGATTCAGTCCTTATCATGGGAGGGGGAAGGAATTTCTGTCAAAATTTGTATGAAAGAGGTTGATGGTACTAATCTGCCCTTCCTCCAACAGACCAGACCAGGAGCAGCACGCTGTTCTATATGTATCTCCCACTGACTCTTCCACACTTCATAAGGCACATAGAGTGCAGGAGTGGCACCTGCTTCTAGCATGAGGCATCTAGAACTCAGAGGTTCACATTTTAAGTGCAGAATCCTGTCTTCAAAGAAATCATACTTCAACAGTTCAAATACAACCTCTGATAGATGAAGACAATGAATGCAGCCCAGGCCTTGTAGTGCAGAGCTCTGGGATGAGGCTTTAACCAAGTTTGGAGCTACTAAAACATGACATCTTTAGAGTCTGGGTTTGAGCCATGACCTTCTATTGTTCAAAGGCATTTTCCTTTGTAATAATTCCATGGAAAGAAAAACGACTTGAAAGTTGTATTTATTAAAAAGCCCAAAGGCATTTGAACCTCAATTTACATTTTTCTTTTTTATAGAAAAAGAAGCAAAGTGTAAATGAATGTCAAACATGTGGCTTACGTTTTTTAATGATGCATGTGGGCTTTCAAAACTTATGAAAATACTTTAGAAGAAACACATTCCACAATATGGTAAGTGTATGGTGATGTAGGACATTTGCAGCAGAGAGAATCTGCCAAGGAGCCCTGCCTAGAAAACAGAGGAGGATATGTCCTGACCTCTCGCATGAGATTCTAAAGACAGATCAGCTCTTTGGATCCAGGATCCATGTTTGTGTAGACCAATAGCTGGGTATGAGATGCCTCAAAGATAAGGAAGAGGCTACGGCACTCCCCACCCATTATATCCCAGGTATAATGAATATCTATGGCATATTGGTCATCAGAGATGTGAAGATTGGTCATCAGTGATGTGAAGAAAATACGAACCTTGTCCTTAAAGCAGTTGAGCTCCTAGATAGGAAATCAAATATGGAAAGGAACAAGACACTGGAGAGATTGCTCAGTGGTAAGAGCACCTGCTGTGCAAGCAGAAAGGACCCAAGTTTGATGCCCACCATTCATGTAAAAAGCCTCATATGTCTGTGCATGCTTACAACCCCAATGCTGAGAAGAGTGGAGACAGAAAGATTTCTGGGGCTCCCTGGTCAGCTGGTTTATGTGAACAATGAGAGGCTCCATGTTCACATATTCTGTCTCAGTGAAATAAGGTGAAAGAAAGAGATAGGATAATCAGCATCTTCCTCTGGCCTCTGAACACATGCCCCAGAGAGCCTGTATCTACACATATACCACACACACACACACACACACACACACACGTGAGAGTGAGAGAGAGAGCAAACAATATGGAATGAGATCACTCAGTGGGGAATGACATAGTGTCAAGGAAGGACAAAATGGGACATTCCTTCTCCCAGGAGCAGGGAAAGTGAGAGAAGACATCCCAGTGGAGGACTCATTTGCTCAGACACCTGGAGGGTGAAGAAGAATAGCTGAGAAAAGAATTTGCTGAGGCAGCTATGGCATAGAAAGCACCATGTACAGGACAGAGGTATGGGAAGCTTATCTTGACAGGGAAATTGGGAAGGTGGAAAGGACTGCAGAGAGAAGAAGAATGCTCACTGAGAAGGCAAGAGATGTGTGCATGTACCAGGCCATGTGTGCTGAACAAGGTTAGCAGTATAAAGCAACTTACAGGGAGGAATTATTTACTTAGGTCATGGTTTCAAAGACTTCAATCTGCAGTTGCCTGGCCCAATGTGCTTGGCAGAGGGAAGTGGAGTAGATTCTTCACTGCATGGTGGACAGGAAGCAGAAAGGAGGAATGACTTGGACCAGATATTACCTTCAAAGTATATTCCCAATGACTTATACCTATCTACCACCTACAAACGTTTCCAGAATGTCACAAAAGAGTGCCACAAGCTGGGGACCACAAAGTCAACACATGAGCTTCTGGGGGACCTTATATATTCAAAACCTCCTGGTTCCCAAATGTTGAAGGTCATTTCGTAAAACAAAATACCTTTAGTCCATCTCTTAGTGCCTCTAACATCACAATTTCAAAAGTCCAAATTTAAAGTCTTTTCTGAGACTCAAGGCAAACTCTTATCTGTGAGCAACCACAAAATAAAAAGCAAGCTATACTTACCCACAATACAATGGTACTGCTATACTCTAAGAGAGGAGTGGGAGACTGGCAAGGAAAGATTGAACAAAAGCAAGAGTAAACCCAGCAGAGGAAACATTAAATTCTGTGATCCGTGTCTCGTATCTGGGATATGTGGTGGGCCTATGACATCCAATGGGGCTAAAGGCAGCCCCATCTCTATGACCTTGCCATTTGCAGCCCACATGGTCTTATTCCTGGGCTGGCTTCCCTTGTTTCCTGCAGCTTTCCTCAGGATACATGCCACACTCCTGGCTTCTCCAACATCCTGTGGTCTCCACCACAGCTGAGACTTCACCCTCACTGCTTCATGCATTGCTCTGTCAGGGCCTGACCCTATCACACACTGCCTCTTCTCCCAGGCCTTCCTTTAAAATCATGGTGCAAGCCTCCAAAACCTGGACATTCTTGCAAAGGCAGCATCATGTACATGGCACTGAGGTCTGCTGCCAGCTTGAGCAGAGGCCTTGACCCTCAGACCACAGCTGCCACAGCCTCTGAGTACCTGTACAGCTAAAGCCAGGAGGAAGGAAATAAAAGCACTTGCCTAGATGGCACTGTGGACATTGCATTCCCTGGTGCTTTCTTCTCAAAGCAAAGTCTTTCAATTTTGTTGAAATCTTTACACCCTTAATCTGGCAGTGGGTGGGGTCAAGCCAATTCCTGATATAGCCCCCAAGGCATCTTTTTCTATTATCTTAATGCAAAGTACTTGTTTTATTTTTAATGGTGTTAATCAGTTTAAAAACTAGGGCACCCCTGTGCACAACTTTAAATTTGTTTCTATCGGCCAAATTGCACATTTCTTAAATCTTTCCTTTTTATTTTTCTCTCAATTCTCACTACAAATATAGCTCAAAGCAGCTAACAGTAATAATGCCACATCTTCCAGGTTATGCAGTCTTAACATTTGCTCTATCAAATTAACTGGTTAATAGCTTTTATTTTATGTTTGGTTTCATTTTGTTTTGAAACCAGGCCTCATTCTAGAGGCCAGGCTGGACTGGAACTCACTTTGCAGCCACTATTGGGTTCAAATTCACAGTAATCCTCCTTCCTCAGCTTCCCAAGTTTTGAGATTATACACATGAGCTAGTTTACTTTTAAATTCCATTTCACTATGTTCTGTGCCAGAATGAAACCTGCTTTGCCTCTGGCCCAATTCCCCAGTCCTAATTCAGCTCTCATTTCTAACTGAATGCTTGTGAGCCTGGCCTTTGCTCTCCACATTTTTATCAGCATCCTCATCTACCGAGCTATCAGCAAAATTCCTGTGCCACTCAACAGACATCATCTTGAGGTTTGTTCTAGCCTGCTTCGCAAAAACTCTTCTCAATCCCTCCCACAAACCAATTCCAAAGGCTTAAAGTCCACACTGTCAGGTAGTCTTAGCAAGTAACCCACATCTCTGACACAAGTTTTGTTAGTTGATGTGTCAGTTGCCTTTTCATTACTGAGACAAAGTCCCTAACCAGAAGCAGTTTAAGAAAGGAAAGGGCTTGTTTAAAACTTACAGTTTCTAGAGGAAGCCTATCATGGTGAAGAAATCATGATAGGAGCAGATTGGTGGCATCTACATTTTCACATCAGCAAGGAGGAAGTATAGAACAGGAGTGGGAGTGGGTTGTAACCTCAAGATCCACCCTCCTGTGACACACTTTCCCTAGCAAGAATCTACCACCTTAAGGTTCCATAACCTGTTACCAAACAGCCCCACTAATTAGTGTTCAAACACATAAGTCAATGGGGATAATACATTGACACCACCACACACGCTTTATCACTTATTTCTATGGCCAATACCTGGGAAAACCAACTCAAAGGGAGTGCAGGTTTATTTGGGTTCATAGTTTTAACATTTTCAGTCCAGAATTCTTGATACCTTTGTGTTTATGCTGAACATCACGGTGGCAGAACCATGAGGCATGTGGCAGACATTAAATCAGACAGTATAGAAGGTACTCCAAAGTTATGTTCCCTCTGACTTACTTCTTCCAATCAGGCCCTAGCTCTAAAAGTTTTCAAAATCTCCCAAAATAATATGATTATCTAGGGACCAGGTGGTCAAGAAAGGAACCTAAGGGTAACATTTCATATTCAAACTATAAAACCATATTAATGTATTTGAACTGTATTGGGAAAAGGTATAAGGAGTATTCAGGAAAACAGTTTTGTCTTAAAAACATTATTCTAGACTGAGGGTGGAAAATAGAGTCAATAAAGGTAGTAGTGCTGGACACAAAGATAATGGGATGTTGTAAAATTCTAAGAGAAATGATGAAATTCAAGTATAAAGGATTACCACTAAAAGTAGAGAGAAGTGGGTTCAGTGAATAAATGTTGCAATGCCAAGGTATGGTCAAGGGTAAAAAAAGAGGCATCATGGCCTTTAAGTCGTTGACTAGAGCTTGTAAATCCAAGCATTCAGTTCTTTAAATTCTGACCAGAAAAGTTCACCAAACTGTAATTACAGCACTCTTAGGCCAAGGTTAAATTCTTCAACATTCCTCTTGAAAATCAGCTCCAAAAGGCCAAAGCCACACAGTGAGATGTGTAGCAGCAACCCCACTCCTGGTACCAACTTTAATGTTGCAGTCAGGTTCACATTGCTGACAGAAATCAACTGACCAAAAGCAGCTTGTGGGAAAAAAAGGTTTTATTTTGGCTTACAGACTCAAAGGGAAGCTCCATGAGCAGAGGGTGGCCATCACCTCCTGGCCAACATCAGGTGGACAATAGAAACAGCAGTGTGTGCCAAACACCAACAAGGGGAAGCTGGTTATAATACCCATAAGCCTACCCCCAACAATACACTGCCTCCAGGATGTGTTAATTCCCAAATCTCCATCAGCTGGGAACCTAGTATTTAGGACATCTAAGTTTATGGGTGGCACTTGAATCAAACCACCACAATATTACAGCAAAAATCACAGACAGTAGGCTGGAAAGATGGTTTAGCAGTTAAGGTGCTTGCCTGTAAAGCCTAAGTACCAATGTTTGACTCCCCAGATCCCATGTAAGCCAGACACACAAGATGACACATGTGCAAGGTCGCAAATGTGCACAAGGTGGCGCATGTGTCTGGAGTTCAATTACAGTGTCTGGAGGCCCTCGTGTGCCAATTCTTTCTCTCTCTCTCTCTCTCTCTATCTCTCTTTGTCTCTCTCTCTCTTTCTCTCTCGATCTCTCATAAACAAAAGTCCAGTCTTGAGCTGGAGAAATGGCTCAATGGCTAAGGCACTTGCCTGCAAAGCCTAAGGATCCAGGTTCAATTCCCCCATACCCACATAAAGCCAGATACACAAGGTGGCATGTGCATCTAGAGTTCAACTGCAGTGGCTAGAGATCCTGGTGCACCCATTCTCTCTCACTCTCTCTCTGCTTGCAAATAAATAATAAAATAATTAATTAAAAAGGCCAATCTGTTGCTCTTGTCTCAAAGAAATTACAGAGAAAATAATACTGAACAACAATAAAAAAGTATCATTAGAAATATCACAATACTTGAATTCAAATTGTACTACAGAACCATACTAACAAAATATCAAGGTACAGGCATAGAAACAGATACATGGTCAATGACATAGAAAATCCACAAAAAATCTGGTTAGAGCTTCCTAATACTTCTGATATAATAAAAAACATACATTGCAGGAAAGACAGTTTCTTTAATATATGGTACTGGAAAAAATAGACATTCATATGTAGAAGAATGAAACTAGATCCATATTTCTCACCCTGCACAAAATGTTTTATTCAAAATGGATTAAAGATCATAATGTAAGAGCTTAACATGTATAAGTGCTAGAAGAAAACACTTCAAGATATAGACATAGGGAAGGGTTTTATGAAAAGGTCTCCAACATATTATAAAATAATGGCAAGAATTGGCAATTGGAATTGCATGAAATTTAAAAGTTTCTGAAAAGCCAAATGAGCAATTAACTAAGAGAAGAGATAACCTACATCCCAAGTATATATCTGACAGGGGATTAATATCTAGACTTTATAGAGAATTCAAAAAATAACTCCAGTTAATAAGTAGGCAAGTGAAATGGGTAAGCAATTCTCAAAGATGAGGTACAAGTGGCCAACAAATAGACAGAAAAATGGTCAACAGCATTAGCTATCAGAGAAATATAAATCAAAACTAAATTGGGGTTATAACTACTCCAGTCGTAATAGCTATTAATAAGAAATAAATAACTAATTTGATGAAGATGGCAGGGGTGAGATGGAAGGAAAGCAACCCTATATTGCTGGTGGGAATGTTAGTTCAGTGACTACAGAAATCCCTAATTATTGAGTTGCCAGAACTAGTTATTGATGATGGGAGAATATCTATATTCTAGAAATGCAATAAGGACTTGACAGTGCTATAGTATCATAGAGTGTCACTAATAGGTGCTATATAGTCACATCAAGCCCCTCACATAGGAAGTTACATATTATCATTGCTTTGTATTATCCTGCAAGGAACAGAATCCAAGTTGTCCTTATAGCAGTCTTCCCTTCCTGCACTAGTCATGACTCCCAAATACTGTCTCGGTGTTAAGGTGTCATTTCGATTCACATAAATTCTTCCCAAAGTTCTTTTTATCCTTAACATGCAATCTAACAGTGGGCTATGGGGAAAGGCTACAAGAACACCACATTGCTGTCAAGAAGTGATGTGATTTTAGGGCTGGAGAGATGGCTTAGCGGTTAACGTGCCTGCCTCCTAAGCTTAAGAACGCTGGTTCCAATCTCCAGGTCCCACATTTAGCCAGATGCAAAGTGACGCAAGGGCGCAAGTGTGCAATGTCTCACTTGCCCACAAGGGGGCGCACACATCTGGATTTCGTTCACAGCAGCTGAGAGACTGCTGGCTCGCCCATCTCTGTCTCCCTCTTCCTCTCTGTCTGTCTCTCTCTGTGTCTCTCTCCAAAAATAAATAAATTAATTAATTAATTAAAAATTTTAAAAAGAAGTGATGTGATTTTAAAGAAAGATGGCTTTCTAGTCACTTTATTGTAGCAAATGATTTCCAAAGGTTAAATTCACTCAAGTAAACAAAGCCAGTGTGTAAAGCTGTTTTGGGTTGGTGGTGACTCTATTAGTGATCATACTTGACATATTAAAATTACTGTGCTTTGCTACTGTCAGAATCCTTTGAGGTTGAGATGAATTCCTTCATCGTGTGTATGAGAGAGTAAGCTACTTCCACTTGTGTCTTCTCCAGGTTTCAAGTCCAGCCTAGTACTTGTCCAGTCCCTGTATATCTCATTGAACTCTCATCCCCATCTATGCCTCTAAGTTTTTCTACTATGCAACTGTGAGACATATGATAGCCTTCTTCCAGAAAAAAAAAAAAAAAAATTGACAGCCCAGGAGTCAGCTCCTCTCTTGAAGCCTTGCTTAGCATTTCATTATGATACTTATTCTTAGGCATTGTTATAGGAATTTTATATATCTTTTTTCCTAAAATTTCCTCTGGGTGAGAAATAGGCTTTGCAAAGGATCTTAAATCATGTTAGCATTCTGGTAGAAATAATATCAGAATAAAGAGAGTATTGATATGAAAACAGTGACTTCAGAGGTGAGACGTTTGACTACATGCAAACTGTATTAGTTACTTTTATACCACTGTGACAGAATGCCTAACAGAAGCCACTTATGGGAAGAAAGATTAGTTCTGACTCACAGTTTCCAAGGATTTAAGTCCATCTGGGACAGAGAAATCTTGACTGAGCAGATTAGTTCCTAGAAGCAGGAGAGCGTGGTGAAGACTGTTCACATCACAGCAGACCAGGAGGAAGAGAATGATAGGGCATAACCTTCAAAGCCACCCCCACCCAGTGAACTTTTTCCCCCATCTGAGCTTTGTCCCCACAGACTCTCAGTATAGCTCCACCAGCTATGTAACTAGCATTCAAAAGATAAGACCCTGGTGGGGAGAGCCTTTCAGATTCAAACTGTAACAGGGAGGGAAATGACTTATAATAAGGACATTCTTATGATCATAATAACAAAGTCAAATGGAAGAATAAGGTGTGTTATCCACCACTCGATGTGACCATGCACATAGGGTCACTACTTGTCAAGAATATTCATTAAATGATGATCATTAAAGAATCACCTAAAAGCTGAGCTGATATAGATAGATGACAGATAGATAGATAGATAGATAGATAGATAGATAGATAGATAGATGTTTCTCTGATTCTGAAATTTCATACTTATTGGAGGCAAACTGAACAAAGTAAATGTTAGAGAGAAAAGGGTGCATCCAGAAGAAAATGAAATAATACCAAAGGCAAATCCTCCTTTTTTTGTATCTTGTCTAAAGTGAAATTGTCATTGGAATAATGGAACAGAGAGGAAACCCACTTGAGGTCCAACTCCTAGAACATCCCATCTCTTGGCACCCAGAATTGAACCACTATCTGTAGATTCCTGGATATCAGAGAGATGGGTAAGCTTTGAATACTTATATAGATATTTAAACTGGAATCTTGCTTTCAGTTTCATAAGGAAGAGTTAAAAATAGTGTTAAATGCATCAACTAGAGGTAGAATGAAATAAAAGCTTTCATAGAAAGACACTGAAAACTAAAGCATCATTTTCCATTTCTCAAGTCCTTGCTCCAAAGGGTTATTTTAGTGTTTTAGAATATGTGTGTCACTAGACACGCACATATCATTAATTAAAATATGTATTTCAGCCTGGCGTGGTGGCTCATGCCTTTAATCCCAGCACTCGGCAGGCAGAGGTAGGAGGATCGCCATGAGTTCGAGGCCACCCTGAGACTACATAGTGAATTCCAGGTCAGCCTGAGCTAGAGTGAGACCCTACCTTGCAAAACCAAAAAAAAAAAAAAAAGAGAGAGATGTGTTTTAAGCAGCACAGGCTTAAGCCTCTGTGTATAGAGCAGCTCAATCACACCTATGATTTACACATGCCTAGTGGATACTGAGTGGTGTACCAGTTACCTTCTCATTGCCGGGACAAAACACAAAACCAAGAGCAACTTATGGGAGGAAGGGGACTAGTTAAGTTTATAATCTCCAGGGAAAGTTTCATCATGACAGGAAGGTATAGCAGAGCAGAAGCTGAACATCACATCTTGACCCAGCAGCTGAAAAGTACCAGCAAGAGTGAGCTAGCTAGCACTGGCAAGCTAAGAAATTTCAAGGTCCATCCCCAGTGACACATCTTCCTCAGCAAGGTTCCACTTCCCAAAGGCTCTACTAGCTGAAGATTGCATGTAAACCTTAAGCACAAACATATAAAGCTATAGAGGACATTTCACATTCAAACTACGACACATGCATTGCTGGCACACAGCCCAGCACTTTCTAGTAAGTACAGTATGCACAATTTAAAAATTTTTTTATTTATTTTTATTTTTATTTATCCATTTTGAGAGAGAAAATGTGTGTGTGTGTGTGTGTGTGTGAGAGAGAGAGAGAGAGAGAGAGAGTGAAAATGGGCATGCCAGGGCATCCAGCCACTAAAAACAAACTCCAGACGTATGCACCCCCTTGTGCATCTGGCTTACATGGGTACTGGGGAATTGAACTTGGGTCCTTAGGCTTCACAGGCAAGCACCTTAACCACTAATCCATTTCTCCAGCTTGAGTATGCACAATGTTTAAACCAGAAAAAAAAAACTGCATTTTATCACCTGAGGTGGTTACTACTTGAGAAACATTTTTTTAAACAATTTTTATTTTATTTTATTTTATTTATTTGAAAGAGAGAGAGATATACAGAAATAGGCAGGTAGAGAGAGAGAGAGAATGGGTGTGCCAGGGCCTCCAGCCACTGCAAATGAACTCCAGATGCATGCACCCCCTTGTGCATCTGGCTTACGTGGGTCCTGGAGAATCAAGCCTCGAACCGGGGTCCTTAGGCTTCATAGACAAGCGTTTAACCGCTAAGCCATCTCTCCAGCCCTTGAGAAACATTTTGAAAGAAATTGATTGAACAACTCTGAATGCCAAATTGGACATGAAACCTTGGACAGAAGCCATGAAAGCAAGGGTTACTAATGCAGGCGCTTCATTGGCACAGTGTCACCTCTGGGCACGGTGGGCCAAGAAGCTGACCACCTTAACCTTTTTAAGTCACCTAGTTGACTTGAGATGGCAGAGCTCTGAATTTGTTGTTGCCACCTATCATGGGTCTGTTCACACTGGCTAAGTCACAGGCAGGTGTTGCTATCATTGAATGGAATACGTAGAAAAGTGAGGGAAGTATATTCCCAATTCAGTGAAACCATTCTGCTTGCTGCCACTGAAAACACATTATCTTGCATTACTTTAAGCTGAGGCTGGAGGGGATGTCAGAATACACTTCATGTTTTCTAACTCTCCAAGGAACTTTAAATCTCTTACCCAATTTGTACCTCAGAACAATTCTGGAAGGTAAAGCAAGTTTTATTATCCTTGTTTGACAGAGAGAGCAAACGGAGAAATATTATCTTTGTCATTTTTAAATGAATGTACCTTTCTTTCACTCTCCCTCTCTTAATCTGCTGCCCTTATCTCCACTTCCACAAAAAAAAAAAAAAATCAAATGAGATGCTCACTGTTTCCCAAGACCATTTTTAATGTAACAGCTATGCTTAAATTGTGAGAGCTGGTGATGGGGGCATACGTGCTCACCTACACAGAAGGAATCCTAATGCCATCCGGGGTTTTTTAGTCAAGATTCCACAAGAACGAGGTGCCTAAAGCAAGGAAGAATACTTAGAAGACTGGTATAGACTGTTCTGATCAGGAACTTCCAAAAAGCTCATTTGTCAAGAGACCAGGTCCCAAGGTGCCACAGAAGAATACTTCTAATATGTTCGATGGCAGTCCTTGTCACTCATAAAGCTAACATTTGTTGTGTGTGTGTGTGTGTGTGTGTGTGTGTGTGTGTGTGTGTTTAAAAGTCACATCTGAGCTGGTTCATTAGGTAAGAGCCCTTGTGGTATGCATGGGAGCCTGAGTTCAATTCTCCAGCACCCGCATAAATAGCTGGGTATGGTCGCATGTATCTGTAACCCAGACCTGTAAGGAACAGAGACCAGAGAATCACTGGGACTCTTAAAATGAAGAATTTCTCCACTCAGAGAGTCTCTAGTAAATAAAAGGATGAGTGATAGAGGAAGGACACCCGTTCTCCTTGGGCATCTTCACATGCACAGGCATACCCATCTGCTCATAGATGTGTGCATATACCACCTACACAGATACATACCACACCATGCATAACACAGTCCCCCAAGCACACACACACATCTACCATATCTGGGCATGAGAAAAGTATACTATATAGTGTTCTTTCTAGGAAGACCTAGGAAGAAGGAAAATTTAGGGCTGTAACATAATGGGTTAGCATGGAGAATGTTTGCCTGATTCATTGAAATCAAATGCTAATTGGACCAGAATGACAAATTCCAACATTACAAAATGGAGTGCATGGTACATGTTTTTCTACCAATAGTTAGAATTCTCATTAAAAAATACAGATGTGTGATCTTGGTGAGATTATCAAGTCAATTAATTAATGAATGAACAAATAAACAACAAATGATGACCTTCTTTGTTCTGAGTATGATTTTGGTTTCAAAATTAACTTCTAGTATATCAAAAACTGTTGGGAGTCTTGAGAGATTGCTCAGAGGTTAAGTCTCTTGACTGAAGACCCTAACACTCCAGATTCAATTCCCCAGTACCCACGTAAAGCCAGGTGCACAAAGTGGTGCATGTACCTCCAGTTTATTTGCACCAGCTAGAGGCCCTGGCATGCCCATTCTCTCTGTCCAACTCTCTTCTCTCTATCTCTCTCTGCTTGTAAACAAATATATATTTAAAATAATTAAAGCTGTTAGGGATCACAGATCATAGTATCATTATTTATTGTCTACAAATTTCATCTGGCCACCCGGAGGGTAACACGGGCCACCTTTGACCTTGGCATCTTAGCACCTCAGAATATTCACCTACATTGTTTCATTAGCTTCTCTGAGGGTAGATTTTTCTCTTCTGACCTTTCAGCTAAGTAAGCAAGTTTATCCAGTGATGTTGAGTTACCTGTCTATATGAGTGCAAAGCTGTACTGAGAACGTTATCTTCTTCAATTGGTAGTGGCATCCTGGTGTGTGGTGCTGAGCAGAGCAGAGGTCACAAGAAGGAAGATGCCTGAGCCATTAGCAACCTGCCATGGCCACTAAAGAAGGCAGTGTCGAGAACAGGGGCCATGTTTAGTTGATCCTAAGTCATATGCTTTAGTCACCCTACTCTGCAAATGTGCCAGTTGCTTGTGGAAAGGGACACTTTGATCTTCTAAAGCTGAGGGGAAGCAGACCACGGGTGCTCCATGTGGAGTCACTCATGAAAGTGACCAAGTGACATGGCCCTTCCTCTAAGTAGATGGCAAAGAGTGTGGTGCATTCATAACAACAGCATTAACAAAAGGTCCACAACATGTTTGGTTTCTCTGAGCATTGAATTCAAGACATGTAAATTTTCCATCAGGCACAATTTTCCCAACCCTACAGAACCAGCAGAAACAAAGGAATTTCCTAAAATAGCATTCTCTGTGGTGGGCAATTTTTATTCTCTTTTTCTTTTTGGCTCTCTCTCTCTCTCCCTCTCTCTCTCTCACTCTCTCTCTCTCTCTCTCTCTCTCTGTGTGTGTGTGTGTGTGTGTGTGTGTGTGTGTGTGTGTGTGTGTGTATCTCTTTCTGTCTCCCCCTCTCTCCTTTCTTGAAAATCAAATTTGAATGCTAAGTCTTCTCATGCACCTTCAAGATTTATTCATGAGTCACAGCTGAATGCTCTATGTGTTGTATTTATGGGAACAAACACACATGAAAAAATAAAAAAGAATGAGTTCCATTATCTAGATAGATGTGTGTTTGTCAGCATGTGAGAGAAGCTCCATCGCGGATGGTCTAAGTGTTCAGCTAGTCTCTTTAAAACATCAGTCAGGCATTGTAAGACATACAGCCACAGTGTTAGCAATGACCTTTATATGTGTGTTTGTTCCTATTAAACACACACCAAGAACTAGAAACAAGTTGATATGGGAAATCTCTGTGATATGAGTTTAGAAGCTATTTATTTCAAATATATTCTGCTTAGTGTAGCACCAATAATTTTATTAACAATACCAAAATATTGTGACATCACTCAAAGGGATTTTAACAGGTTATTCATTTATTGCACACCACCCCTGACTAACACACACACACACACACACACACACACACACACACATACTTCTCATTCCTCTCCCAACAAAGAGCTTCATAGACATTTAAAATATTTATAGCATTTTTGATTAAATTTCTAAAAGCTCACCATGTATATAGTATCTACAACGAGTGTAGCTTCTGCACGAACTACAGTCTACAAGCCTTGTCATCTTTCAGATTACTCAGCCACAGTGATTAATTTACTCTTCCTTCCTCTAAAGGACAAATGGCACTTAGAACAAAGAAGCGGCTTTATTTTAGGCATATATTTTCTCTAGGGTTTTTCTTTAGATGTAGGTCACATAACATTGCTGCTCCAGCCAAATTTCATTGTTCCCACTACTTCTAGCAACATGGAGTGGAGTGACTCTCAAGTCTGGGAAAACCGTGGCAGGAACATTAATTAAGACACTCGATAGAAAAAGAATTTAGGATAATTTGAGATATAAACTTTTTAAGTTAATACAGAGTGTGCCCATGATGTTTTCATATCATTCACCTGAAAAAAAAATCCATTGATCATAAAAGTGTGCTGCCTTCCCACAGCAGAAATTGTGACATAATTTTCCCACTTACTGCCTGAACATTTCGCAATGAATGTATGGGTGCGACTTGTCGACCCTCCCCAAGCTAATTCCACAATACACAAAGCATGCTGTTGTTTCTTATTTTTATTTTATTTTAGAGAGAGTGAGTTTTAGAGACACATAGAGAGAGACAGAGGGAGAGACAGAGAATTGCCACACCAGAGCCTCAACCACTGTAATCAAATTGCAGATGCTTGTGCCACCTAGAGGACATGTGTGACCTTGCACTTGCCTCACTCACCTTTGTGTATCTGGTTTACATGGCATCTGGAGAGTTGAACATGGGTCCTTAGGATTCGCAGGCAAGCACCTGAAGCTCTAAGCCATCTCTCCAGCCCTCTGTTTTTGGTTTTGTTTTTGTTTGTTTGTTTGTCTTTTTTTTTTTTTTTTTTTTTTTTTTTTTTTTCTTTTGAGGTAGGGTCTCACTCTAGCCCAGGTTGACCTGGAATTCACTATGTAGTCTCAGGGTGGCCTCGAACTCATGGTGATCCACCTACCTCTGCCTCCCGAGTGCTGGGATTAAAGGCGTGCGCCACCATGCCCAGCTTGTGTGTGTGTGTGTGTGTGTGTGTGTGTGTGTGTGTGTGTGTGCCAACAGGAAGGCTGACAAAATGATGATTTCATTTCATCAGAAATTAATTTTTTGTCTCCACTGTATCAAATGGTACAAGTTTAGTAGTAAACTAATGAAATCTGATTTATTCTCTTACATTCTGGAGGTCAAAAGTGTGAATTGTATCCCATGGAGCTAAAAGCCAACATGTGACCAGCTCTGGACCTTCCTTGAAGCTCCCAGGAAGCATTCTTCTCAGCTCCCAGTGGCCACCTACATTCCTGGGTAATGGCCCTTCCCTCCATCTCCCCAGGACTTCATTCTCATCTCTTTCTCTAGCAGGAAGTCAAGTCTTTCTCTGCTTCTTTCTTATTCATACATTTGTGACAACATTTAGGTTCCACCCAAATAATCTGGGTTAATCTCCTATCCTGAGGCCCTTAATCACATCTGAAAAGTTGCTTTTGCCATGTAAATGAATAGTCTCAAGCTCTAGGAATAAGGCCTTCCTTCTCACTTTCTTAGCAGATTATTATTGGCCAGCTATGTCAACTAATTAAGTTGTTTGTCAAAACAAGAGTAACTCACTCTTGGTTGGATAATCTGTGTTATTTTGTAGATGTCAGAGAAAACAGAGGAGAATCAAGGTCCATCGATAAGACAAGAATATAGCTGACTGCCCACCACAAGACATGCCACCTCTTCCACATATGCCAGGACCCAGGAGAAATTGCAGAGGATGTGGCAACATGAATACTGCTCTTACTGTTAGCCTGACAACCAGCTCCAGGGCAATGGTGACAGACATGGTGATCAATCAAAACCTAGCAAAGAGGAAATCCAGAGCCTACAGAGAACTCAACATAAAATCAGACTGCCAATAGACCTGCCATGGCTCAGGTAACATTGTGGAAGGGGAGGTGGAAAGATTGTAAGAGCCATATAATGGGTGGGAATACTCTGAGGCATGCCTCCCCTACCCCCCAGGGACTGACTGAGGTCTTCATGTCCTCACTGTGAAGACCATGACCCCACTGTGGTGGGCCCCAAGAGAAACTGAAGCTGGAGCAGGGGCAAGGGGATAAAGGAATATAAAATATATATATATATATATATATATATATATATATATATATATATATATTTATATTTTAAAGGAAATGTTTGGCTGGGTATGGTGGCATACACCTTTAATCCCAGCATTTTGGAGGCAGAGGTGGGAGGATCACCATGCGTTCAAGGCGACCCTGAGATTACATAGTGAATCCCAGGTCAGCCTGGACTAGAGTGAGACCCTACCTTAAAAAATAAAAATGAAAATAAACCAAAACAAAACAAAACAAAAATGCTTGAATGGCTGAAGAGATGGCTCAGCAATTAAAGACATATGCTTGCAAAGCCTTCCTGGGTTCAATTCCCCAGTGTTCATGTAAGGCCAACATGCACAAAAGTGATACATGCATCTGGAGTGCATTTGCATTAGCAAGAGGCTGTGTGTGACCATTCTCTGTCTCTTTCTTTTTAAAAAAAAAAATATAACTTTTGTTTATCATTTATTTATTTGAGAGTGACAGAGAGAGAAAGAAGTAGATAGATAGAGAGAGAGAGAGAGAATGGGCACGCCAGGGCCTCCAGCTATTGCAAATGAACTCCAGATGCATGCGCTACCTTATGCATGTGGCTTACATGGGTCCTGATAAATCGAGCCTTGAACCAGAGTCCTTAGGCTTCACATGCAAGCACTTAACCACTAAGTCAGCTCTCCAGGCCCTCTCTGTCTCTTTTTCAATCCCCTTGCGAATAAATAAATAAATGAAATATTTTTTAAAAGAGCAAAAAAAGGATAGGCTTTCCTTTTTAAAGTCACAATTGCAAAGAATGAACTTTAACTTGTACTATCAAGTTCAGTAAATAAAATATAACATTTAAGGCTGGAGAGATGGCTTAGTGGTTAAGGCGTCTGACTGCTAAGCCCAAGAACCCAGTTCCAATCTCCAGGTCCCACATTTAGCCAGATGCAAAAATGACGCAATGCCACACTTGCCCACAAGGGGGGTGCACGCATCTGGATTTCGTTCACAACAGCTGAGAGAATGCTGGCACACCCATTCTCTATCTGTCTCCTTCTCCCTCTCTGTCCTCTCTGTCTCTCTCCAAACATAAATAAAATAAAAATATATACATATAATATTTAAACAGTTTTAAGGAAATAAATAAAGATTAATGTAAAATTGAAAGCTTGGAGAGCGTAGGTACCAATTAGGAATTTTGATTGCAAGCAACAGAATCTAAATTTTATTAAGGATAAAAATCCTGAGGATTAAGATAGATAAATATGACATAAAACAAGTAATGCCTGGCATGTTTTACTGGAAAAAAAAGCTGGAGAAATCACCAGCCTTTGCCCCTCTGTAAATCCAGTCTTGAATAATTTCTTGACTATCTTTAGCTCTGCCTCACTTTCCTAAGATTTGAACTCATGACATGGACCATCTGAGTTATAGAAACTGACTTTTCATGAAAATCAGAGAACAGAATCCAGGAATGTCACCCCCCTTTTGTTTCATAGAGATAGCAAAGCCATTCTCTTACTCTGTTTTATGTTGCTTTAACAGAATACCTGAGGCTAGGTAATTGGTAAGAAACAGGGGCGCATTCTGTTGATATTCCTGGAGGCTGGGAAGTGTAGGCATGGGCTAGCATCTGCTGACCATCTGTGTGATACATTACCCATGGAGGAAAGTGGGAGGGCAAGTGAGCGAGTGTGAGACAGCATGGGAGGGGGGAGCAAGCATGCTTTTATAATAAATACATTCTCATGATAACAAGCCCAGTCCAGATCCATGAATTAAGCCTTATAAATTCCCAGTTCTCATTACTGTTGCATTTGGTATTAAGTTTCTATCTGTGAAATTTGAAGGACTCAGTCAAACCATAGCAAGTGTGTTTTATCCACTAGTAGTGTACCTCCTAAATAAATAGCATTACAAGTAAGATAAAACACATGTCTTCATGACCCATGTTGACAGGCACAAGGCAAAATTAACCCTAGTACAAAAGCAGTCAATTAAAAGTGATATATAATCAGGACCATTCCAGTGGAGCCATCCAGAGGCCACTTAGTCATTCTCCAATACATATATTTTCTATTATCTTATTAATACATTTTCATAATTTCTTACAATTGATAGAAGCTTATTTATTTTCTTATTTTTTGGTAGATGTTTTTAGAAGCAGGATATATGACACATGTACATTAAATAGTTTAACAATATGTAGGTAAATTTCATTAAATTGTATGTGTGCAGCAATTTCCTCCTCACTAGAGGGAGGCTCATTAATATTTAGAAAGTAAATAGAACTTACAAGGATCTAAACAACTCACAAATCTCAGGAAGTTCCTAAAATTTATAAAATTCACAAATTTATTTAAGCCATGGGAATTTATATAAGCCATGGGAAGAAATGACCATTCAGCCAGGCCAACTGCCTGTGAATTATGCAGTGAGCTCCAAAGGCACAGATTTGTGAGCCCTCATCCAGGCGGGGCAGGGTTTTTCGTGACCTCACTTCCTTTGAGTCATTCATGCTCCTCTAAATAACCCTTCACCCATATCCCTGTTAGCAATTCTGACAAGCTCATTGGTTCAGCAAGTTGGACTTTCATGGAATCAGTACTTCAGCCTATTGTTAGTGCCCTGTCTGGGGGAAATAGATATTTCTTCACATTGCTCAAGGAAAAATTAATGCAATTGTATGCATTTCAAATTTGGAGACAGAGTGCAATGTAGGAGGCTTGGAAAATAGATTTCTCATAATGAGCAAAGAAAATTCTACACTTATCTGTAATAATTTTATTTTATCTTTTTAAATTTTGACCTGATGCAAATATAGAAGAAATTTAGTAGCATTTCATTCTGGCTGTTAAAACACAGGTGTCGACTAGCTCTTCCTAATTTCTTATTATTTTAAAGGTTGTAATTCTCTACAGTGCTGACCTTACGCTCCAGGTGCATGACACAAGAAATGTGGGTAAGTAGGAAGTCCTCCACTGATCAATTTCCCCCTAACAAGACCAAGCATATCTCTTTACATCAAGCGTATCTTGCTGCATGGTGGGTACCTGGTCAGGCCCTCACATCATGGTTGACTTTCTTCTCTGTTGGAGAGGAAGTTTTGAGGCCTGAGAAATGGCTGTCTAGAGCTATTTCCCATACTAAACCCCAGCCCATCCTGCTCTTACACTGTGCCAAGCCTCCATTTCTCACTTCCAACTGCAGCCCCATACTCTGTGAGATTGTTTGTGAGACTCTAAAAGGACCTAATTTCTTAAATTTTCAACATATTTGTATCAGTTGATGATGTAACAAAATGAAGAGCAGTACCACCACAAATTGAGTGCTAAAAGTCTGAGTATTTAGCAGTATGTATAAACTCACAGAGTAAAGAAGAGGAAAACTCCCTTCTAATTGTTGGAAACAATTTAATTAAAAAGTGCATTAAATTCATTCTATTTAGTACAATAAAGAGTCATGAAACATATGAAAAAAAAGATCATACTATCTACATGGGAGACGGAAAAGGGTTAGACAATAATTACTCCACATTCCACTGCAAGGGAAATCAGGGGCCTCTGTAAGAACCAGCGTCAGCCAGTGAAGGGTTTCCTTACAAAAGGACAGGGAGAGGAGCAAGACAAGAAGATACGAGTCCTCCTGGGTTAGAAATGAGGAAACAGAGGTTCAAGGAGAATGGTGGCCAGAAGCATGTAAGTAGCACTTGGCTGCATAGAACTGAAACTTGGACCTGTACGACCCCTGGCCAATGAGTATAAGCCCTCTTTGTATTGTCAGAGGAAGGACTTCGGTGTCTGCTCCCATCCTGTGTTCATTTTGTGCCAACCTCCCATCATGCAACCTATGCTCATGTTTGGGTGTTCTGGGAGTGTGACCATTCTCTTTCCTCTGTACCTTGACAGAGAAGTTCCTGTGCTTTGCAAAGAAGGTCAGTAGTGCCTTTATTGTGCTTTAATCTCGAGAGCCTTTCTTTTATTGCCAGCTAAGATGGTTACCCTCGTCTGTGTTCCCATAACACTCAATACTTCCCCTTTTTGGCTTTGCTGTCTCTCCCACTGCACTGGCCACCAACAGAGAACAGAGCTCATCTCTGTATCCATGGGATCAGGGATTTGTCGCCAATGTGCTTGCCAATATATTATGCTGCATTGAGAACCCACGACCTTCCAAAATCCCGAGGGAGAGTGGAAAAGGTGTAACCATGATAATGATCCCCTCAGAGCTCTAACACCGTCATTAGGAACCCCACTTCTTTCCAGCCCTAGCTGAGGTCTCACTTTCCATAGGAAGCCTTCTCCTCTTTACCTCAGTTTTCAACAAGTAACTGGATAAAGTAAAAATTCCAACAAGATGGCAACCACTCCCTTTTCCTGCATGTGCTATCTCTACAACTGGACGTTAGCACTTAACTGTACCATCCGGGCCCTTTTCCTCAGTGGGTTAGAGCACTTACTGCACAAGAATAAGCACCTGAGTTCAGTCTCCAGCACCTATGTCAACTGTGTGGCCGGGCATGCCTGTTAGCTCAGTACTGAGGTAGGGGGAGAGGAGGATGTTAGGGCTCGCTGGTCAGCCAGTATGACCTCTTACAATGCAACTGCCCAGACAGAAATTGGCCTCGATATCCATGACCTTGCAGTGCCTAGCAATACTCCGCAAGACCCTCAAAATAGAAGAAAAAGATGATGTCATCAAATTAAAAGAGAGACTTATGGAGAGAGGGAGGGGATATGGTGGCGACTGGAGTTGTAAAGTGGAATGGGGGGAGGGGACAGAAATATCAGGTGGGTTTTTTTGTATGTAAGTATAAAAGTCAATAAAAACAATAATTAAAAAAAATTGATGAGCTCCAGCGTCAGTGGAAACCAAAGCTACGTGAAGGAACTAGGGTCACAGGGTGATAGAGGAAGACGCCTCGTGTCCTCTCTGGTCATGCACGGAGCACATGCATGCATACACCACATGCAATGCACACACTAATAAAGTATGCAACAAGCACTTGTAGAGGGTCTTCTGTAGTAGCCCTGCTCTGGCTAGTGTGTGTCAGTGGCACCAGGCTAGCAGACATTGAAGTGATCTCATGAGAGGTTCCACTTCAAGAAACTGGGGAGAGGACAGGAACAAAGCAACAAATGCCATGCTGCATTGTAGGTAAGATGATGCATCTTGGGCCCATTGCCTTTCCAGTTGTGCATAGTCACCTCTCAGTGGGTCTTAAGCTGCATACCCACATGGCCTGTGCCTTTGATTGTTAACACTGCTGCATGGAAGAAGCCAGGGACTCATAAATATCAGATTATTTCCCTGGTACCCTGTGTAAACAGCTCCAGCATCAGAGCCACTGAGGCTACCAGCTGCCAGCCTTTTTCAATATTCCACGGTCTCCGTAGGCTAGAGAAGGATAAGGGAGAAGACATATCCATAGATGGCATAAATCATTCAGTGATCAAGGCAAGGAGAAGCTGGGACAGTTAAACCTCTCTACTGAAGGACATCTAAGAACCCTTAAGAAGAAACTGATTCCTCCAAGAGGAGTATAGAATTTGTACTTTCTTACACTTAACTGATCCTGCAAAAATTTTTTTCACTAGATTCTCTGGCAGGTGGAGTAGTCTATGAAACACATTTTGAGAAATGCTGTGTTAACACACACACAAAAGTTCAACTAATGTATTATAAGCTTATTGGTGCATACAAAGTTAAGAGAATATGATTAGGACAGGAGAGAGGCTTTCATGCACCATTAAAGCATTTTCTTTACACACTTGCATTGCATGACACACCAGCTGGAGAACCCTGTAGTCAACAAGGAAAAGCTATCCCCCACAGAATCATTTCATCTGATAACATCTCTGTTGAATTCTGGCTCCAGCGTTCCTCCCTCTGAGAGGATCCACATACTCAGGTCTAATTGAGGATTTGACTGCTAGCCAAGTTAGGATGCTAGACTCAGCACGGTGTCTCAATTCCTGGAACAATATCAGCCCTCAATGTACATTATTATCAGTGACTCAGTGGATGGATGGATGGGAGAATCACTTTCCATCTGCATATCAGGATCTTATTTTTTTAAAAAAATTAAAATCCTATTCACTGGGACCATCTAGACATCCCCTGCTCCCCATTAAAAAAAAAAAATCACAAGTGTTTCCTTACACAGAAGAGCACATTAAGTAATTATATTGAGAAGAAAACAAGACTGGGAATTTTCAATGTTGATTGCACTCCTGAAAATGGAATCACAACTAGTCAGTTGACTTGATGTTCAAGTCATCAGCCTAAATTCTTCAGAGAGGGGGCAACAGTCCCTTTGTGAGTTCCCTGAACTTGAACTCTAACACAGATCTCCAAAGCTCTGCCTGAGGTGTATTCAGGTATAGTAAGGTGTGAGATAAGCAGAAGACTTGATGGCAGGTGTTTGCAAGCCCAGACAGCCCCATAAAATTCAACAACCCAAAGCATTAAGGAAGAGTTGTTGTTCAACAAATAACAAAGGGCAACATACCCCTTCTTATTAAGTAACATAACCTGGAAAATGTAAATTGTACATAGTCTTTGAAATTGGAATTTTATTTGGCCATATAACATAGTTTGTGTATGTACATAGCTATGGACAACTGTGTTCACACCAATTGAGGTTTAGTCCTTTTCATAGTGTTATTTGATTTTTTTAAAACTATACTTACTATGGAAATTTCTAGATAAAGCTTAGAATGATATTCTTATCTGATTAAAGAAGAAAATACAAACACCATAGAGTGTTTGGCTGCAAATCTTGCATAATAGCAAAAACAAACACGGTTCTGAAGAAACAGAGATAAAGAAAAATAGAAAACAAACTTCAAAATGTGTCACAGGGAATAAATTTCCACCGAGAAATATGTTCTCTCCTAAACTTCATATTTATAACTCAGGGAAGCACATTTTATTTCAAACAGAAGCAATATAGCAAATACATTTTACAAGGAAACACATAAACTTATACACACCAACTTTTAAACTTTATGGGAGCAGTTCCCGAAGCCAGGTGGAAAGATGCTATCTGACAGAATGAAGGTCTGGGAAGGTAGTAATTGGCCCCTGTGGGTCTTTCTTCTGGGGAAAAAGGAACTAGAAACCAAGAGTCTTCCCTGGGCTCATTATATGATTTCTGATCCTGAGTTTTAGTGACCAGCATCATTCATACATCTTTATAAAAGGTTTAGTAGGGCTGGAGAGATGGCCCAGCAGTTAAGGCACTTGCCTGTGAAGACTAAGGACCCAGGTTCAGTTCCCCAGAGCCCACGTAAGCCAGATACACATGGTGGTGCATATATCTGCAGGTCATTTGCAGTGGCGAGAGGCCCTGGTGTGCACATTCTCTCTCTTTCAAATAAATAAATAAAAGGTCTAGTAGCTTTTTGCTATTATCAAGTAAGGGCATTGATGTCTACTCACATGTATCTACCTCAGCCCAGCATTCAAGAGCCTCCACTTAACCAAGCTGCTCAGCATTGTTCAACAATATCAAGTCTCTCCTCCACAGGATCTACTTATTCCTCCAGTCATGGACCATCCTTCAAATACCTCTCTTTCTTTACATGTTTCTTTGTAAAGACCAATAAAAGAATAAGCTCAGAAGCTGACAAGTCCCTGGTAGATTAGGCATCAGGTGTGGTTCGATCCAGAGAGCTCATCCACTGTTTTTCCCTAACTCTCTTGACCAAGTCCTGCCCTGTGCAAGGACATCCTTCATTCCTGGCCTTTGTCATGCAGCTGTTCCTGGTCTCACTTCTGCCCACTCTGCTGCCCATAGAGAAGAGCCTTTTAACTTGGGATTTAAAGCAAGCCCTCTCCTAAATTCACTGCCATAGGCTGGAGCTAAAAGGACTTTAGGCCAGGTCCTATGATCCACTCTTGAACTAGGCTGAGCCTCCAAACAAACACTGAGGCCTGCTGGGAAGAGGAAGGGGGAATGGATGTCAAGTAGGATGGCTGTACAGACCTGTCTTTGCACCTGTCTCTTTCCATGTTATACTTTCCTTCCATTCCTCTTGTTTATGCTTTTTTAAAATTTAAATTTATACTTTAAAAAAAAAACATTTTTAGAGCTGGAGAGATGGTTTAGCGGTTAAGGCACTTGCCTGCAAAGCCTAAGGAACCATGTTCTACTCTCCAGATCCCACATAAGTCTGATGCACAAAGTGACTCAAGCACAAGGTCACACATGTTCACAAGGTGGCACACACATCTGGAGTGTGATTGTAGTAGGTGGAGGCCCTGGCATACCAATTCTCTCCCCCCCCCATATATATATAACATAAATTGTTAAAAAATATTTAATTTTTAATTTTATTTATTTGCAAGCAGAGAGAAATAAAGAGACAGACATACAAGGTACACCAGAGCCTCTAGTCACTGCAAATGAGCTCCAGATGCATGTAGCACTTTATGCAGCTGGCTTTACATGAGTACTGGGGAATCAAACTTGGGTCATGAGGCTTTGCAGGGAAGTGCCTTAAGTGCTAAGCCATCTCTCCAGCCCCTCATTTGTTTTTAAGGATGAACTCATATACATATTCTTCTCAAAGTCTTCCCATGAGTCTGTAGCTCTTTCCTGAGCCCATCCCTGTGATACTCACAGTCCATGCTATGCCATACAGAGCCAATTTTCATACATTTGTCACTGAGTTTTTGTGGTACATGGGCAAAATATTTAGTTCACTTAAGTTGTCAGTGTGTTTTGAAGGCTTAGGTCTTGCACTTTATTTTATAATTATCATTTTTTTCTAGTATAATTCTGGTTCTCATGGATCCTGGGCAAGGAGAGAGTGTGTGGCAGTTCTGCATTTTCAGGTCATGTGAGGTTGGGGTGGATAATTGGGCAAACAGAGATAGAGAACCAGAATGTGTGGTAGGGGACAACTACTGATATATAGGTTCATTTTAAAGGACACAACAGAGGGTGGAGGGATAGGTCAGTGGTAGAGCACTTACCTAGTTTATTTCAGGCCCTAGGTATGACTTGTAACACTGTGAAAATGTTTCTAAAAGTAATTAAATGAAGGGAACAGCAATCATTAGGGAACAAAACTACAAGTCATATTAGGAAATTGGCATGTGTTGATTCTGAAGATGTGGTACAACCCACGCCCTCTCATATCCAAGCAAGTTTATCTCAGTGTGTACTCTGAGACTCCTGGCCTGGTGACAAGGGGAAGGGAGAACAGCAAAACAGCCCAAGAATAAAACCACTGCTCTTGAGAACAGCTGGAAGGTAAGCCATTATCCCAGACTGTCTGGTGTACCATCCTCCAGTCTTGACACCTGAACAGAGGTCATTATTGTTTATCCAGTGGTATAAAAATACCTGTGGTAGCATCTGCCAATTGCAAGCCTCATCAGATAGGAGAATGCTCTGTCAGATCAGAAACTCCAACTGACTGTTCTCTGTGGTTTTTAGCTTGTTTTTGTGGATGCTGTGCCAATCTGATGTGCTGTTGCTTGCCATTTGTTATTTTGACTTTCCAGTGAGACCACTGCAGTCATTTCTGCTGGATGTTCTTCAGTGCCCCGCTTGATGTTCAGTCTACTCTGTATCTGCTCTGTGCCATTTCTTCTTTTACCTTTGCTTGCTGGATCTCTAATGAATTCACTTATTTGAAACCAAGAGTCTGGCCCCCCTAGGTCATTTCTCTTGATGGAACAAAAATCTAACCTGCTAACTAGGGAAATGCCATTAAGTCTCTGTGGCCACCTACTGGAGCCATTCTGGTGTGACATTCTTCCCTTCTGGCCTAAGCAGTCACCTTGGCTTGCTGTTCCCATCACAACTGGGAACAAGTGGATAAACATATGAGTACACACACAAAGCTTTCCAAACCTCCACCAGTTCTCAAGGTCAACGCAGATTATGTTATAGCTACAAACCCCAAAACTCCCTGGCTTCCCATTGCCAGCAGGGTGAATCCTTAGTTCTACATCCTACAATCTGGTAAGATAGTAGGTTTAGATCTGTAACCATGGGCTTTTTGTTTTTCTTCTCCCTCATTTTCAGCCTTCTGTCATCATCTATTCCCATGAATGTACTGAAGCCTTTATTGTTCGGTGCCTCAGGAATTAAGGGAGAGATGGGGATGAAAACAGACAGCAAAGCAGTAACTCTTATTTATTTCCAAATGTCTTAATCTTTATACAATTCAGTACCAGAGGGCACTGAGAAATAATAGGGAGAGAGCATGAGAGAGTATTACCATCCCTAAAAGAAGTATTTTCTCCAGGTTGAAGACAGAGCTTGGGCAGAAGAGAAAGGGAGAGATACAACTGACCCAATGTGGTCCAGGAAAAGAGGATGAAGAGTCAAGGTCTCAGGAGCACCGGACCCCTCAACAGAGCCAAGCAGGCACTCCTTATGGGACCCACCAGATTCCTAGGCTCTACCCACTGGTTTCTGACTCGGGCGATGGGGGGTGGTCTGTGTTTGTCTTCCTTGCACCCAGCTTCCAGGAGGATTTACTTTGCCAGTAGCCAGTCTTTCCTGAGGACTTAAAGGCTTGAGATTTTACTCAGTGCCTTTCAATACATACACAGCCCCTGTATGAATGAAGTTTTCATAAAAGGGTGAAATTTGGGTGTCTGATGATGAAACTGAGGATGATGGTAAGACCCTCCTCCTTCCCATGACATTTCCTCCAGGAAAGAAGTGTGTGAATAAAGGGTGAGATAGTTTTTCCACCAGGACCTTATTAATACAAAACAAAGAAAGAAAACCCAAGATGGTGGTGGTATTGTTGTTTAAAAGTTCCTCATACTTTAGCTACTCCTTCATCAATCTCATCTGGCACCAACCCCTCCTCAGTGGCAGTTGCTCCAAACAGATGGAATGCAGACAGGTCTTTTTCTTTCCAATAGCCTTTCCTATTTAGCAATTTCCCCCTCTATATTGGGGATATGGATGTGAGAAAAAGAGAAAAGTGAGTCAAGCCTTAGACTCCCATCAGGTGCCATATTCATTCATTGTATTACATTCAATACAGTGTTGAGTTCACCCCCCAAAAAGTACTAAGTGTCAGCCATCGATAAAAATGGATCTCTGTGCTCAGAAAATTCATAGATGAGAGCTACATAAACAGAGAAGTGGAGCGAAGCATATTAAATGATGGAAATGAAGCTCTTCACAAGGCACCGATGATGACAGGAGGGGAAGAGTAACAGCAGGGGGATGCTCTTTACTCCACAGTCATGGGTATTAGAAATGCTGCAGAGAAATGAGGGATACAGGCTGGGGGGCTGGGAAGGTGGCTCAGCAGGTAAGAGTTTCACAAGCATGAGGGCTGGAAAGGACATGAAGCCATCAGAGTTCCATTTCCCAGCACCCATGTTAGCAGCTGGGCATGTCTGCATATGCCTGTAACCCTAATCCTGTGGGGAGCAGAGACCTGAGCATCCCTGCGACTTGAGAAAACCATGGCTCTGTGACTTGGGGAGAGAGTCTATCTTAAGGAAATGTGCAGATGGGCAGTGGAGGAAGACACCTGATGCTCTCCTCTGGCCTCCATGCACCTGTGAGCATACACATGCATACAACACACACACACACTGACACACACACACACTACACCACACATACGACACATGCAAAGCAAAAAGATGGGAAGGAAGGAAGGAAGGAAGGAAGGAAGGAAGGAAGGAAGGAAGGAAGAAAGAAAGAAAGAAAGAAAGAAAGAAAAAGGGAAAGAAGGAAGGAAGGGATACAGAGCCCACCAGCCTATAAAGTAAATGTGTGAAGGCACTCTCAGCAATCTGTGTGTTAGCATTCAAACAATCTGGAAGATGCAACATCAGCATCCAGCAGGGGGGAACAGTCAGTCTGATTCTTTCTTATCCTAGACAAAAGCTAGAGCACATTCAGCCCTCATTAGATATGAAATTAAGACAATGTTTACTGTCTCTATGACATCTTTCATTTTACTTAAAAGATGAGAAGTTATTTAACCTTGACCAACAAATGTCAATTTGTTGACCGCTATTTCCCTAGTAATGAACTGATAGCTTAACTTTTAAAATCCAAATCACATGAAAGGTAAGTTGAACCAAGTATAGAATGGACAGTTATCAGGGTGCTTACCACAGGAGATAGCCTATATATTATATACAACCAAACTTAACCGAATACAGCTTGCTCTTTCATGGTTCAAAAGATTCCCCAGGACATGTCCCTGGCTGAAGATAAATCCCAGTAAAAAAAAATTCCCTGCCTTCCAGATTTCTTTGCTGGTTTCACAAGCAAGGGTTCTGTAGAATGACGGAAATCATTACATCAATTTACAAAAGTAAATCAAACCTCTTTGGAAGGTAGGGTCCTGCTCTTGCTCATGAAAAGAGTTTACTAGGTGAATTTGGACAAGAGAAAGGGAAAAGATACCACATGGTCGGGGAAGTTCAATGTTTTCCTCTATTGCAAAGGTTATAGTGAGAGGGAGACAGGTGGCTTTGTTAGACAGCTAGGGAGACTGAGCCCCTAAAAGTAAAGGTAGGAATGTCTGCCCTCCCAGCCTGAGTCTGCTAGAGATCAAAGGATGATCTCACTATTTACCTCTTGCCTAAAGGCATTCCCTAGATCTGAGCCCTTCCCTGGGAGGGAGGTTTCCATCCCTCCCCACCTCTTTTTTTTAGAATTTAAATATAACCCTGACATTGTGGTTGGTCAGTTTCAGCCCCCAGAACTTGGAGTCATGGCTATATCTCTTCCTGAAGCCCCTAGACCAGACCAATCAATTCTCACTCTGGCTCACCTGAGGCAGAAGGTAAAGCCCCCTACAGTAAGGTTATAGATACGGTTGTGAGGGGAGGGCAAGTCTCTGAGCTGTCTGACCACTCCTGAACCTGCAGGTTCTGATGTTTTCCTGCTCCTCCCCATCTTGGCCCAGCTGTCCTGAGATGAGGGGAGAGCCCCCTAACCTGTACTTTCCACACAGGCTCTTAACCCCCTCCTGTCCTCCACATAGCAGGAGCTCTTTGTACTTTTTTTTCTTTCCTCTCTAACTCTCTTTGTATGGTTTTTCCAGGCCCACCAAGCAGGCTCTTGGACCATGTGGATGTATTCATTTTCCTTCCCTTGGTTCTGTACTTCCTTCAATAAATATAATAATTATGCTTCTCAGTTTGGTTTGCCCAATTCTTTGGTTAAATGCAAATGTGAACCCAGAATTTGG
The DNA here is from genome assembly GCA_036365145.1 of Orientallactaga sibirica. Taxonomy (NCBI): domain Eukaryota; kingdom Metazoa; phylum Chordata; class Mammalia; order Rodentia; family Dipodidae; genus Orientallactaga; species Orientallactaga sibirica. The sequence continues at coordinate 5,622,346 of JAEOAD010000030.1, forward strand.
GCATCTAAGGACTTCTCTGAACCCCTAACACTCTGTTTCAGTAGGGAAACTGGGGTCAAGCACAAAGTCATTTATGCCAGAACACACAACCAGCTAGTGGACCTGCTAACTACAGAACCCTATTAGCTGCATCTCTCTCCTACCAACAGCCTTCCACTTCCATCTCAGAGCCTTGTATGGCCTCTGTGCATCTCTCTCAGAAGTCTTCGAAACAAAAGGCACTTTTTGAAGAAGAAAACACGACAGTTGTGAGCTGTGATTTCTGAATCCTTTTACACCAGCCTCTTTTCAGCATCCCTGCCTCGTGCCCTCTGGTAGGTTAGGGGGTTGACCGAGTGAAGATGTGGATTTACACACCATCCTACTGGGTGCCTAATAAAATGCAAATCGAGGCATGGGGAGAAGAGAAGTTTTCTGTCCTTCCTTTTACAAATGAAGTGTTCCGAGCTACTTGTGGGGATCAGGAGCACCATGCTGGGGCTGCATCTGCTCTTTCTGACAGCTCCCTAAAGAACCCTGCTTCTCCTTTTTTTTTTTTTTTTTTTTTGGCAAGCCAGCAAGCTGTTCTTGCAGAGTACAAAAAGAAACTGCTTCAAGGGGGAAAACAAAAGTTTCTCTGACAAGTGAGAAGAGATTCAAAATCTACTGAAAAATAAAAAGTTAAAGTCTATGATAGCCAAACTCTCATGTGCTCAGTGAAAGAAGCTCTTTTAGGTGAGGAAGAAGGAGGAGTGCAAACCCATGGGAACATGGGGGATGTGGCTGCAAGTGACGTGAGCAGGCTAGTGGGTCATATGTCTCAAGTGAAACAACAACCAGGCTTAGCATGATCCAGTTGGAGACCTGAGGAAATGTAGTCCTGACACCAGTGCCTATTGTAATTTTTAGAGATGATAGAATTTAGAATTCTGGATTTAATGAAAAAAAATCTCAAATTTTAAAATAATAAATTCTTTGTCAGACAAACAAAATAGTGTTCTTTTGTGGCAAGGTGTGCGTGTGTGCGTGTATGTGCGTGTGTGTGTGTGTGTGTGTGTGTGTGTGTGTGTGTGTGTTGTGCACGCATATGTGCCCTGACACACTCTATACACTTGCCTGTAGAGGGTGGCTTGCCTGCAGTGGGCAGAGTAAAAGTTGAATATGCTGCTCCAACATTCTTCTGCTTGTTCTTGTTTGAACTGGAGTCTCTTACTGATCTCAAAGCTTGCCATTTTTTTTTTCTCATGAGCTCCAGTGACTCCCAGGTTTCTGCTCCGCTAAGGGATCAGAGTTACAGGTATGCATGGCAAGGCATGTGAATTCTGGAGAATCAAACTCCAGTGGTTTCAGAACCCTCAGGTCCTCGAGCGTGCACAGGAAGCACACTGAGCCATCTCTCCAGCTCCTATATACTGTTTTTGAGTTGTTTCTTTTTGCTTCCAAGTTGGAACAATGTTGGAACTATCTCAAAAATCTGAGCTTGCTGGGCAAAGGGGAGGCCCTTGAGCAGAAACAGAAGGCCCCCCAAAAGGACCATAAGAAGACACCAGATGCTGCAGAATCATTGAATCATGAGCAGTGAAATCCTTGAGTGTGGGAGGGGAGATAATGGCAAAGCTAATGCTCCCTGTGTCAGACCAGAGTGCAAGCTGTTTGAACCCGTCCTTGTGTCCCGTCTCAGCAACCTCTCCATGAAGCCAGGACGTCACCAGGCCACAGATGAGGAAGGACAAGAACAAAGCAGCAGCAAGTAACTGACAAAGAAACGTCCTGGGCATCCTTTCCAGTGACATCTGCTTAAATTCATTGGAGTTTCAGAAGTGCAGTTTCATAGATTATGAATGAATAATGGGCAGATACCTGTCTAGGATAGGGGGAGGGAGTAAAAGGAGACAGAGAGAAATCTGTCTTTTAAAAATACAACTGTGGGCTGGGAAAAGGGCTTAGCAGTTAAGGCACTTGCCTTTGAAGCTGAAGGACCCAGGTTCAATTCCCCAGGACCCACCTAAGCCAGATGCACAAGGTGACACATGCATCTGGAATTTGTTTACAATGGTTGGAGGCCCTGCTCACCCATTCTCTCACTCTATCTGCCCCTCTCTCTCTCTCCAACAAATAAATAATAAATAAGCAAGCAAACAAATAAATGAATGAAATATTTAAAAAAAACAACTGTAAGGGCTGGAGTGATGGTTCAGTGATTAAGGCACTTGCCTATAAGGCCTAACAACCCAGGTTCAATTTCCCAGTCCCCACGTAAATCCAGAGGCACAAAGTGTCACGTGCATCTGGAGGTCATTGGCAGCAGCCAAAGGCCCTGGTGCACCCATTCTCTCTCTGTCTCTCTTCTCAATATCTCTCACTGCTTGCAAAATAAATAAATTAATTAATTAAAAAATTAAAAATACAACTGTAAGAAATTTCTTGCCTGTGATGTAACAAATACTGATAATTTTAACCTTTTTATGAATTCTAAGTGTTCTTACTTTCTATAACTAAAGGCAAATGGGATTGTAACCTTTTACCTCTCTAAATTTGATTCCAATTGTTTCTTTATTCACTGGCACAAGATTAAAATCTTAAACTGACACAACTAAATAAGTAATAAAACACACTTTTAAGCAAAACTGGATGTTTCTTTCCAATTTTCTCCTGTGTGTCCATGTATCACTTTGACACTTAAATTTATTTTCTGTGTTCCACTCCCATTCCTCAATCTGACAATAAGCCTCTCAAAATACCACTAAGGAGCTGGGCGTGGTGGCGTGCGCCTTTAATCCCAGAACTTGGGAGGCAGAGGTAGGAGGATTGCCGTGAGTTCAAGGCCACCCTGAGACTACATAGTGAATTCCAGGTCAGCCTGGGCCAGAGTGAGACCCTACCCTGAAAAACCAAACAAACAAACAAACAAAAAACTAAGGAAGTTAAGACAAGACAAGAGGGACAAGACATCCCTCCTGTGCATGGAAGTTCATGGAACTGAGCATGCTCAGTAGAGGGACATGACAAGTAAAGCTGCAGCTTGAGAAAACTGAACATGCTCAATTCAAATATTTAGGGGTAGGTGAAATGGAAAGAAAGGTTAGACATGACACATGACATTTTGAGTAGCACTATTGCCAGGTGACCAAGAAACATACTAGAGATAGGCTGGTTGTGTAAGAGATGTAATTGGCTTCCAGAAAGGTGAGGGCACACATCATTCCTGGGGTGGGAAGTTTCAGCCACTGTTTGGAAGGTCTATGGAATAGGCAACATGCAGTAGATTAGACAAGAAAACCACAGGCCCTTTAAAAATCTCAATATCAGGGGCTAGGGAGATGGCTCAGTGGTTAAGGCATTTGCTTGCAAAACCTACTGACCTGAGTTAAATCCCCAGTACTCAAATAAAGCCAGATACACAGTGACACAAGCATCTGACGTTTGTTTACAGCAGCTGGAGGCTCTGGCTTGCCTAATCATTCTCTCTCACTCTCTCTCTTTTTCTCTCCTCTCTGTCTGTCTGCTGGCAAATAAATATTTTTTAAAAAATCTCAATATCTATTTCAGAGAATTGTTAAGTTTTTATTGTGAAATAATAAGCTGTGGCTTCAAAATTATAAAATAATAATATTTTTACCAACTACCCTGCTGAAGAAATAAAATGTTCCCTGTGCCTTGTAGACATCCAAGATGCTCCTGTTTATCATATTTTCCTTCTCTCTTCCAAGACCTATATTCTGGATGTTACACACACCCTTTGCTACACTGGCAGTTTTCCCATATGTGTATGCACTCCTAAAACCATGCTGTTTCACTGAGCTTCTTACAAATAAGCTTGCTGGTTTTGCTTTACAAATATACTTTTGGTCAGGGTATCTAATCTTTTGATTTATCTGGGCCACATCAGATGAAGAATTATCTTCTGCCACACATGCTCATCATCCACAGTTCATTCATTTTCATTTTCATTGATTGATTATCACGTGATTTATTCATCCTTTCTGCTATTTGTGAACATATGTTTCATTTCTGGCATTTTAACATTGTAGCTCGTGCTGCCCTGAATAGTTTTACATATGTGCAAGAGTTTCTCTAACATTCATACCTAGGATATATATGGCTGGTGTAGTGGTGAATTTTATGCACCAGCCTGACTTACAACTGGAAACTCAGTCCTTCTGACTTTTGAGCCAGCTGGCTTTTGGACTGGAACTGACTGCATTGGTTCCCCTGGTTCAGCGTGGTTTTGGGAAACATCTGCTAGGTATGGGAACCATGTGAGGCACTGGAGAACACAACAGAGCAGAAGGTTCCATCTGATGGGGAACACCACAATGTCACTTACCTCCATATACCACCATCCCATAGTGCCTTTCCTACTTGTGCTGCCCTCTATGAGGTTTTACCTTCTCCTGTTCTCAAAATACCCCAGCTCTTGTCCACTTACCTTGACCCAAGATAACAGATTGTCTGAGGTTAGACTCTATTTCTTCCTATAAAAATTTAACTTCTATGAACTAGTAAGCAAAACTTCCCAAAGAACAATTCCCCTCATCAGCCTGCCCCACCACTACCACCACACATACACAGGCCACAAACTCTCTCAGAAACTGGCAAAGAATGGAAGCAAAAGGAAGTGGACATTCAATCAACACTTGCTGACTCGCTTGGAAGAAATCCGAAGAATTGAATTCCATACTTTTACTTTATTAAATCAGAACAGTCCTGACTCATAGTGCACTCTGAGGGGGGAAAAAAATCAATATCCTGTGCAAGTAAAATAGAGCGATTATCATTGTAACTACAAGAATTCTGTAGGTACCGATTGATTACTTACATGCTTGTTATCCACTTTGGGGATTACCTATGGCCACAGATATTCTCCATTGATTGTCACCATCTATGGTCTGAAGCCCTCTGCTTGGCTGCCACACTAGTAAGTGCCCAGGGAACACTGGCTAATTTAAACATCAGCTTTGAAGTAAAATGTAATTGGGAAGAGAAATCTGTTACATAACTACTGAATCATAGTTATTCAATACCAAAAGACAATGGTGTTATCATCTACTGTTTCAACTGAACCATGGTTCTGATTATCTTATAACCAGGAGTATTCATCGTTTTCTTATGAGAGATACTATTTTATAAGAATGCATAATTTTCCTTAAAATAAACAAACTAACATAATCATACTATATGATCCAACAATCGCTCTTTCATGGATTCACATTAGTGAAATGAAAACAAGCATTCACACAGAACTACATACAATTTTTGCAGTAGCATGACTCGTGATAGTCCAAAACTAAAAATAAATGTGCTTCAGCTAGAAGATGGATAAATTAATTATGGTACACAATGGAGTTGCTACTTTGCAATGGAAATGAACCAAATACTTACACCTGCTTCAACATCAATAATATTTAAATGCAAAGTTGAAGAAGCCAGCATGCTTTTTTTTTTTTTTTTTTTTTTTTTGGTTTTTTGAGGTAGGGTCTTATGCTAACTCAGGCTGACATGGAATTCACTATGTAGTCTCAGGTTGACCTTGAACTCATGGTGATCCTCTTACCTCTGCCTCCCCAGTGCTGGGATTAAAGGCATGTACCACCACACCCAGCTAGAAGCCAAGTTTTTTTTTTTTTTTTTTTTTTTTTTTTTTACAAACCACACTTTATTATACATTTCAGAATCACAAGGATAATTTATGATGCAATTCCCTCCTGTGAATGAATTTTTCAGGGACAAAAGTTTTTGTAATAAAGTAAGTTTTCACACTTTTTTTTAAAGGTTCAATTTCTTCCTATGACTAGCCTTTCAAAGTTGTTTGTAATCCCAGTACTTGGGAGGCAGAGGTAAGAGGATCACCATGAGTTCAAGGTCAACCTGAGACTACATAGTGAATTCCAGTCAGCCTGAGCTAGAGCGAGACCCTAACTCAAAAACAACAACAGCAACAATAACAATAATAATAATAAGAATCCAGACAGACAAAACTAACCACTGCATGGTGTCATTTGTATATACCATAGAAAAAGAAAGGGTAAAGGGACAGAAAACAAATCAGGGGACTTCAGGTCAAAATGGCATCTGCCTAACCATGCCTTACCTCACGGGGAAGGAAGGGGAAGACATTTTTAACAGTGTGTAGATTCTAGTAGACCTCCAGTGGAGGGGTGTGGAGGAGCAAAGTAGGTAATCCACTGATTTCCATACTCTTGGGTAGCCCACCAGTTCCCCAGTACCCCCAAGCAGCCATCCGAGTTGCACTGCCAGCCACAGGTTCCTCCTGCACTAACTGCAGGCTTAGTGGACCCAGGCCAGCAGGCTAGCATTCACCCCTCTCTACCTGTACCTAGATTTTCCCACCCCTGCAGAGCTCTACGTGTGAAAGCCATCCCACTCACCACCACTGCCGAGACTCCCCACTCCCCCCACCCTCGTGCTCTGACCCAGGCCAACACAGGCTACTGTTTGCCCCACACCGACCTAGGCTCTCCCGCCACCATGGAGCTCCATGCACGAAAGCCATTCCACCTGCCACAGCCCCTCCCCCCCATGGGTGGACCCAGGCCAATAGGCTAGCATTCTCGGATCTAAGCCTTCTCACCCCCATGGGGCTCCACACATGAAAACCATCCCACTGGCCACTACCACCATGTGGCCAACAGGCTAGCATTCTCTCTGCCCATCCTGACCTTGGCTTTCCCACCCCTGTGGAGCTCCACATATGAAAGCTATCCCACTTGCTACCACCCAGGTCAAGGGTAAAGTACAGCTTCCTCCTAAATCTAACAAGATTCCTTCACTGTGATGGGCAGACCACAATGCAAAGGGAATAACATGAAAAATCAAATGTAAGTAAATCCAACAAGATTGCTCAGTCCCACAATAGATATCTCTAATCAAAACACAGAAGAGACAATAGGATCAGAACCCCAAAATGAAGACATAAGCAATGTAACCCTGGCCAAGAAAACAGCAGAACGTGCAGAAAATCAACAAAGGACCAATAATTGTATGAATGCCATTCTCACTAGATTAGACCTAATAGAAAAGAACCAGGAAGGGCTCCAAAGACAGTTAAATGACCTGAAGGAGAGCAAAAAAAGAGAGGACTTCAATTAGACCTAACAGACATCAGCAGAACATTCTACCCCAAATCCACAGATTACACATTCTTCTCAGCAGCCCATGGAACCTTCTCTAAAATAGATAATATCCTGGGTCATAAAGCCTTCCTCTATATATTTAGGAAGATCGACATGATCTCCTGCATGATATCAGATCACAATGCTGTATCACTAGAAATTAACAACAAAAGATACACTGGGAACCCCACCAGCTCCTGGAAACTGAACAACACACATTTAAAAAATAAATGAGTTATGGATGAAATTAAAAAAATGAAATTGCAAAATTTCTAGAAATGAATTACAATGAGAATACATCATTCCAAAACTTATGGGACGCAATGAAGGTGGTCTTCAGGGGAAAAGTCATAGCACTAAATGCCTTCATAACAAAGATAGAGAGATCCCAAATCAATAACCTAACCATCCACCTAAAGGCATTGGAAAGACAAGAAGAATCAAACCCAAAAAGCTCCAGACAGAAAGAAATAATTAAGAACAGAGCAGAAATTAATGAATTGTAAACTAAGAAAACAATTAAGAAAATTGTTGAAACAAAGAGCTGGTTCTTTGAAAAAATAAGCAAAATTGATAAACCCCTGGCCAATCTGATCAAGTGAAAAAAAAAAAGAGATGCTTCAAATTAACAAAATTAGAAATGAAAAAGGAGAGATCACAACAGATATAAGTGAAATTGGGACAATCATCAGGACATATTTCAAAAACTTCTATTCCACAAAACTGGATAATTTGGAGGAAATGGATGAATTCCTGGACACATACCACCTACCAAATCTAAACTCAAAGCAGATTAATCTCCTAAATAAACCTATCTCACCCATGGAAATTGAAAAGGTAATTAAAAACCTCCCCAAGCCGGGTGTGGCGGTGAATGCCTTTAATCCCAGCACTAGGGAGGCAGAAGTAACTCACTGTGAGTTCGAGGCCAGCCTGAGCTAGGGTGAGACCCTACCTCAACCCCCACCCCAAAAATACCTCCCCCAAAAGAAGAGTCTAGGACTAGATGGCTTCTCATAGATGAATTCTATCCAGTCTTCATGGAAAAACTGAAACCAATCTTTCTCAAACTGTGCCACACAATTGGAGAACAGGGAAAGCTCCCCAACTCCTTCTATGAGGCTAGTATCCCCCTAATACCAAAACCAGGCAGAGATACCACAAGAAAAGAAAACTATAGGTCTATTTCCCTGATGAACTTAGATGCAAAGATCCTGAACAAAATCCTCACAAACCAAATTCAACAACATATGAAAACTTGACCAAGTAGGCTTCGTCCCAAGAACGCAGGGGTGGTTCCACATACAGAAATCTGTCAATACAATTCACCACAAAAATAAGCTTAAACACAAAAAACCACATGATCATTTCAATAGATGCAGAAAAGGCCTTTGACAAAATACAACATCACTTCATGATGAAAACAATGGAGAGAATAGGCATGGACAGTTTATATCTCAACATAATAAAAGCCATATATAAACCTCCTAAAGCCCAAATAATACTTAATGGGAAGAGACTGAAGGAATTTCCACTGAGATCAGGAACAAAACAGGGGTGTCCACTCTCACCTCTGCTCTTCAACATAGTAATGGAAGTCCTAGCTCAAGCAATAAGACAGGAGAAAGAAATAAAAGGGATACAAATTAGAAAGGAAGTAGTTAAGGTAGTCCTATTCACAGACAACATGATTCTATACATAAATGACCTCAGAACCTCCATCTCAAAACTCTTAAAGGTGGGCTGGAGAGATGGCTTAGCGGTTAAGGCGCCTGCCTCCTAAGCCTAAGAACCCGGTTCCAATCTCCAAGGTCCCAAGTTTAGCCAGATGCAAAGTGATGCAAGGGCGCAATGCCGCACTTGACCACAAGAGGGTGCACACATCTGGATTTCATTTACAGCTGCTGAGAGACTGCTGGCGCACCCATCTCTATCTGTCTCCCTCTCCCTCTCTGTCTGTCTCTCTCTGTGTCTCTCTCCAAAAATAAATAAAATAATAATTAAAAAAAAACTCTTAAAGGTGATTAATTCCTCCAGCAAAGTAGCAGGACACAAAATCAATATACAAAAATCAGTAGCCTTTCTATATGCAAAAGACAAAGATACAGATGTATGTGTTTGCTATTTCTTTGTTTTATCTTTCTGTGGGTTCAGTGTGTAAGTGCAGGTACGAGGGCACCACAGCATGCACGTGGACAACCTGGGATGTTAGTCTCCCTGTCTGCCTTGTTGGAGGCAGGGTCTGTTGCTGTTCACCACTGTATGCCAAAGTAGCTAGGATTCTCCTGTCTCCATCTCTGTAAGACCACTGGGATTACAGATGAATGTTAATGTGTCTAACTTTATGTGGGGGCTGGGGACCCAAACTCAGGCGGCCACACTTTCAAGGCAAGTACTTTACCTTCTGAGCCATCTCCTCAGCTCCTGAGCTTGCCGTTTCTCATGGGTGGAGATATGTAAGGGAAAGCTTGAGACAAGGCACTTAGCTGGGTCATTACAAGTAAATGTAGAGATTTAGGCTGAGCCAGAGTGACTTGAGAAAAAACTGACAAAAATAGCCAGTTTCAGTGCTGTGAGCCACTGAAGGGTTTACAGTCTAAACAATAAGTCACTGGAAGGGTGAATGATAGAGAGGTGCAGGTGATTCCCACTGCACCTCCTCCTGTGAAGGAAGATCTCATAGAAAAGGCACTACTTCAGCCACTTCCTCAATGAAGTGAATGAGGTTGTCTGTGGGTGAAAGCCATAGAGGATACGCAGAGGCCCCCAAGTTGAATTCATAGCAACCCTAAAAAGTACAAGGGGCAGGGCTAGAGAGACAGTTCAGTGGTTAAGGCACTTGCCTGTAAATCCTAATGACCTGGGTTCAATTCCCCAGCACCGACATAAGCTAGATACACAAGATGGGCACAATTATCCAGTGTTTGTTTGCAGTGTCTAGAGGCCCAGGTGTGCCCATACACACACACTCTCTCTCTCTCTTTCTCTCTCTCTCCTTGCAAATAAATAAATAATAACAATAATGATAATAATAATAAACACCAGGGGCACTGGCCAGCAATGGATGGATACGAAGGTAGTGGTTCAGATGAAAGGATCAAGCTTGTCCTAGAAATTGGCAACTGTTCTTCTGGGGAATGAGCTATGTATATTTATGTCCTGTAAGAACAGGGGTTGTATGGGACATACCTTGCACACCAATGTTGGAGAATTTGCCTGAGGGTACAAACTGTAAGAGTCCCTGTATGTGGTTAGGAGAAAATGGACCCTGTCACGTTGAGGGATTACTTGTCCACACAAAGGTCTTCAGTGGCCAGGTATGGCCAGTAACAAGGCCGAATGAATCTAGGGGAGTAACTATGAATGATGGAGGGCTACATGAGGTCATGTTCCTATCCATCTGCTGTCATACAATGTGGCTTTTTGGACAGAACATTTGATACAAACTGTGGAGGCTCTTCATGTTGTCATGTTGCCTTGTTCCTTACTAACATGTGTTATTGGTATTATTATCACTCGCTGCCTAGTCATAAGACACATTCACATTTGCTTGGAATAAATAGATGGCTCTAGACCTGCAGAGATCTCATTCACCTTCTCTAAAAAGGTTGCTTATATAGCGCTAATCCTTAGGTGTTTTGTAGATTTGGGAAAGCGTCAGAAGGAACAGAAAAAAAAAACTCAGCTAAAAAGCTTGAGTTAAAAACACATTCTGGGGCTGGAGAGATGGCTTAGTGGTTAAGGCACCTGCCTGCTAAGCCTAAGAACCCGGTTCCAATCTCCAGGTCCCACATTTAGCCAGATGCAGTGATGCAAGGGCGCAATGCCACACTTGCCCACAAGGGGGCACACGCATCTGGATTTCGTTCACAGCAGCTGAGAGACTGCTTGCATGCCCATCTCTATCTGTCTCCCTCTCCCTCTCTCTCCATCTGTCTCTCTCTGTGTCTCTCTCCAAAAATAAAAATAAAAATAAAAAATAAAAAAACACATTCTGCATGGGTGTAATGGGAAATTGCTGGATGCCATAAGGTTGCTAGGTAAAAATCCCAGTGTCGAGGGTGAGCTTCCTACCTATAGGCTGTTGGCTAGGAAGGGTTCTGTACACCTTCCCCAAAACATCACAGACTATAGCCACATCTAGAAATAGGTGATGTGTCATTGTTGCTCAGTATATCTCATGATCAAGTTGCAGGTCATAGAGAAATAAGGCAGGGAATAAACAGGGAGCTCCTTCCTCACTGGTTGGCAGTGCCAGAAGGTGTTTGCAGGCTGATGAGAGAGAACTGCCACAAAAAAATCCTACCTGGCTAGGGACCATGTTATGTTATTCTATCAGCATACTAGGCAAGATGTGCTTGGTGCAATAGTGACACAACTGTATGGGTGCAACCAACTATTTTAGGATTGACTTTAAGGCCTACTTCACAGGAGCATCTCATACTTAGTAATGTAAGTCTGGGTAGGATTATGTGGTTGGAGAGATCATAGAACTCAATGGGAAAGCTACTGCTCTTACTGTTTTGTTAGATGGATATGATGTGCATGTCAAATTGCATTCTAAAAATCTGTGCTTATGCTGGTAGGAGTTCTGTTATTGGATGGAATGGAAGGAAATTACTTTTTATAGTGGGTAATGATTACTGAAGAGACTCATATTGGTTTAAGTGGCTGGGAATGAGGAGTCTACACTACTGTTACAGCATAATAACTCAATGCTCAGGCCTAAATGGAAGACCATAAACCTACATGTAATATCACCCAATTATAAGGCTCAGGAAACACACACACACAAAAGAGGGTGGGAAGAATGTAAGAACCAGAAGAATGATGGAGTGCTGTACAGCCATTTTCTCAGGGCTGGGCACTGAGTCAGAGTAACTGTGATCAGCCATGCAAGACGGTCCCAACATCGAGCCTCTCATCACTGTTCTGGTGGAGAGAGGCGACACTCCTCTTTCATGGAGCTCACAGTGCTCCCTGTGGTCTGTCAGTGCAGTCTCTGCGATAAATGTGCATGCTGTTGTGTCTTCCCAGGAAAATCTCCAGGTTTAACAATCCACTATTCTCAGTTGCTCCTTCCTTCTACAGAGACCCTGTATGAATACCCCAGAGACAAGAGGCACTGAGAAATGGCATTAGAGTCAGAGTACAACCACTACTGCGACATCCAGTTTCTGGTTGTGTGATCAGCTTTTTAAGTCACCAAGGTTCATTGTTAAGCCTTTAGGAGGAGTAATCTAGATACAGCTTCATTTTTAATGTGCTTTTATTTTAGTAACTTGAAAAAGAAAATCAATTCAGGATTTTTCATTTGCATGAAGGCATTGAGTTTGATAAAGTAGCTTAAATTAGCAAAAGAATTGCACACCTGTGCCACATTTTCATATCAACCACCTTAAAGACTCTGAGTCAGGCAAGAATTCATATCCCAAAATGATCTCTTATTTCATCATGCACATTGGTATGAAAGAAACATACCACATTGAAAGAAACAGAAAATAAAAATAAAATAAAATCAACGAGGCTGCATTTAGAGTTTTATGCTTACATCTGATTATGCAGCCACTCCCAGAAGACAAATATATGTCAAGTTAGCAATGAATATGTATCAAGACCCATTTTCAATTCCCCCCTCCTATGTGTAGTCAATGAGAAGACAGGTCATTTCAGACATTCAGCAATATGTCTCAAGTTCTGCGCATTAGAAAACTGTGTGGAAAAAATTTTACCTATAGTTGGGAACATCTATGAGATCCCAAGACCTGGGCTCAAAAAAGCACAAGAAAAATATGAAGAAAGCTATGAAGCTGTAGCTTTAATGTTTAGTAGGAGAACCAGATATGGATAAAGCTCTATACAACATGCAGCAAGATACAATCAATGTTATCATAATATGAAGCCACAAAAGAGGGATCATTTCTGACAAAGAAGGCTTCAGGAAGGAGGTAGAATTTGGTCTGAGGAGCTTTTCAGAGGACAATGATGGAGGTGAACAATCTCTGTGAGTAAGGAAGAATGTGAACAGGAAGGGGCGGTATGTTGCTTGACGATAAATGAGTTGGGTATAATAAGAACTGAAGGGTAGCAGGTGTGAAGGTATCCTGCAGAGACGGCAGAAGACATGCATTCCAAGAGGAGGGTGTGGAGTGCAGGGATAGCAAAATCAGAAACTAACTTTGTAGGAAGGAGAACTATCACACTTCCTGGGAGATGGAGCAAAGGAGTGACAAAGTCAAGGATAGAGCCAGTCGATCCTGGGGAAAAAGCTGTCAGGAAACACAAAGAGCCTTGTGTGCCATGGATGTCCACTAAAAAGTAATTTGGGGGGCTAGAGGGATGCCTTAGTGGTTAAGGCGCTTGCCTGCAAAGCCAAAGGACCCAGGTTTGATTTCCCAGGAGCCACGTTAGCCAGATGCACAAGGGGGCACACGCATCTGGAGTTCGTTTGCAGTGGCTAGAGGCCCTGGTGCTCCCATTCTCTCTCTTTCTTTGTCTGTCAAATAAATAAATGAATAAAAATAAAATAAATTAAAAAAACTATTTTTTGCTTGCTAATAGGACCCTGGCATTGTTTGGGTAGCTGTGTGTCTAACTTTAGGAGAAGAATTATTTGTGGTTTAAAACAGAAGTTTGCAAAATCTAGTCAATAGGCTCTTGTGAGTAGATGACATTTTCCCAGGAAGTCTGCAGTAAATAATTTTTTGTGGAAATATATTATTGTCTTCTTCACTGTAGCAAAAAACCAACTGTGGGCAAAACTGAGGGAGCTTTACAATGATCAAGGCAGGAGAACCAAATTATATCAGGATCCCTATCTTCTTTATCACTCATACTGCCTTAAAGAAGTATCCTTGATGATGAAGCAGCAAACATGACTAATGATAAGGTATTTTGGTTCAGTCTTCACTGTTGGGCATTACTGATAACAACAGTGGTGATGGGCTGGAGAGATGGCTTAGGGGTTGAGGCACCTGCCTGCAAAGCCTAAGGACCCATGTTCAACTCCTCAGATCCCACGTAAGCCAAATGCACAAGGTGATGCATGTGCAAGGTGGCACACATGTCTGGAGTTTGATTACAGTGGCTGGAGGCCCAGGCATGCCAATTCTCCCTCTCTCTCTCTTTCTCTCTCTCATCAAAAAAAGGCCAGTCTGTTGGGCTTGCCTCAAAAAAAAAAAAGTGGTAATATAGATGAACATGATTTTTGGATCACAAAATAAAATATGACATTAAATATCTGTATAACACATTAAACTAGTTGCATCTAATGACTCGTACATGATATCACAAGATTAAAATGGTAAAAGATTCCAATCAAGTCTGATAGAACAAAGCATGAAAGTGTTTATTGATACAGGTTCATATTCTACACTGAAATTTAACACTTCAAAAATTACAACATTGTGAGTATGGGTATAATAGCAAAGAATACTCACAAGTATCTGGAAAATGCTATTAAATATTCTGAGGCTGAATTCTTGTCTGTCACTTCAGTCAAATCATTATCCAGCAAGTTTGATGACAAAAGCATATATAAGAGGCTAAGTGCCTGCTATTAAACCAAACACTGAAAAAATTTAACAAAACATTGTATATGTGATTCTTTTACTAATTATTTGGGGGGTGGTGAAAAAAGACAGCAAAATATTTTGATGTTAATATGTATCTTAGTATCTTTAATACATGAATACATATTTTAATAATTAATGCTTTCTTTTTGACATTTGTTGAGTATGCTTGTTTGTTTAGAATACTGAAGCTTAAATCAGTGCCTTGTACATACTAAGCATATACCCTACCACTGAGCTATAGCCCAAGCCCCTTGTGCTGAAAATTTGAATGAGAGAAATCAGTTTTCTAAACCAGTTAAGGCAATTTGCCATCATTAATTCTGATGTTCAGCATGCTGGGGTTGAAAAACACCTAGGAGATTTAGTAAAGCGCCCCTCCGGATATGTCTGTGAGTAGAGTCCTTTCTAGGGATGCTTAGATCACAGGTGGTCAGTGATTTAATCCAGTGCAGGATTCAAAATGTAAAGAGACTCTTGGGAGGTGGTAGGTGTGAGGAAGGCAAGGCCTATTTCAAAGAAGTAGGTGATTGGGGGGGTGGTGTATCATTGAAGAGCTTATCTTCTTCTGGTTCCTTCTGTCTTCATTGTTTCCTAGATGCCTTGAGTCGAGCATCTCTGATCCACCATGATTTAAGAAACTTCTGAAGGTGTAAGCAATGCAACTCCTTTCTCTCCTTATGTCAGGCGTTCTGTCATAGGACATAACACCTAAGTCTCTTGTTCCTTGCCAGATAATCACTTTCCTACTTTCCCTTGGAGTTGGAGATGATGGTATGGCTAATTCTAAACAGTTTGAAAAGGAAGTTGCTAGAGAGTTCTAGAAAGTAGTTTCTTCCTGGGAACAAGAGAAGAGTGTATGAAAAAGTTGCTTTGGCTATACTCCCCCTTTTGCATCCTGAATGCTTCTGTGCAAAGGTGTGATGTTTGGATCTCTAGAGCCCTCCCTTGATACATGGCTAGTTAGTTCACTGATGTTAGCAGGGGGAAAAATCCATGAAATGAAAGTGTGTTTTTCAGGACACCACTGAGCTCCAGCAGGCCTGTTTCAAGATTTTATATAAATAAGACCATAAATCCTTTCACCAGTCTTAACCAGGTTTAAAAATTATCCCTAACACAGTTCTTCCTAGAGCTATCATGATGATCCAATATATAGATAATATACTTGATACAGTACTTGACCTGTAATAAGCACTCAATAAAAGTGGATGATTACTGTAGGCTTGTTGTGAAGATTAAAATAATATAAAACATGCACTGAGCCGAGCATAAAAAACATTTAGTGTGAAATCTTTTCCAATACTATGCACATTTAGAATTGCCACCAACACACATGTAAGCTCTTTGGGTCTCCTTATTCTCTGCCTAGATGAAATAGATGGATAAGTGACAGTTTACTATTATTGTAGCCAGTAGGAAGTGAATAATTTTGGATGCCAAAGGAGAACCTCTAATCCACATTAAACTTTATTTGCACTTGTCATATCCAAAAGGCAAGAAGCTTCCAAACCACACAAATGATCTACACTTTCAGCAAGAACACAGTAGCTTTCCATCTGCAACATCACTGTTCTGTTCAATAATCAGACACTTAGCATGCACACACGGAATTCTAACCATGGGGTAATGTAGAAGTCAAACAGTCCACGACTTGAAATAATTACCTCCACACATCAAAAACTAAAGAAGGGGGGCTGGAGAGATGGCTTAGTGGTTAAGCCCTTGCCTATGAAGCCTAAGGACCCTGGTTCAAGGCTCAGTTCCCCAGTACCCACATAAGCCAGATGCACACGGTGGCGCATGCATCCGGAGTTTGTTTGCAGTGTCTGGAGGCCCTAGTGCACCCATTCTCTCTCTCTCTCTCAACCTCTCTCTCCCTCTCCCTCTTTCTCTCTCTGTCACTCTCATATAAATAAAAATAAACTATATACATATATATATATTTTTTTTCAAGGTAGGGTCTCACTCTGGTCCAGGCTGACCTGGAATTAATTATGTAGTCTCAGAGTGGCCTCGAACTCTCAGTGATCCTCCCACCTCTGCCTCCCAAGTGCTGGGATTAAAGGAGTGTGCCACCTCGCCCAGCTACAAATTTTTTTTTTTTTTTTTTTTTTTAGGGTTTTTTTGGTCCAGGCTGACCTGGAATTTATGTAGTCTCAGGGTGGACTTGAAGGGTCCTCCACCTCTGCCTCCCCAGTGCTGGGATTGACCTGGCCACTTACAGCTTCAGGTTGCTGAGATGAACTCAGACCAGGCACAGTTATGGAGGAAGGGGATTATTTTGAAGCTTACAGATCCAGGGAAGTTCCATAATGGCAAGAGAAGCAGCCTGCTCTTCACAGGACCAGGCAAGAGAGCAAAAGCCAACCAGCCACCACAGCACACAGAGCAAAACTACAGCCACAAGGTCACACAGCACACTTCAGGAACTCCCTAGGCACATTTGCATATCTTTACAATGGACTCTCAAACCATCACCACACCTTAAGACTGGGATGACCTTGCCTCTAGCAAGGTGATTGCAGATGCAAACTATAAAATAATAAAACACTGAATATATTGGGGACATATATTTTACAGCCAAACTAGCGAAAAAAATATTTTTAAAAAACTAAAAAAGGGGAGAAAACAAAGTGTCAGGTGCCCAGGTTAGTACTAGTTGAAGTGAAAGGGCACTAAATGATCTGAGACCCTAGAGTGATTTGACAGGTAGTTAAGCACAGACAGTGTGCCTCGATCCAAATCATGCCCTTCATCATGGAATAGCTGTGTGGCTTCAGGAAAAATTATTTAGCTTCTATGAGCCTCAATTACCAACTCACTCAGCTGAGGCTAGGACTTGTGTTGACCTCAGAGGATAGTAGAGAACAGTGAGACAAAGTGCCTGAAACAGCACTTTCTGAACACTCAATAAACATCAGGTATCTTAAATTGAGTGGAGAAAAGTGGAAATATTTTTTCACCTTTTTACACTGTTAAAATATTAGCTCATATATGACTCAACATTACTCCACCAACACGTATAACTACCTGTCATACTCTTTGACCCGATCATTCTTGTCTTAAAAAAATTAAAAAGAGAGAGAAAGGAGAGAGCAAGAAGGGAGAAGTAAAATGCAGAATAGCTTCTATCCACAAAGTATTGTCTGTCTCATGCCCTATGTCACTGCTTCCCCAAAGACAGTCACCTGTGATGTATAGCAATACACAGTACTTAACAGATCAAGAGATTTGATATGGGCTTTTAGTAATAAATCCATGATCCAAGAAGGAGGAATTTTCTACAACCCTTTCTCCCCAAAGAGCTATTAATAAAAAGTAACTCAGAGGATATAGTTCCACTAAACCAAGATTCCTGGGATGTAAACCCTTACTTGAGTCTTGCTGAGCCCTTTATCCCCACTGAAAAGGTCTGGAGAGATTGATGAATCCTGCCAAGAGACTGTCAGACACTTTGCCTTGTGCCATTATGTACATTTCATCCGTAGTAAACTTTAATGTGGGTATCTTTCAGCCCCTACCTGGAAATGCACAAGTACAGAGGAGGCCTTTCAATTTAATAGCCCTGCAATTTGAGTCCTCTTTCTGTGTCAGTCGTGAGGCTAGTGGGTACGGTGACAGACATCCACCTCTCATCATATTGGATGCCCCCACCCAAACCCAAGCCTGACAAGTCCTGTAAACTCAGCCCCCAGAGTCAGACGTTAGAAAGCTGATGCTGACAGAAATGGCCCCCGATTGACAGGGATTTTGGAAACCCTACATCAAGAAGAAGCAATTCCAAGGAAATGTTGAACTCTCCTGAACTGAAGTTACAGCTAGCGATCATCTTACAGCTTGCGTGGAATATAATGATCATGAGGTTTTATATCCCAGCCATGGCTAGCAATTCTGAAAGTACTAGCATCTCATTATGTAGCTAAGGGAACCTATGTGTTTATGCCAGAAGGCCTATCCAGATAGAGGAATTAAAAACAATAAAATACCTTACAATCAAAACCTGAGAGCTCACTCAGCCCTCTGGTATCTTGGACAATTTATCTCTAATAAAACAAACAAAATCATTCTTATTGTCTCCTGGAAATTAGGTTTTGAGAAAGACACACGCAAATGATCTTCAAAGTTGTGAATGAAACTCAAAACATACTTGTGATTGTTACTAACAAGTCCCTCAGCATCTTCATACAAAGCAGATATAAACTCTTCCTGGCTCGCCTTGTCGTGTGTTTAGAAGTAGAGAAAGCACTTCAGCCCAGGCTGCTTAAATTGTCAGTCTCATTTAGGAAATGGTGACAGGTAGAGGTGCTGTTAATTGAGTCCACCTTGAATTATTCACTTGTCGCCTGGGGCAGAGGGGAGGGGACACATTTATGTCCCTTCTACTGGTTCCATGAGATGCAGTCACAGCCATACAAGCGGAGACTAATCATGTATGTCTCCAGAAGCAAAAGGAGATGGCCTCACTGTCCCCCGGATATGAATGTACAGTTTTCCCCTAGGCCAAAAGAAATTGCTCCCTAGACAGACATGACACCTGGGAGAATCCTTGGGAAATCATGCTTTGTTCATTCAGAATCTATACATTACCAAGGGGAAAACTTTCTTCCCAAGCCTAGACCTGGGGAAGGGCATATGCTACCGTTCTTCAAGCCTTAAAATCAAATGTAAAAGAAAACAATTTACTTCAAGTAAATTTTAAAGTCAAAATAAATTTGAAAAACATCAGAAATCCAGAGCATTACCCATGACTAAAAATTGTCCTTCTTATGTGCATAAACTGCTCTCTCCATTTATTGGCATGGATATAATAAAACTCTTACCCTCCATGGATTCTGCAGAGTTGGGAACCTTTGGCATTGGAAGAGAGGAACAGACATGAGAGTCACAAATGTCGCTGGAGAACATGCTGTTAACTCTGCCCAGCTCAGTGATCTCAACAGTTGAAGAGGGAAGGCATGCTTTTGCCCTATCATAAAATGGGAAATGAATTCATACATTTATAAATAAATGATCTGACTCTAATTGGCAAAGCTAAGCGCTCTCTGAGTGGTAAGATTTCTTGTTAACAAGCTATAGCGTTTGACACCAGTGATATGAGGACCTCCAAAGGGAAATTACAAGTCTGTCTCTATTTAGTAATCGAACCTAAAAACTTTCCTCTAAGACGTGAACATTGTGGATGGACAAACACAAACAGTACAATAAAGGTTTCTGAGCCCAGATAAAGTAGTACGTAACAAAAACATTCTCAAGGAAGAGAGAAAATCATGGATTAAAAAAAACTTTAAAAAAATTAATTAATTAATGCACGTGTATATGAGTGTAGGTATATGTATGGGCAGGCTAGGGTCTTGCTGCTGTTGGAAATAAATGCCAAACACTTTTGCCACTTTTTCATCTGGATTTCTATGGGTACTTAGGAATTAAACCAAGGCAGACAGGCTTTGCAAGCAAGGATGCATGTTTTTGAGAAATGACTCATGTCTAGAACAGGAGTGGGAAATATTTAAAAGGAATGTAGAGAATTTTATAGTAACAAAAATGAAGAAGTGCTGGAAAAGGGCAGATGCAAAATGCCTGCCAAGTCAGGACTTAATCAAAGAGACAAAGTGGTCGGCTGAAAATGTTCCCAACAGCCCAACCTAGAACACTTTAGGCAAGAAAATAAAGTGCTACTGGATTATAATTCAAGGTAGAAAATAAATATCTCTGTGTTTACACTGATATAAATAAGTACTTGAAGTGCTGGGAAGATGGCTCTGTGGCTAAATGTGTTTGCTTGCAAAGTCTGCCAGCCCAGGTTCAATTCCCCAGCACCCATGTAAAGCCAGACACAAAAAGTGGCTCAAGCATCTGCCATTCCTGGTGTCTGCACATGCACATGCACACACACACACACACACACACACACACACACACACACACAGAGGCAAATAAATAAAATATTAAAAATTAATAAATAGTTGAGTAAACAAATAAATAAGGGGGAGAATTACCAATAAAAAAAGAAGCATTCTGATATATTGAGTCTTTCACTAACTTTTGATTGACAATTTCATAGACATAATTTGATCATAAACCCCTCTCTAATTTTTGTACCCCTCCTCATTGCCTTTCCACTGAAACTCCTTTTTTTCCAAGTAGTCCTTCTATTCTAATGTCTTTTGTCCAACCTCCATCATCCGTGACAGCATGTTGATGGGCCCAATATTGTACAGACCTTATGCCAGTAATAACAGCTGCTGTGAGATCGTGGATGTGTCTACAAGGCAACATTGCAAAGCACTCATCCTGTGGCTCTTACATTCTTTCTACCATCTCTTCCACAATGGCTCAGGGACAATCTCCAGTCCTTTGAGTGTAATGTCTTGAAAGTCAACCCACTGGACATCTAATGAACTGGGGGAAAACATGCTTTGGTTCATAATGACTCTGCTTCCTAGACCCACCTCTGTCTCTGTCCTTGGGTACAGCAGCATTAAATGAGGGTGCTTTTTTTTTTCATCAGTCGGATCCCTCACTCTATTTGCATTTGGATTAAGATATCCAATTTGATCTGATTTGGTTTGGTTAGGAAGAATATTGGATTCTGATCATTCAGATATACACACACACTAGTTATGGACATACTCAGTGTGGTAAGGGTGTTTTGTCAAGGTTGTCTTTCTTCTTTGTGGATGGCAAGGGGACAGGCCTGGGTGTGATACTGCACACTCTCACCTCTAAGCCTCCTTATCTGTCATCTCTCAGCACAGGGTCTCTTCACCCAGCATGTATGGCTCCTCTGTGACCCAGGAGTGATTCTGGGCACTGAGGGTACAAGCAAGGACAAAGCAGGTGACCTCACAGCGGTCTCTCACTCTGGAGGGAAAAGTGGGCAACATGCTGCCACTCCATCAGTCACTGACCATCAGCCGTTTGTCTCCCATCGGCTTCCAAGCTTACCTGATTCCAGACTCATCTTCCTCTGCAACCACTAAACACATCCTATTAGTTCATTTCTCAGATTCCAGAGGAAGAGCTTTTGTGCTTTCTTTGTAATCAGTTTGGGTTGGCAACTTGTTTTCTCACTGGAAGCGCAAGAAAGAGCTATTAGATTCAAATTTTAATTTTGTTACTTTTACAGGTGAGAAAGTTGAAGTGTGCTGAGGTTAAAAACAACACAGGCAAAATGTAGCCTCAACCAACTTTGTTCCCTTCTATCATCCCTATAGTACCCACTATATTGTGTGTGTATATATAGTGTGTTTATATATATGTATTCATACATATGAATATATGCAAATATATTTAGTAATATTTATGTCTATCTATAAAGCCTACAAAATAACTATTAAGTTATGTGTAATATAAAATATATAAATATGTTGAAATAAAAATATCTTATCAAAATGTTTATGGATGTAACACCTGCAAACGCCTGCCCTCATTCTAATAGTACACATGATACCTGTGTGGACATTCTATCTCTGAAGAGCACTAGGGAAGCCCACCACCTTCTTCCTTCACTACTCATTCTACTACTGCTTGGCTCACACCCCACAGAACTTCGGCTGCATTCTGCCAACCAGTAAAGTAGTGAGGGGTTAGGCTGTGAATGAAAGCTAAGGATAAGAGACTCCTCAGACCATGAACACAGTCTTTTGAGGTGGTCCCTTATAAAATATTGCGACGCTGTGCAGCAGAAGGGGAGCCCATGTAGCCACCGGCATGTTACCTATGTTCCAGTAAATACCACCCCTTCACACGTTCATGGAAATAACCTTTATTAAACTCACTGGGACCCAAAAAGAAGAAAAGAACAAGAAGACATCAAAGTAGAAGATGGACTGGTTTGGAAGAAGGAGATTAGCAGAAGCAGGAGGGGGACAAGAGAAGGTAATGGCAGTGAATATGATCCAAAGACATTATGCATGTCAAAAATAAAACCAATAAAATGAAATATTGTGACATTGCTTCCATGGCAGAAGTCTTCCCTTTGATTGCTACTAATTCAATTATTTCACCATGTTTTACAGCAGCAAGCAAATGCATCAGCTAACAAGAGGAAACACTGTGAAGCACTCAGAAATGTCTCACCTTGCAATGCTTTAATCAATTACAGCACTGATGGCTGGCATCCTTGGCAAGGCCCTGGCACCTCTGACCTCTGGTCCTGTTAATACCTGATGCTATTTTATCTCAGAATCTAATTTGGGTTTGTCAGTAATTAAAATGCATGAAGCTAGGTCCACTATTAACCTCGGGTCTCCCTTTCTGGATTTTGAATCTCTCTTGTGAAATGCTCTTTATCTCAGTGAAATGTCAATGGCTATTTGAATATTTAGGTGTGCATAGACTCACCAACAGAAAGAAAAGATGGCACACGGTATAGCCCCATTTTAGAGATGAAGACAAAGTAAAAGCCAGTCAGTCAGCTAACAAACCTTTCCTGAGCTCCCATACAACTGTCACAGTGACTTTTCCTGATAAAATAGACATTATAAAGGAATGGATTAACTTCAGGCATGTCTAAACAATGTTGTACATCATTAGAAGTGGTAGCTGTGGTTTGTGATAGTGTGAAATGAATTGAAGATACAAATTACATAACCTGCTTTTAAGCTGAAGTTTCATGTTCCATGGCAGTACCTGGGATCAAACATCTAAAAAGAGGTAGAAAGTTTAATCAATAAACAATTACTCTGTTTTTAATATTTTATTTATTTATTTATTTATTTTTGAGGCAAGCCCAACAGACTGCTTTTTTTAATGCGAGAGAGAGAGAGAGAGAGAATGGGCACACCAGGGCCTCCAGCCACTGCAATCAAACTCCAGATGTGTACACCCCTTGTGCGTTTGTGTGACCTTGCATGTTTGCATCACTGTGTACCTGGCTTACATGGGACCTGGAGAGTTGAATATGAGTCCTTAGGGTTTATAGGCAAGCACCTTAACTGCTAAGCCACCTCTCCAGCCCTTTATTTTTTATTATTTATTTATTTGAGAGAGAGAAAGAGATAATGAGCATGCTAGGGCCTCCAGCCACGGCAGACAAACTTCAGACTCATGTGCCACCATGTGCATCTGGCTTATGTGGGTTCTGGGGAATTGAACCTGAGTCCTTAGGCTTTGCAGGCAAGCGCCCTAACTGCTAAGCCATCTCTCCAGCCCTAATTTCTCTGTTTTTAACTGTGTGCCATGTTGAGTGTCATGCTGAGATCTTTTCCTCCCTAGGATGGGAGTCATCCCTTCTGCAGCATATCCACACTAGCTGCCTATTAATCACCTGGTGGCCATCTAGCTCATCAGAATGATGGTCCTGATACTGCATAACTGTGTTCATGGAACTTTGACTTCTGTAATAGTATAAACCTTAAGAGTAGCTCTACTGGCAACTATAGCAGAGATGATGGTTAGAATTGTTTGTTTTTTAAAAGATTTTATTCATTTATTTATGAGAGAGAGAGAGAGAGAATGGGCACACCAAGGACCTATAGCCACTGCAAATAAACTGCAGATTCATGCACCACTTTGTGCCTCTGGCTTATGTGGGTACTGAGGAATCAAACCTGGTTCCTTAGGGTTCTTAGACAAGCACCTCAATAGCTGAGCCACCCCACCAGCCTCAGGATAGTTTTATTTTATTATTAGTTATTGTTCTTCATCTCTTTCTGTGCCAAACTCATTAATTTATCCTAGGTAAATATGTGTAGGAAAAATAGCACGGCATTCACAGCATTTGGTTCTCTTCTTGGTTTTGGGTACCTACTAGAAGTCTTGAAATCAGTGTACCATGAATAAGCAGATGACCGTGTATATAAATGGGTGTGTATGATGTTATCCCACATTAACAATGAACGGCTAGAAGAAAAATATGCCAATGTAGTGATACCTCAGAGTGTTAGGTTTTTGTTTGTATTTCTTAGATTATTTTCAAATTGGTAAGCTTTCTACCAAGAGGAAACAAAACCAAGCCTGAAAAGGCCTTTAATTTTGTGACAGGTTCTTACTATGAAACACACCTGGCCTGGAACTCGTGATCCATTTAATCCTCAGCCTCCCCAGTACTGAGCGGACAGATGTGAACCATGATACTCAGCAAAATAAAATAAAATAAATAAATAAAAATAATTTAAAAGGGGGCTGGAGAGATGGCTTAGCAGTTAAGGTGCTTGCTAGACCCAGCTAGATTCCCCCGTACCCATGTAAGCCAGATGCACAAGGTGGCACACATGTCTGGAGTTAGTTTGCAATGTCTAGATATCCTGGTGCACCCATTCTCTCTCTCTCTTTATGTCTCTCTCTCTCTCTCTCTCTCTCTCTCTCTCTCTATATATATATATATATATATATATATATATATATATATAAAATAAATCAATAAAATATTTTTTAAATTAAATAAAATCCATTTATGTTTTTAAAAGGAAGAAAATAACAAAATTCTTGATGATAATCATAGTACCACACATTCATCTTCTCCCCCCTCAGTGCATCAGGACTATGTGGTCTCAATGTCACTGCCACCATTCTCCCACTGGAGATCGGGCCATGCACCTGCCAGCAGTTGAGATGCTCCACTGCTCCTCTCTGCACCACAGCTGGGGCCTGGCTAGAAAGCAAGCTGTTGCCTTGCCTCCTGTTTGCTCCAGCTGGGCATGACTCGACTCTGTGCTCCTCTCCCCAGTCAGAGGGCACTGGTGATACACAGGATGGAACCTAACGGATACAACAAACCAGGAAATGTTTCCTCACAAAGCTGGAGAGGTAGCATTAATTAATTACGTCTTTTCACATGGGATCATATGATATCTATTGCTGGAGTAATTAAGAATAAAGAATAAACTAATTAGATGTGTACTTTGAAAATGCTCAGAAATTACCAACTGCCCACATTTTACCACCAGCAGCCATTTAGAAGAAATGAAATCAGCTGAGACATCATGTAACAGAAGTTTGAGTGTACTAAAAGGAAGTCTCTACATTTGTATTCTGTGTGAAAATTCAACATGCAGTAGCTTATCAAATGCTATCCTTTGAGAAAATCATTTCACGGGAGCTCAGCAGTTAGAGGCACTTGCTTACAATGCCTGGCAGCCTGGGTTCAAGTCCCACATAAAGCCAGATAGATACACAAAGTGGCACATGCATCTGGAGTTTGTCTGCAGTGGCAAGAGGCCCAGGTGTGCCCTTTTCTCTTATTTTCCACTTCTCTCTGTATATCTCAAATAAATAAATAAATTTTTTTTAAAAAATGAAAACCATTTCAACTTTTTACAAGTTAGCAAGTAGGCTTGACTTTTCTGTTTCTCGTGCATTTTTTACAGATCCTCTCAACTGTGTCTTTTTCATCAACACTTTCAGTTTCAAGAACTAGGGAAGAGCAGGCAGAGCTGCACACACCTGCAATCCTGGACTCAGAAAAGTGATACAGGAGGATTGGTTGCTCAAGACCAACGTGTGCTACATAGTAAGACCTCATGACTACATTCAAAAAGAAAGAAAAGGGCTGGAGAGATGGCCCATTGTTTTCCCTGCCATCGTGGAGCTTTCCCCTAGAGCCTGTAAGCCAAAACAAACCTTTTTTTTTCCCATAAGCTGCTCTTGGTTGGTGATTTCTGCCAGCAATGTGAACCTGACTGCAACAGTAAAGTAGTACCAGGAGGGCGTTCCTGCTAGACACCTGACTGTGTGGCTTTGGCCTTTTGGAGACAGTTTTGAAGAGGAATGGAGAAGGATTTGAAACCTTGGCCTAAGAGATGCCTTGCAGTGCTGTAAGTACAGCTTGATGGACTATTCTGGTCACAGTTGAAAGACCTGAATGTAGTAAGAACTATGGACTGTGAGGTTTGGCTTATGAGGGTGAGAAAGAGCTTTGCCTGGACTGGGCTGGAAGCTGTTTGAGAGGCTTGCTGCTGTTGCCCCTGTCCTGAGAAGTTGCGCAAGGTTGCCTTGCGTAGAAATGGACTGGTGTGAGCAGAGGGATATGGCACAGAAAAAATGAAATCTTTGGGCCTAAACTGCTGCCTGTTCACCTGAAAATTGTTTGAGAGATTATGACTATTGAGATTGGGCCAGCTGACCTGCACTGGGGCAACAGGAAGAATGTAGACTCTTTTGAAGGGGCCTGAATGCTGAGTGTCCTGTTCTTCAAAGTCTGCTTTATCCCCCCTCCATTAACAAATTGGCACTCTACCTGGTGTTATGGAGTATAAGAAATGAAGGAAAAAGAGGGTCATTGAGTTTACAAAGCACTCTTGTGTTTTGGAAATGGCCATGGGCAGTGTGAAGCAGGTTTGCTGGATGCCTGCATGGAGATCCCATGGGGCCATGAGGATGGACTGTGGGTTGCAGTGGACCCAGTGGAGATGCCAGGACCATGAGATGGCTGCTGAGGAAAGCTGCCGGCCCTGGATGAAGTTTTCCAGGACTGTGAGTAGCCTAACTGAAGGGGCAGAATTGGAACTCCAGAGACTTGTTGCTGGTTAGAATTATCGGACTTGAAGATTTATCATTGACTAGAGTTGTTGGAATTGGAGCTACATGGTTTGATGTTTGCCCTGTTTAAATCTTGTATTGGTTGAATATTTCTTTGCTTTGCCCAATGTCATCCTTTGCAGTGTGAATGTTCATTCTGTGTCATTATGGGTTTGGGATTTTTTTTTTTTTTTTTTTTTTTGGTATCATGGCTCAGTTAAAAGACCTTGGATTATGGGGATGTATGAACATCATTGGAATTGATAAAAACTATGGGGACTTTTAAAGTTGCCTGAATCCATTGAATTTTACATCATGTATGGTTATCAGTTTATGGGGGCCAGGGGTGGAATGTGGTTGTTTGATTCAGATGTCCCCCATAAACTTAAGTGTTCTGAATGCTAGTCTCCCCAGCTGATGGCAATTGGAAATTAAAGACTCCTGGGGGCGGGCTTATGGGTATTATAGCCAGCTTCCCCTTGCCAGTGTTTGGCACACTCCCCTGTTGCTATGGTCCACGTGATGTTGGTCGGGTGGGGGGGTGATGTCGACCCTCTGCTCATGCCATCATTTTCCCTGCCATCATGGAGCTTCCCCCTCGAGCCTATAAGCCAAAACAAACCTCTTTTTTTTTTTTTCACCCCCACAAGCTGCTCTTGGTTGGGTGATTTCTACCAGCAGTGTGAACCTGACTGCAACACATGGCAAACTAAAACGAGATAGACAGTAGAAATAGGTTTTTAAAAGGTCACTATTGTTGAGGTGAGCTTGGTGGCCCATACCTGCACTCCTAGCATGAAGGTAGAGGAGGTAGTTCATGAGTTCAAGGCCAGTCTGTGTTACACAGTGAGGTCAAGTTCAGCTTGAGGTACAAACAGAGACTTTGTTTCCAAAAAATAATGAAGAAAAGAAAAATTTGAAAAAGTTAGTAATATTTATTCAAAGAAATATAAGATTGGACAAATAAAACCCAAATATTTAATATTTGCAGAGATGGAACTGAAGAAAATTTATACCAAAAGATTAAGAATAAGATGATAAAAGTAAAACATTTACAAATATTGATCTGCCCATTGTTGGGTAGATGTATAATATACCCCGTATATTTTTGTTATATGGTATTTACATTGTCATTATAATAGCCTTCTTAATTATGCCATTTCCTTAATGTATGCTTTATTTAGAATATGTATCTTAGATATAGGCACTTATGGTTAATATGTATATGTGGAAATGGATATTTTTATCTGTTTGGAAGACTTGGTTTTCCTATCTAGATAAATATATAACCCTGTCATTAAGTACAGTGCAGTGACTTTCTGAATGCAGTCACTTGAATAAGAACTATGTGCCTTTCATTAATTCATCAATTGTGTTATTCATATCTTACCTTTCCCTTGTTGTTGTATTTGGCCATTTTGCTCTATTAATTACTAAAGGAGGTGTGTTAAACTCTTCTGCTCTAGGAAAGAAAGACTGTTGCTGTACAGATATGCACATTGGGCTCATACAGTTTTAGTCTTCCTGATGATTGTTTCTCTTTCACTATGCAATGCCATGCTTTATCTTTTTAATTATCTCTTGCTTTAAATACTATATTATTGCAATAATATTATTATTATTTTCATAAGAATTTTAAAGTTAACTTTTCTGAAGAGTCCAACTGGGATTTGATATTGTTCTAAATCTGCAAACAATTTGGGGTTTTTCATCATCTTAATAATACTATTGTTTCCATGAATATGAGATATATTTCTTTTTTGTTTAGGTATTTCATTAGTTCCCATAATGGTTATGGCTTCTGGGGTAAAATTTTTGTGATTCTGTTTGTTCTGTTTATTCCTAAGGATTTTATTCTTTGTGACATATCATGAATGAAACTGTTTACTTTTCTACATTGCTTTTCATTGAACTCAGTTTTAAGTCCTAAGAATTTCTTACTGAGTTTCATAGGTTTTCAATATTTGTGTGGTCATGTGTTGAAGAGTCAATCTCCAAGGTGACTACATCTGGAAAAAGAATAACTAGCTTAAAGGAGGTTGAGGTAAGACTTGAGGGCAACGGAGATCCTTTCTCAGCTCTCTGTGGGCTTAACTTGGGGGCTCGAGATGCTGGAAATACCAACAGCCACCAAGTTCACACCCTGAGTCAATGGCACTGGAGTTCTGTCATATGTCGAAAAGAACTTGAGGAATGTGGACAAGAGGTGAATGAGTGAAAGTAGATTTATTAAGGAAATAGAAAAATGGATGCTCAAGTTGGAGGAACAAGGGAGAAAGAGATGCTAGACTTACTGTTTAGTGGTCTATGAGAGGATTTATGGCAGGAACTGGATTTAGACTTAGGCAATCTCTACCACAGCTGTTGGTTTTCCCCTGGCATCAAGAGCTTACATTGAGAGACTTACAATGCCTATGCCCAACAAAAATGAGACTGAACGTGGCTGACCAGATCAGGAGGATGATCATGTGTTGTGGTCATCTTGGACATCCCCTCTCTCAAGTGGTTGTACTCATTATGAAGGTTATTGCCTGAGTCATTTTCTCTTTACGTCCTTGAGCTCCCTGGGGGTTATGTGATTGGTTTGTCATTCACCATAGAGCCTGCCAGCCCTTACTACCTAGAGGAACTGACTACTACCTCAAGATCCTAAGAGTCTCAGTGTCTCTCTCTTTCTCCCTCCCTCTTTCTCTCTCTCTCTCTCTCCTTTCTCTGCTATGAGAGATGCAAGAAGGAGGAAGTATCTGAAGGGTTAATAGCCTTCCTTGAAAACTAAAAGGAATGAAAGAGTTAATGGCTATCCCTAAGACCAACAAGCCATAAAACTTCAGAAGTATGGCCTTGACAGGCCTGTCTATTCCCAAATGATAAACTAAACTTCCTTAGCTCAATAAGAACATTAAAATCAAAATACCAACTTCAGGCCTTACAGTATCTGTCAGCTAAGAAAAGGTCCTCACCAGAAAATCTTACTGCAAACTGACTCTGTCAGATGGTGATTGGACACTCCTAACCTCCTGAGCTGTGAGAAAATTTCAGTTGTTTCAGCCAACCCTTCAGTGACAGTTTAGCCCATTGACTTGAACAAACGAATATAGATGTTGGTACTGAGAAGCAGAGAAGTGGAGACTGTTGTTACGAATACCTTGAAGTGTTGGCCTGTGTGGGAGTTAACTAGCAGGTAGACGCTAGAAGGATTTTCTTGAGTACATGCTAGAAGAAGCATCTGAACTTCTGTACAGTAGCATGGCAAACAAACAGGTATTAAGTCAATCCTGCAAAGGGCACAGAAAGAAAGGACTGGAGACTAAGCTCCTATCTTTTCAGAGAATTCACAACTCACCATAAACAGAACACTGACAGGAATAGGGACACTGAGAGCCATTCTGGTGAGATCTCAGCCCAAAAAGAATAGACCAGAAGAATGAGTTATTGTAATACAAGGCAAACCAATTCTTGTTAGAAAGTTGCAAAGAAATTCCATTTTGAAGAACACAGAAATTTTGAATGATGAAGTCACGTGTTTAGCTAAAGAGATTTCTGAGCAAAATATTGAAGGTGTGCCATAAGTACTTCCTACATCTTATAGTAAAATGTGTGAGGAGAGAGATAAATTGAAGAGGGAATTTTTTACTCAAAAAAAAAAAAGAAAGAAAAGAACTCAAGCTTGAAGATTTAGGAAATGTTCACCAAAGCTGTATGTATTTCAAAGCAAGGCAAAGTTTGTTTGGAAGGCAGTATTAGTGTGTGGCTAAAAAAGTACTTGATAAGTAGACCAGTATGTGTGGAGTGTGAAGGTAAGAGATGCCTCAGCAGATCTCAGGAAGAGAGATACAGCTATACCAGCAGCAAAACTGCCAGCAGGGAGTAAGAGACAGAAAGAGCATCACTATATAACAGAAGGCCATATGACTCCCTGGATTCCATAGGATGAGATCGTAGAACTTTTGAATATGCTTTATCTTTCAAGGAAAGGGGAGAATGAACCTGATTCAGGATCACAAGGGCTCCCATTCCCCCTCCTCAGGCCCACTTGTAAGGCTTCTTCCCCTGTGTTTTCAAAGGGTGTGGCTCCTGTCTGACTGAACCACTGACACAGGCAACCTAAAAAGCAGAACCAACCTGCAGAGCTGTGGGAGTGACATATTACCTTCCCCTGCTCCCCCAATGTCCTGGAAGACAAAACAGCTAATTGAAGAGGGTTATTTGAGAGCCTTGAAATCTAGTAGAATTTGCCTTGCTATTTTTGGACTTTTTTTTTCCTTCTCATGTCTCCTTTTTGGGGTGGGAACATCAAACCCATGTCTGTCCTTTCATTGTTTTCTGGATACACATAATTTGTCTGGCTTCACAGGTTCAAAAGCAGAGAATTTTGCATCAGAATCAAACATCATGTCTCACCCATATCTGCTTTAGATGATGTTTCCATTAGACTTTGTAATTTGGACTTTTTAACTAAGTCTGGATGAAGGAGACTTCTGAGGTTAGAAACAGAATGAATGTTCTTTGCATGTGAGGATATGAATTCAGGGATGACCAGGGATGGAAAGTTATGAATACTTAGATTCTCCCACGAGGTGTAGATGTTGAAGCCCTTCCTCCTACTGTGGTAATAGAGTAAGGAAGTAATGTTAAATGAAGTCATGGGTGTGGGGTCCTAATGGATAGGAGCAGTGCCTTGGATGCTTATAAAAAGAGAATCCAAGGATTAATAAAGGTCTTCTTCCTTGCCCAACCCCCTCTACCTCCCCCCACACCAAATGGGAAGACACAGCACAAGAATGGTAAATTACAATCTACAAAGCCTCGCCAGCAACGTCCTGCTAAACCCTGATCAGAAATTTCTAAACCCCATAACTGAGGAAACAACAAATTTCTATAATTTGAATCATCTCTTCATTTATCTACTAAAGATATCTCACTTTGTTGACCTTTTCAAAGACAATATTTAGTTTCATTGACTTTTTTTCTACTCTCTATCTCTGAAAATAGAATTAATGTTCTATTCATTTCTGTTTGTTTTAGATTTAGTTTTGTCGTCTTCTGCAAGTGACTGAAGGTTAGGTTACAGATATGAGAGTTTTTTTTTCCCCTTTTTTTCCTATACATTTAAACCACAAATTTCTAAGTACTGTTTAATCTATATTCCATCTCTCTCTCTCTCTCTCTCTCTCTCTCTCTGTGTGTGTGTGTGTGTGTGTGTGTTGTATATGCAAGTTTGAATATTTGTGATCCCACATGTGTGTGTGGGTACACATGCATATGTGTGTGTTCGAAGGCCAGAAATGAATGCTGGATCTCTTCCTTTCTCAATCATTTTTCAGTTTATTTTTTCAAGATAAGGTCTCTCTCTCTCTCTGCGTCTCTCATTGAACCTGAAATTTAGTGACTATGCTCACCAGCAAGCCCCAAGGATCCCCCTGTCTCCACCTCTCCAGCATTGAAAATGCAGGTCCTATCACCATGCCTGGATTTTATGTGGGTGCTGGAGATCCAAATTGATGTCTTCATGTTTGCACTGCAAGCTTTAAACCCACTGAGCAATCAGATTTGTAATGACATTTCTTCAGGTATATCAGTGTTTTCTAATTTCCTTTGTGACCCCTTATTTAACCATTTAGCCATGCATTGCTTAACTTCATATTTGCAGATCTTCAAAATATCTGTCTGCCATTGGGTCTCAATTTTATCCCATTCTGGTATGAAAACAAATTTTGCATGATTTAAAATTTTTCACATTTATTAAGTCATGTTTTATAGTATAATATATCACCTGACCTGGGGAATATTATTTATATATTTTAGCAGAATGCATTTTCTTGATGTTGGGTGCAGTATCCTACAGATGTTCATTACGACTAGTTGGTTTATAGCATTGTTCAAATCTTTTACCTATGCTCTTTCTCATCTTCTTGCTAGTAATGTGTCCACTATGAAAGTGGGATACGTATCTCTATGTCCGCTGAATGCCTGACTCAGCCTATCTCTCTTGTTGGGCTTTCCTACACACCAAGGCTTTGTTTTTAGATGCATATATGCCTATATGTTGTCTTTCTGTCATCATTACAAAATGTCTTTCTTTTTCTTTTGTAACACTGTTTTAAAAAGTATTGTTCCAGTAATGAGTGTACTAATAATTGTAGCATGATATAAAATTACAGAAAATATAGATCTACTCACTCTCCACCCCCACCCCGCCACTGCCCTTTTAATCTTATAGTAGTGCAGGCTGTCTGGAAGCACTGTCTCAGTGCTGGGATTATAGGTATGTATCACTGTGTCTAACTTTTGGCACTATTTTTATAAAAATAAGCATGACACCTACATATGTCACAAACTCAGCAGTATGCTAATTATTACTTTATATATTTTTGAAGAAAAATACCAGAAGCAGGAAGTGAGAAACTTGGTTAGGTTTCTTAGTTATAATTTATAGCTCACCTTGTTTGTTCCTATAGTGTCATCTTCTGATGTCATTCTGTTACCTGCAGTATGCTTTTCTCTCACCCACTTTCCCTGCACCCTTTTTGGTAATTCTATATCATAATTGTATGCTATAGGTCAACATAGAGTTATAGTCATGAATCACTTAGCAATAGGAATATAGTCTGTCTAATTTGCTATTAGATGATTGTGTTAGAGTATACTTACACGAACCTAGGTTGTATAGCCTGTTTGCACACAGACCACACACCCACATATCATGTTACTATACTGAATACTGTAGGAAGATGCAACATGATACTGAGAAGTTGTGTATGTCAATGTAAAAATGGGTAGTAAAAATAAGGTCTGAAAGGATTAAAAGAGCACATTTTCATGGATGAGCTAGTGGATGATTGATGAGTAGGAAGAATTTTGCACTATGTAGACTAGACACTCTACACTTTGGCTACATAAAGTTATTTTTTCTTTATTATTTTAACTATCTTACAGAAGTAACAGGCTTCCTTATGGCATTTTTTATAAAACATTGTTTTGTTTGGTTCTCTGTCCCTCCATCTATCTGTTCCCTACTGCTCTTTTGAGCCCACTATTCTTTCTACTCTAATATCTCATGTGTTATATTGTTGTCATCCCTAACTTCCCCACCATTAAGAAATATTCTCTCCAGTTTCAATGACCCCTTTCTAGTTTCCTGGTCCTTACTCATCTCTACTCTTGACTAGTTATAAATATTTAAGTGTTAGAAACTAAGAACCACATAAGAGATAGAACATACAGTTTTTGTCTTTTTGGGCCTGGGCTACATCACTAAATATAATTTTCCCATTTGCTTTTAATTTACTTTTTTACTTTATAAATGTTGATTTTTTTTCTGAACTTTTTGACTTTTGTAATAATGCTAAGCTTAAAACACAAACACATTGTATAACTATACAAAATCTTGCCTCATTTTAAATATATATTTTTAAATATTTTTATATACTTATTTGGAATCAGAGAGAAAGACTGAAGAAAGACAGAGAGAGTGAGTATGGCCATAGCATACCAGGGCCTCCAGCCATTGCAAACAAACTCCAGATGCACATGCCACTATGCATCTGGCTTTATATGGATACTGTGGAGTTGAACCCTGGTCATTAAGGAAGTGACTTAATCTCTGGGCTATCTCTCCAGCCCTTCCCTTTTTATATCATTGTTCTCTAAGCCTTTTCTAAAATTTTCATTCATACTTTTATTTATTACATTTTTTTGTTAAAATATACACATTAGCTTAGGATTGTCAACATCAATGTCCCCCATCTCAACATCTGGTCCTACCACAAAATCTTAGGAGTATAACGTACATGTGTCTGCTGCCTTCTAGGATAGCACACCATTTTCTAAATGCTTTTTGTAGAACCTGCTAGTGGCTGCTTTACAGTTCACATTTTCTTTTCAATAAGCACAAGGAACATACTCTAAAATATCAATAAAAAGTGCATCATAGTAAACATACAAATTAGTTATGCAGTCATTTGTTATCATTATCAAGTATGTACTGTTACACACCAGTAGGCTTGTTTATAACAACATAACCTCAAACACACAATAATGTTTCCTGCAATGACTTTATGATGACTATGACATCATTGCACAATACAAAATGTTAAGGTCCATTATAATCTTATGAAACCATCAACATTTATGTGGCTCATTGTTGACTGGAACATAATTCAGTACATGGTTATTTCTACATACTTTTTAATGTACTTTATAAATACATTAAGAGAAAATTTAGCAGTAACTTTCTGGTTTGGGGGATAAAGCACCCCAGCCAAAAGCAGCTAAGGAGGAGAAAGGGTTTCTTTCATGTTACCATTTCAAGGGAACGCTTTGTCAAAGTGGAGAATGCCAAGAAGAACAGGTAGACAGATTTTCACAATCCACAGCAGTGGGAAAGAAGTAGTGAAAGTGAGCTAGCTATCAATACCCAGTATCATTGGACGAAGAAAGCTCAAGACCTGCCCCCAATGGCTCATCTCTTCCAACAAAGCTCCACCTCCTAAAGGTGCCACAGGGACAGGGTTGACCACAAACACAAGAGGCTATGGGGGACACTTCACAAACCCACCACAGAAGTCATGCTGTCTTTCATATATATGCAATTACTTTTACTGTTCCCACTTTTTTTTCTTCATGGAATGCAGTTGTTACCTGTGATCTTTGCTTTCATCCTGAACAGATCTGATTAATGTTTTCTGTACAGTGTTTCTACTACTATTGAACTCTCTCCTTTTTTATTTTTATTTTTTTTTGTTTAATCCTGTATGTGAGACAGGAGATTGATTTTTTTTTTTAATAATAGTTTTGAAAACATCTTTAGGTCTTAAGAATATGTTACTTTTGGAAGTAAAAGATATCTTTATTTTTGGAAGCTATTCTTGTTTGATAGATTCTTGCTTTTTCTTTATTACTTATGCACATACTCAGTGTGTAAACAGCACATGTTGGTACCATTCTTAGCATCTTTCTTGTCTTCCCCCCTCAGAAGGGAGCCTCCTCTTTGGGGATGCCAATTATCCCCATGTGGAATGTGGATTGTTCATAGTGGGGTTATTGATCAGTTATGGGAAAGAGGCAATGTCTCTGTGCATAATGTCCCAACTTATGGCTCTAACGATCTTTCCACCTCCTCTTCCGTGAATTTCCCTAAGCCATGTTGGGTTTGTTTTAGGTCTACTTCTCTGAGGTCTTGGGAGCCTCTGTATCTCTGGATCTCTGGTTTGGTAGGAGTTGAGTGTCCTCTGTGTGTATCTCCTTCACCCTTGTGCTGATACCAGGTTTACCAAGAAAGCAGTACTTTCTCATTTCCCCAATTACTCTATGGTTTTAGCTGGAGCCCTGGTGAGGTGCAATGGGCTGATTCTCTCCCCAGGTTCTGCATCCATCTGAAAAAGAGAAGCAAATTCTCCAACAGAGAGTGAAGTCAGCACTGGATAAATGGGATAACCATTATTATTTTAAAGAGAATTTCATAGGTATAGGCCCTATTGTAGCCCAAGATTGGTGGGAGCTTGATATTGGGGGGCAAACTTGTTTTTTGGATGTGATTCTGACTTGTTTCCCAGTTCCAGCTATGGGTTCCATTCTACTGAGTGGATCTGTTAGCCAATTCAAGAGCAGATGGTTATCCACCATGGTTGTGTACCACTATTGCACTTGGGTGAGCATCATGTCAGGTTGTTTGCTCCTGAGTAGCTTAGACCATGAGTTGCTTGGACAGATGTTGGCATTTTTCCCCCAGTAGCCCATGTAGCACCTTCTGGCACTAAACAAGCTAACTCTCTGGGACTGATTCTCTTCCAGATTCCAGTCAGGTCTCCTCATGCTCTGTACCAATAGCATATGGTGTCTTTGGCAGTAGGATCTTATCATTAACCTTTGGTGGTAATCAAGAGCTCTGACAGAAGTCTGTCTTCTTATAGGAAACCTTGTAGATCTCTTTGATCAATAGCTCATTGTGGATGTTAACCACATCCTGGTTCTGGGAGTTACAGTCAAGCACCAAGGGAAAAGAAGGAAGAAAAAGATAGGTAATATAAAAGAGAAGAGAGAAAAGAGAGAGAGAGAGAGGAGAAGTTTAAGGTTAGTCTTCATCATATCATCTCCAGGGCCCTTTGTTTCAGGTGTTCCCTCTAAGGACCTGTTGAAGGTTCAACCTTTTAGTCTGTCTTTCAGGATATAGAATTTTATGATACCAGTTCCATTTGGGTCCAGTTTTGTGCCCCCCCACTTACCCTCCCCTCCCAGCCCACCTTCCCTATTGTCCAGTCATCGAGATACCTTTTAGGTATGTCAGCATTGATAGATTCTTTTTTGTCTTTTCTTTTGGTGCATTGACTATGCCATCCCCAGTGCCCTCTGGTTGTCATTCTTCTGGATGAAAGTCAGCTGTAATGTCATGGGGGTCACCTGGCACATCATAGATGAAATTTATCTTGTTGCTTTCAAATTATCTCCTGGTCTTTTCATTTATCCTACTAAAATGGTTGAGCCTCTTGGATTTGTAAATTCTTTTTTAATCAAACTTGAAAGATTTTCATCCACTATTTCCTCTAATATTTTTGTATCTTTTTCCTTATCTCTGATAATCCCATGCATGTGTTTTATGCTCTGATGTCTATTTATTTTCCCCTACATGTTTCAGATTACATAATTTCTAATGTTCTATGTTCAAGTTTTCTGATTCATCCTTTGCCACTTCAAATCTGTAGAGCTCCATTCATGATTTTTAATATCACCTCTTATACTTTTCAACTATAGGATTCCTACTTAGTTCACTTTTAAAATTTCTACTACTTTATCGATATTTTCTATTTTATGGAAAACATTCTCACCATACTTCTTAGCCATGCTTCCCCATAGTTCTTTGAATATATTGAAAATGTTTCCTTGAAGTCTGTCAAAACTACATCTAGTATCTTTTTCATGTAGTTTCTGTTTTATAATTTATGATTAATATTTTCCCATTTTTAATAGGATATTTACATATAGCAGAATTTTTTTTATTAGTGAATGATTGGAGTATTTTAGCAATGTCTGTTCTTTACAGTGTGAGGCCCTGAAATTGTTTCTCAGGGAATAATGTGTTGTGTTGCTTATATCTGGTCACCCTGGAATGATAACAGTTTGGACAAAGGTTCCTTGACCTTAGTCGCTATCTCTTTTACACACACACACACACACACACACACACACACACACACACACACAAACTCAGATGTCAAAATCCACTAATTACCAGATGTTTTCTGTACTGGTTTTGACAATGGCCTGGAGCATACATTATTTCCTGTCTGATCCAATAAATGTGGGTGCCTTGGCATGGACAGTTCTGGGGGTCAGTGTCTGAGGTCTACTGTGACCCTGGAATGCCCTTCTTGGTTGTCTTTTTCATTAATTCTCTCTAGAAAACCAACTGCCCCACTATTTAGCTTCTTTCACCTCTCAAACCTCCATTGATTTTCAGAGCACATTTAGGCTTGAGCTTTTATAAAAGTCCATCAGTTCCTTTCAGGAGAGATCTGAGCTCTCAAGGCCTGCCTCTTAGTGAAACATCTGAGCATGAACTCCAGAGCTAGGTACAGAGATGGCAGCTTGCTTCTCTGAGTAACACACTCCTGCTTGAAGATCCGCACATCGGTGGAGACAATAGCCTGCGATGTCCGCAGGCCTTGACACTATATAAAAAAGGTTGAGAAGAATGTGATAGGAGCTCAGTGTTCTCAGCATGGAATAGAGCCATTGCTCTAAAAAATGGGAATTTGGTGAAATAAGGAACATCCGATGCATGAAATGGAATTTAGCTTCTGCCACACACAGCTGGGGGAGATGAGAAATGGCAAGGACATTCTCCTTCCTGGAAAGCTAGAAGCCCTAGAACACCCATTCTTATTCATATTTTCTCTCTCCTTAATAAATAAATAAATAAACAAATAAAGTACTTCTAAAAAATACAGGATGGGCTGAAAAGATAGGCTTCACAGGTAAGTATCTTAACCACTAAGCTAAGGACCCATGTTCAACTCCCCAGATACCACATAAGCCAGAAATGCAAGGTGATACATGCACAAGGTCACACAAGTGCACAAGGTGGTGCGTGCATCTGGAGTTTGGTTACAGTTCTGGAGGCCCTGGTGCACCAATTCTCTCTCTCCCTCTGTCTTTCTCTCTCTCCCTCTGTATCTCCCACTCTCGCACTCTCTCTCATTTAAAAAAAAAAAAAAAAAGGCCAGTCTGTTGGGCTTGCCTCAAAAAAACTATAGGAACAAATAGAGAAATTGGTGGGTGAAAGACAGATGATAAATAGTAGATAAATAGATAATGTGACTCTGAATAAGTGCAAGAAATTCAGCGTACTCCTATAATTACAAAATCTAATTCAATATTCAAATATGGACCACACATGATGAAAAAATCAAGTAAAGATTAATCTCTTTATATTTTACAAACCTTAAGGTACATTAGCATTTAATGAGTTGCTCTATTTCCTTACATATGATTTTAAATAAGGTATTTTTTCTTTCTGAACCTCCCAAAAGTTTTATGAAAAAAAGTATATATGGATATATATATATAGCCTAATTCAACTTCCTGGTTTATAATAGATATTCATCAAATAAAAATCTTGTCTTTGCTGTTTTCTAGCACATATGTAAAAGTATTACTAATGAGTCATACCTGGTGGGTAAAATCAGAGCCAGTACTCGGAGTTTATACCATAGTGTCTGTTAGAATTGGACTGTCAGCCACCTCTGACTCATTTGATATTTCTTTGTGCTATTTCTCTGCTTTACAATTGACATCAATGGATATCAGGTTTGGAAGCAGAATTTGTTTTGTATGTGTAAAGTGTGGTATGCGTATGGTGTATGCATGTGTGTATGCAGATGGGCCTATGTACAAAGTCCCAAGGAGAATGTCAGGCTTCTCTCTTCTATTGCTCATTGTTTCCTTGAGAAGGTGTCTCTTACTGAATTTGAAGCTTGCTGGTGTTTCTTGTTCATTTGTTTGCTTGTTTGTTTCATGAGCCTCAGTGATACTCCAGTCTCTGCTCCCCACAAGACTGGCATTACAAATGTGCATGACCACACCCAGCTGTTCAGTGCGTGCTAGGGAACTGAACTCAGGCAGTCTCTGGCCCCTTAGGCTCTTGGGCTTCTGTGGGAAGTACTCTTCACTGCTTAGCCTTCTCTCCATCCCAAGCCACATGGTTTTACATGTAATTGTCAGCCCCAGCTGACTTACCAGCTAGGTGACCTTGGACAATTAATTTCACCTCTTTGTCCCTCTATGAATAAAATGGATGAATAGGTCTGGAGATATGGCTTAGTGATTAAGAAGCTTGACTGTGAAGCCTAAGGACCCATGTTTGACTCTTCAGATCCCAAGTAAGCCAGACACACACAATAACACAAGTGCACAAGGTCACACATGTGCACAAGATGGTGTGTGCATCTAGAGTTTGAATTCAGTGACTAGAGATCCTGACATTCTAATATTGTCTCTCTCTCTCTAAAAAAAAAACAAACAAACAAAAAAAAAAAAAAAAACAGGATGAATAATCCCTACCCTCATCTGGGAGTGTGAGGAGCAGAGATCATGTGTGCAAAGTGCTCAGTACATAAGACTCTCTCAGATCCTAAAACTCACCACTCTTATTACTGTACATATTATTCTTGGTCTGTTGGGGGATAAATAGCATCTAGAAAACAATACCAGAACCAGCACAGATTCTATTCAGCACTCTATCATCCCCATTAAAAGACCATTTATAAAATGTGCCCACAACATTGCTTACCTGTCACATAGCTATAGACAGAGTTCTTAAATGGACATGCAGCATTAATCTCCCTTAATGGGTATTGCCTCCTCCTCTTTTAGGTTCAACTCTAGACTGGAGAAGAATTTAATGCCCAGTGGTCAGTGGGTCCTAATAAACACATAGGCTTTTCCAGGACCAGCTGTCTAAAGTCAACTCCAAAAAAAGAACATTATCCATGTCAGAGTTATCGACCTAGGAGAGATTTATTTCCGAGTCTTCCACAAAACAGCAACAAGCCTTGGCTCTCAGCCTGGCTCAACATTATTCCAATTGCTCTCTGCATTATTGACAGACCTAATTAACCCAGCAATTGCTCAGTGATAATTACTGTCTTTTCTTAGGCAAAGATCTGATCCTCGAATGTGGATTTGATAAGAAACATAAAGAGGCAACAAAATAGTCAGATGTCGGCCAAAAATGTCCAGCTATAATAAACATCTTATCAATTAAGCCCTTCTATCCCCAGAAAGGACACCT
This sequence comes from Orientallactaga sibirica, assembly GCA_036365145.1. Classification (NCBI taxonomy): domain Eukaryota; kingdom Metazoa; phylum Chordata; class Mammalia; order Rodentia; family Dipodidae; genus Orientallactaga; species Orientallactaga sibirica. The sequence goes on from JAEOAD010000030.1 coordinate 5,663,778, forward strand.
GTCAATTTTGTGTGTGTGTGTGTGTGTGTGTGTGTGTGTGTGTAAGAAAGAACCATGGAGGTTGCTCCTGTCCTTCTACCTTGTCTAATACAGAGTCTCTATTGCTGTTGGTGGTCTTTTAAAATTTTTGTTTATTGTTTGCCAAGGGACCACCAGACTAACTGGCTTATGAGTTTCTGGATTCTCCTGACCCAGCTTCTCATTGCTATATGTGCGTTGGGATTACAGACCCAGCATGGCTTGTGTCTGGTTTTACGTGGGTGCTGGGGATAGAAACTCTGATCCGCAGGCTTGCAGAGCAAGAACCTTTAACCCCTGAGTCATAATCCCGAGTTGATTTTAAAGAACTAACCTTTGTGTTTCCCTTTTGACACTTAAGATCAGGAATGCAGCAGAAGCTGATGAACAAGTCACTCAGAAACTAGTGCTTTGAGGTCATACACGGCTTTAAAACACCCCCAGAAACTCACACATCCATCTTCTGATGAAGCACTCCAAATCTTTAAAGACATTTTTAGCAAGCACAAATGTTTATCCCCAAGTGCTTTCAGTGCTGTCAGCACAAGCTGGCATGTTTATAATGCAGTTTGCATTGAGCTCAAGTCCAAACTCTGGACAGTTTTCAAAAAAGGCACCCAGAAACCATCTTGTCTGCATTATTCACAATGCTAGAAGCAAGATCAATAGCAGCAGTTCAGCCAGGAAGCTGCAAAGCCCGGCAAGGAGTCATTTTTGACACAGTGAATGTAGTGAGAATGGTGTGCTCCTTTGCAAAGCCCGAAAGGCAGCATTCTCAGCTTAACAAAGACGATAATGAAACAGCAGCCTTTGGGCCAGAGAAGACCACCTGGGAACAGTGCTCCATGGGAAGGAGCTGTGTGGAAGAAAACACAATATTCAAAAAGAGAAAAATCACTATGAAGTTACTGTAGATACCAGGGTGGCCGTAGAAGCAGTGTGTTCATGACAGAGCTTCAAGGCTCAGGAGGAAGTCTACCCACCCCGTCCCATTCTCTCCTACCAGCCCCTCTGGAGAACACCAGATCTTACATAGTCCAAAGTCATGGGGACTCTACTTTTGGCACAAGGAAGATGTAGCCTTCTGGAGTCTTCATCAGGGAGAAAAATAGAAATAGTTTGGAAATGTGATGGATGCAATAGGCAGGATGGTGGAGGTTGTACAGACCACTGGGTGTATATATAGATGGTCTGAAAAACTTAAAATGTCTAGCCACTGAGTCAGGAACAGATAATGACTTAAATATTTCTGAGAGGTGATGCTATCCCTTTAAGAACATTTTTAACTGACTCTTTAACCAGGAAATTTAAAAACAAAATGCTAAGTAAAATAACCTAATTGATATTAGGGGTAAGTGTCCTAAAGATTTACCACACAACTCATTTAAGCAAAGACATAACATAACAATTAAAGCCACTGAAAGAGACTATTTCTTGATTGTCTACTGTGTGCTGAACATAACACTGTTTTATTTCATTGATCCTCCACTGGGCCATGAAAGGCGGGTAATACTTGTGTCCATTTACTAATAAGAACTCAAGCTATTGACAGTGGTTCTCAAAGTGGGGTCCCAGGATCAGCAGTATCAGTGCCATCTGAGAACCTATCAGAACTACAAACTCCAGGGCTGGAGAGATGGCTCAGCAGTTGACACTTGCCTACAAAGTATAATGACCTGGTCAGATTCCCCAGTAACCACATAAAGCCACATGCACAAAATGGTGCATGCATCTGGAATGCATTTGTAGTGGCTGGAGGCCCTGGCACTCTCATACTATCTGTCTGTCTGTCTGTCTGTTTCTCTCTCTCTCTCTCTTTTCTCTTGCAAATAAATAAATAATTAAAACTCCAGTTCTGCTGGTTCCTCCAAAGCCCTGGGTTGAAGCTTCTGGAAGTCTTGGCTACACATTGGAATCACCTAGATACCTTGCTTAAATGCCAGCCCTAGATGGTTTCATTAGTTTTGATTAATCTGGGATGTCCTCAGGGCATTGGGTTTTCCCCTCTATCCCAAGTAGATGTAATGCTCAGCACCCTTGTGCTGGAAGCTAATTTTCCCAAGATCTCCTGAGAGTAAAGAAAACTGAGGAGGCAAAACCTAAACTCATATTTGAGATAAATGTGTGCTCTGTCCATAGACCTTTGTTGCTCCAAGCCTGGTCCTGTACCCACAGTGGCTGCAGATCCAGACAGCTCTCTGGGAATGTTGAAAGTCAGCTCATCTCTTAGATCTACAGTATCAAATCTACCTGGTAACAAGATCCCTAGGTGAATGACATATGCCATAGTCTGCGAGTCAGAACACCACTCCGTGCTAATTATCTACGCAGCCCACCATGTTGATACATGGGTCTTCATCAGGATGGCAGGAATCATTTAAAGACATGAATAAAGATTCTTTTCAAATCCAATACCCTTCCACCACTTCCGAGTCTGAGTACTCTTCTTGAGCCAGAGAAAGCTTACACAGCTCGGAACAATAAGTGACTTGATGTTTGGAACAGATGGTTTAAATGTAGAGCAGATATGGACTCTTTGATAGCTTTCCCTCCAAAGGAACCCTGACAACTATGGGCTAGCATTGCCCCCTTATCAGCACGAAGAAGTTAGAGTGGTCATTGCCCCACTTCCCTAACTGTAGTTAAGGTGGCTTCTGAGAGGGGTGATTGACACACTACTGTAGGAGTTAGACAATTTCCTTGGCTAGGCACATAGATGGGAAAAAAAAAGGGCCGTTGGTAGGTGGCTTTATTGTAACTTACGATGGGCGAAGAGGGTGACCTCATTTCCTCCTCCTTCTAGGTCTAAGTGAATATTCTTGCTGGATAGCTGGCTTGGGAGGCTTTCTGGGACCTGTGCAGTACTGGATGCATCATGAACCAATCAGCACCTTCATCCTTGTTTAAGTTGATCTATAATAGGCTCCAAATGGGTGGGTGTCCCTCACTTGATAAAAGTCTGGCTTCCCAATGGAATGGAGGATTTTTTAGTTCTCTGGGGAGTCTGTAGAATAGAGACAAGGACAAAGGAAAACAGAAAGAACCAAAAAATGTGAAAAGTCATTGCTTCACAACTACATGAGTCAGAAGAGAAAATATCTTTGAATTCCCGAACCAAATCTGGAAGACCCCCAGTCCTGAGTTGCTGTGATAAATGATCAATAGGGGAGGAATGTGTGATGAGGAAACAGCCACTCTAGGGGAGTGAAGAATTTGTCAAGCAGCAGAATGTGAAATAAATTGGGTCATAGCCACATAATTACAACACGATGGCAGTGAGAATGAATAATAGAGCTACAGATAGCCACATGAATGAATTTCACAACTGTAATGTAGAGGGAAGAGGAAAAACAAATTGCTCAAGGATAAAGGGTATAAAAATATTAAATATGAAATACAGCACCTTAAAACATACAGGTTTACAGTTAAAGAACAAGCCAAAAATATGAAAGTGATGAATATTATATTTCAAATTATAGTTGCTTTTGAGAAAGGGGATACAACTGGGTAAGGGCAGACAAGGAGACTATAAAACTCTACTACATACTAATATATAATATGCCATACTTCTAAAATAGGAGGTAGGGATACAGATCTTTGTAATATTGTATATTATATATATATATATATATATATATACACACACACACACATATGCACTTTGTGCATCAGGCTTTATGTGGGTATTGGGGAATCAAACCCACTTTTCAAGCAAGTGCCTTAACTGCTGAGCTATCTCTCCCAGCCCCCTTAATTTAACCCGCAACCCCAAGGGGAATACCATGGAGGAGGGCCCTCGGTGAAATGGGGACAAGGAGAAGGAAAATGATGGTACTAACATATGATGTGGCCATACAAGTTTCTACTTAATAAAAAAAGTAATATTAGTCATATTGGACTGCACAGATGTATACTAATGTGCATGTGGGGACACACACATACACACCAAGAGACTTGAAGGTTGCAAAGACTAGCAGAGTATAAAGTCTAACTTCTGTCATGGCGGTGTTTAGTGAATCACTTCCTGGTCACTTATGCCAATGTCTGGGACCTGAAGCTATTGTCCAAGTGAGTCTCAAGTAAGGCAGCACCAGTAAGTAACTTCCCATGGAGTGTCAAGTGTTGCTCAAAGATGACTGGTTTGTACATGAACTAATAAGAAGTCACAGTATCCTATGAGATAGTTAGTATTACCCATTTTATAGACCTAGACAGGTCAGGTCATTGTCCAAAATCGCAAAGCTAGTGAAAGTTAGAGCTAAGATCCAAACTAGGTCATCTGTCTCCAGAACACATACTTACCCACTCCATTTTAGTGCCTTCCAGACGTGACCAACATAGAGATTTTTTTATTATATAAGAAAGATGCTGTCATAAGTACAACTACTCTCAAATGACAGAAACCACCATGTGTGGCAAGAACTCCATAATTTAAGACTGCAAATAAAGGCGACCTCTCTGGTTAGAAGATTGTTTTAATCCCTGGCAACCAGACAGAAAGGCAGTCCTTGGATCAGCAAGATCACCTGGACACTTATGAGATGCGGACCCTGGAGCCCCACCCACCGACTGGAGCAGAGCTCACAATGAATATTTTCAAGAGCCAGGCTGGAATAATAACAAAATAGGCTTAGATTTGGAAACCATACTGCCTAGGGTTAAAACTGGGCTTCTAATGGCCATATGGTTAAAACCAAGTTTGTTTTTAAAATTTGCTTTGTTTCTATCTTCTTTTATTAAATAAGATAATAATACAGTCCTCACAGAGCTGTTATGAGCATTATATGCCTAAAGACTTCAAACAGTGCCTCGTGCACACTGAGCATAGTATGTGTTTACTGTTGTCATCTCTGCACCAGTTCTGCTCTATTTGGGGACATAATGAATGAGCACAAGCCCATACCAGACTCTCCAAGTTGTGCATTTGAGGGATCACCAGCATGTCAACTGTCAAGCCCAGCCCGGGTCTCAAAGACAAAGCTGATTTGGAGACTGTGCATGCCGCCTTCCCTGTGACAGCTGGAAAAAGAGAAAGAGAAAAGGGCAGCTCCCTGTAGTAATTATTACATGAGATCATATGGGCACAGAAAAAGGAAATCTGCTCTCAAGCAATGACTGGACACAGGACCAGAAAGTTCTATTTTATTTTATTTTTTTCTGCTTTCAGCTTCATTAGTGCTTCTGAGCCAACCACAGCTGCCCGAGAGTCCAGAAATCTCACAAAGACCTGAGCTTAGCCTTTCAGAAAGACAAAGGAAGTCATTCTCCTGGCTGCCTCTAGGAGGCAGAGTTCTGTGGAATGTCCTTGGCTGCCTCTTCATCTATGTAAGTCCTTCGTCTCTACAGGATGGACAACTGGGTCCTTCATTATTCATTCATAGCTGTTCTTTCTTTTTTTTCCAAAAAAAATTATTCATTTATTTATTTGAAAGAGAGAGAGCAAGGCAGATATGTAGAGGGAATGGGCTCAGCAGGGCCTCTAGCCACTGCAAACAAAATCCAGATGCATGCACCACCTTGTGTATCTGGCTTATGTTAGCACTGGGTAATCAAATCTGGGTCCTTAGACTTCACAGGCAAGCGGCTTAACTGCACAGCCATCTCTCCGGCCCCTGTTCCTTCTTAAATCTTGAGTTTCTGACAAGGTATTTGTCTGAGAATGGACACCATGGTGAATATAAATAAAGAGTGATGGAGAAAGAGATATTTGTCAGGAACACCTAATGAGAGAGTAAGTCCGCTCTCAAGTGTCAGTCAGCCATTCCCTAGTTACAACCAACCAGGGTCAATTTCCTAACTAGACTCAAATGCATTAAAAATAAATTTTTCCACAGACATGGTGTCTTCCAACAAGAAATAATCTTAACCAATGGTTAAAGAAAAAATGATTAATTTTATTGTCAAGGGAAATAGCCTCAGAATCCATCATAACATGTATATTTTCATCAGGAGACACATTTCTCTATTACTGTAGCTCTTCCAATATTCTTCCATTGTCTTTGAAGGGAAATTAATATATTCTCACTATGGTTCTGCTTATTTGAAACATAAGTTACGAGAGAGAAAGAATTCTCAAACAGGTGATTGCCATAAGAAAAATCTCACTCATTTCTAAATAGCCATGTCCAGCTCTCATGGCCAGTAATGCCCTTGGTTAAACACATCATTGTACTTAGAAACTGACCCTTGAAACACTCGGGTAGACTCATTTGGCTTATTTTCACCATCTTGAAGAGATCATATGGGATCACATTTTCCTTCTTGAATGGGTCATGCCTTACTTTCTTCATTCAGTTATGTCTAATGAGCTACTAGTATTTTGAGAAATAAAATGATCTTTTAAATCATATTTATTTAAGAGAAAGAGAGGTGGCGAGAGAATGGCCATCCTAGGGCTTCCGGCCACTGCAAACAAACTCCAGATGCATGTGCTACCTTGTGCATCTGGCCTATGTGAGTACTAAAGAATTGAACATGGGTCCTTAGGCTTTACAGGCAAGTGCCTTAATGGCTAAGCCATCCCTCCAGGCCAATTTTTTTTTTTTTTTTGGAGAGAGACACAGAGAGAGGGAGAAGAAGACAGAGATGGGTGTGCCAGCAGTCTCTCAGCTGCTGAGAACGAAATCCAGATGCGTGCGCCCCCTTGTGGTCTAGTGCGGCATTGTGCCCTTGTATCACTGCATCTGGCTAAACATGGGACCTGGATATTGGAACCGCTGGACATTGGAACCAGCGTTCTTTAGGCTTAGGAGGCAGGCGCCTTAACCACTAAGCCATCTGTCCAGCCCCAGGCCAATTTTTTTTAAGGCAATAAAAGTTAGCTCTACTTTGGTAACAGTTAAGTCTTAATGCCACTATTGGAACAGGGTGCCCACCAGGGCTATTTTGTTTTGTTCTTATTTTAGGGGAAGTGTGGCTATTTTCCTAGGTGGGGTAATCAGAGACAGCCTCCACTCCTGCTGCAAAGGACGGAGCAGGGTCAAACCTGAACAGAAGTATGTTTGATTCTCAACTGTCCGATATGGATGGAAGGGGATTTGTCAAGGAGAAGTGGCCCATTCCTGAAGGAGAACTCATCCAAGAGGAGTGTCATCACTGTTGAAGGTGAGAATGCCTGGCAAACAAAGGAAGTGGCAGAGCATCAGCTCAGGCTACTGTACTTGAAGACGAAAAAGACCTGTGGAAGATGCTTCTAGAAGCCCTCTTCTCAGAGAAGCAGAAAATCTGGAGTGTTAGTGGAGCAATAGGGCAGACTCTAATTCTATGCAAGATTGCCAATCACCCCAAGTTATTGATACGACCTTGTTTCCTTTTTTTTTTTTTTAAGGTTTAGAGAGACTATTAGATTAAGAGAAGGAAGGAGGAAGAAGTACAGAGAGCTCCTGCCAGGAGGGAGGCAAGAGGGGGTAAAGCCCCCCGTTGACCCAAATTGGGGTCATTTTCGATTCTGAATGGAGACTGGGCTAACCAGTCTTGACGCCAAGTTTTGGGCCTGAGCTTAACAAACCAAAATATCAGGATCAGGTTTAAACCTTCCAGGAATGCTCCTTCCCAGGAAGGGGTTCAGGTTACAATTTTGTTTCTTATACCCTAAGGAAACTGGTTGGCCAAAACTGCACAGAGGCTCAGGACTCAAGAATTACCCACAGCCCAGTGATGAGACTTCAAATCAAAGAACCCAGGAAATGCATGTGCCAGGTTCTGAGGTCCCACATTTCAGCTCCATTATTCCATGGGTATAACTTAAAGCCATGAAACAAGTGTCAATGTGCTTCTCTGACAAGCGAGAAGCTGAGGTCCTGAGAAGTTAAATCTGTTGCCTCACATCATCCAAACAGCAAATGACAGAGCTAGGACACAAACCCCAGTCTAACTGGCTCCAGAGTTCATGTTCTTAACATTATGGACTAAGACAGCCCATCATGTATATGATTTTATTTGACCCTGTAACAATTCTTTGGGGATAGACATGCTTTAGATATGGAGAGATTGAACACGTTGACTTGGCTTTGGTTTTGGGAAGTCCCAGTTTTACTAATCTTGGGAGCCCAAACATTCAGCGAGGATGCTTGGAGAAGGGAGAGAAGTTCTCAGAGGTGCATAGCTCAGTTCTGGAAAACCACGACTCGACTAAGAACACTGGCGGGAGTGGCTGTTCATGCCTTTTATCAGCAGCACAGAAGAAAAGGCAGCACAGTATTATTTCCTACACCTCCTCGGATATTTTCCATGGGCTCCCACTGATCTTTGACTTGTGGATTCACTTCATACAAAACACATCTATCCAGGGGATAGCTTGACTGGCAGAAGCCCAACCCTACTGATGCTTTAAGGCTTGTTTCATTTTTTATTATTATTTTAAATAATGATTGGCCTTGGCTATTCCTCACTTAACACTGACTCGGCTGATGGAGAAAGGCACTTAGGGGAAGGAATGACCCAGCTAGTGAATAGGCCATTGTATCTGAAATAAAAATCAATTGCCCACCATGCACATTGCAGAAGAAGCTGCAAATAAAATTACTGTAAATTTAATTAAAACATTCCAGCCAAGTCCATACGTTTGGTATTGATTACCTGGCCTGCAATTTCAGGGAGTTAATTAACACAGCCTCCTCCTGGACAACAAGCGAACACCAGATCAGACACTGGTTGTCCTAGCAACAAGTAGACGAAAGTAGCTCACAGATTACATTGAAAGGAAGTACAGAATCTTATTGAATTAGACTTAAATGCAATGATTTAAAAATACGAAGAGGCAACTTAAAGTTCAAAACACACTTCATGAGCATGTTTCTAATTGGGCCAGAATGGAGTGTTTGTGCTGAGGCCTGGGAAGACAGAGTGGGAAGGGTGGAGGCAGCAGTCAGTTCAGATGCTCCATTACCACTGGAGCCTTCCTCCGGCACTACAGGCTCAGGGTTTCCATAAGAACTCATTTGAAGAAAGAAAATGGGTCGTCATGAATAATCCCCTAGATCAATAAGCAAAATAAGAGTATCTATTTTTCCCTTCCCCAGAACAGAGGCAATGGGAAGAAAGTCCATCCCGGAGGCTTGGTTAACATCAGGAGCACAACAAAAACTGCTTTTTACCCTCTGTTCATGCACACACCCCAAGCACTGATTGAGCATGCACTCAGGCCTCTCTCCCTGGCCTCTCTGCCCTAGAAGATTTATTTCTTTCAGACAGAGGTAAATGATTGATGACTAATGTCTTTCACAAGAATGAGCCATATACTTCCAAAGAGATGACATCATGCATGCAATTCAGGACCTGAAATTCGCCTCTGCTAACCTCACCACCCCATACATACATCCGGTGGATGTGTGAATGGCTGAAAATTCCTTGGCTGGTCTTTCCTTGGTCTATTTTATGTTGCTGTCATAGTCAGCTTCATGTTGGTATGAACCTCCAGACCAGACATAGTTATGGGAAGAAAGGAATTTATTTGAAGCTTAAGATCCAGAGGAAGTTCCATGTGACAAAAGAAGCTGCCTCCCTTGCACACGTCCACACAAAGAGAAGTACCACCAGCAGCGCCATAAGCAAGCTCACTCCAGGAATCCCAGGCAGAGCTCTAGCACTCTGCTTATCTTAGGCTGGAAATCAGATCTGCCCCCAAATCTGGAATTTAGGGTCTTCCCAGAGTGACCTCCTCCAGCAAGGTGGCTAGAGTTCTAATCACAAGCCTTTATAAACTTCTGAATCTATTGGGAGACATTCATTCAAGCCATCACATTTTGTCCCTGGCCCTCAATAGATGCATTACCATCTCACATTGTGAATTGTACTCAGTCTACCCTCAATATCCCCATCATCTTTACTAACTTAAGATTGTTCCCATCTGAGATTTAAGACTCTCTCTTAACTGTTAGTCCTGCAAAATCAAAAATGAAAAACTTATATGCTTTCAACATATAAAGGCACAGAGTAAACATTTCCAATTGCTATAAGGCATAATAATGAGAGACTGGACCAATGCAAACTCATTAACCATCAAGCAAACATCAGACACCTGCAGTTCAAATCAGATATCATAACCAGTGACTGACAGTCTCTGGGTTTCCCAATTCCACTCCTCCAGCTGGGCTGAATTCCCAGGGAAAACTTCAGTCCCAAGCCAACAGTGCTCCATGGTAGCCCTTGCATATCTAAACATCCTGCAGACCATGGTCCTTTTTCCAAAGCCTTAACTGGACATCCAGCCTCATTTACTACATCTCAGCAGTGGCTCCTGGAACTGTGTGCACTTCATAACTCCCTCCACACATTTTTCATGTTTCCCAAATCAATACCAGGTGTGTATGACACAGCCATTTTCTTAACTCAGGGACAAAATAAATCATGACCTTGAAGAGCAGGATCCTTCCATTCACTCAACTCCTTTCAAAGGAGTATGCATTTCTACCATTCAGTCTTCCCTCAGCCATCCTTCCCTTTACATTGTTTTAATGTAAAGTACTTGGGACATCTTACTTCCAAATGCTAATGTATTTGATAATAGCAGCTTCAGCAACCTGTCTCAGTTCCTATAATTTTTAAACTTTTCTGAGTTTTTCCAACTTTTAATTCTTAAATTTCTCATTCCATATCTTTAGCCAAGCACATCAGTCCATTACAGATTTAACTTCGGTCAAATTCTCTGGGCATGGGCAGCAGCATATAGCTAGCCTTTATTCCAGTAGCCCAGTTCCAACAAAATTTCTCTGCAGTCTTTCCTTCCCCTTAGATATTTCATAAGCAAAGGCTAGAGAGGTTGCTTAGTGGTTAAGGCACTTGCCTGCAAAGCCTAAGAACTCATGTTCAAATCTCTAGTTCCCATGTAGCTAGACTTACAGTGATGCAAGTGTGTGATGTCACACATGCACACAAACAGGCACATGCATCTGCAGTTCATTCCCAGCAGGCTGAAGGTCCTGGCATGCCCATTCTCTCACTTTCTCTGCCTCTTTCTCTCTGCCTATATCAAAATAATAGAAAAAGAAAGTTCATAAGCAAAACCTTCAAATACAATTCTCTCTTCCCTTATTTCAAATTCTCATCAGAATAGTCCATAAAAGTTGGCTTATCAACTGGAAGGCATCTTCAGTTGCAAGTATCAAGTCCATGCCCATTCCTCCAAAACAAAATTTCCAAAAAACCAAAATCCACATGGTCAGATTCATTGCACAGCAATCCCCCATTCTCTGGTACCAATTCTGGCATAGTCAGCTTCACATTGCTGGGATGAACCTTGAGACCAGACACAGTTCTGAGAGGAAGGGAATTTGTTGAAGCTTATAGATCCATAGGGAGTTCCATAATGGCAGAAGGGACCAGCCCCTTTCACAGTTCTATGCAGAGAGAAATTACCACCAACACCATAAGCAAACACTCTCTAGGAACCCCAGGCAGAGTTCAAGCACTCTGCATTTCTTTTTTTCTTTAAAAAAATTTTTTTAAATGTATTTGAGAAAGAGAGAGAGAGGGGCATGTCAGGGCCTCCAGCCACTGCAAGCAAACTCCAGATGCATGTGCTACCTTGTGCATCTGGTTTATGTGAGTACTGGGGAATTGAACCCAAGTCCTCAGGCTTCATAGGCAAGTACCTTAACAGCTAAGCCATCCCTCCAGCCCCACTCTTTATTTCTTAGGTTAGAAATCATGTCTGCCCCCAAACACACCTTAGGACTGGACCCTAGGATCCTCCCATGGTGATACCTCCTCCAATAAGGCAGTTTGAGACCTAATTACAAGCTGTAATAAACTCCTGAATCTATCTGGGGACATCCATTCAAACTATCACAGTTGCTATCACTAATGCCAAATTTTATAGAGAAGCATGCATTTTCTCACTATTCTGAAAGTTGGGAAGTCCAAGGGTTTGGCACTAGAATCTAAGATATGGGTCAGGTTTGGAAGTAGAGGGGTAGGAGAGCTCTGTCATCTCTTCCTTCACTTAACTCTCGGTGCAATTTTAATTAACTGCATGACTTTGAGCAAGTTACTTAACTGTTAGCTTGTCTGAGCCCCAGCTTCAGCTCTAAAACAGGAGCAACAATGCTCCAGTGATTGACATGAAGGATGTAACAGTTCTTCACTACAAAGACTTTAATGCAATACCTGACATAATGTGAGCACTGAAAAAATACACCATTATCTGCTATGAATTTGAATAGTGTCCTTTTCTTGGCTCTAACCTTATCTAATCCTCACTTTCATTTAAAAAAGCAGCAGACACAGGCTAGATAGAGAGATGGCTTAACAGTTAAGGCACCTGCTTGCAAAGCCAAAGGATTCAGGTTTAATTCCATAGTACCCATGTAAAACAGAGGCGCGAGGTGGTGCATGCATCTGGAGTTCGTGTGCAATGGCTAGAGGCCCTAGCACACCAATTCTCGCTATATATCTGCCTCTCTCTCTCTCTCTCTCTCTCCCCCTCTCTCCCTTTCTCTCAAATAAATAAATAAAAATAATAAAAAAAAAAAAAAAACAGGAAAAGCAGCAGGCAGCTGGGGAGATAATTCAGAGCATTTAGTTCATAAGCATGAGAGCCTCTCAGGCCAGAGACCACATAGTTTAATGCCCCAGTTTCCACATAAAAAGCTGAATGGGGCCATGCACATGAAACTCCAGCCCACCATAGGAGAGGGGATATGAGAGAATTGCTGGGGCTCACTGATGGACAGCAGCTTTATGGACAGACCCCATCTCAAAGGAAATATACAAGATGGGCAATAAGAGAACACCTGATCTCTTCTGACCTCTGCATGCACACACATGGAGCACATGCATAGGCACACGTGTGCAAACACCACATACCACACAGAAAGAGACAGAGAGAGGCCATAGACACAGGCAGAGGACTTCTGCACTGGAGATAGAGGCCATATGTGCAGATAGCTCCTAGGTGCAATGCAGTTGTTCAGCTCTGTCCTTTCTAATAAGACAGCCATTTGAATTGAGACAGCACTGAGTTCCACTCCAAGAGACAGGGACAGAGGAGTCCCCAGACTCTTGGCTCTAGTTGTCCAGCTTGAGGTCACTATTCGGCCACAATTTGGCCCTCCTTATCTCTGTGTCACATCAGCCTACAAAATGACCTGGAACTTCTCTGGCTGCAATTAGGAGAGTGTGGGCAGACCCACTTCTCTGTATGAAACCTCATTAAAGGAAGTGATAAAGTGAAGGTTGGCTATCTGTGGAAGGAGGAGAAGAGTGAGCCAAAAGGCTAATGAGAAATAGAATGCACTTTCAGCACGAGAAGATGAAAAGAATCTTGGAAGGTAGAAACTTGTCAGAAAGCCCAAAATTTTCACTTTAAAGATTCTAAAATATAAACATTCATAAAGACCTTGAAATCAGAGGTTTCCAAAGAAAATGAGATGCATGCAACAGAAGTTTGCACCATGTTAAACCAAGAGGCCACTCCTCTCATAAGCTTTTGCTGAATGCTTGTTATGTTCTGAGATTTGCAATAGTACTGGAGAAACAAGGTAGTTAATTACAAATCAGCCTCCATCCTAGGACTGTTCTCCTAGATGCCTCAGGCACCGAGTGAGTGCTGCCAGTGTTCTCACGGCCCTGGGAAGGTGTGGAGCCAAAGGGACACCATGTAGTGCCGTTTCACATTTCCCCCTTCAGGTAGCAGAGACTATGCCAGGGTCAAGGCCCTGGGTAATCATCACATCATGTCCCATCCCTGTTTTCACAGGATGGCCTGGGATGGGGCACAGACTCAGTGTGATTACAACCCTACTCTGAGCTTTTCCCCAGAGACCGTGATCAGACTTCCCATTATTCCACAGTCAAGTCTTCATGGGACTTTGTCCTTCATCAGAAAAGGGGGAGAATGACAATAGGGGAAGCAAATGAAATGATAGAAGGGCATGAATGCATCTCTCTCTATATATGTGTACTAGTATGTATGAAGTTTGTATGACAAACCGAGATGGAGAGAGTGGGGAGTGACTTCAGAGTGTTTGGTCTTCAGGATCTCCAATACTCAAAGCCACCCTCACTCCTGCTCTTTCTTTTTTTTATTTTTTTTTTTTTTATTTTGAAAGAGACAGAGGCAGAGAGAGAATGGGAGCCCCAAGCCTTTTCAGGCTCTGTAAATGAACTCCAGATGCGTGCGCCCCTTGTTCACAAGTGCAACATTGCACACTTGTGTCACTTTTGAGTCTGGCTATACATGGGACCTGGAGATTTGAACAAGCGTTTTTAGGCTTCTCAGACAGGTGCCTCCTAAGCCTAAGAATACTGGTTCCAATCTCCAGCGGTTCCAATCTCCAGGTCCCACGTTTAGCCAGATGCAAAGTGACACAAGGGCGCAATGCTGCACTTGGCCACAAGGGGGCGCACACATCTGGATTTCGTTCACAGCAGCTGAGACTGCTGGCACCCATCTCTGTCTCACTCTCCCTCTCTATCTCTCTCTGTATCTCTCTCCAAAAAAATAAATAAAATAATTAAAAAAAAATTATATATATATATATATATATATATATATATATATATATATATATATATATATATATATATATATATATATATATAAAACAGTGGTCACAATAGACTTGAGTTGCCAAAAAAAAAAAAAAAAGAAAATAGAACATGATCCCAATATTCCAGGAATCACATATATACATTTACATATCTGTCAGGGTGAAAAAGGGAACCAAAGGCTCTCCTTCTAATGGTTGTGTTCTACAGCACCTGATAGTACCTACTGTTCTTTCAACTGCCTGACTTTAGACTATAAAGCAGTTCTTAAGAATGAGGAGACATGGGCACAACCACCCCCATGCAGCAATCTGTTATTCCAAGTCAAATACAATGACATATGGTCATGTTCCCTTGAAATGCTAGTCCTGAGATATGTGCAACTACATTTGACCTCAGATTGACATACCGTGTGTCCAGCAGAAAGCTTTTGACAGTACACACAAAATAAATGCCACGGGGCTAGAGAGGTGGTTTGGTGGTTAATGGTTCTACTTGCAAAGCCTGACAGACTAGGTTTGATTCCTCATTACCTACATAAAGCCAGATGCACAAAGTGATGTATATATCTGGGGTTTGCATGCAGTGGCAGGAGGCCCTGGTATGCCCATACTTTCTCTGTCTTTCTGTCTCCTTTCCTCTTCTCTCTGTCTCCCCTTGCAAATAGATAATGCATACTTTTTAAGAATCCAAATAAACGTGAAGGGAGAAGATGAAGCTGTTCTACAGAGCTGGTCTGTTGTTGAATTTGGGTAACACCTGTGCTTGTCCACTGGGAGATAGCCAGCATAGATAAGCAAAAGAAAAAAACTCGGAGAAGTTCTGCAAGAGAAGCAGGTATCCTTGTGTTGGCGACAGATTCCTGGACTCTTTCCTTACCAAGCAGCAGGTTTCTCTGTGTAGCACTGAAGAGTTCCTCCCACAGCATGGATCTGGCATGGAAACCACATGTCTTCCATCAACCAGTGGTGCCGTGGGGCAGACAGACGGTTCCTATAGCCTAGCCTACGTATACTTGAAGTTGGTTAATAAGGAAGTTTTGTGCTGCCTTCACACTCACACCCAATTCACATGGTAGGCTTCTGCTCTCCAAAGGTCCTGGAACAACGAGTGTGGCTTTGCAAACCTTCCTGGAAGATTAGCCTCATTCCTTGCTCCACATACCTCTACAGCAGCGCAAACACACACACTCTGCAGGAATGGGTGATCTTAAGCAGAGTATTTAAGTAACAAGAGAGGGAGAAAGGCTTCCAGTCAGAATGTAACAGGCCGGTACAAATTAGCAAAGATTAATGGACTCAGATACACACACTTGGAGTCATTTTTAGAAAATCAGCAGGTTCTCATTGGCATTATCCTAATCCAACACCACAGTGGAAGAAAACTCACTCGATAGCTCGCGTGGTCAACACCACGGGAACCCAATAAGCTATATTAATGTGCAGAGAAGGCCAGGGCCAGGGCAAAAAAGGACAGCTAGCTCAATCTAGGTATGAAATGATGTCAGGAGCTCAGCTTTCTTTTCTAGTCAAGTCGGATTTCTCTGGGAGAAATTAGTTACATTGATTAATTGTAGCCCCTCAAGTTCATCTTTGTACAGAGTACCCTAGGAGCCGTGCCCAAGAAGAGATTCTCAAGGAAGTTCTCTGTCCCCATATATAATAGAATGAGCTGGAAAATGGATTGGGGGAGGCAAGATAACTCTGACCTTTCCAGCAATGGCTTTTTTTTTAATTGTAGAGATGAAAACAGGAGGGAGGGTTAAGATAAAGTTCTTTAGCCAGTCACTGGAAACCTTTGTTATGTAGCCAGACATTTTGGTGCGTGTACGTAATCCTAGCATCCAGGAAACTGAGGCAGGAGGGTCATGAATTTGAGGCCAACCTGTGCTACACACTAAGACCCTGCCTCTCCCCACCTCCACTACTCTCACAGTTACAGTTAGTTTGCAGACCACTCCCTGACTCTGATGGTGACATCAGCAGTTGGCTTGCCTCACATGCTTTTCTTCATTCTTCTGAAAAGACAGCCTTCATTTTTTGGTGAATAATTTATTCATTCTGCTTTCAATTTGGTTCTCACCAGGCTGCCAATCACCTTGAAAACTAACACCAGGCCCTTTCATCATAATCACTGGTCCACAGATCAGCACAGGATCCAAAGCAACCAATCTGAATGCTTCTCACCATTGACCTATAAATTCTGTAAGAAGAAATCATTTTTACTACTGTGTGAGTTGGACTTAATTTTTTTTTTTTTTTGGTGACACTATTGAGTTTCTCAACAAGGACATACCTGTATCCATTTCTCTCTTCTCTCTCTCTCTCTCTCCCTGTCTTGATTTTTGGAGCTAGTTTTTGCTATATTTCTGTATTAAAAAAAAAGAAGAATCCTGACTATACAATAACCATGACTAGATTCATTTAATTAATGTATTGGTTACTTTCTCATTGCTGGAACAAAATACCCACTTAGAAACAGCTTAGGGCAGGAAGTTCAGCAGGGAAGATGTGGCAGGCCTAAACAGGAAGCCTGCATCACATTGGCAGGGAGGAAACAGCAAGGGAAACTGGACTATAAAACCTCAAGGCCAGTCCCCAGTGACACACTCCCTCCAGCAGGACTCCACTTCCTATAGTTTCCACAGCCTTCCAGAACAGCACCACCAGCTGGGAAATAAGTATTAAAACACATGAACTTATGAGACACATTTTATGCTCCAACTATCAAAGTCAGTAACAAGCTTATGATCTGATAGTTCTCTGAACAAAAGTCTCACAGGATGGAAGTCAAGGTGTTGGAAGGCCTGGTTTCTTCTAAGGGAAGCAAGTGTCTACTCAGTTTGCAGCTTCAGGGAACCACCTGCACCTCTCAGCTGATAGCTTCTTCCTCATATCACACCAACCTTTTGCTTCAGTTGGCACATCAAGCCCTGTTCCTCTTGCCCTTCCTTATAAGGACCTGGGTGCCTCCATGTGATCGTCTGTAGAATCCAGGATATTCTCCCCATGTTGGATTTTAACTTAATCACACCTTGTTGTGATAATTTTTCTATGGAGATGAGAAGAAAATAGATTCACATCAAGTAGGGTACCAACAGACCAAAGAAACAATTCCATCCATGTCCAGTTTATTGGAGTTAGTTACAGAAGCACCGGTGGCTTAAAAGCAGGCTCATCGCTGAAAAGCCCCACCCAGCATGAGTGATGAATGCTTCAAGAAAGCTGCACCTGGGCCTGGAGAGATGGCTTGGTGGTTGGGTGCTTGCCTGTGAAGCCTAAGGACCCCGGTTCAAGGCTCAATTCCCTAGAACCCACGTAAGCCAGATGCACAAGGTGGTGCATGCATCTGGAGTTGTGTTCACAGTGGCTGGAGGCCCTGGTGCACCCATTCTCTATCTATTTGCCTCTTTCTCTCTGTCACTCTCAAATAAATTAATTAAAATAAAACAGAAAAAGCTGTGCCACTGTTAGTCCCACCCTCAGTCAACATGTCACCTGGTCGATACTCTAGCACTGTCAAGACCATATGTAGTCAGGAGGGAGTGGTGGCTGGAATCACAGGTGAGAGTCTGGTGACCCTCCCTCTCTCCTTCTCCAAGGGAATGCTAACCAGTCCATTGCCATCTTTATCATAGACCTAGCAGTCATGTTTCACCGTCATGACTGCAGGGCCATCTGCAGGGCGTCGCAGCAATCTCTGTTCCCTGATGGCCATGGTCATGTCAGGAACAGAGGAAGTAACTGCACCACAATATGCCCCGGAGTCCTCTGCATCCCAGAAGCTATATATGCTGCCTAGAATACAGTATGGGTGACATCGAGGGGCCATCATTCAACATAACGTAGTGGGTAGGAAACAATATTTATAGAAAGAAAACAACTGACATACTTAAAGTTTTCCAAAACCAAACAGTGTATGCATCTTCAATATTAGGAGAGGCAGAATTATGGCAGAACAGAAAGAACAAGGAGGAAGAAGAGAAAGGGAAGGAGGAGGAAGAGGAAGAAGAATTTAGCCCCAAGATCCTCTCCGTGAGATTCAGACTCCTCGTCGTCATTTTACCAGTCTGCACTCCTGCTGTGGTGAGTACTGCCTTGCTTCAGTTCATACTATTCAAGTGCAGCTCCTCAGAGGAAAATGAATTTCTAACATTGATAACAGGTAAATTTGGTGCCCAAAGGGCCTTCTCAGAGCCCCTTCCCTTAAACTTTTTCCTCGGATCTAATTATTGGATTTTCCTAAGAAGAATGGTACAGGTTCTCCTTACACATGGGCACGAGCCATGCCTTGGGAGGAGGCAGGGCTACTACATTTTAAGCTGCTATGTAGGGCTCAGCACATCACTCTCACCTGTCTAAGAGGAACTAATGCTGCTTCATCCATCAAATTTCATGACTTGGTGAGAGACACACTGTGATACATGTCAGTCAGTTAAGCTCCCACTTCTTTCCCCCACACTGATCTTGTTATCTGTTAGGTTTAGAAAACGAGTTATTAATATTAATGCTATCTAACATCTAGTGACACTTACCATGTGCCAAATGCATTGCCGTGCACATGTAGTGGGGTCATGTGAGCGGCTGTTCACAGATAAGCTTCCACATCTCAGCGACTTCATACAAGAGATGTTTATTTTTTTCGTTCACATAAGAACTCCAGTCACAGTGGCAAGGAAAGGGAGTACGGTTCATGCACTATGCAGCCAAACAAAGATGCAAGGTGCCTTTGTCTTCTATGTTCTGTGTATCCCATTGCTGGAGCCTCCAGACCTTGTTGAGAGAGAGAGAGAGATGGCAGGGAAAGAAGATGGAGTCTCACCTGCAGGAGAATTCGGTGGATCTGCTCACTTCATTTCCACTGAGATTGCACTCGAGATAGACCCTGGACACTTGAGCCCCACCTTGCTGGCTTTGCGTCCAGGACAAGGTTTTAAGTAACCAACAGCAATTACTGCCATTATCCATTTCTCACATGACTTCAGCTGATCCAACAGCAGCCCAAAGTGAGTGATAGAGCCATCACCACTGCACATTTGCATCTCCAAGGAATTAGTGAATTCTCCACACCCAAGCAAGGCCCTATGACCTCGAATGCTATGCTCTTGACCAACACTACTCAAGTCCCACAGATATTTAGACATTTTCACGTGGGATACCAGATCCCAGTAGACTATACTTCCCAGCCTTTCTTGAAGTATGATGGCGTTCAAATGGTTTGTATCTAGCAATGGACTATGAGTGAATATAGAGGGCCAACTAGATGCCCAGAATGGGTACTTAGCAGAAAGAGACCAAAGATGATATTCCATGTCTACCATGCACAGAACGACCCCCACAACAAAAACTTCCTGGTCCCCAAGATCTAGAAACCTTGCTCTTAACATTTCTAACAGACCTGAGAGTGGAGCCTGATCCCCAGAGGTCATGCCCATAGAAAAAGTCTCCAAGGCGGACATGAAATTGTCACATCTCAGTTGTATAGGGCGTTTTTACCCCTTTAATGCAAAAGGCAAGATGCCAAATGACTTAGCTTATGATGGAAATTATTGCTGTAATAAAATTATGTCCTTTGGAAATAAGACTGTAAATAATCAGAGAGACAAGAGCCAAACCAAGAGGAAGCTTCAACCAGAATAGCAAGTGGCAGGGTGGAGGGATGCCAAGGCAATCGGACAGATGGATGACTGCTTACCTTGATCTTAGCTCATGTGCTGGAAAGAGCTTTTGGCCTATGTGGCTCTATCAAAATGGCTAGTTTGGATCACAATTATGAGCTTATTTGGTGACAACAAGGAATGCAAAAGATGTTTTTGCATTAGAAGTGATTTTCTTTCTTACTCCCTATAGTTCTACTTTTTTTTTTTTTTTTGAAGAGAGACAGAGAGAGAGAGAGAGGGAAAGAGGGAGAGAGAAAGAGAGAGGGGGGGAGGGAGAGGGAGAGGAAGACAGATAGAGATGGGCACGCCAGCAGAGTCTCAGCTGCTGAGAACAAAATCCAGATGCGTGCACCCCCTTGTGGTCAAGTGCAGCATTGCACCCTTGTGTCACTTTGCATCTGGCTAAACATGGACCTGGAGATTGGAACCGCTGGAGATTGGAACCAGCGTTCTTGAGGCTTAGAAGGCAGGTGCCTTAACCGCTAAGCCATCTCTCCAGCCCTAGTTCTACTTTTGAATATGAAATCAAGAGCAAGTTCCTCTGGCGTTGGATCCAGAGAGATAGTTTAGAACTTTGCTTTCCCACTTTGTAACTATGTGACTTTGAGAAGGCGATTCTTTGAGGCCACTTTACTTATTATATCCTGTGAAATGGATGCAACAGTTGCATGCACATCACAGAGTAGTAAAGATTGCACAGTATAATTGTAAAGGAATAAGTTCAGAGACTGGCACAGACTTATCCCTTTGGTGCCAGTCCTTAGCAATATCATCGTCAACCTTGCTAGGCAGAGAGATAATCATGATGAGCTCCGAGGTAGCTTGAAAAGACTTCATGATGGCTCCAAACATAATTCCAGCTCGAGCTTTATTTCTGTTTGTGTTTGTCACCCAGGACACAGCAAGAAACAGCCTGGAGGCAACATCAGTGACGTGGAGATAGGGTTGTTCTCTGTCATCCTCCTTCACAGACAGCCATGAGGAATGGACACACAGCCAGGTGCAGAGCAAACTGCCAGAGTTAGAACATAGACACCTCACCACTAGCTAAGCGAGTGGGTGAATCAACTCACCTTTGCCTCAAGTTCCTCCCCACAAAACACTGGCAAAAGTTACCATCAGAATATAAAGACCATAAAGGCAGTAGTCTTGTATGCTTTGCTAATGGCTAGAACCCCATCACAGAGAACTTGGTTCACCACACAGTGGGTATCCATCCAACAGGTGTGTTTGCGTGAATGGGTAATGGTGGCTATTGAACAGGATTAGAGATTAGAGCCTGCTGCGTTAACTTTTCCTGAGAGGTGGGAACACACAGCTGCTCACCCCAGAGAACGACAGAGCACAATAAGGATTGCATCCAAGTCCAAGTTGGTGAACCAATGAGTTTATTTGGCTTACGTACAGGGCATGAATGAGGGGTTACTTACAGGAGCATGTGCGACCTCAAAATAGCTGCACAAGTGTGTCCCAGCATGGGTGATGAAACTGCATCACAGAGTCCTCTGGATAGTTAACGTTCCACTTCCTGTATGCTCTAGCATCTCTCAAGATCACTTACTACTGGAAGGAAAAAGGAGCGAGTACCAGCTGGCATCTCAGGTGAGGGTCTTGGGTCCCTCCTTGAGCACAAGTGTCAAAGGCCCCATCACCATCGTCTTGGAGCAAGTTATCACTGTCTTTACTCAGCTAATTGACATGACCATGAAGACATTGTAATCTCTGTTGCAAGATGGTAATGGGATGATTAAGTTATCTTCAGAGGGGGGAAAAAGGCATTTTACAATGGGGCCTTGTTAGGATTTTATCTGTGAAAGGTATAGAGTGGTATCTGGCCCATAGTATGCATACAGGAAATACTGTCTATCATAACATTTTCAGTGTGAGAGAGAGAGAGAATCATAGCTTTAAATACACTGTTTTGGTTAGCAGAACCAAGAGTGTCCATAGTAGTCAAGGGATTTCTGAATCATTCTTAGGTGGTTCTGTCATGACCCTGACTAGGCAGTATATGAATTTCATGCCCCCCCACCCCATGCTCATATCCTCAGGTTTCTTCTACAAAAATGTGTGTATGGATGACTCTGATATGTCTGTCCCTCATGGGTTTCCGGAGCTTTACACCAACAAGATGTGTTCATGCCAGGGAAATGTTCAACCTAATGACTGCCTTTGTGTATAACAGGAATCTCAACTGAGGTGGACACTCCTATCTGCCCCTAGTAATAGTTTTCAAGATAATCATTCCACCTCCATTCTACCCTTGTTCTAGTGGCTACATGTGCTGTAAAGTTGTATGCTCTTAACACACACATACACACCCCTTACCTCCAAGAGCATAGTTTTATTCTGGAGCTAAATTAACATTGACCATGGTCTGGGAGCACAAACTCAGGTTAAGTTTTTCTAAATACTACGTTCTAATGTGTTAACAATTTCATGAATGATTTGATAATTACAGAGCGAAGGAAGGATCCTCTTCAACCACATACAGGGAGGTGTCAGAGAGGTGGATGATAACAAAGTGTGGACATCCCTGCTATAGCTCTCAGATGCTCTCAGGGGACAACCTAAGCTTTTTGGCTAGTGGAAGCTAAGTACCACTGCTCTGAAGCCCATGGCTCTGATGGCAGCAGCTGCTACTGCTCCTTTTCCTCCTCCTTCCTCCTCCTCCTCTTGTTTTTTTTCTTCTCCTCCTCCTCCTTCCTTCTTTGTCTACTTCTTCATTTTTTCTTCTTCTTTCTTTTTCTCCTCCTTCTCTTCCTCCTTCTCTCTCCCTTGCCTCCTTTTTCTCCTCCTTCCTTTTTCTCCTCCTTCTCCTCCTCCTTCTCTCTCCCTTGCTTTCTTCTCCTCCTCCTTCTACTTCTTCCTTTTTCTTCTTCTTCCTTTTTCTTCTTCTCCTCCTCTCTCTCCCTTGCTTCCTTCTTTTTCTTCTCTTCCTGATCCCTTTCCCCTCCCCCTCCTCCTCTTCTCTCATCCTCCCTCCCCCCTCCCTTCTTCTTCTTGGTATTTTAAGATAGGGCCTCACTCTAGCCCAGGGTGACTGGAACTCACTCTGTTGTCCCAGTCTGGCCTCTATATCACAGCAATCCTCCTACCTCTCCCTCCTGAGTGCTGGTATTAAAGATGTGTGCTACCATACCTGTAATTCTTTTTTGATAATTTCATTTAATTAATTTTATCTCATTTTAAACTTTTTATTGACAGTTTCTGTAACTATAGACAATAAATCATGATGATAATTCCCTCCCACAACCGCATTGTCCTCCCAAATCCACCCTCCACTGAATCCCCCCTTCTTTCCAGTTAATCTCTCTCCTATTTTTATGTTTTATTTATATTTTTATTTATTTATTTATTTGACAGTGAGGAAGAGGGAGAGAGGCACAGAGGGAGAGAAAGAGAGAGAATGAACATGTCAGGGCCAGGGCCTCCAATTGCTGTAAACAAACTCCAGATGCATGCACCACATTATGCATCTGGCTTATGTGAGTACTGGGGAATTGAACCTGGGTTCTTTGGCTTTGCAGGCAAGGCTTTAACCATAGCTACCCCCCATCCCTCTCTTCTATTATGATGTCATCATTTTTCTTTCCTATTATGAAGGTCTTATGTAGGTAGTGTCAGGCACTGTGACATGAAGGTGATGTGAACAGGAGCCAGTGCACCAAAGAGCAACTTCTCAATTGCAGCTTTCTGAGTATAGTAGAGGGCCACTCCCTTTTTGAGACAATTCTGTATGACTTCCGGAAGTCATTGCTGGAACCTGATCTTAAGCCCTCCAAACATCTTCTGAGCATTGACTATCCACTAAAAAAGTTGCTTTCAGCTGAAAACAACACTGTATTTTGCCTCCAGCCACTGACTAATAGTTCCTCTTTCCTTCTAGCAATTCTGACTTTCAGCTGAATCTCTATCTTATCCTGCCTTATTCCTTGTAGGCTTTCAAAGGTGGAATACAGAATCCAGGACTAAGCCAGTGAGCGTCTGATTCCTCCTCACATGGGTTCTGCTTCAGGAGTGAACACGCAGCCCAAGGCACCCCAGTCACACAGAATCTCAGAAGATCTCAGGCATGAGAAAAAATAAAGACTCTTCTGTTAGACTTGGAGCTAGTCAGATGTGACTTTGGGAACCAGAAGCACCATTTTGCCAACATGAGACAAAACCCATCTGGAAGTGAGTTCTCCTATAAAAGAACTGAACAATACAAATGACATCTGCAGTGGCATCCACTCTTGTGTTCACAAAGTGAGACTTACCCTTAGGTGGTTAAGGCCTATAAACCACGAGGCTTTCATATTCTTGCTCTAAACTAATTTGGGATGCATTTCCCATCATTTGCAATTACCAAATACTGATTGTCATATCACCCACTATGGTCATTTATTCTGTGGGTCTGTCTCTGCTTTCGGGAGCCAAAGGTCAGTTCAAATGTTTCAGGGTGGGGTGTGGACCAATGGTGTCCAATAGAATATACAGCATCTACAGCCAGAGGTGTTCCTTTTGCTTTTCTCTCTCTCCTGTGGGCTGTCCTCAGTCTTTGCCCTGCTAATGTCTGGGGACACCCATCTTGAGAATAATTATATAGAAAGTACCAGCCCAGAGAGCCCTTGTCTTGGAACTCAGTCTATTAACTTTGGCTTTTAAAAAAAAATGTGACTTATTCTCGTGGAGTTATTTCTCCCTGTATACTCGGTATACATGCCCTTGGAGGGATGCATCAAGCCAAGGGCAGAGAGCTTCAGGAAGTCTGTTGAAAGAGGCACGTCACTTGTCATCTGGAAGACCATGCATTTCAGTGGCCATGGAGAGGGTGAAAGATATGGGGAGCATGAGAATGGAAATCGGGGTGGTGTGGGAGGAAAGAATTTGGAATAGGTCTTCGAGAAGTCGAGAAGGAATGGATGCTAACACACAGAACTCAGTGACCCTGAGACACCATGCCAGACAAGGATTCACAGCACTCTTCACTTACCCCATCCCTGCCCAGGTATAACGTGAATTTTCCTTTGTGAGGGACCAGGTGGGAGCAATATTGTGGAAATGGATAATATTACATTTTGGTATGGTTTCCTACCTCTCTTGGGCATCCAGTGAATTCTTATTTCCCTGAATGCTGTTGCCTGCCACCTGTTACACTATGCCTCAGACCAACCCACCCCTTCTCCAGAAATTGTCAAGCAATGCTCCAATATGGCCCTCACAAAATTTCAACTCAGCAACCCTTTCTAGCATCCTGTCAATGACCCTACAAATGGGCTCTCAGACTATGTAAGAGGTCATTGCTGGAGATATTTGCAGCAAATCACATCACTTTCCTACCACTGTCTTAGACTACAAGCATCTGTCTCCTCAGAAATAGCTGAAATGTCTGCAATAACATTGGATGGTGCCTGGGTTTGACCAAACCCTAGTCTTAAGTTTATAAACGCTTTTGTTGTTCTTCTTCTTCTTCCTGGGACTTGGTAAGGGCTGTCAGACCAAGAGGTTCCATTTTTGTCCTCTTGCAGGTAAGAAGATGACGTGAGACAGATATGGACAGTGACTTTTCAAGGTCAAATAGCGATTGTGACACAGAATCGGGACTGACATTTGGATTGCCTAATACTTATTCCAGCACGCTACTTTTTGTTGTTGTTCAGTATAAGAAGGTGTCTAATTCGCCTTTAGTTGGACTGGTTGCCTCAGTCTGGTGGAGTACTTAAGAAAGCATAGAATAATATTTCAGAGGCTATGGAGAATCTTCCCCACTTTTGGCATACTGCCATGAAGAATTCAAGGATAAGCCACACAGAAAACAGACACCTTGCTCATGGTTGTGTCTTCCTGAGAAGAAATGAAGTTCTCACAACATCTCAGACAGTAGCAGTCACCATCTTCCCATCTTTACCACAATGTTGTGATAACTGGAATTGGAAGACACTGGGACACAAATGCCATCTTCCTATATTTGCAATTAGGGAGTGTTATGAATGGTCATGCCAAGCCACCAGCCATGGGAGTAGTATGGGAAGAAAATTAGCAGAAAAAACATGGGCAGCCCTGTGGGACTTCACTGATGGTAACACCCTCACCTTCAACGAGGAGGCTGCATTGCCCAGAGAAGATTTCGGATGGGCCAGATTTATTTAAAATGCACAGGCACATCTGACAGATGCACTGAGTGAGCAGGCTCCGATACCACCTTCGCTTTCTGTCTTCATTCACTTTCAATATTCAGATGTAGGCAGTGACTGGCCCGTATTCTTCCTGCAGGATAGAATGGAATATTACAAAACGCCTTTGCAAGCAGGCTAAATCATGATTGACAAAATGAAATTCGTTAATACAATGGTTTGAGGGACTTGACAGAAATTTTTGTCAACAGTGTAGATTAAGGGATTCAGAAAAAAATGAAATTTGCAGATGAAATGGCTTTGATGTTTCTTATAAAAAGCATTTTGTTGACAGACTGGATCAGAGCTGGGGGAAAATGTGCATTTTCTCAATGCATGCATTTTAAGTCTTTGACAAAACACGTATTAGTCCTGCCGGTTTTGCTCACTTGTCATATACACCATTGGCTTTGCTTTTAGCCATGAAAAGGGCTCAGGCATGAGTGGAAAGAGAGGGAAATACCTTCTGAAGTGCCAGACTCCATCCCGTGAGTCATGAGGTATGCTCATGTCATTTTTGTTCAAGTGTTTATTGGCTGGTTTTCAAATACATCCCTTAATCTCCTTCTAGTAATTCTTCTAAGATTCCTGCCCACTTAGGAATGATCTTCTGACATCAGTCAAGCTAGTTTTGGTTAATTAGCAGCACAAACCAAAGGAAGGCATTTTAACCAATAGTTCTCAAAAGTGGTTCCCAGACCTAAGGATAGGCATCTCCCAGAAAATTGTTGGAAATGCAATCTCTCAAGCCCCACCCAGACCTATATGGGGATGGGACACAGAAATATATGCTTTCCCACAAGTCCCTTAGGTTATGTTGTATATAGAAAGATTATGATATATATATATATATATATAATATGTAAATAAAATATAAATATAAAAAAATCTATAAAAATAAAAAATCAAGATTAGCTAACTTGAGAAATAGCCTAAAAGAAATGGATTGGTTTACATAATGGAGAAGTTAATAGATATATTTCCAGTGGGGCTGTATCCAAGAGATCAATATCATCAAGACTCATGTCTGACTCTTCTTTCCTGTGCCAGGGCTGTGTTCTTAGAACACTTCTGTCTTCCTCATGACAAGGTGTCACCAGTTCTAGGCTACTGTCCCATTTCTGGATTATTTCAGAAGAAACAAAATGCTTCCTCCTGCCCTCAATAGCATCGACAGACATCCCAGGGTGGAGCTCCATTTGTCCTGGTGGGACAGGCCCAGGCTTGTGCCCTTTCCTAGTGTTATTGGATGTCAAAGGCCAAGTAACTAGTCATCATTTACATGTGAAGAGTAAAGAGAGAGATCAGGGGTTGTTATTCCTTGGACATCTTGTAGTAAGGAGAATACTATGCAACATATTTCCCTTGGCCTTCTACTAAATTCTAAATTAAGGCATCAGTAGCTTCCCTTAACTCTAATTCATTCTCTCTCTTTCTCTCTCTCTCCTTTCTCATGTCTTCTATAATTGGTTAATCTGAAGAGTTCTTATAAAAGCACTCCAAAAGCTGCTATCAAAAGCACCGTGAGAGAAGAATTCCCGACACAGCTTCGGACCCCTAAATATACAGGCAGGGTTCCTTAAGATCAGTGAGGGGAGGAGCCTGCCTAAGAATGCTGGGGAGCACCAGTCAGCACTGTGCTTGGCTGGGCCATGTGGTCATCTTCCACTGCTGCATTTATGTGATAGCCTGATAGCTTGATAGAGCCTTGTATTTCCCTGCAGCTCACAGAGGAGTTTATTCTGCAGAGAAATACAGAACACACGTACACGGGTTGGCTTTCATCTTCAAACCAAGGCTGCAACTTTGAGCTGTCAGACTTATGCCATCTCAGCAGCCCACTTTCAGTGTTTTACAAAGCGGGAGAAGAAAGAGACCTTCCTCCGTTCCCCACACCATTGCCTCTGCCTTGAACAAGAACATGGTCTTCCCTTTGGGAATGCACAAGACTGCTTCTGTGAGTCATCTTATTCTGACTCGAGAATTACTATCCAGAACAAATGTCTCGTCGAGTGTCTTACATGGTTGTTTTCTGTCCAACTTAATTATCTGGGTCCTGCCTTCTATGCTGGGATCTCCTCACCGGCTGGAACCGTGTTTAATTCTGCCCAGTGCCTCTAGTGCTCAGCACAGAATCTGGCAGCGTTGGGGCTAAGCATATACTGCTGCAATGAATCGAATGGCACTTGACTTCTGTTTTCCACGGTTTTCATTTTCTACTACTAGGTAGTCCCATTGCAGCATATGCTTGACTGGTTTCTAGTTTCTGTGGGAGAACATCTGCAGGCTATGGTCAAGACAGGCAGTTGTAAGAGCTACTTAATACCATTCTACAGGTTAGTGGTGTAGAGATGACCTAGCGACATATTTACACCCAACTCCTTCCCATGGCCACTAGAGGGCAGCAGAGGACACAATGCCGGCACGAGGGCCATTTTGTCCAGCCTTTGTCTTCAGCCTTCCAGTTCCCTCAATTTTCCCAGCTTTCATCCTTTTGTTAACTTTTGGCTTTATGGTTGCAAGTTTCAGTACAGGACAGCCCAGCTTGTTTCAGAACAAGGAAAACCATTCCTTTTCACTCTCCCCCGTTTAATGTGATTCTTCAAAAAAAAAAATTATCGATGAGCTAAACCACTCAAAGTTAGAAAATGTACTTTTTTTTTTAATGACCTCTCCTTTAGAAAAGAAAAATAAAATAAAATCTTATCTACCTACATTAGGCTGGAGCTTTTCCTTCTGAGCGCCTTTTCTGTAAGATCTTTAGCTGATCTGTTCTATCACTCCCTCCAGCCACATTCTTCTAATTCAAAATCCAGTCTGGGAAAAAAGCTCTCATTGGAAGAATAATTAAAGTAGATGAACAAGTCCTTCAGTCCCAGTTAATCCCAGTAAGCCTCATTCAGCTCTTCTAGATTGAGGGATAACAGTGCTCTCCCATCAGGGTCGTTGGTAGCTGGGCTGCAGCCCCTCCAAGCAATCTCTCAGCAGATAAACACCAGGTCGTAAAGACCAAGTTTCTACAAAAGTAAGAGTTAATTTGGTCTCACTTTGATCCAATTGCACAGGTCAGAGAATCACAAAACAATAACAACAACATTGGGCTACTTAACTAAACTTCAGATGAACCACATCCTGAGTCCCTGTCTTCAAATTTTCCAGTTTCTAAAAAGCACTCTCAAAGAGCCTTTTGACATGACAACCAGTCACTATAACAACCAATTATTCTACTTCTGGAATATTCTGTACATAAATGTGCATAGGTTAAGTATGTTGATATTAAAAATATCCATTGTAACATTATTTATTATAACAGATAATTTGAAATAACCCAAATATACATTATTGCAGGATTATTTCTATGTACAATGATTTGCCCATACTGCGCAATGCCATCCAGTTAAAAGAAAACAAACAGGGCTGGGGAGATGGCTCAGCAGTTAAGAGTGCTTGTTGCTTAAGCATGAGAGCCTTTCAAGGCAGACACTGCCAAATTCCACTCCCCAAAACTCAAAAAAAGCTGGGCATGGCTATATATGTTTGTAACCCTAGTCCGTAGAGGGACAGAAACCAGAAACCTGCTGGACCTCACTAAGGGACAGAATAGTAACTCCAGGTTGAGGGAGAGGTCCTTTCTCAAGGAAATATGTGGACGAGTGGTTAGAGCCTGCTCTCCCCTGGCCTCCACATGCATGTCCACGGGGTGCACACACCACCAATTAAACACATTCCACCATGCACACACTAAACACACACACACAATCACAATGAAAGTGAGAGCTGGGGATGAAGTCCAGTCGTATAGTAATTGGCTAGCTTGCATAAGGCCAGGACTCAATGGAGCAGAAAGAAATCAACAATGAGATAGATATATATATGTTTGATGAAAGGGAGGGGTGACTGAGAAATATCAATAGAAATGTATTAAAAACTTAGGATAGACATTTCCTATTTTAAAAAAAAAGTTACATTACATGTGCATGCACATAAACGAACGCGACCACAAGCTCATATTTACAAGGTCTGAAAAAGAGTCACATAAAACTGGCTTTGGGGAAACCTTGTAAATATGAGACAGGAGTTAAAAGGTGGAAATTTTACCATGTTCAGATATCACTTTGTGCAACTTATTTTTTAAACAGTCTATAAAATGACTTATCCAATTGAGCTCAAGTCAGCCAGTGTTATGTGTCATAAATATTCATCAAACGTCTTTGAGATCTGCAGTGCAGAGCCCACCATGGCACCCACTGCCGCCCCCTTTGGAGCTTCATTTGGCCAAGTAAATTTGTGTTTAAACTGTCTGCAGCTCTTGACCGGATTCTGTCTTTCAAGGAGACAAGAACTGAGAGATATCTGTAGCACCTGGGGTGTATTTGTTTCAAGCACTATCTTGCATTTGGTCTTCATATCCCAAGGATAAAAGCAGGGCTTTAATGTGCAGAATTCTAGAAACTAATATAACTCTTGTTTGTATAAACAAACAAAGCATATAGAAAAATGGAATATCCATGGTTCTGAACCTGGACATGAGACAATATCTTCTGACTACCCTCTCTGCCCAGAAACTCATCTTAGAGCTGGGAGAATTGCTTGGAGCTTGGCTCAGTGTCCCGTATTCAATAATAAAGAGATGTTTAACAGGGTCATGTGATGTCCACAGTCCCAAAAATGTGCCGATTAGTTTTCTGTGTTCCTTGACCACATCATGGAGTGACCATGTCACTTTTCTCCTAAAGCTCACCTACGTTAGTGGGGGGTGCTACTCATAAGCACTGGAGGATAGCAGCACATCAGGACCTCCTGGGCTAACTGAGCAGACGTTGATCCTCCTCTCAAGCACCCTAAAGCCAAAGGAGCCCATCTAGGAACACTACCTCCCACCTCCTCCTCATGTGAGGCTGTTCTGGGATGCCTTCCCTTACAGAAGTCCGGTAAAAGGTAGTTGGTCCCTTGCTAGTCTACTGATGTATTCTTTAGCCATCATTGTCCTGGCTCCTTGGAAGAACCATCTCACAAACAATTTAATCAGTCCTCGGAAAAACAGAACCAAAATAGAACAAATATTCTTTCCTAATGCTCTCTCTCTCTTTTTAAATTTTTTATTAAATTTATTTTATTTTATTTTTTTAAACTTTTTATTTTATCTTATTTTTTGGAGAGAGACACAGAGAGAGAGAGAGAGAGAGAGAGGAAGACAGAGATGGGTGCGTGAGCAGTGTCTCAGCTGCTGTGAACGAAATCCAGATGTGCACGCCCCCTTGTGGCCAAGTGCAGCATTGCACCCTTGTGTCACTTTGCATCTGGCTAAACGTGGGAGCTGGAGATTGGAACCGCTGGAGATTGGAACCAGTGTTCTTAGGGTTAGGAGGCAGGCGCCTTAACCCCTAAGCCATCTCTCCAGCCCTAAGTTTTATTTTTATTTTATTTAAATGTATTTATTTGAGAGAGAAAGAGACAGAAGAGATAGAGAAAGAATGGGCATGCCAAGGCCTCCCAGCCACTGCAAACTAACTCTAGACGCATGTGCCCCCCTGTGCATCTGGCTTACGTGGGTCCTGGGGAATTGAACCTGGGTGCTTTGGATTTGCAGGCAAATGCCTTAACCACTAGGCCATCTCTCTAGCACTGCTTTCTCTTTTTTAAAAAAAAAAATTTTTTTTTTTACTTATTTATTTACCTGGGTTCTGGGGAATCAAACCTGGTTCCTTATGCTTTGTAGGCAAATGCGTTAACTGCTAAGCCATCTCTCCAGCTCTCAATTTTTTTTTTTTTTTTTTTGGGTTTTTTTTTTTCAAGGTAGGGTCCCACTCTGGTCCAGGCTGACCTGGAATTAGCTATGTAGTCTCAGGGTGGCCTCGAACTCATGGCAATCCTCCTACCTCTGCCTCCTGAGTGCTGGGATTAAAGGCATGTGCCACCACACCCGGCTTTCAATTTTTTTTTTTTATATAGAAATAAATTGGTGTCAGGAGATGAGAAGCCACAGAGAAACCATGTTGTGGAATAACAATGTGAAGCATTTTGTCATACCAGCCTTTTCCAAAGCCCTGTGAGAAGCACCTTATTCCACTCCCTTTGTTCTCCTACTGCTAGGTATGAAGCAGGAAGAAGCTATGAGCTGAGTCACTGTTACTTCACCCAATCAGGAAGACACCCTCACAAATTCTGCACCGTTTGACCTTCCCACCCAAAGCTCCTCCTGGGCCCATTGTCTGTGCACTCTTCACCTCCAGTCTTCCATAGTCTCCTCAGCCACCAGCTTTGCTAGGCTCCTTCTCAGCCTAGCCACATCCTGATTTTCTTGTAAGTCCACAGGAAGAGAGGGTTCCCCAGTCACTGCCTCTCCAGCCCCTTCAGTAACCCAAGCATCATATGACCACCTGATACTGCCTGCTATGGTTCCATTTCCTTGATTGCTGTTTTCTCCCTCAAGAATGGGTACCCCAGGAGGTAAAGAACTGTGTTTCCTTTGGCCATCAGTGCTTGTCCAACACCTACAAGACTGTCTGATGCTCAGAAACAGCTGGAGAATAAAAAGATGAATGGAAAGCCAGCTCCACTAGGAAGCATCTCCTGACCATTCACATCCTGGACAATCCAGAGCCCACTGTCCCTTGTCCTGCCGGCACCCAGCCAGCACTTCCTGAACATCAACTGTACAGAGGCATGCAGCTCATCATAGGACTCAGTTCCACACTTCTCTTGCTCCACTTTAATGAAGACAACGTATCCATCTATCTCAGAGGTCCAACAATTGAGACAGTGTCAGAGGGTGCTTATCAAATGAGTGTCCTTCTAAATTACTAGGTAAGTCAGACATAATCTATGAGCTATAACTTATTTCCTTAGTTTACTGTAATTGAGACCACATGTGCGTGGGTGGGGGTATGTCTGTGGCATCCTGTATACTCATATGTGGAGGTCAGAGGAGAACATCAGCTCTCCTCCTCCATTGCTCATCCATGTGCTTCCCTGAGATAGAGTCTCTCACTAGACCCAGAACTCTCATCCTTGGTCAGACTGGCTGACCAGTGAGTACCAGAGATTCTCTGATCTCTGCTTCCCATTCAACCGGGGTTATAGGTAGGAATGGATATGCCCAGCTGTTTATGAAATGAAGAGGAGTCAAACTGAGGGTGAATGAGGTCCTCTCAGGACAGCATTCTTGGGCTGTGAGTGTTCTTACCTGCTGAACCATCTCGGCCCTGAAAACAAAGATTTGAAAGTTGCTTCTCTAATTGCTTTTACTTTGAACTAAAAGCTCTAGTAGAGAAAGTCTGTGGGTAAAGTGGGCACTCTCATGCCTCTGCCTTTCTGGAGACTGGCCCGGCTCATTGTTTAGAGAGTCTGACAGTATGGTGTCCTTTGACATGTCTCAGGATCCATCCTAAAGGAGGGAAAAGAACACAGAAGAGGCTCATGGGTCATGTATATAACTTATGGGCAGAAATATGGTGATCTAATGTTCAATGTGGACCAGAGCAGTTGACAAAGATCAGTAGTTGGAATAATTAAGAAAGTCAAAGGCAATCCAAGGTCTGATATTAATTGAAAAGCATTAAAGTGCTATTCTGTCTGATCTGATTTTGATAAAGGAAAACAACATATATCGTGAAATGTCATAATGAAACCTATTACTTCATTCAACTAATATACACAAAATTTCAATTACATTTGAAGGGGTAGCAGGGGAAGCCTACCAGAGACCTGAAATACATTATTAATATGTATTAATGTATTAATAAATACATTATTAAACATAGAAAATAGCTACTCCATTATTTTCAAAAAAGAACATTGATCTGGGCATACACACAGACCCACAGGTAAGTAACCAGACTCTTACCAGTACTTAAGAATAGGTGTAGTATTATAGATTTTTTATTTTTCTTTTTTAAAATATATTTTATTTATTTGAGAGAGAAAAGATGAGAGAGAGAGAGAGAGAGAATGAGAATGAGTGCACCAGGGCCTCCACCCAGTGCAAATGAACTCCAGACACATGCGCCTCCTTGTGCATGTGGATTACGAGGGTCCTGGGTCATATTTCTTCCCTTCTTGAATATCTCTGAGTTTTATCAATAGCAAGACATTACTTCCAACATTAAGCATGAGCCCTCATATAACCCACAGACTTTAAGTGATCATGAGGAATCCATCTCAGAATATCAGCTTGGACAGACAAGTGGATCACCAGAGTGAGGGTGTGGACAGTGGTGGATATTAAGGAAGAAGGACTATGTGAGAACTCTGTACTTTTTGCCCAATTTTTTGTGAACCTAAAGCGAATGCACATTAAATGCACATTAAAGGCTATATTTTAAATATGACTTTAGTCATCTGTAAAAAAAAAAAAAAAAAGCATAGCTAATTCAAGGCAAGCAAGAATTGAAGATCAGGTTAGGATAAGTGACAAGTACCATAGGAAGAGGATGCCTGGCTTCCAGGCTGTGGAGTCCTGGAAGCCTCTGCTTGCTTGCAGCCCCTGTGCTCCTGGGCAATGGAAAATTTGGTTTCACACGTACATGTACATGGAGCCATGCTCTGGGCCCTCACGCATACCTCCTTACCCTTGCTCACCAAGGAGCGGCTACACTCCTCCTCTACACTCTGCTTCTCTTTATGTCCTATGAGAAAATCCAGCTCAGAGAACCTTGTGTCTCCCAGAAATCTGATCGGGCAATACTTCAGAGAGTTTCCAGCCCCATGTATCTTCTTCCAATATGAAGGGCAGAGGTGGAGGTTGTTTGGGTTAAGTCTGGAAACCATCACTGAAATTTTCCCACCTCAAAAGTCACCAGGAACGTTTCAGCTTCTGCTGGAAATAAGGCAATGATGCTGAATTCTGGGAGCTCCAGAACAACACGGATGCTTGTGGACAACCACTGGTTCAGGCTAACTTTCTGTTGGTGGTGGTGGTGCAGAGCATGTGTGCATGTGTGTGCAGATGCATGGGTCCCATGCACATGCATGCAGAAGCCAAAGGAAAATGACAGGTACTCCCCTCTCTGATTCTTCTACCTGATATCCTTGAGATGAGGTCTTTTCACTGAACCTACAGCTGCCATTTACAGTCAGTTTAGCTGAGCACTGAGACCCAGGTATTCTCCTGTCTCTGCTCCCCACAGGACTGGAATTACAAGCATATGTGGCTAAACTTGGCTTTTGTTTTTTGCATGTGTGTGTGAAGTATGTGTGCTGTGCTATGTGTGATGTATGCATGCATGTATGCACAAGTGTGCCACCATGGGCATGTTTGCTGTGATGGCCAGAGACTATCAAATGCTGTTTTCTGCCACTCAACCACCTACTTCCTTGAGATGGGGGTCTCTCCCTCAACCAGAAGCTGCCAATTTAATCCAGCAAGCAGCACTAGTTCTCTGGTTTCTACTCTCTCCCACTACGGACTAGGTTATAGATGTGCATGACCATGGCCAGTTTGTTTTTACATTATCAAGAGAGAGTTCAATGAAGGTGCACATGGTGGGCACAGAAAGGTAGCAAGACCGGAGGAGGTAAACTACCCCTTACTTCAGCCAAGCCACAGCTGAATCCACAGGGGAATGGGGAGATGAGCAAGAGTGCTGCTTCCACTCTATTCCTACCATACCCTGAGGATACTCCACACCTACCAAAGCAGAGATCCAGAGGCTCCTAAGAGCTCATCACTGAAGTAGACTTAAAACTCACCCACCAAGGCTCAGGGAATTTTGCAGAAGAGTGGGCAGAAAGATTGTAAGAGCCACAGGTTGAGAGATGATGCCCAGAGGCATTCCCTCCCCCACAAAATAACTGACTACTGCTCCCACAACACATAAACCACAACCCCGTGGGGAATACCTGCAACCTACTGAGGAGCATCTCCAATGGAATGGGAGCAGGGGACAAGGGAAAAGAAGGTATCAACACATGATGTATCCATATGAAACATCTTAGTAATAGTATTAATAACAAACATTTTAAAATGAGAGAGAGCCAGGCGTGGTGGCACACGCCTTTAATCCCAGCACTCGGGAGGCGGAGGTAAGAGGATCACCATGAGTTCAAGGCCACCCTGAGACTACCTAGTGAGTTCCAGGTCAGAATTCCTAGTGAATTCCTAGGCCAGAGTGAGACCCTACCTCGAAACAACAAACAAAAAGAGAGTGAGTTAATTGATCCCACTGGTGCAGACCATGCAGCCTCTGCAGGGACAGATGGTGAGAATGCTTACCTGGGAGGAAGGGCCCTGAACAGCATGAATCACTGCACATTACAGCAACAGCATTTCCAGCCCTGAGCTTACCATACTTCCTGTAGTCTGTCCTCAGTGGGCAACCATTTAACCCTCTTTCACAAGCCACTGCACTACAAAGGGCCATTTTCCATTAAGAAGAAAACCAGCAAGTTAAAATTGCTACAACTGGCCACATCTCCAATGAGGAGGAAGGCTCA
The DNA here is from genome assembly GCA_036365145.1 of Orientallactaga sibirica. Classification (NCBI taxonomy): domain Eukaryota; kingdom Metazoa; phylum Chordata; class Mammalia; order Rodentia; family Dipodidae; genus Orientallactaga; species Orientallactaga sibirica. Next base: position 5,700,534 of record JAEOAD010000030.1, read on the forward strand.
ATCCATTTTCATATTTCTAGGTTTCGAGACATTAGTATGATGGCATCATTGTCATGATTCTTCTGGCTGGTTTTCTGTGTGTGTGAGTGGGAGCCTTACTGTGCTGGTTGACTATCCACAGATAAATAAAGATGAACTGTTCTTTTTTTAAAAATTTTCATTTATTTATTTGAGAGAAAGAGAGAGAGAGAATGGGCACACCAGGGCCTCTAGCCACTGTAAACGAACTCCAGATGCACGTGCCCCCTTGTGCATCTGGCTTATATAGGTTCTGGAGAATCAAACCGGAATCCTTTGGCTTTGCAGGCAAATGCCTTAACCATTAAGCAATCTCTCCAGCCCCAAAGTGGACTGTTCTATTATACCTCTTCCTACATCTAGGGAAGTCATACTTGGAAAGTAAGCCCTGGATAGTCAGGTTCTTTTTTAGTTTCTAGCTAAGCAACTACACACACTTGTTAATTAGTTGGTTTAGAGTCACTTAGGTCATTCCCCATATTTCTGGAAGTATTCTAGGTCTCAGAGATTGGAAATAAAGAAGGGTCCATCTCCCAACTACCTGCAGCAGAGGGACAGGATAATGGTCAAGTAAACAAATGAGCTAAGTTCTATTCATGGTAAGTGCAGAAGAAGAAATATAAAAGATGGGCTGGAGAGATTGTTAGTGGTTAAGGCACTTGTCTGCAAAGCCAAAGGACCCAGGGTCAATTCCCCAGTACCCATGTATTGCTGGATTCACAGGATCCTCTGGAGTTCATTTGCAGTGGCTAGAGGTCCTGGTGTGCTTATTCTCTCTCCCTAGGCCCCCCTCAAATAAATAAATAAAATATTTTTAAAAACATAAAAATATTAAAACCTTGGCTTTCTCATCTAATGAGCACCTATCTGCTGTGGCTGACTCTGAAAATTAATGTTTCTCTCAAGATCCAATATTGAGAAAATGCCCAGAATCTACTGAGCCTTACCTTTATGTACACACCAGATGCTCTTGCCAAAAACACAAACAATGCTGTTTGCATTTGAACTTGGGCAGAGACATGGAAACTATTACTTGGACCCTAACTGACGACTAATCAGTAATTGTGCTCACTGAGCTAGCTAGCCAGATACTGTACAGAAGAAGAAATGCAAATCAGAAATATTAAATATTATCAATTCTGCTTCTGAGGAATTTTCCATGTATGAAGAAGTATACAATTCACTGTTTTTAATATTTCTGCACCACACAGGACATTTAGAGTGTTTCTATAGCACATTTAAAATTTATTTATTTATTTGTGTTGGTGGGGCAGGGGGGGGCATGTGTGTTTGCGTAAATGTAGGCATGCTAGTGCCACGGTGCACGTGTGGAAGTCAGAGGACAACTTTGAGGTTGGTCCTCACACATCCACCTCACAGGACACAGGGTTTCTTGCTCCGGATTCTAGTTCTGTCACTCTTTGCTACACTCACCAGGACCTTTTGGTAAATTCTTCTTTTTCCACCTCCCATCATCAATGCCAGCAAACTGGGACAACAGAAGCCCACAATCGCTGGCTTCTGGCTCTTTATATTGGGCCTGGGAATGAAACTTGGGTTCTCCAGCTTGTACAGTGAGAACTTTATCCACTGAACCATCTCCCAGCTCTTCTATGACATTTCACAATGCAATGCTCACCTCAGTTCTGCAAAATTTGTGCTATGTCCTCATTTTCCATAGAGGGAAAACTGGGCTTTCTAAGACTTGTGCCACTCATCCCAACCTTTCTGCCTAAGGACTATAGTATACTCTGACCTAAATTATGGTACTTCCTTCACTTCTCCATATTGCTCTAATAGAACGGGAAGAAAAGGGAAGTCCAGCAACATGTTAAGGTGTGAAGCATGATGGGAACTCCTCATGGTGCTATTGTCTTAGGATGAGGAGGAGTTCCTTCCGAAAGAGCTGGAGCTCCTTACACAGCTGCAAAGATTTCACAATTTATACCACTAAGTCTCACAGTCACCCAGTGAGGTTCTGTACAAGTCCATTGAAGACTCTCTTCAAGAAAACTCCAGGCCAGCACAGACTTGGCACCCAAGTCTGATCTCGGGTTGGTTTACTCTGACTTCAATTTCCTTATGGAATCTTGTGCTTTCCTTGATCATCCCTGTCTCTGCTGTGTTCCCCCAGTTGCAGCAAATGCAATGTGTATTGAGAACCCAGCCTGATGCAGGGCAGGTGAGGGAGTCTTCCAGAAAGGAGGAGAAAACCAGGATTTTGATTTCCATCCTACATGTCAGAAAATGGGCCAGTTTTTTTTTTTTTTTTTTTTTTTTTTGCTTGTTTGTTTTGTTTTTAAGGTAGGATCTCACTCTGGCCCAGGCTGACCTAGAATTCACTATGTAGTCTCAGTAGTCTCAGGGTGTCCTTGAACTCATGGTGATCCTCCTATCTCTGCCTCCTGAGTGCTGGGATTAAAGGCATGTGCCACCAAGTCTGGCTGGGCCAGTAGTTTTGATGAAGGTTCTTCAGTAACTCAGCCAAGGATATAACACACTCCCAATTTGTAGTGTATTTAATCTATGGTTAGAAGTCAGGAAATGGGTTGATAATTTGACCTTGCTATTGAATATATTGGAGAGTTATTTTCAGCTAACAAATTCAGTGCCCATGGCATGCACTTATACACACACACACATATACAAACACACACACAAAAAGAGAGAGGAGAGAGAGACCTTCAGGAAAAAAAAATATATTCTAGGCATTAAATATGTTCTGTGCACCAGACACAGTGCTAACCATGTTACATACATGTTATTCATCTTCCTGAAGTAGACTTTGTGATGTAAACCAACATAAGGTGAGTGGCTTGCCCAAGGTCACACAGGTGGCAACAGACTGAGCCAAGAAGACTTCATTTTGTCATTGCATAGTTGTTTCTTGCATGTAACTGGCCCTGAGGAGCCAACAACCATGTGAGGCAGTCTCTCACCTCTGCTGCCTTGGAGCTCACTGTCCAGGGAAGGAAACAGATAATGAACCAGTAAACTAACAAATGAACAAGAAAATCACCATTGTTTTAGTTGTGACACAATCACGTAAGGTTGTGTGGTCTGAGACACCTTTCCAAGACCACCCAGACACGAGACAAGAATGGCAGAGACACAGCCATGCCAACCTATTTGGCAGAAGTTTCCAGGCAAAAGGGACTATAAGTGCAAAAATCCTTTACAAAAGAACCAATTTGGCATAAAGAAAAGTAATCTCTCTGGTGAAGGTAGATAAAGGAATGCTGAAGACAGCTTATGCAGAGGGCAAGCAACCACATCACTCAAAACATACCGACCTGTAAAAACAGAGGTTTTACTCCGAGCGTTGTAGTCACCTTTGCATTGCTGGCACAAAACACCTGAACAGCTGATGGCAGGAGATTTTTTGTTTTGGCTTACAGTCTTATGCAGAAGCTCCATGATGGCAGGGGGTAGCACAGCATGGGTAAAGGCTAAACACCACCTCTTCCATAGCATGTGGAAAACAGCAGCAGGAGAGTGAACTGATAAACACTGGCAAGTTAGGGGCTAATCAACCTCAACATCCACCCCTAGCAACATACCTCCTCCAGCAAGGCTCCGCCTCTCACATTGCCATCAGCTGGGGTACGAGTTTATAGGGCCTCCCTAATTCAAACCACCACGCTATGTATGATAGAAAGTCATGGTAATCTTCAACATCGGGTATAGGCAATTGTGTTTAAAATAGCCCTTGTCCTACTTGTTTCCTTGGCAATAAAATGCATGTGGGTGGCTTGGTACCAATGACAGGTGAGGGAAGCCCAGAGAAAAGTAATTGTAATTTTTAATGGACTGGGAAGTGTGGAGACCCTGGCACCTAGGTGTGTAGTTCATATTGGTTTTTATCTTCCTTTACAGAGCAACCTGACACAGGTTCCTTTCCTTCTCTGTAACACTCAAAATGGTATGGTCAGCAGGATGTGCCTGATTAAAGAAACATGCTTAGGTTCTCCTTGCTTATACCTCCATAATTGAAAACAGAGGCAGAAAAATCTTAAAACAGAAAGGTCTAGAAATCACCTGGTATACTCACTTCACATTAGAATTCAGGCAACTGGGAAATAGCAAAGTAGGAATGTGGTCAATGGCACCCAGGAAGTTAGGAAGACAAGAATCCAAATAATGTGGGCTGGGGAGAAGGCTCAGTGAGGAATATGCTCACCATGTAAGCAGGAAGACCTGAGTTTGGACCCGTAGCACACACATAAGAAGAATGGTGGCATGTGCCTGTGATCCCGGTGCTAGAGAGGCTGAGACTAGCCAGTCTGACCAGATCGGTGAGTTCCAGGGTCAGTGAGAGATCCTGTCTCAAAAAATAAGGTGGAGGGGCTAGAGAGATGGCTCCATGGTTAAAAACACTTGCTAACAAAGCCTGAAGGCCTGGGTTTGATTCTCCAGTACCCACACTAGGGGAGTTTGATTGCAGTGGCGAGGCCCTAGTGCACCTATTCTCTCCTCTCCTCTCTTCTTCCCTCTTCTCTATAATCTATCTATCCTTTCTCTCTGCTTGCAAATATATAATAAACCATCTTTTAAAAAATAAAATAAGGGCTGGAAAGATAGTATAGCGGTTAAGGTGCCTGCCTGCTAAGCCTAAGAATGTCCTTTTGATTCTCCAGGTCTCACGTTTAGCCAGATGCAAAGTGATGCAAGGGTGCAATGCTGCACTTGCCCACAAGGGGGCACATGCATCTGGAGTTCATTCACAGTGGCTGAAAGGCCATTGGCATGCCCATTCTCTGTCTCTCTCTCTTGACTCTCTCCAAAAACTAAATAAAATAAGGTGAAGAATGTCTGAGGAAGACACCCAGTGTCCACCTCTGGCATTCACATTTGCCCCCCCACATGTGTTCTCCACATTCACCCCAAGTATATGAACATACATAGACACATACACCACACACACACACACACACACACAAAATAACCTATTCAGCATAACCAAGTATGACTGAGAATAGGTAGAGCAATTAGAAACAGCAGCAATAGAGTAATACCTGGCACCAATGGATGCCTTGTGTGTTAGTCAGCTTTACATATCTGTGACCAAATCAAGAGCATGGCTTAAGGAAAGGAAGGGTTTATTTTTGGTTCATGGTTTCAGAGGTTTCCTCCATGGTCAGTCCACTCCACAGTTTCTAGACCTTGGTGAGGCAGAGTAACATTGTGTGTGTGGGTGGGGGAGGGCTGATGAAGCAAAGCAACTAAAGTTTATGGTGGAAAAGAAGTGGAGAGAAAGCAAGAGAGTGAGACCAGGAACCAAGTATGACCTTCAATGACAATCCACCCCCACCCCAGTAATGTGTCCTACTTCCTCCAGGTAGAACCCCTCACCTAAAATTTCTACCCAAAATAGTTTCATCAGCTGGAGCATTCAACACATGGGCCTGTAGAGGATGTTTCACTTCCAGACCATAATACCTTCTTATGTTCTCAGTGTGTATGAATTCATTACCTCTTCACAAAATAGCCTTGTGTCCTATGTTCTACTAGTAGTCCCTGTGTGATAGGTTTTCCAAGAGTTAATAACGGTGGGGTCAGAATTTGGCCTAAGGCTCCATGCTTCCAGTGTGGAGCTATCTCAGCCTTCTATGGTTGCTGATTAAGCATCAGCTGTATGCCTCCTGTGGAATGACCCCCAATGAAAATAAAGGTACACTTACTTGACATTTCATTGGAGAGAAAAGAAGTACATGCACGTATGCTTAGTGATGGCCAACTGCATTGAAATTACAAAGTTAAATGTGTGTGTAGAAAGAGAGAGAGAAGAAATAAGGATGTGGTTCAGAAAAGTCAAAGAGGTCTTTTCAGACAGGCTGTCATCAAAGCAAGCCTGGGAAATAGGTCCATCTTGGCTCAATGGTCTTAAAATATTTTCCTAAATTGTTTGATATATCAAGAGGAAACGTGTTTTTCTCCTTTTCAATAAAGAAGTCAATGACTCATTCCTACCACTGGAATACAAGAGAAGTTGCCGTGTATGAAATCTTGCATGAGACTGTAATGGATGCTGTGGTTTCTTGTGCCCTCTTGGAGAAATCACTCTTGGGCAGGCCAGCTTCCACAATGTGAATACTGAAGCAACCTTATGTAGAAACCTACGAGGCAGGTGTTGAGGAACTATCTCAGTGGTTAAAGACACTTGCTGGCAAAGCCTGCCAGGCCGTGGTTCAATTCCCCAACCACCCACATAAAGCCTTATGAACACTTGTATGCAGTAGCAAGAGACCCTGGTGTACACGAGTATGTGCACGTGCATGTACATACACATGTGCACACTCAAAGAAATGGATGAATGGATAAACAAAAACTACTCTTTCAAAACATAGCACAAGGCAATGACCCAGGGCCTCTTGATTATCTGCATGGAATGGAGACTCTTGACCACAGACAGCTATCCTGTGAAGGAGGACGCCATATGCCCAGTGTGACATCAAGTCTTCAGTTGACTATGGTCTTGAGGCCATGTGGACTGTATTCTGAGGAGCAACCTTCAACCAGAGCCACCCGTCAGAGATGCTCCCAGATTTGTACCCCATAGAATTGTGAGATACCAAACATCTGTTGCTTTAAGCTATGAAATTGGGGGGAACACAAATAATAGATATTTACTTCAGGTAGTAATGCCTATGTACCCTGAGTGGATAGTAAAGAAACCAAAGGAAAGTGGGGCAGTGCAGAAAATGTCAGGTCTCACATTTTCACATACTCCTTCCTGAGTCTAGAAGCAGCAGGTGAAGCAAGAGCTAAACACAGAAAAACCGTTTCTCCAAGTTAAAGACGGGAACTAATTTCCCCAAACACTCAGTAAATTCACCAAGCAACTAATACAGGGTCACTATGCTATCTGGACTGGTGAATACCAGCTAATCTTTCTCCAGAGGGGCTCAAGTAGCCTTAGAATAGAAATATTCCTCTCCAAATCTACCCAAGGGCAATGGAAAAAACCCAGGCTTCTCACATGTGATCTGACTTGGTAATTACAATTCAGTGGGCAATCATTAAGCAACCGCCCCACCCCTCAATTTACAGATAAGTATCTACCTATATCCAGGCAGCAGAACAGGATTCATTGCCAGGACCATGTCCTTCATGTGGGTCACCCATCACAGAAACATCCAGCACACCATGATCTTAGGGAAATTATTACCATTTGTGGTTCTAAATGGGGCCACATTATTTCCTACAAGTGTCAATTTTCCCCTGTGATATTACATTTTCCAACATTTAGTTTTCTAGCATTCTGCCATGACTATCTGTGTAGATTAGAAAGGTTCTTAACTGTTATCTGTAATAGATTTTGCCTGTAGCAAAATTCATGCAGGCATAATAGAAGAACAAAGTGTACTCTGAAGAAATTGCATCCATAATTTCCAGATGCCTGACATTTATTGCTTATTGCTATTAGAATTCAAGTGCCTATTTGTTTTGTGCTTTGCGTTCATTCTTGCATCACAACATAGAATGGAAAAAAAAGATATTTTAAATGTTGGGTTAAGTATCTATCACAGATCAACATGAGGTACTAACATAATCAATACTACTTAAACAGACTCCCAGGCAATTAATTTTTAAAGGATCAAATTGCTGTACCACATCAAAATTTATACTGATACCATAAAGGTGGTAACATTCTTTATTGTTTAATTAAACACAATATTTAGCACTTACACAGGTAGCTGACAACATCACAATGTAAAAGGTTTGGCTTACCCATTATGGAAAGGAAGGTGCAACTGACATGTGACAGTACACTGATTACTACATGTTAATTGTACTCTGCTTGCCAGTACTTGGTTATCATATTAATAGATATGGTCATATGAAAGGCTATAAGGAGACTGGTGAAGCAATGGTAATTGATAGGCAGATAAATATCAGTATCTAAATGAAGAAGCAGGTGGGTTCTAGCTACCACGTTGATAACAGTGAATCGAGAAAACAGCACAGAGCAATGCGTGCTCAGCTTCAGGGAAAGCGAATGCATACACAGAGCAGAGCAAAGACAATGAGGAAATGAAAACAAGCAGAAAACACTGCTGATAAACCCAATTTTGACAGAAGAAGTGAGGGGGGAAATCACACAAGCATTGCTCTAATCACCTGGGCTTGGACACAACAACCTACAGATCTAAGGTGAGTGGATGAAGCTGTAAAACTGGGGTCAGGAGGTTTGCTAAGGCAGAGACACTGCCCCAAAGGCTATCTTGCCTGGACTGCCAAGTTCATGGACCAAGTGGGCTTCATGAAATAAAGAATGTCAAGGAAGCCTAGAATGGACACAGAGGACAACTGGGCTTCTCCTTTCATTCATTTCCCTCCACATCTTGATTTTTTTCTAACCCAATTTATTGAGTTAGGAATAGCCAATGCTGAGCTTGTACCATCAAATATACAACTATTTATTTATTTCACTGTGCTGAAAATTGAACTCAGAGTCTTGGGCATACAAGTACTCTACCACTGAGCTATATCCCAGGCCAAGTTATACAATTTCTTTTTTCTTTAATTTATTTATTTATTTAAGAGAGAAAGAGTGGGGGAGGGGGAGAGAGAAAGGGCACACCAGGACATCCAGCCACTGCAATTGAACTCCAGATGCATGTGCCACCTTGTGCATCTGGCTTATGTGGGTCCTGGGGAATTGAACCTGGGTCCTTTGGCTTTGCAGGCAAGTGCCTTAACTGCTAAGCCATCTCTCCAGCCCAAGTTATACAATTTCTGTTAGGTTTTTATAGTAGTGAAAGTGGCTTTGGACTCCATGATGATGTTCAGACCCCAACCTAAGCTTTTTATTCTATGGCTCAGAATGGTGGGACCTTCTTTCCTTATACCAATGACCAGTGGGATCAGGGCCAAAGATAGTGTACCTATACGGGGAACAAAGGAACATGGACCTGATCCCTAAAGCAGCTCCACAGTATGTTCTTTCTGTAAGAAATGTCACAGCCTTACAGTCCTCAATAACCCGGTCCCTCAACCCAGTACCCTATAAAATTGCACATCTCTGTATAAGGTCTCGGTTCTGAAACAGGTCCCAGCAACTGTTCTCAGAGTTCCCATAGTACCTGGGGGCTCTGCAGAAGTGAGTCACCACCATTCCCATCAAGAAAACTATCAAGCCAGGCGTGGTGGCACACGCCTTTAATCCCAGCACTCGGGAGTCAGAGGTAGGAGGATCACTGAGAGTTCGAGGCCACCCTGAGAATACATAGTTATTCCAGGTCAGCCTGGACCAGAGTGAAACCCTACCTCGAAAAGCCAAAAAAAAAAAAAAAAAAAAAAAAAAAAAAAAACTACCAAGAGCATGTCTTTGTAACAGGACAGAGCATCTGCACTCAGACTCTGTACATGGCAGAAAAATTCCATCTGCTCTGGTTTTTATACTTGATCTCATCCTTCATTATTACAGGGAGGGAAGCTGGAGACATAGTGCCTGCTTGGTGTGTGTGAAGCCCTGGGATAGATCCTCAAATACATTGGAACAAAAAACTTTCTTTACTTCTTTCCTTCCAAAGCAGGACGGTGACAAATTCTAGGGCAGCCTGGGCTATATAGTAAAACCACTTCACATTAAAAAAATAAAATAAAATAAATGAGAGACAGAATTTACACATGTCATCTCTTGGTATTTCAGTTTCTTCTAGTTCAGTCATTTTGCAGTTACTGCAACCTAGTAGACTCCAGAACTACCATAGCCATAATTTTATTTCATTTTTAAGAGAAATAATATATTTATATGGTTTAAAAATATAAAAGTATATTGAGTCATAAAATCAAGACTCTCTTCTCCATCCTTTTGCATTTAAAGACAGTTATCATTAATGGTTTCTCATTTTTCCTTCTGGATTAAAAAAAAAGCCTCAAAATTGTGCTTTTCTCTTTTTTATACAAATGCAATTCTGGGGACCACCCAAGAGCTTGAGTATTGACTTCCTGATGCATTGTGGGGGTACCTATGGCTGCATGTGCTATAGCTGGATGGATATGCCTTGTTAATATAGCAAATCCCTTACTGGAGGATATGTAAGTCATCTCCAGTATTTTAGTATTACACTCAGTGCTCAAATGAGCAATGTCTTACATGTGCATTGATATATATTTATTTATAAGAATAGTCAAAACCTTACCTGAAGCTAAAGGAATTCAATCCATCAATAGCCCCACCTGTGCATTGTAATTATCTGGAGAACTTTTCCAATCATTTCAAAGCTTGATCTCTACTCCAGACCCACTGAAGCAAACATTGGAATTTTTTTAATTTCCTGATGATAATTCTAATATGTAGACAAGCTTTAGAACCTCTTCATTAGGAGAATCCTATAAGGTGTAGGGAATCCTCAAGGCTTTCTGAAGGTCTTTAGCTAATTTAGGGACCACTTTCTTGAAACCTTAAGAGTAGGCTTTCTCTAGCAATCTCAAAGTCTGTAGTTGCCACGGCACGTTGTCTACTAGGAAGTCAGGTATGTGTAAGAATCATCCATGTTGTGCACAATGGAATACTGTGGATCTAAAAATTCCTGCAGGTCCAGTAAAGAATGTATGTAAGCCGGGTGTGGTGGCACACGCCTTTAATCCCAGAACTCGGGAGGCAGAGGTAGGAGGATTGCTGTGAGTTCAAGGCCACCCTGAGACTACATAGTGAATTTCAGGTCAGCCTGAGCTAGAGCAAGACCAAAGAATAAATGTAAATGTCAAACAAACAAAATAACAAGTTTCTTGGGCTTGTCAATGTTTTGTTACAGCTAGAAAGGCCTTCGGAGGTCACTCCCCTCCCTAATGAGGGAATGACAGTTAAAGGTGGTCCAGGAGAAGGAATCAGTCTCATTTCAATGCATAGTCACTGGTGGGTGTTGAGAAAAAGAGGAAGAACAGTGGGATTTTTGGTTTAGGGAGACTATAGAGGAGAGAGATGTGGGATACATATGATCAAAATGTGACATATATGTATGAAAATGTCAAGAAAAAAATTTTACAAATGAAACAAATACTCATACAAAGGGGACTATATAGTCAGTCTAACATTTTACCAGGTTAAGGGTGTAAAAATGTGCTTGCTTCTCTGTTGATCCACAGATCACTTTTCAAGGAACCAAGTCTAGGTAGAAGGACTAGGCTTGGATCTGGAAGGGCATTGCTGTGTTGTTTTTAATACAAAATCCAGGTCATCTAGTGAGCACCAGTCCAGCCTCACACTGGAATATTGTGAAGACATTTAAAACATTATGCCTGGGATTGGAGAGATAGCTCAGAGGTTAAGGCAGTTGTCCGCAAAGCCTAACAACCTGAGATCAATTCCACGGGACTCGCGTAAAGCCAGATGCACAAAGTGATGCACGTGTCTAGAGTCTGTTTGCAGTGGCTAGAGACCTTGGCACTCCCATCTCTCTCTCTCTCTCTCTCTCTCTGCTTACAAATAAGTAAATACAAATAAGTAAAACAATATGCTTAAATGCAGTATGCTCAGCAGAGCCAATAATCCATTGACATGAAAAAATGTTTCAAACAGGCAAGTTGTAAAATTGCATATGTAACATGACCTCTCTGTTTAAATAAATGATATAACAGTGCATCTATCAAGAGCTTCCTTTAGCAGGGAGGGCACGGTGATGTACACCCGTATCCCCAACATTCAGAAGACTGAGGCAGGAGGATTACAAATTCAAGACTAACCTAGGCTATCTAGTCAGTTCTAGGCTTGGAACCACCCTAGCAGAAATAATTCTATTCTAGAGATTTCTTGTAACCTTCCATTAGGCTACCAAACTCTTGAACTAATGAACCCTAAGAAATTGGAATTTCCCCATGAGTCTCATGCTGGGAGAAATAAAAGGATGGGCTCTGGTGTCCACCAGGGCAGGGAAATTGTCTCCCAGAAAGAGATTTAGTGCTATTTGGACAACTTGTTAGACAATCTAACAGGAAATCCTGGAGCCACGACAAGGATGGATTCATGATATCTGGAACTATATTGTGATCAGGACTACTTAGTTATGCATGTGTCTTGCCTTCTATTTGAACCTAAACCTTATATCAGGACTCCAAAATGGGCTTGGGTGTCAATGGACCTCTTTGCTTCTCTTCCGTAGGGCATATTGATAGATTTCCTTTATCTGCTTTCATTATTACCTTTTCCTACTTAACTGGCCCATTGAGGAGAGTGGGGAAGCCTAACTTGTTAAGGCTTCCATGCCTAAGGCTCTGATAACTCTGGCAAATAGTTAACCTGGGCTACCTAGTGATACCTTTTATAAATAAAATAAGTAAATAAGAGCAAGAGCTTCCTTCATTCCAGGTATAGTTCTGCATTATAAATATTAATCACTTATCCCTATAATTTCACAGATATTACTCTTATTATTTTTATTATTTACTTTAAAACTCAACTGAATGGGACACAGAAAGTTGTTGGGTTTTTTTTAAAGGTTAATAATGTGCCTAAGGCCACATAGCCAATAAGTGGCAGAGCTGGGATTCAACCCCACAGCAGTGGCCGAGGGTAATTGTCCAGTGAACAGAGCCGGAACTTTAAAATGACCTGATGTCCTGGCTTGGGTACTTTCTGTACGTGCACTGCGACATAACAGAAGATGAAAGCATGCCGCATAAGGACAGTGACAACAGCCAACAGGTGAAATTGAGAATCCCACCAGGCAAGAGTTCCCTCTTCTCAAGGATCAATTGATCAAAGCGGAGCAGGGGGAAGGAGCCAGCGAGGGCTCAGAATGAGGAACTTGGTCAGTAGGAAGATTAATTAGCCTCAGATAGAAGAGCCTCAGAAACAACAAGACACCACTTACATCATGTGGTGCTTCCCAGGGCAGTCACTGTGTTTGGGGGTCACTGGTGGAATGAGAGCCCAGTAGCGTGATATCCTTCCTGCTGGCCCAGCTGCAGGGCCTGTAGGCTTCTTATGGCCATGAGCATCACCCAGCCAGTGATTTTAGGGTAGAATTGTCCCTTACATCCGAAGCTTCAGTAACAGAACTGCTTGGAAAAGCAAGCCATTCAACCCTGCTTAGAAAAAAACATCTTGAGAGAAATGCAGCTGGCTAGGCACCTTTCAAAAATGCACAGCCATTCGAACAGTCACAATAAGTTCAAGGTATTAGCTGCTCAAAATGCTTTCAGAATAAGCACCTGATTTCTAATATGTAAATGTGTGCTTCTGCAGAAATTGAAAGTGCCAAACAAGAGAAATTAGGGCAGACACTCTTCAGGGTTTTAAGTGTATCACGCCATGTTATTCCTACCTCTAGCTTCCATTTTAAAAAGACCTTTCCTTTCTTCATGGACTCCATCCTTATGACTGACAAGACAAGGTTAGATAAATAAGGTTTTACCCTAAATGTTACTTCTTTGAAACAGATGCACTCAGCATTTTCACAAGTTTACACTTATATTCACAGCACAGGAGTGTATTTGAGCCAAGAAATGATCCGCTTCTTAATCATTCTACACCCAGAACTCTAAAATTAATGAGTTTAATAGCAAATTTTTCCTCCTTTGGACAATAACCCCTTTTTGTCTTTAGATATAACATATGATATCTGAGAATCATGGGAAAATTATGCATGGACGTGCACCCAGAATGTGAAAACTCACTGTGGAAGCAGCTTATCCCCACAGTAAGAACTCATGTAACTTTTCCCCTCCTCATTATTGCCGTACATAATTCATTCCTCTGTAAGTTCAAATTGCATATTACAGCACATTAATGTTGGTCTTCCTTTATAGCAACCTATCATGTGGTTAGCATTCTCATTTATAACCTAAATTACTTTTATTTCTCCAGCCATTTCACCTAACTACTTTGAATCAAACAAGAAAATGATCCTGTATCCCAAGTTGCTGAAATATGCAGTAGGAACAGTTGGCTGGAGTGCATTACCCATTTGTTTGTGCATATCCATCTCTGTGAACAGTGCCCTCCTGAATCTGTGAGGCCAACAGCCATGTTTTGTCAAGGCTTCCTGCCTCCATTAATAAGTAGCTCCCTCAATGGGCAGAACTGAGGACCAGCCAACCTCACCTCAAATAATACTCAGCCAAACAGATTTAAAAGAGAGAGGAAAAAAGGAAGGTGCTTCAGACCCTCCAATGGCTCCCAATTTATCTTAAGACAAAACTGCATGAAGCTGGTCTCTTCCCCACCCCCTTTTCCCCTTTTCCTCTCCTATAGCATTCAGCTATCACCACTGTTCAACAGATCCACTGGCCTTCTTTCAGAGTCTTGAGTGACACTGGCCTTGTATATCCTCAGTCCTACTCTGAAGCATTCCTCCACCCCCTACCACCTTGCCTGGTTAGTTCTATATCTTCTCTTCCAAAACCCAGTTTAATTGGTGGTGCCTCTGAGAAGCTCGTTTCTGGCCTCCTTCCCCAAACTATTTGGTCTGCTTTGTAATGTTGGCCAGAATTATTACTGACATGTTTTGTCCACCACGTGTTTCTCTGATGGCCTGTCTTCCATCTCAGGCCAGGAACTCAGCCTTTTGGTTCTTCCTTATCTTATTAAGTTTTGCAGACTAGAAAGCAGAAGAATGCACTGTTTGTAAGCAGCATAAGCCCACTAAAGAAAGACCTTAGATATTCAAAATAAGATAAAGAGAGGAAGAGAGACAAACCCTATAAGCCACGGAGATCTCCACTTTTAGATGCCAAAATGGTTTTTAGACAGCAAAGACATTGTAAGGCCTTGCAAAATGGCTGTACACTGTTCGTTATGAGGCCAATAGCAGCATGTGTCCGTCCTCCAAGAAGACTTCTGGGGTCGGAGAGATTACTCAGACAATAAAGTGAATGCATCTCAAACATGAAGCCCTGAGTTCAATCCCAGAACCAACATGAAAAAATGCTGGGTATGGTGGCACAAGTCTGTAATCCCAGCACTGAGGAGGCAGAGAGACAAGGATCAATGGGTCTCACTGTCCAGCTAGCCTAGCCTAATGGGTGACTTCTAGGCCAATGAGAGAACTTGGATCAATTAAAAATAGAAAAAAAAAAGGTGGATTGGCATTTCTGAGGATCACATCCAAGGCTGTTCTCTGACCTCTCCTGACCTCTGCAAGCACGCACACACACACACACACACACACACACACACACACACACACACACACTTCTTTTTTTTTAAAGATGAAAAAACTTAAAAATATTTATTTATGTATTTGAGAGTGAGAGAGAGGTCTTGCTGATGCTGCAAACAAACTCCAGACACATGCACTACTTTATGCATCCGGTTATATGTGGGTATTGGGGAATCAAACCTGAGCCATCAGGCTTTGCAAGCAAGCACCTGTAACCACTGAGCCATCTCCCCAACCTGTAATTTTCTTTTATTAAAGGATACTTGTGTGTTGAACAAAATGGACAGAGCTGAGGAATGGAAACCGAAGGCCTTCATTGCATCAGTCAGGCACCACAGGCACTAGTGAAATGCCAGGGTCTAAAGTGACAAGGAAGTGGGAGGTGGTCCCTGTGTGGAGAGAAATGGAACTTCCTATAAGTCCAGACAAGCCAAACCCAAGATGAGCTGCAATGAAAGAATGCAAAAGATATTTTGCACATCTGAGGTCAGGGCCTCATATTTACTGTGCTCTCTTTGTCCAAACTTTGCCCTCACTCAACTACATTTTCCAAATTTTCAGGCGCATGATTTTTCCACTGGTGCCTTTCTCTTTTCTCCCCTCTCAACTCCTTGAGGTCATGTCTGTGTTTGCTTGCAGTGTCAGGCCTAACACACGGTGGGTATCCTGGCATTCTTTTTTCCAATGTCATTGCATACAGTGCACAGATCCTACACGTTCAGTGTTGATTTGGCAATTGTGTGCAATCGTTCATGCAACCCTCTGTCAAATCACAGGGAAATATTGTCACCCTAGAAAACTTGTCTGTCCCTTTCTGTTCCCTTCAGAGATAAAGAACCTCTAGCCTGTCCATGAGTGCTACCTGCCCTTTAATGTCGTGAAAGTAGAATCATAGAGTGGGCAATATTTTATAACTCGACTGAGTCGTTCTTCATAATATCTTTTAAATTTGCTCATATTGATGGGGAATGAATAATGTGATCCTTTTGGGGGGCTATATATTATTACAATGCATGAATTTACCTCAGATTGTTTATCTAATTTCTGGCTATTAAACAAGCAGATTGTTTGGATTTTGTTTCCTTTTTGGTTTACTGAAACAGTATGTTAGTTATTGTGTAATACAGCCTGGCCTCAAATTCAAGGTTCCTCTGCCTCTGCCTCTTGAGTGCTGGGATTACAAGTATGTTACTCCACGTCATTAACTATTATGAATAAAGTGATAATGAACATTCTATACAAGTCATTTTGTAAAATCATATATATACACTCATATATATAATATATATTTCACCTTTTTAAGTAAACAGGCAGAAGCTGAACTGCTGAGTCACAGGGATTGGTGTAGAGTTACTATTATAAAAAATTACTAGTTCCCCAAAGCAAATTTATATTTTTATACCTTTTCCAATGATACACAAACAGTTCAGTTACTCTACAGCCTCTAACACTGGGTATTTTAACTTTAGTAGATATTTTTCCTATAAACCCACCTGAAATTTTACAATGCTGAGCATCTCCTTATGTGCTTAGGGTTCATTGATACAGTAGCCTCTGTGGGTAATAGTCTAATCTTTAGCTCATTGAGCATTGGGTCATTTCTTTCTGTTTTTTTTTTTTTCCGAAGTTCTTTATATATTCTGCATATGAGTTCATGCTGATATAGACAGAGTACCTTGTCAAAGGCACTGTGAATGCTTCCCAGTGGTGTGGTTTAGCAACTCTAAGTAAACAGAGCTTTACCATGATCAAATCAGGGAAACTCAATATAATAAAGATATTACATTTCACCAAAACTGGGCTGGAGAGATGGCTCAGTGCTTAAATGTTTGCCTCCAAAGCCTGCCAGCCTGGGTTAGATTGTCTAGTAGCCATGTGTAGCAGACAGTTTCAGGTTCGCTGAGATGAACTTCCAGACCAGGCACAGTTATGGAGGAAGGGATATTATTTATTGAAACTTACAGATCCAGGGGAAGTTCCATAAAGGCAGGAAAAGCAGCCTGCTCTTCACAGGGCCAAACAGAGAGAGAGAAAGCCAACCAGCCACCACAGCACACAGAGCAAAACTACAGCCAAAAGGTCACACAGCACACTTCAGGAACTCCTGCTAGGCACATTTGCATATCTTTACAATGGAATCTCAAACCCACCATTAACACCTTAAGACCAGCCCCGAGTGACATTGCCTCTAGCAAGGTGATTGCAGATGCAAACTATAACTAATAAAATACTGAATATATTGGGGGACATATACTCAAACTACCACACCATGTAAATACAGATGCACAAACTGATGCATTTGCAGCAACAAGAGGCCCTGGCATACCTGTGCTCTCTTTCTCTCTCTTCTATCTCTGCTTTCTGTCTTTCAAATATATATATATAACAAAATTATTTAAAATAAACTTACATACAAATCTTAAGAGACCCTGTGCTCTCTTTCTCTTCTATCTCTGTTTTCTCTCTCTCTTTCTATATATATATTTTCATATAATTAAATCACAAACTAGACTTAGGTACAAATCTTAATGCACAAATCTACTAGAATTTTTTGGTAGGCATCGATAAGCTGGTACTAAAATTTACACAGAAATGTAAAGAACCTAAAATAGCCAAAATATTTTAAAAGAACTAAGTTGTAAGGCTTACACTGCCTGATTTCAAGACCTGCTATAAATCTACATAATCCACACCATATAGCTCTGATTGAGGAGGAGACATCTAGATAATTTCATGGAAACAAAAAGAAAGGAAAAAAGAAATGATCCACACACTGCTGATTGAAAGACATAGAAAAGTCTCTGGTTCAGTTCAGAAAGAACGACAGGGGGTAACTTAAATCTTCATTTCCATTTGTTTGCCAATACAGAAATACAGTTTTATGTTAATGTTTTCATACTATGATATTGCTGAGTTCTTATATTTGATCTAGTAACATTTAAGAATACTTTATATACAGTCATGTCATTGTAGATAGTATTGCATGGTTAATGCTTTACTCTCTTAATTCTAGTACAATGTTGAAAAGAAATAGAGAAATACATGCCTGTTGTCAATGCCAGAATGAACCTTTTAATATTTTATAACTAAAATGGTGTTAACAAATGATGTTAGTGTTTTCAACATTCAGCTATTAGAAATGATAACATTATTTTCAGAGATCCCTACAGTAGACTGAGGAAATTTTGTTCTTTTGTACATTGGCTTGGGGTCTTATCTACCTTTTTAATACATATAAGTGTGTTGGGTTTTGTCATACCTATTGAGATTATTGTAATTATTTTTCTCATTTACTGTGTACATGTGAATTACATTGGCTCTTTTTAATGTTAACATAATTTTGCCTTTCTAGAATTAAGCCCATTTTGTCATCATGGGCTATGCTTCTTTATATATTGCTATACTAATTGCTACTATTATCTTAAGGATTTTAAAATCTATTTAATGAGAGATTATGACCTGCAGTTTTCTTTTCTCATGTCTTTCTAAGATATTCAGAATACTGTTTTATAAGATGAATTGGACCTTTCTCCTTTATTTGTAAAATAAGCTTATATAAATTAGACTTGCTTCTTCATCATTGTAGATGGGAACTTTTGTTATAGAAAGGCTTTTAATTATGACTTCAAATTTCACAGAGTATTAACAGCTCATATTAACATACATATATCAATTTTATTAAGCCATGTGTAGCAATCAAAGTGCAAGCCAAGACTAGGGGTACTTGGGTAGGGAGGCAAGTAGTGCAAGTCCCAGAGTCCAAAGATGAGAAATCCAGGAGCTTGTATGTCTGGTCAAAAAGCAAACAGGGCCGATTTTCAGAATCAAAAGAGGAACTGGGGAAACAGCTAAGCAGTCTAAAGCACTTGCTTGCAAAGCCTGAAGGCTTGGGTTAGTCCAGGCTCATTTCCCTGGTACCAACATAAAGCAGATGCACAAAGCAGTACATATATCTTGAGTTCATCTGCAGTCGCAATAGGCCCTGATCCCTCTCTCTTTTTCTTTCGATTACTCAAATAAATAATATATATTTAAGAAGAACCAAAAGAGAGCTAGAGAGATGGCTTAGCAGTTAAGGCCCTTGCCTTTGAACCCTGAGGACCCAGGTTCAATTCCCCAGAACCCACATAGGCCAGATGCACAAGGTGGCACATGTGTTGGAGTTCACTTGCAGTAGCTGGGCACACCCATTCTCTCTATGTGCCTCTTTCTCTAGCTCTCTCTCTCCAATAAATAAATAAAAATACTTTTAAAAGAGAATTCATGCTTCCTGTTTTTTGTTGTTGTTGTTGTTGTTTTATTTGGGGCCCTCAGTGAATTAGAGGATGCCACCCACAGTGATCATTTATCAGTACACTGGCTCTAATGCTAAACTCTTCCTGAAGCAAGCACCTTCAGAGACACTCAGAAATACTGTGTTCCTACCTATCTGAACATGTCTTTTCCCAGTTAAGTGGGCACATAAAATTAGTCATCACAGTATGTGTGTATGTGCTCAAGAAAATCAAAATACATATTTATTAAGTGAGTAAATGAGATGGGAAAGTGTGTACCCACCTACAATCCACCCATCTATTTCTTCACCAAGCATAGCAGAACATAATAGGCCTTAACACAGCCAAAACTTACAGCATGCCAGGTATAGGGAAACTTTTGAAATTCAGGTTCATGTTATAATACTAAAAATTCCTCTCTCAGCTCTAATACAAATGCTTCTTGGTTTGTTGGCATTGTTTTATTCCTTCCTTAATTCAATTATCTTTCAAGTTGATAATCACACATCTCCTTCTCTGGCTATCATATGTCAGAATTGAGTTTGAACATTTTAAATTATAGGGTCTTGAAACTCTGTAAAAGCTAGAGGGAAAAGATATAGACACAGAGAAGGACTTTCTGGAATAGGACTCTGGTTGCCCAAGAAATATGACAAATAATCAACAAATGGGACATCATGAAACTAAAATGCTATTCTACAGCAAAGAAAATGTCCAACTGAGTCAAGAGGCAACCTAGAGAACAGGAGAAAATCTTTGCCAGCTATATATCTGACAGAAGATTAATATCTAGAATATACAAAGGACTCAGAAAACTAAATATCAAGAAAACAAATAACCCAATCAAAAAGCAGGCTATGCAACTTAACAAAGAGTTCTCAAAAGAAGAAATACAAGTTGTCAACAAATATTTAACAGCGTGTTCAATGTCCTTAGCCATCAATAAATATGTAAATGCCAACTGCTTTGAGTTTCAGTCCAAACGGCAACAATTATCAAGAAAACAAATTCTGGCTAAGAGATGCAGGAAAGGAAATCTTTATTCACTGTTAGTGAGAGTGTAAACTGGTGCTATGGAAATCAGTGTGGAGGTTCCTGAAACTAGAATTACCATATGAGCCAGCTGTACTACTTCCAGACTTATAGAAAGTCTTGTATGTCCATGTTCACTGCTACTCAATAATAGCTAGGGTATGGAACCAGCCTAGATATCCACCAACTGATGAATGGATGATGATAATGTGATCCATGGTTTTATTGAGCTATGGAGAAAAAGAAATATATTGTGACTTTTTTAGGAAAATAGATGGAATTGGAAAATATTATATTGAATGGGCAACTTAGGCTTAAAAAAATTCTGCATGTTCTCTCTCATTTATGGATCTTAGCATCAAATCTCCAGACCCATGAGTACAACTTGGAGTGTTTACAGAGACCAGAAAGTTAGAAAAATGCTAACAGTTGGTGGAAGAGGCCCTAAGGGGAGAAGAGAGCGGAACGCATGTGGTATGTAAACAGTGGAGGCATGGGACACTGCGATTGAAAAAGGTTAAGCAGGGAGAGGGGCAGAGAGGTGGGTGAGAAAAAGGAGTGGCAGGAGGAAAAAAAAATCAAAACTAGGGGATATAAAAAAGCCATAAGAAAACATACTACTTTGTAAAGTTAATAAAAAATATCAAAAATAGTAGATTAAACAGATGAATAATGCAATTCCTAGTGCCACAGACTAGCAAATATCAGTGCAAGGCATGGAACACCTTTCATTGGGTTATTGGCCAGTGATGCCTCTGAGACGACCAAAATAATACAAGCTATTACTATGGCTCTTGGCTGCCACTAAGAACGAAAAGGTAAAACCCTGTTGTTGAAGACTCCACAACTATTGTTTGAAGGATATGGTGAAAACAAATTGGAGCTGATGTGAAAGCTTCCTTCCTGCTGGCTAGTTTTCATAGCACCAGAAGGTGCTGTGCAGGTACCAACATAGAAAAGTCAACTATACCATCCAGCAGTGAATCCTGCATCCTATGATACTAACCCACCAGGCAAAGCATGCTCTATGGAGCAACAGTGGCATAACAGATATGAGAGTAACCAACCACTCAATGCTTGTATTTAAGGATTGTAGTTTGTATCATGGGAGAGAATTCATGCCTGGGACTAAAATCTAAGTCAATAATAGCCCGTGGCTGGGAATAATATAGGGCCTAGCTCAAAAAAAAAAAAAAAATCCTACTATTGTTGTATGTGGTGTCAGAGCTGCCTTTTGAATTTATCTTTATACCCACAGGTCAGCTCTGCTCTCAGTCCCAATCAGAAAGGCTTTTTTGGTTAATTTTTAATTTTTTAATTTATTTTTACAGCTGGAGACAATGCAGAGAATCATAACTGGTCAACTGCTAAAAATAAGTGAACCATGAGTGCTCAGATTTATATGGGACATATAGAGCATCCCCTCCAGGGCTCAGAGAACATCATGGAAGATGGGAAAGAAAGAATGTAAGAGCTGCAGCATGGGGGGGGGGGTGCTGTGGAACTCTGTCATCCAGACATGACAAGAGCATCAAGTTCATAAACTCACAGCAGCTGTGGTTACCTGCAGAAGACCTGCCCAGGAGGGGGCCAGTCAGCATTCTATTGTGCATAGAGGAGGGATGTGGGAGGTCACTCCCCTCCCTGATGAGCTAATGCTAGAGTAGGGGAATTTATTCTCCTATGTGGTACAGCCAATGGTAAGTAATGAGAATGTGTGGTTGTGTGGAACTGAGGGGCATATGGGAGGGTAATGTGGATTATATATGGTCAAAATGTAACATATACTTCTGCAAGTGTCAAAAAAATAAAAATAGTAATTATATTTAAGAAAGAGAAGACAGACTAACCAAACAGACAAATAAAAACAAATTACAGAGGTCTAGATCCTATTGAAGGCCTCCTGAATCAAGTCCTTCAGAAGGCTTCCCATACACAAAGTTGAGGTCTACCAAAGCAGTATATGAGCTCAAAATTCTGATGCCAGGGCTGGAGGGATGGCTTAGTGGTCAAGGTGCTTGCCTGCAAAGCCTAAGGATCCATGTTTGACTCTCCAGAACCCACATTAGTCAGACGCACAAAGGTGAGGCAAGTGCAAGGTTCCACATGCCCACTAGGTGGCACAAATATCTGGAGTTTGATTTCAGTGGTTGAGGCTCTGGCAAGCCAATTCTGTCTCTCTCTCTAAAAAAATAAATAATGCATCTGTCTAGACAGAAATTGGCCTCGATATCCATGACCTTGCAGTGCCTAGCAATACCTTTGCAAGACCCTCATAATAGAAGAAAAAGATGATGACATCAAATTAAAAGAAACTAATGGAGAGAGGGAAGGGATATGACGGAGAGTGGAGTTCTGAAGGGGAATGGGGGGAGGGGAGGGAAATATCATGGGTTTTTTGTATGTAAGTATAGAAGTTGTCAATAATAAATAAATAAATAAAAATTCTGGACACTGGCTGTCAGCACTATCCTTTAATGCTTCCCATCTACCTTCCATAGAGCATCAAGCCATGTGGTACATGAATTTCTTCTCTCTCCTGATTATATACAAGGCCAGAAAAGAAAGAGAAACTTCAGAATCCAGACACTCATTGGTTTTCTATAATTTTTTTCTTTCTTGTTTTTAGAGACTGGCCTCCTTGGGGCAAACAAAACTTGCATGAGGAAGGACATTGGGACTGTAATGGCGATACCAATAAAAATAACAAAAGGAAATGAAAGGTCTTACCTATGATATAGAAAGAAAGATTTCTTTAACATAGGAGCATTACCTCCTCATATTTCTTGTCTGTGTGTCCCATGGATACAGTTGATACTCACAGCCTTAAGGGGGGACATTGAGGCCTCCCAGTACCATGAAGGGACATCTATGACCACAGCCCAGTGTTCCAGAGAATCCATTTCTTTTCCATGGGGCAGAGCTGTAGATTTTACCATTTGCTCTAAAAATCTGTTTTGATTATAATTCAGAATGTCTGCAGGGGGAAGGTAAGCTTGTTGCTATGGTAAGGAACCCAGAAACATTTTTCTACCTATTTTTGCTGCCCTGAAAGCCATACCATGCAAGTAAAGGAGCGGAAAACTGAAACTTTATCAGGAAGTGGTCCATGGAATATGAAAGTAGAGAAACATATCAGTGTCTATAATGGTAGCTTAAACATTTACTTCTCTCCAAATTACTGGTATTATGTGCACAGTGCATAGGGTGTTCATAATTCACAATTTTACCAGGCATTCATTTGCTTTTATCCCACCTTTGCATTGATAAGAATTAGGTGATCCAATTTGCATGGACTTCTGCAAAAAGTCAGGTGATGCTGTAGCATCTTCTTAGAAGTGGCCAGCAGTTAGAATCCAAAGTGCCCAGGAGTACCTGCTTCATATGCCAGGGGAAGCAGGGTTTCACATATAGGTGATAGGGTGAGGATTATTTTTCATTTTTTTTTTGAGTTGGGGGTGTCTTGTAAGCTGTTTATACTAACTTAAAAGAAAGATCTAGCTGGGCGGTGTCTTCGGGAGGCAGAGGTAGGAGGATCGCCGAGAGTTCGAGGCCACCCTGAGAGTACATAGTTAATTCCAGGTCAGCCTGGACCAGAGTGAGACCCTACTTCGCAAAACCAAAAAAAAAAAAAAAGAAAGAAAGAAAGAAAGATCTGCTCAGAACAGAGAAAATGAGACACACTAAAACATCCTAGCAAATCAGAGGACCATAGGGTAGATCTGGGCTGACATAGGCTTTTCTAGCCTCCACACACCTGTGCATGGATGAGAACCGAGCATCCCTCCTCTGGGGAGACCTACTTGAAGGTGCTCACTGGATGTATGGTTCTGTGTGTCACATGTTCTGCTGTTGAGGAATCAGAAGAGTTCAGCCCAAACTCACCATATATACATTGTTTTTCCCTTGGAAAATGGAACCATGCAACCCTGCAGTTCTCACTCCTGTGCCAGCTGTTAGTGAAGATGGACAGACAGTAGCCATTGCTTTGGGATGGCCCTCACATGCTTTAGTTCACCACGGTCCAATTCCTATGTCCTGCAACTGGCTCAATTCATTCTTTGGACCAACCTGCTGGGCACTGTGGGATACTGAGTCTTCAGCCACTCTTAAAGCCTTTGAAACCTTACTCCACTCACCCATTAGGTCAAGGAGTACATCAAGACAGCCTGAGTTGGGCTGGAGAGATGGCTATGAGATTAAGGCACTTGCCTGCAAAGACTAATGATCTGGGTTCAGTTCCCCAGTACCCATGTAAAGCCAGATGCACAAAGTGGCAGATACATCTGGAGTTTGTTTGTAGCAGCTGGAGGGCCTGGCACACCAATTCTCTCTGTCCCACTTCTCTCTCCTCTCTCTCTCTCCCTCTCTCTGTTTGCAAAAATAAATAATTAATTAAATTATTTATTAATTAAATTATTTATTAATTAATGAGGGGGCAGATAGCTAAATAGATAGAGAATGGACATACCTGGGCCTCTAGCCACTGCAAATGAACTCCAGATGCATGTACCACCTTGTGCATCTGGCTCTACGGGGCAGTGGGGAATTAAACGTGGGTCCTTTGGCTTTGTTGGAAATCTCCTCAACCTGTAAGCCATCTCTTCAGCCCCTCCACCCCCCCAAAAAAAAAACAAAACACAGCCTGAATTTATAGACCTCTTTTCCCACTCCTTTCACGTCTCTCTTCTGTCTTTCCTTTAAGGCTCAACTGAAACAGCAGCCCCTCCAACAATCTCTCTTAGATGGCCTTCCCACACAGCCTACCAAGATCCCCCAGGACCTTACTGGTCAAAAATCATGCCCTGATGCTGGCTGCCACATGGTAGGCTGTTGATGAGGATGAGTGGCATATGCCTACTTGAGAAGGGAAACATGATCTGGGTAGAGTTCTAGAAATCCATGGAACCTGTCAAAATGGAATGTGACACACTGTGTAAGTACACCTTTAGAGGTGAAAGACCCCCACAGTCTCATCTGATTGAATCCATGGTCCTCAGATGGTCGTGATGTTTTGAGAGGTTGTGGGATCTTTGGGAATTGGAGCCTAGTTGTGTGGTGGAGGGTCATAACGCTTGGCTTTGAGAGTTCTAGGCTGGTCCCACCTCTGTTCTAGTTCTCTACTCCTGCCTACAAAGGTGATGTCACCAGCCACCAAAAGTGACCCGTTTGCCTGTTTCCATGCTTTCCCAGTCATGATGAACCCCCCTTCTAACCATGAGCCTCCATAAATTCTTCCTTAAGTTGCTTCAGTTAGGTATTTTGTCACTGCAACAAGAGAAATAAATATTACAGCACCTTTCTGTACTTGGGTAGGAGAGGGGTGGGGAATGATGGTATTCA
Source organism: Orientallactaga sibirica (assembly GCA_036365145.1). Taxonomy (NCBI): domain Eukaryota; kingdom Metazoa; phylum Chordata; class Mammalia; order Rodentia; family Dipodidae; genus Orientallactaga; species Orientallactaga sibirica. Next base: position 5,726,308 of record JAEOAD010000030.1, read on the forward strand.
TTAGAACTTCACGTGAACTTGAGAGCCCCAGTGAATTTAAGAATCATGACTCATAACACAACTCTATATTCCAAATTTTTCCCACAAACAAGCTTGAGTTTTTAAATATATTTTCATTTGTTTTTTTAAATTTTTTGCATGTTTTACATGTGTGGTGTGCATGAATGTGCATATGAACCTGTGTGTGGAGGCCAGAGGTGAATGTCCCCTGAGTGCTGGGATTACAAGCAGGGGCTGCTTCATTAGCATTTATATAGGTTCTGAGGATCCAAACTCTGGTCCTCATGATTGCACAGCCAGCACTTTACCAACTCAGCCACCTCCCCAGCACTTGTTTTATCATTCGTAATTATGCATACTGGTATATAAGACAATGTCATAATAATCCTTCCCTCTAAAATCTCAGGAACTTAAAATGATAGATTCTCAGCTAAGGTCTACTATGAGTCTGTTAGATGGCTCTCCCAGGCTCCTGTCTTCCATGCGATGAATCAGGTGCTTTCATAGGAAAGTACCTTTCCATCGTTGCCAAGGTAGGAAGTGAGGGCTGCGGAGGAATCTCGTAGCAAGCAATCAGTTTCTTCTTCCTAGAAGCTGCACATGTCACCTTTTCTTGCATTTCACCAGGAAGAGCAACTACCACGCTCTTATCTAAACTGGCAAGGGCAGGGAAGTTCTAACTTCCCACACGTCTGAAAGAAGAGAACAGAAAACCTCAGGGAAAAACATTGATGTCAATCACAATGCATGATCCCCCGCCGAGCTTTGCTCCTTACAAGAGTATCATGTTGACCTAAGTCACTAAGAACAATGGTATTTTGACTGGAAACTGTATGACTAAAAACAACCAAAAAAGAATCTGTATATAATCATTGCACTCCAGCTGTTTCTCTCATGCACATAGGCTTACAGTTTTGAACCTACAAGTATACCATGGTTGAACAAAAAGTCAATAAGTAGTAGATGCATGGAAACCAGATTTCTCATTACCAGAAAAAAAAATAAGCTTATAAATAAGTAGTTGAGGAAAGAAAGAACTATTATACTGAATCAGCATTAGTATAAACTCATGAGCATTTAATTTATAAAGAGGTAGACAGATGCAGCAATGATTATAGACATATATGCACACATTGGTTAGTGCATATATGCATTTATATATACATGGCATATCTATACATATACATATATAGATAATATATATGTAGCTGTATATAATATTAATGTGGAGGTAGTTACAGATGATATGGATATATATACCAACATCTCCTAGCTCTGTCCACTGAGAAGGTTTTGGACATAAGTCTAGACTTTGGTTTCCAAACAGCATTATTAAAAGGAAAAAAGGCTCCTAGAGAAATGACTGAGTCTAGGGCTAAGGAGGAAAGGAAGGAAGTGCTCAAAACACTGAACGGGCTAGAGCATGTCAAAGCAACACACTGGCCAACCCCAGAGGGCTTTGGGGAGCCAAGACAGAGCAGATTGGACAATCACCCAAAATGCAAACCCATGCACATGAGTCCCTGCAGATGGAAGGAGCTGCTTGAGCAGGCAAGTGAATGGAAAAAAGGGAAAATCTTCCTCAGCAAAGAGTTCCCAATTAGGTATGTCAATATACCCCATGCAGAAGGGAAAGCGTAGTTCCCTTCCTGTGAGTGTACACTGGATATAATGAGTTACAAGTTATAGACAATTGGAAGGGGAAAGCAGTAGAGAGCCTACAAGACACGTTACACAGGTTGTCAGCTTAAACACTGCCAGTGATAAATTCATCATATGATATGATACATTCTATAAGAGTATAGATGATTGATATGATAGGATGTGGCATGCTACGATATGGCATATAAGAAGAGACCTAAGTTTGAACCCTCGCTTTCTCATTGCAGGACCTGAAAGACACTAAATCTCTCCAGGATTCAGTTTCCTCATCTGTGAAATGAGAGAAACAATGAATCTCATCCTGTCAGGTGATCCTGAGTCCGCGTGGTAAGTGGACATCTTGCAAGGGAGCTTTACATGGAGTGCCCTGTAATTAGTGGCTATAATTGTACAATCATGCACTGTGGAACAATGAGGACATTTTCTGGGAAATTGGTCATTAGGCAATTCTGTCGTTGGGCTAACATCTTAGTGTGGCCTGACACAAACCTACATGGGCAGTGCATGCCCTGGAGAAAGTCTCTTGGTGTCCCCAAGAAACCCATCACTCACTCAGCAAGCTCTGCTGGTGTAATGAACTACCTTACAATAACCATTTGTCCTAATGAGTAGAGAGAACACTCCAAAATAAATGACTCAAAGGAGAGTAACAGGAAATACTAAAGCAAGTAACACAGTTGCACCATTACTGAGCATCATGTACTGCACAGAAAGGGTGTTCTCTATGATAGCAGGGCAATAAGATTTGTTTACACCCCAACCAGGGTGTGATACTATGGGGTAATGACGCCATGAAGTGGTAGGAACTTTGCTGCTCTGTTGTAACCTGGGGGCACCACCCCTATACACGCAGCCTGTCATTATACACAGTATGCTGTAGCACTTTACTCTTTCTAGCTGCCACAACCCAGATGTTTCTGAGCACACCTGGGTGCATTGCTTGGGCCCAGTGGGAAGTTCTCCTGCTTGAAAGCATCACCTCAGAAGTTAGTAGTCAGGTAGGAGGAGCTGGGTGATCCAATTCTTAACCACTCTGAGCTTCTCCTTTAGCGCTCTGGGTATTATGTTAGTATGTATCTCAATGATCAATCAACAACCCACTTTTAAGGGTGGGAATTTAGCTCAGTGGAAGAGACCTTGCCTAGCAAGGGCAAGGCTCTGGGTTTAGTCCTCAGTACTAAATAAATAAACAAACAAACAAACAAACTGTTGAATACATAGTAAATGCTCAATAAATGTTTGCTGTTATGCAAGAGTACAAAAAGAAGACTTTAGGGCTAGAGAGATGGCTTAGCCGTTAAGGTGCCTGCCCCCAAGCCTAAGAATGCTGGCTCCAAAATCTCCAGCAGTTCCAATCTCCAGGTCCCACGTTTAGCCAGATGCAAAGTGACGCAAGGGCACAATGCCACACTTAACCACAAGGGGGCACACGCATCTGGATTTCGTTCGCAGCAGCTGAGACTGCTGGCACACCCATCTCTATCTGTCTTCCTCTCTCTGTCTCTGTCTGTGTCTCTCTCCCAAAAAAAAAGGGGGGTGGACTTTAGACACTAGTCTGGATAATTTCCCTTTCATAATAAGTGTGTTGAAAGTTCTTCTCCCATCCTTGCTATGAGACTTCTCAGGATTTTTACAGACTCAGAGGTGAAGTGAGAGACAAAGCCTCCTTCCACCTCAACCCTGCTGGTTCAGGAAGGGGCTGGGACTGAGCCCAGGGGGCCTGGCCTTGTCATCTGGGCCTAATGCCTGTCAGAAACAGATGCTCCTCCATCCTCTGTCACTCACAGGCCTGATGGGTCATGGGAGGGGCGTATGAGCCTATGACCCTGGGTTCCAAAGGTCAAATGGGAGCTGAGAAGGGGAGGGCTCTGCAGGGAGCAGCAGCTGCCTGCTTGCTGGGATGTGTCCTGTGGGAATTATCTGTTTAATTTTCAATGAAACAATCTTAATTCAGCAGAGCTGTATTTTATAGTTTTTTTTTTTTTTTTCGAGAAAAGAATTTCAATCTCAGTTTATTTCAGGAAAGCTCCCATCCTCCCTTGAGGTTGTTGATAGCAATTTAAGTGCTCAATTACTTGGTCTAATTTAAGAACGACTGCTCGGGGGTCACAGACCTGACCTGATAATCTCAACACCCAGTCCGAGAGACTTCCTTCTGCTGTTTTGTTATTGGTACGTTTTTATTTGTATTCTTTTAAGCAATCAGTAGAGTTACACAACAAAATTCTAAACTACCAAAAGATGATCTCCTATTTACCCTAGTGTCCAAGTTCATTCAGTGAAGGCAATGGCTCTCTCAGTTTCTCACTTTGCTCTTTGGGTTTCTTCCAAAGACTTTGACATCCAAGCAGGCAAATATGTGACTATAGAGACTTTTTGGCTTATTCGTTTCCTGTCCCTCTTTGTAACAACAACAAAAAAATATTTCTCAGATTGCCAGGTTAGCTTCTGTATTTTGCTTGCCTGTGTTAAAATAGTTAAGTTAGTGACTTTTAAAAAATATATTTTTAAAATTTTATTTATTTGCAAAGAGAGAAAGAGAAATGGAGAGAGAAAGATAGGCACCCCAGGCCTTGAGTCACTGCAAAGGAACACCAGATGAGTGCACCACTTTATACATCTGCCTTTAAGTGGGTACTGGGGAATTGAATCTGGCTCCTTAGGCTTTACATACAAGTACATTAAGTGCTAAGACATCTCTCCAGCCCCTAAAAATATTTTTTTTTATTTTTTATTTTCTTACCTGAAAGAAAGAGATGAGTATGGGCTCACCAGGACCTCCAGTCACTGCAAATGAGCTGCAACTCCAGACACATGCACCACTTTAGGCATCTGGCTTTATGTGGGTACTGGAGAATCAAATCTGGGCAAGCACCACCGACTGCAAGCCATCTCTCCAGCCCAAATTTAGTGACTTTAGGTGAGCCAATATGTTATTAATAACATCTTTATTTGTTAGACAAAATGTACTTCCAGGTTTCTGGGTGTACCTCAACTATGTTGTACTATGCAGCCACTAAAAGCAATGAGGTAGACTTATCTATTGGTGCTGAAGGGCCTACTGAATTGTATAACTGGAATAACAAGTTATACAATGATGCTATCTATAGAACAACTGTCCTCAAAGTGTTCTAAATTCCCGGGGGGGGGGTCCATATGAAAGCATGCTACACTGTCCGGAAAGTTACATGCCAAATCAAGAACAAAGGGAACAAGAACGAAATGGATGGGAGTCTGGAGTGAGTGGTCAAAAGGGCTATTTGCAGAGTACATACTGCACCAGGACCAATCATGAGAATCACTCATCATCTGAACTGGCTCCCATCTGATTGGTTCATACATAGTCCCAGCTGTTCTTGCTCATTAGCATTATCTTCACCCATCCAGTGTTCTTAGCAAATAAATTCATGCATTTCTTTTGAAATGAAAGGAGTTACATAGAAGGAAAAGTCTATGTGCAAAGCATATGTATTTTAGCCACAAAAAGAGTTTAGAGCATATGGCTTTGTAGTCCAGAGACTCATACACTAATCCATTTCACAAATTATGATTTAAAAGCTAACAATGGCCTCCTCACTGTTCCCAGATAGATTCTAACTGTATCCTGGGAGTCTAGCTCCAGCCTGGGAAAGTCTTCCCAGTTTGTTAAGTGGCCTAACTCCCTCTTGTTCAAAGTGCTCCTCTCAGCTTGAGCCATTTGGATGCTGGGATATGGGGAGTGGATCCCTCAAGGGCCATTCTCAACTATGCATTCATTCAGCCTGCAGAAGCCAGGGTTGCTCATCACAAATTCTTCTTGACATTGTACAAGGCTAGCCCTAAAGTGCCAGATAGTAAACGGGTTAGGATTTGTGGAACAGATAGAGAAATCGCTCCACTAGTCAGGCCATGGTAGGACAAGACCAACAATATGATGAATGCTCGAGCTGTGTTCCAGAAAGATATTCTTTACCAAGTCTGTTTCAGATCAATCACTGTACACACCCATGATAGTGACAACTGCTATCTTGTAGCTTTAACTCATCACTGGCACAAGGTCCCAGCGCCTCAGTACCAACTGGAGATTCTAGATCCTAAATAGCACATTATACATTAAGAGATCTATACAGGGCTGGAAAGATGGCTTAGCAGTTCAGGCACTTACCTGTGAAACTTGAGGAGCCAGGTTCAATTCCCCAGAACCCACATAAGCCATATGCACAAGGTGACGCATGAGTCTGGAGTACATTTGCAGTGGCTAGAGGCCATGGCATGCCCATTGTTTCTCTATATCTGTCTCTTCCTTTCTATTTCAATTCAATTCAATTAATTATTTTTAAAGGAGATCTATACAGAGTAAAAGGAGCTGAAGTGATTCCACCTAGTTCACCCTGTGATCCCATATATAATGTGATCACATTAAGGGCATAGGATGTTCAACCAACTTCTCATATTTTAAGAAAATCCAGGTTATCTCTGTACATAAATCCATCCCAGACCCCAAACACAGGAGTGTGGCATCAAGAACTATGGACAGAGGAGGAAGTTTCACTTTGTTGGATATGAAGTCTTTATTTCCCTCTACACTGGGCACTTGCCTCTTTATTTCAGTAGACATACACAGCACTGAAATGTAGAAGTCAGTCACAAATCCTACCTGGGTTAGGCAGACTTTCCTGATAAGACCCTATCTATTGTTAAGCTCCGACATCACATAGGAGATCTATCTTTATCTTAAGTAATAAGCATTATGCCAGTCAATCTCTCTGTGGCAGGTTGACACATCATTAAACCAACACATGAGGATTAAAGAGAGAAAAAAAGCCCCATCAAACCATCACCACTCTAATTCTTTTATATGTAACAATACAATAAAAAAAATAAGGCCACTCTTATATCCTGCTCTTCAGCTGACCAGGTAGATTATCCCAAGTTTTCTCCAAAGTTGCCACACCAATAGGAATGTCACTTTTAAAAGTGATATTTAATGTGGAATTCAAAGAAAGAAGAAACAAAATAAGAAAGAATAATAGGAGGGCCGGAGGGATGGCTTAGCTGTTAAGGCGTTTGCCTGCAAAGCTAAAGGACCCAGGTTCGATTCCCTAGGACCCATGTTAGCCAGATGAACAAGGGGGCACATGTGTCTGGAGTTCATTTGCAGTGGTTGGAGGCCCTGGCGTGTCCATTCTCTCTCTGTGTGTCAAATACATAAATAAATAAAAATAAAATATTTTTAAAAAGAGTAACAGGAGTAATAATTTTCAAATCCTTCTAGAAATTATTATAAGCCATTTATATATTTTCCCATTAAGAAAACGGGGTTAGAAGGCCAGGCGTGGTGGAGCACGCCTTTAATCCCAGCACTCAGGAGGCAGAGGTAGGAGGATCGCCATGAGTTCAAGGCCACCCTGAGAATACATAGTGAATTCCAGGTCAGCCTGGGCTACAGTGAGACCCTACCTAGAAAAACCAAAATAAAAAAAAATAAGGGGGGAGATAGAATATTCTAAAATTGGGATTAGTGTGTGATCCTCCCCCCACCCCGTGGGTTCCCAATTAGAGAGAAATTTCTTCTTTCACTTGAGATGTACAATTACTAAATCATGATGTCTTTCTTAAAAAAATAAAATAAAAAACTTCAAGCAGAGGGCTCCATACTGCTGCCACTTCTATAAGTTTGCTTATAATTGCCCCATGCAGTGCTTTGACTAATGAAATCACACAAGAGATTGTTTCTTAGTAACGCACCTGGTCCAGGCTTGGTAGTTGGCTTTCATTAAAGCTCTGTGTCTCATGCTGCCTCGTACATGAAAGGATATTAATCAGGTAAATGGCTATTAAAAGTCATATCAATGTTTGCTGGGCAGCGATTGTTTTCCTAAATCTTAAACAAATGAGGTTTCTTTGAAATGTCAGGGCTGGCCTCCAACCCCTAGAGAAAATAGCCACGTTGAGATGTTTTGTTTTCCGACCTTACCAAGTAGAAAGCAGCAAACTGCTAGGTGTGGCACAGAGTAAATTATATTCTCTTGTTCTGCTGGGCTCTGTGGGGTCAGGAGGGAAAAGTTAAGAAATCAGTGTACAGAAAGAAAGGACAACAGGCAGGAAGTATTCTCTAATGGCGCTCCCATTCCCTGAGAAAGGAAAGCTCCAATTTGGTGGTAATAGTGCTAATTAGGTTGGAATTCAAGGCTCTAGCTAAACATGAAAATGCCCAGGAAATCAAATGTAACTTGCATGTTAAATTAGAACGGGAAATGTTGTTAAACATGACCATCAACAAAGCACCTTTCCTGGCTTCAGGGATCCGGTTCTATATTTGGGCTTGTGATGTAGTCACAACAGCTCGATTCCTGAGTTAGTGGGGCCCAGACTCCCTCGAACAACCCTTCCAAAGCACTATGCATTGATACAGCTAAGCCCAATCCATCGGAGCAAACATTCCATCCAAGAAGGAACAAGGGTGGCTGCATGCTCCTACACCGAGAAACCAGCTTGCCAACAGCACTGTCTGTGCATGCTTCCTCTTGCGCCCCCTGGACAGGACTTTGTGCTGTGCTGGTATGTTGAGCACATGGTGTTGTCAAGGCTAGGACTCAGCTTTCTGCCTGAGAATGAAAATTCTAGACTTGGAACTCCACATGTGCTACTTCGTGGCTATGTGACTGAGGAGATGCCTTAGACTCTCTTTTCCTTCCTTTATCCATGAAAGACATGAACAAAATAACAGTAATCAAGTCATAAGCTTCTGTGCAAATAAAATGAATGCTACCTATATACACATATATTTGATTTAAGTCTGATGTTTTGATCTGTATGTAAATACATACATACATATATACATATATGTGTACATACATACACCTATACATATATAGTGTCTGGCACATATTAATTCCCCTATAACTGTCAGGTACATACTCTTGGCCCACCCCAAAGGCCTTCTTTCTTCTCTCTCTTCTGTGGGTCACCCTTTCTGGCATTGGACTACTAAATGGGATGCAGCCTTGGTAAGTTCTCATGAGCCACTGAGGAGTCCCAGTCGATCAAGGCACCTTTCTTGTGAGACACTTCTACATCTCTCTTCGGGCCCCCCATGAAAGGCTCCTGCCTACACCAGAATGAACACACCTAGGCTGCCGGCTAGGTGTCTGTCTATACTGTTCCCTGCTTGGGAGGAAGATCTCCATTGCTCGAGGTTGACTCCTCCCCATTGGGACTGGATGTCAGACAGTGCCTCAGGTATGTGAAAGCCCCTGCACAGCACTCAGTGATCCAGGAAACGCGTTGTTCATTGGCTGGGGGGTCCAGTCACATGCCTGTTCCTGACTCAGTCACTCTGGCGATGATTCTAATTGGTCAGGTTGAAGTCAGAGGACTAGAGTCACCTGGACTGTGGAGACTTAAGGAACCTTGGTCAGACAAAGGGGCCATCTGGGGGGATGCTGCCACTTTAAGTAGTGTGGATAGATGCCTCCCAGAAGAGTGGCGGGTGCTTCCTGAGCCAAGAAAGGAGTCCAAGCAGGCAAAGGAGGTTGGGGAAAGCAAATGCTTTCTTCTCAGGGGTCCATTTGTTCATCTCCTTGGCTCTCTGGAAGAAGGTTACTGACCACTGAACTGGCACAGACAGTTCTAGAAGCCATTGTGATGTTACCAGGACTTCAGAAGCACCTAAAACTGGAAGGTGGTAGTTCTCACCTTGACTTCACAATAAAATCACCCAAGGTGCTTCTCAAACATCTCCATCTCTAGAAAATGCCTCTACTGTCGTAGGAAGGCAGCTGGGTACTTTTAAAGAGACTCACAAGTGACTCAGTTGGACCACCATGATTGCGACCTTCCTTCCTGGATCATCTGCTTTTACAAGTTTAATAAATTCCTACTGAAGGAAGAAAATCACCCAGCCTGTCCCACTCCAGGACAGAGTGTATCAGCAAGGAAACTGAGCTGGGGAGGAGGCTGGGGTCTACTGTGTTAGATGACAAGAGACTACAGACACTAAAAAGGCAGGACATTTTCTTTATCTTCCTACCATTTGGTCTTCACATCACCCTCTCTGATACCCTTGGATCTTAATCTCAACAGCCATGATGTCATCATAAAAACTTATTCATATTGTTTCAAACATGGAACGTCCAGAAAAAAAACTGTCTACCTACAAAGACGCTTTTCTTCTTCCTTTTCTCTTCTTGGCCCCAATTTCATGTGTGTTCATTTGCTTCAGTGGAAGGAGGGCTCCGCTTTTTATGAGGTGCAAAGAGACCCCGCTAATGTTTGTGTAAGTTCATGACACACACACAAAAAATATTGTCAAGAAGTCAAGGTTCTGGTGAGGAAGCAAAAATACTCAGCCTGCATGCTAACTGGAAACCGCACCCATGTGCTAGATGAAATATGAAGTGCTGATCATCACTGCCGAGGATCTAATCTGCTTTGATTCACTACACTGCTTTTGCCTCGCACCTTTCTTGGTTTTTTTCTTTACCACTTAACAGGCTCAAGAAAGGCTTCAATTCATGAAGAATGGGCCCATAATAGTTTTTTGCAAGCAGGAAATTAAGAAAGCCTTGGATTCGACTTGGCTTCATTACCAAGATGGGTAAGAAGTCTAGTCACTCTCTGTATGTGTTCTTTGATGCTAAGGGTAACGTGAAAACATGGCCAGGTGATACCCAAACCCCAGTACAATAATTTCTATATCATTTGTAAACATTTAGAGGCTTCCCTCAGGTGCTACTATTTCTCCCAACATTCACAAGTTCAAATTTATTCTGCCATTATGAAAGTTTTATTGCATTCATTGTTCTGTTCTATGCACCCTTTACACACCCACCATACAAAGCACTCCTATCCATTCCTATGTTTTGACCCTCACGAGGGTATGATGAAGTACATTAAAGACAGGAATGTTGCTAATGATTCGATTCTCTTAATTGATCAGTGGGTGCACAATTCCATAGGAGGCTTTTGTAATGCTTTGGCATATGACTGTATGTTAATGATTTTCCTTGATGGATACGTAACATTTTGATACAACCCAGAAGTGCAGCATGTGATGCCACAGACACCCTCAGCTGATCTTTGACCCTGCCATCCCATTAAGTAAGGATTAAGTTGAAATCCTCACAGGGAGAGAAAGGAAGAACAATTGCATGACAAGGGCTGGGTAGGACTATAGCAAACCAAACGGGAACGATTCACTTGTCATGAAAAAAAAAAAAAAAATGAGGCCTGGCATTGTCAGATCTGCTACTGTCTCCAAGGACAATTAATTCAGATTTGTATGGTATCCCTACTTTTGAATTATAGCAAATATATCAATCAAAGTAGTTTTGTTTGTGGCTGGACCCAACCCACGAGCTTTTATTTGCCACTTCTTCCTCATTCCTTTCCCTCTGGATTTGTCCAACTTCACTGACTTAAAACAGCCTAGCCACTGTGTCCAGGAGTACCACAAGCTCAAACATTCCTTGTGTCTGGCCACCACCTAGTACCAGTTCTGATTACTGCCTCCACCTATCAGGTTGAGCCTTACATATAATTCTGATAATTGTGTTTAGGAAGATCTATATTACTGCTTATAAAGGAACCAGTTTAGTGACTTAAAGAAGTGAAGAGGCCTGGAGGGATGGCTCAGTGGTTAAGGCTTTTGCCTGCAAAGCCTGAGGACCTGGGTTCGTTTCCCAAGTACCCATATAACCCAGATGCACAAGGTGGGACACACATCTGTAGTTCATTTGCAGTAGCTGGGGGGCCCTGGCACTCCCATTCTCTCTCTATATATATTTGCCTCTTTCTCAAGTAAGTAAATAAAATATTTTAAAGAAGTGACCAAGCACTCCTATGGCATTGCATGTAGCATGAATGTACTCACATCTGGTAACAAAAATCCTATAATTGGTCCACCAAGGTTAGTAAGACCAGGGTCATTTCTAAGCAACGTTAATGACTGTGTTCTAGAAAGAAAAGAACTAGCCAGCATTGTAACTGTGAGCTTCCCAGGGGCTGACGTGTGTAGATTTAGGCCTTGAACCATGTTTGCTCCTGCTGTTCTGAGCTTCCATGACTGACAGCCACCCTGCTAGGTTGTCATGGCTTCACCCTCCTTGTGCCTATGTTACTTCCTGGTCCCTCGTCATCCTCACATTCTGTTCAGTGTCCATGGCACTCCAAATTCTACTCTCCATTGGAAAATTTCCCAACTGCTTCAGCCCTTTCACGCCTCCAGATAGTGGGAGTGTTTATAATCTAGTCCTTCCACTTTGCCACGTTATTACATTCACTCCTTCCTGTTTCAATGCATGGTTGCATCCCAAAGAAATTACCATTATGAAAAGCACTGCTTAAAAATGGTTTTGATGGAGAAACCAGGAATTATGGGATTGAGAGCTTCAGATTCATAAGAACGAAGAAGTTGTAGTTTCTGCACTAATTTAAGAACAGATGTTATGCACAGCCGTAAAATGTAAATCTCCAGCAATGGAGTAAGTTTAGCTTCCTCTCTAAGCCTTTTGCCTTTTGGGCATATGTGCTCTTGGAGCCTTTTTCTCCCTCATTTATTCATTCAGCCCTTAATTATTGAGCTCCTACTATGGACTGATCTTGGCGCAGGATGAAAGACGAGGTCCTGCCGGCATGCTAGAGAATGAGTGTGCATGTGTGTCACTTACTTTCTCATTGCTGAGACAAAATACATGACAAAAGCCAGTATAAGGGAGGAGCAGTTTGTTTCAGGTTCCATTATGGCAGGGAAGGCATGACAGGAGGGGCTGGTCACACTCAGTCCATAGTGAGAAGCAGGAGAGAGGAAAGAATGCTGGTGCTCAGCCAGCGCCCTCCTTTTTATACTGTCCAGGGCCCTTGCCCATGGGATGGTGCCATTCACAATTAGGGTGAGTCTCCCCACCTCAGTTTATCTAACCTAGAAAATCCCTAACAGACATGCCAAGAGATTTGTTTCCATGGTGATTCTACATGCTGGCAAGCTAACATCACAGCATGAGGATGTGGGAACAAATATGACATGCCATGGAGTACACCAAAGGGAACATACAAAGTCTCTCTAACAAACAGATTCCACGTGAAACACAAGTACTTATGTTTCCATTTAGTGAGAAGTCACTCGCTCCTAGATTCTACCAGTTGCCTAATTTTATTTCTAATGCTTTTACTGAATTTTACAGAAAAGCCCACAGTCATAAGTATGCTGTTTAAATGAATTTCTCCCAAGTGAATACACCCATGTATGTATAAAAAACTGAACCTCAGAACTCCCCACACCCTGCAACCCCCCCCCAAGTCCTCTTGGTGCCCTTTTTGACTAAGATTCTAAATGTACATGAGTGGAATCATGAAGTAAGGCTTGGGAGATGGTTGTGGTGGTGCCCATCTAGTATGCCAGCACTGGGAAGGCTGAGGCAGAAGGATCATAAATGCAAGGTCAGGCTGGGCTACATAGTGAGCCCTTGTCTATAAATAAATAATTATCTGGTCATTTTTGATTGAGTACCTATGATCTATGACTCTATTCCACTTTTTTTTCTCGAGTTTTCATTAGTAAAAATAGTGCTGTTCTAAACATTTTTGTAACAAGTAGGAACGTATTTCTGTTTAATATACAGGGTGTTGGTATGTTCAGCTTTGCTATGTCTATTAAATTGTACTGACTTGGCAAATCAGAAGTTTATGAAAATTCAGTCTATTCATGTCTGGACCAACTCTCTCTTTTTTGTCTTTTTGTTTTATCTTCTATGTTTAGTATTTTAATATTCCAGTGACACCTACTATGATTTTAATTTACAATTGTTTTACCACTAATGAGATATAGCTTTTTATACAGCTTGGTTTTTTGAATATACTCTACTAAAAAGGCTAAGTCTTTCATCTGTTTTCTGTTAAGTTTTCCTTCTATGTGACTTGAAGTCTTTATATGTTCTAAATATTTGTCAGATATGTAATCAATTGGCTCACTCTGTATTTTTTTCACTCCTTTAAAATTGTCTTTGAATCTCCAAATATTATGATAAAAATATATGTTGGTATTGCTTGGCTAATTTCACCTGTAAATCCACAAGTACAATGGCCTTGTCTTGGGAAGGACATAGTAATTGGGAGCTCTGACTGCTCATCCCAAGTAAGCCAGTTCATCAGCAGAGGTCCTTCATAGGGATGAAAGTGTACAGAATGGCACAAGAGTAAGGGTGTCGAGAATGGCAATAGGAAGAGAGATGGGGAGACTGATCATAACCCTGAGGCCAGCTGCAAGTGAAAGATGTCCCAGATAATCTCACTAACCTTTGCTTCTAAGTTTCCCTTGCAACACAGGCCCATGGATGTTCTTCAAGGCTATGGTTCCCATATGGTACACAGGCTAAGGATCCCTCATTTGACATGTTTTAGGTCACATATATTTAGGATTTCATATTATTGAAGTTCATATTTTTTACAAATACATAATTATGTACCTTGGGGATGGGACCCAAGTCTAAACACAAAATTCATGTATGCTTCTTATACACCTAGGATTTATAGTTAGAAGGTGATTTTATAGAATTTTTAAAATATTTTTTTACATGAAACAAAGTTTCATAGTGTGGAATTTTCCACTTGTAGCATCATGTCAACACTTGAAAGATTTTAGATTTCAGGAGGATTGCATAATTTAGATTTTCAGATGAGAGGTGCTTATTAATCTGTTTGAAGAAAACCTGAGTACTAGTAGCACTAATTGCTACAGTGGGGGGCTGAAGTGGTTGCTGCCTTCTGCCTCATTCAGTAGGTGATGCATATAGCAGGCCTTGACTCAGGACTATGGACTTCAGATTGGATTTTTCAGCTTCGCATTGTATATGCACCTAACACACCCAGTTGTCCTCCTTCCATTCACTGGCTGCACTGGTAGTTCTACCTCATCCAATGTAAGACTTTACTCTTTCCATCTGGTAGGGCTTGGGTGTAATGGATTCTCTACAGGCTCGTGTGTTTAGGTAATTGTGGGGCCTTTTACATGTTAAATACAGGTAGCAGCTTTAGGTGCATCCAAGGATGTCTTCTGGACACTTGATCATTTCATTGACAATTAATCAGTCTTAGACTTTTAATGACCTTTACCAAAGCATCCGTGGAGCTTAGCAACAGTTCCCCAAATTCACTCTTCATTGAAAGAGTCACCATGGTTCTCCAATGTCTGCTATTGCAATAGCTTGGCAATTCCTTTCTGTCTATATGCTGTCCCATCCCACACCATCAATAAAATATCTAACAATTACACTGCTACCATGGACAGAGGCTATCTCTGTTCCTCTGGCCAGAAATGATGAGTCCTCATTGCCACTCAGGCTGGAAGAGACCCAGATCCAAAATTCCCATCTTAGAAGCCAATGTCTCCAGCTGCTTCTAGTAACGTCTTGTGGGTGTGGACTCCAGGACCAGAAATCTAAAGTGGAAGCTAGTATACGTGAGGGTTATTAGGCAGCTTTTGTGAATAACATATAAAAGAGATACAGAAAATGGACTGTGATTCAACAAAGGCTCTAGCCAACTATGAATAGATACCCAAACTAAAGAGAGAGAGCGAGGATTTTATAACTCGAACCTATCATTTATTGGACCAGGATGTTCCAAGAAAGCAAGAAAGGAGGGTCGCCTTGGGCAAAGTGGCTTTCTTCTCCTAAAGCAGTTGTAAAGTCCTGGGACTACTACCTACAGAGAGCCCTCCACTGCTAGCCCACTCTAGAATATATTATAGTTTTCACACAAAGTAGACTAAATTGACATTTCTTTTTACTACTTCTCCAATCTAAATATTTTAATTACTCCATCTTCTCTTATTGCATTGACCCTTTAGTATGGTGATAAATGCAACTGATGATTATCAACACTTCTGTGTCATTTCTGCCTTAAGGGAGAAATAGTTTAACATTTTGCCCTCCATTACAGACTAGAGGGGAAGCTCCATGATGGCAGGGGAAAACGCTGGCATGAGCAGAGGGTGGACATCAGCCTCTGGCCAACATACGGTAGATAATAGCAACAGGAGAGTGTGCCAAACATTGGCAAGGGGAAATCGGCTATTCTACCTATAAGCCTGGCCCCCAACAATATACTGCCTCCAGGAGGCATTAGAACTCAAATCTCCATTAGCTGGGAACTTAGCATTCAGAACACCTTTATGGGGAAACTACCACACCCTCAAATATAATATGTTCGTGTGCATACTTTTGAAAATATTTAGTTAATTATTTTTGGAGATAGAGAGGGAGAGAGAGAATGAATGGGCATGCCAGGGGTTCTTGCCAGTGCAAACTAAATGCAGATGCATGCACCATTTAGTGAATCTGGCTTTACATGGTACTGGGAATAAAACCCAGGTCCTTAGACTTTGCAACCAAGTATCTCTCCAGCCCTTCGTATTTTTTATTAGATATTAATTTTTCTAAGCAGTTTTTAAGAGTAGATATTATATAACCTATTGAAATTATTTTTGCTATAATCATAGCATATTGTGGTGACTTTAACATGTTAATCTAAACTTAGATTATTGAAGTAAATCCAGCTTTGTTTGTACACATCTTTTGATATCATTTGGTAGAATTTTGCACTAAGGGTTTTTTTTTTTTCCAATGTATGTTTTTGAGACACTGATCTCTAAATATCCTTTCTTGAAATATGATGCAAAATTTTGCTTTCAAGGTCATGCTGACTTTAATAAGTGAACCAGAAAGTACTCTTTCTGTTTCTGTATGACTAGTAGTATTTATTGTTTTAACTGTTTGGACCAATTCAAACTCCTTGGCTGGAGTTTGTTTGCAAGAAGACTTTTCCTGAGGACTCCTCAATCGTATATGTCTCTTTGGTTCTTCTTCTCAAGTAAATTCTAATAATTCCTCTTTGTGTAGATGTATCCACTTAATTTAAGTGGGCCAGAGTTTCAAATTACATTCTCATTCCTCTGGAAGCTTCCTTTTTTTTTTTTTTTTTTCGTTATTTTTTTTCCCTGCTGGTTGAATTACATGACTTTTGAATTGTAAATTTCTTTGAGTGAGAAACTGGTTTAGACTGTTGGACTCACTTCTCGGCACTTCTCTTTTTTCTTCAGGGAGAGGTCCCTGAGCCTTGGTATCACTTCAATCCCTTTAAAAAGGTATTTCTTGGGGGCTGGAGCGATGGCTTAGCGGTTAAGACATGTGCCTGAGAAGCCTGAGGGCCCTGATTCTATTCTCCAGGTCCCATGTAAGCCTGATGGCACATGATGGCATATGCATCTGGAGTTCGTTTACAGTGGCTATAGGCCCTGGCACTCCCATTCTCACTCTCTCTGTCTCTAATAAATAAATAAGTAAATAAAATAAAATCTAAATAAAATAAAATAAAATCTAAAAAAATTGGGGGTTAGCCAGGCATGGTGGCACATGCCTTTAATCCCAGCACTTGGGAGGCAGAGGTAGGAGGATCGCTGAGAGTTCAAGGCCACCCTGAGACTACATAGTTAATTCCAGGTCAGCCTGGACCAGAGTGAGACCCTACTCACAAAACCAAAAAAAAAAAAAAAAATGGGGGTATCTCTTGGGCTGGAGAGATTGCTTAGTGGTTAAGGCATTTGTGTGCAAAGCCTAAGGACTGAAGTTCAACTCTCCAGATCCCATGTAAGCCAGATGCACAAAGGTACAAGGTCACACATTCCCACTAGGTGGTACAAGTATCTGGAATTTGACTTCAGTGGCTGATACCCCAATTCTTTCTTTCTCTCTCTCACTTTCTCTCCCTAAAATAAATTTTTTAAAAAAGTTATCTCCTGAGCTGGAGAGATGGCTTAGCAGTTAAGGTGTTTGCCAGCAAAGGCTAAGGACCCAGGTTCAATTCCTCAGTACCCACATAAGCCAGATGCACAAGGTAGCACATGTATCTGGTGGTCATTGGCAGTGGCTAGAGGCCCTGTTGCACCCATTCTCTCTCTCTCAGATAAATAAATAAATAAAATATTTTTGAAGGTATTTCTTTAAACTTTATTAAGCTTTTAGAGTTGTTCTTAGTGGTGGAGGGGGGAGGGCTTGTCTTCTCATCCATCGCTTTAGTTGGGATCTTGAATGTTTCTCAAAGGCCTAGGCATTAGAGGTTTGATCATTCAGAATAGTACTAGAGAAAGGACATAGAAACTTTTTGCAGATGGAGCCTAGTAGGAGGTTGTAGCTCATTGCACATATGCCCTTAAAGAGGACCATAGGACCCTGATCTTTCTCTCTTTCTTTCTTTCACACCTGGCCATGAGGTGATGGGTTCTCCTCTGCTCCACATGCTGGCCATGTTGAACTAGGCTGCAATAAACCCAAAGCAGTGGGGCCAATGAGTGATAACACCCCTGAAACCATGAGCCAGAAGGAAGGTTTGGGTATCTCTTGGGCTGGAGAGATTGCTTAGTGGTTAAGGCATTTTTGTGTGCAAAGCCTAAGGACTGAAGTTCAACTCTCCAGATCCCATGTAAGCCAGATGCCCAAAGCTACAAGGTCACATGCCCACTAGGTGGTACAAGTATCTGGAATTTGACTTCAGTGGCTGATGCCCCAATTCTTTCTTTCTCTCTCTCACTTTCTCTCCCTAAAATAAATTTTTTTAAAAAGTTATCTCCTGAGCTGGAGAGATGGCTTAGCAGTTAAGGTGTTTGCCAGCAAAGGCTAAGGACCCAGGTTCAATCCCTCAGTACCCACATAAGCCAGATGCACAAGGTAGCACATGTATCTAGTGGTCATTGGCAGTGGCTAGAGGCCCTGTTGCACCCATTCTCTCTCTCTCAGATAAATAAATAAATAAAATATTTTTGAAGGTATTTCTTCAAACTTTATTAAGCTTTTAGAGTTGTTCTTAGTGGTGGAGGGGGGAGGGCTTGTTTCTCATCCATCGCTTTAGTTGAGATCTTGAATGTTTCTCAAAGGCCTAGGCATTAGAGGTTTGATCATCCAGAATAGTACTAGAGAAAGGACATAGAAACTTTTTGCAGATGGAGCCTAGTAGGAGGTTGTAGCTCATTGCACATATGCCCTTAAAGAGGACCATAGGACCCTGATCTTTCTCTCTTTCTTTCTTTCACACCTGGCCATGAGGTGATGGGTTCTCCTCTGCTCCACATGCTTGCCATGTTGAACTAGGCTGCAATAAACCCAAAGCAGTGGGGCCAATGAGTGATAACACCCCTGAAACCATGAGCCAGAAGGAAGGTTTATATCAGAGATGAAAATGGGCTGGAGGGATGGCTCAGCAGTTAAGGCATTTGCCTGCAAAACCTAATGACCCAAATTGAATTCCCCAACACCCTCCTATAGCATCTGGAGTTCGTTTGCAGTGGCTGGAGGCCCTGGCATGCCCATTCTGTCTGTCTGTCTCTCTCTTCTTCTATCTCTCTCTGTTTGCAAATAAATACATAGAAATTTAAAAAAAGAGATCAAAGTGTCTGATCAATGCAAGATTCAGAAAAATTCCACACCCTCTAAGTATTGTAGACAAATGTGAATTTTGAAGAATGCACTAGAATGTCATATGACTTGCCTGAGGAGGACCAACTTCCTGAAATGATTTCTGAGTTTCTGTGTTGTTTTGAGAACTTAGGGGATCAAGGAACTAGTCAAACAAAATAACTCCAGTGATTAAAAGATAAATTAACTTATCTATTGTGATTTTTTTTTTTTTTTAGGAACAACCATCCTTAAGGTATTTAGATCGATTTTGGCTACAAGTAGAAAGGACAATGATAGCCAAACTTCCACCAGCAATCAACCTGGTTAAACTGCTTAGAAATGCCTTTTGTGAACCTGATCTCTCTATTTAGAACTCCATTACCCTGTGTTTAAAACAAAGGCAGCCCATTGAAAGCAGGCTATAATTGCAGTCTTTCAGCAAACTAGCATTTACCAAAACATGCCTTTTGGAATGGTACAATTTATCACCTCCATGGTGCGTGACACACAATTACATTTGTCACTGCTTTAATTGGATGTTACATGTCAGTAATGACTCATCAGCCCCAGAGTTATGAAAGATGAATTCCTTACTACCATACTTCCGATTTGCTCCCAAAATAAAACTACAGCATAGCTGATTTCTTAGTCAGGGTAGAAGCTACATTTGGGAGAAACACTAATCCCTGTTTTAGAAAAAAATAATGATGTATTTCATTTATTGACAGCAAGATGATTGCCTGAAATGTTTTTCATTACTCCTGGATCTCAAATGAGTAGATCACTGTCAGACAAGCCAAGGTTAAAACTGCCTATGTGCATTTTAACAAGGTGTAGCAAAAATGAGTATAATCATAACAATAAAACAAAAAAACTCCATCACTAGAATTGTTAATTCAGAGAATTTTTTAGACTCTGTGATCTGATAAGCTCAGCAACCTAGTCATTGCTGAAATTAAATTAGGTTTCAGAAAATGAATATTTCATTTTTAAGATTCTGTTGCTTGGAGACCTAGAAAGAGAACAGTGGCTTAGCCGGAGACAGGAGAAATGTTATAAGGGGCAGCATTTTCCACTCCTGGAAACTGCCGAGGAATGGAGAGAAAAAAATTACACGAGGGAGGCAAGACAATGATGAGGGTACAAATGAATTCATTAGACATGCCACAATGAGTGTCTTTCTGCCCAAGCTCAGGAAGTCTTTCTCCATCCTTCTCCTTCGCTACTCACATTTAAATTGGACAAACTATCAAGATGCCTTACACCCAATCTACCTTTTATCTTAACAAATATTTGGATGGGGAGAAAAAAGCAAAACAAATGAAACCTCAGTGGCAAAACCAAGGGTGTTTATCCTAGCAAGTAGGAGGGTCAGGTACCAAGGACGGATAGCATCACGTTGCATGTTGGCTGGATGGACACCCACCTGGGCACATGCACTTTTATCAGCATCGTTAACAACATCCAGTCCACATTCCTCTCGGTACCATGGAAGATAGAATGGCATTGAAATCGACATTTTAGACATGGTGGATTCTAATTGTTTTCAGAATCTATTATAATGAAGCCCTGTGAACTTTACCAAGGCTTGACATGGCTGACTTAAAAGCAGTTTTCCTAGCTTTTCTTGTATACAGGTGTAGCTAAGTGACTACATTTTGACCAAAGAGATGAAGGCAAAAACTGTATGGATAACATGAAGATCATGATTTGACAAGTAAGTTCTTGCCCTCTTTCCTTGTCCCTTCCTATGAGCTGGAGAGCGATGGAGATGGTGAGAGCCAGGTTTAACCCTGTGGAGCTATGCGTAGAGCAAGGCAAAACAGAAGTTACTCAGGTTCTCGGATGAACTTGTAGAAGAAAGGAACCTGAAAATCGTTACCTCTGTCCAAGACTAAACTCTAATAACAGAGAGAAGCAAGTCTTTATCTCATTTCTGTATTTAGGGATCTCTTTTTTTTAAAATAGAAGTATAGCTCTCGCCCCAACTAGAACATTACATTTGAGTGACATGGTCCCAAGAGACAGCTTCTCCTCCTGTCATTCTTTCAGTTACATCTGCATCCTTCCTGACTCTTGATTCGCATTCTCCTTTCCCAGTTCATTAAGGTAGGTGCAAATTGAAGTCATAGTTGAAACTGGTTTGAACCAGGTAGCGGTTGCTTTCTCTTGTTGGGATAAAATACCCAACCAGAAGCAGCTAATGAAAGGTAAGAGCTTATTTTTCCTTACAGTTGTGAGGGGAAATTGCATCATGGCAGGGAAATCATGGCACAGCAGACAACTTACTTTCACATCTTGTCACATCAGCTGGGAAACAGCAGCAAGAAGGAGCTAGATGGCTATGGCAACGGAGGCTGGAATAATAAACCTCAAGGCCTGTCCCCAGTGACACCTCCTTCTAGCAAGGCCTTACCTCTCAAAGGCCCAACCACTTTCCCAAATTGCCACCAGATAGGAACCAAGTATTCAAAGCACATAAGGGTGTGTGTGGGGGGATGGCATCTCATTCAAACCACCACAAATCACCTCTTTATTTTTACATTTGTTTGTTTGCCCCTACCCAGTTCCCCTTAGAATTCTAGTGTAAAAGCCAAGCTCGGTGGCTTAGACCTATAATTCACACACATGGCAGGCTAAGGCAGGAGGACCCTGAGTTTGAGGCCAACATGGCCTATGTTTTGAGACTCTGTCAAGAAAAGAAAGAAAGAATCCTGCCATGTTTTCTGAGTATGAAATGTACATAATCTTGCCTTGATAACCACAGTAATTGTCTTAGAAATAAACACGTGACCCAGAGCCAGGATAGTCAGAATCCTTTCCTGGATATCCATGGAGAATGGGCATTTTCTTTCTGCCGAAATAGATTCTTTGGCTTGTGGAGACAATTTACAATGGAAAAGAATGAGGCCAGCGCACAGATAGGAAAATGACAAAGCCCTGTGCTTACCTCCAGTTTACTGAAGCCAAGAGCCTAAATTTTGTTGGCCATATGATCCCACATTCCCAAGGGCAGAGGTGACATTGGAAAATAAAAAGAAAAAAACAATTATTTTGATATAACTATTGTGAACTGCACATTGCTATTAGTAAATAATTCCAATGGTGTCCTATTTACTTGAAAAGGTCCCTTGGTTGTACCATCCCCACCCAGGAGCATCAAGAGTCAAACAATGAAAGGTTAAGAAAACCTAACACCATATAATATGCAGTTATAGATTCATATCCTGCATATGGTCCCATTTCACTCTTCAAAGCATGGTTTTCTTCTTTCAGGCTAAACAAAAGTTATTGAAATCCATAAATGCTGCTCTGACTTTTTTCCAGCCCTGCCACGCCACATGGTTACTTCAAAGCAAGGCAGCATGATCACTAGAGAAAAGGATTTCTCCGTTATCCTACTCAGCACATGACATGGACGTTAACCACCTTGAAAAGGGGGAGAATTATAATGCTAAGTCAAAAGCATATACCCCATCATAAGAATGACTATATGGCTGGGGATGCAACTCAATGGTTGAGGGCTTGCCTAGCATGAGAAAGGCCATGGGTTTGATCCCCAGCACAGTAAAATCAAAACAGAGAGACACACAAGGAAAGAGGCTGCTTATTTTTTTTCCAGTACATCAACTATTAAAAAGTCAGAAGGGGGCTGGAGAGATGGCTTAGTGATTAAGGTACCTGCCTGCCAAGCCTAAGAATGCCCGTTGGATTCTCCGGGTCCCACGTTTTTAGCCAGAGGCAAGTGATGCAAGCATGCACTGCTGCACTTGCCCACAAGGAGCACATGCATCTGGTGTTCACTCACAGCAGCTGAAAGGGCACTGGTGTGCCCATTCTCTCTCTCTCTCTCTCTCTCTCTCTCTCTCTCTCTCTCTCTCTCTCTGCCTCTTCCTCTATATTTCTGTTTCTCTATCAAAAAAAAAAAAAAAAAAAAAGTCAGAAGGTTAGCCAGGCACTTGGGAGGCAGAGGTAAGAGGATTGCTATGAGTTCGAGGCCAGTCTTAGAACTGAATACAGAGTTAGTTCCAGCAGATCAACCTGGCCTAGAGTGAGACCCTACCTTGAGAAAACAAACAAACAAAAATAAAAACTAAGGCAGAAGGTCAACCAACTATCTATTCATGAAGTGAGGTTATCTTAAAGGCCTGGTTTAATTTTTAAAAATCTCTTCTTGGGCTGGAGAAATAGCTTAGCAGTTAAGGTGCTTCCCTGCAAAGCCTAAGGACCCATGTTCAACTCTCCAGATTCCATGTAAGCCAGATGTACAAAGGTGAGGCAAGTGCAAGGTCACACATGCCCACTAGGGGGAGAAAGAGTCTGGAGTTCGATATCAATGGCTGAGGCCTGCCATTCCAATTCTCTCTCTTTCTGTTTCTCTCTTGCTCTCTCAAAAAAAAAAAAAAAAAAAAAGTCTCTTCTTGTTTAAGGGTGACAGGGTCTTGGTATGCAACTCAGGCTGGCTTTGAACTTGGGATCCTCTTGCTGCAGACTTCCATATGCTGGGATTAATGAAGATTCATACCAACACTTCACCATTCTTCATTCTTAGTGTCAACAACAAAGCTCTTTGATAAGCACTTCCCAAGAAGGCGTGTGACTGTCATCCCATCGCCTCACTGAAATTGTGAGTGAAGCAGAAAACCTGGGGCTATAGAAGACACTGGATTGACAACCCAATTTACCATGTTCAAAGTAGCGTGACCTTGAATTACTTCTGTATTTAGGTTTGTTCATCTACAAAATGGGGATGATAGCAGCTTCCTCACGTAATTAGGTTCAAAAGAGAAAGCATGTGAAAACATCTAGCATGGAGCATAGTAAATAGTAAATGTTAATTGCCTTCCATTCTTGAAGTCTTGGACAGATATGATGGTAGCTGAAGAATGAAATTTAGCATATAGACTCTATTCCTTTGTCTTCTCTATAAATAACTAAAGGAGTTCTGCCCCCAGGCCTAGCACTTGGACAATCTTGATCTCATGGAAGGTGTTCTCAAGTTTCATATTCTCCTTGAGGCCTTGGCACATCATGGGGCCACACAATGCCCTCTCTCAGTCTCAACCAGGATCTTCCAAGTATAGGAAACACACTACTGTGGGTGGGTCAGGAGAACCTAAATTGAAAGAAAATGGCTTAAGATTATGAAGACCCAACATCCACAGCCTTCAACAGGCAAAAATATCTAGCTACCATTGTATTGTTGTTTTATTTTCAGTATATTTGCTGTTGTCTTTTCTAATTTCTGCCAAATGATGCTGTTTCCATTTTTGGTAATGTTCTAGTTTCCTTTGACTACAGGGTTACTTCAGAGAAACTAAGCGATTTAATTTATATAACACTACTGAGTAAGTAACAATGAGGTTAGTGGCATGTGAAAATGGCACAAGGAAAACCCTGTCAGCCATCAGGAATGGAGTGAGATTGAAGAAATGTGAACCTATTCCAGTTATGTAGAGTCCACTTGAAGGGGTTGCTGGTGTGCTAAAAAGAGAGGGGAGTATGTCCTTTACTAAATTCCTCCAAGATGGAATCTAAGGGGGCTAGAAAGGTGGCTCAGCGGTTAAGGTGCATGCCTGTGAAGCCTAAGGACCTGGATTTGATGCCCCAGGACCCATATAAAGCCAGATGTACAAGGTGCCCCATGCATCTAGAGTTCTTTTTCAGTGGCTGGCGGCCCTGGCACACCCACTCTCTCTCTCCCTCTTTCACATACATACATACATACATATGTCCATACATACATATTTTAAATATATATATATTTTATTCACTTATTTGAGAAAGAGGCAGAGAGAGGGAGAGAGAGGGAGAGAATGGGCATGCCAGGGCCTATAGCCTCTGCAAATGAACTCCAGACGCATGCACCTCCTTGTGCATCTGTCTAACATGGGTCTGGGAAATTGAACCAGGGTCCTTTGGCTTTGCAGGCAAACGCCTTAACCTCTAAGCCATCTCTCCAGCCCCCATAATTTTTTTTAATGATGGAAGCTAAGGAGCCCCAGGTACACATGAGAGCCTGCCAGCATTTACTTCTGTTGTGAAATTGATGTGACTTGTCCTTTAGCTTTGAAGACCAAGGCTTATGAAAAAAAGGCCTCCCCACTCTGAAACTAGAAAATATCAACAGTGCTATCAGCCGCATCAGTGACCAAAAGCTGACCTCGCTGAGTTAATCAGTAGAGAAACTAATCAGTTGGAAAAATGCAAATTTGTTTTCTGCACAGAGTTGGAAACTCATTACACTGAACCACTCCTTAAATTAAGTTCAGAGGAGCCGTTGAAAATCTGGGTCAGATAAGGAACAATGGAAGGCTGTACTAAGCAGGCCTAAGCTGAGGGCTCTGGATCCTGTCATTGGCAGCGTTGGTGTTAATTTCTTCTTTGGCATTTTGACTGTGTCCATAGAATAGAAAATGGCCAGCTCCACTGGGATCAGCTCATTTCCTCTGGTGGGCACATACATATGCATATGGATGAACAGTTTGGTTTAGAGTTTGAATGGTGCACTTTCTTGTTTATCCTGAAGGTGCAACCAAGCATAAGGTGCTTCCTCTTTCCAAACACACAGTGGACTGCTGATATGTATTACCTGGGTTGGTCCATAGGTGTATTGCCGGAGTCCAGAAGAGAAATCACTCATGGACTAAACCTGTCTTTTGCTGCCCAGAACTACCGTGTCACTAAACCAGGACTAAGAACTATATTGTTTTTATTTTGAGGTGGAGAAGCTATAGAGAAGGCTTAGTGGTTAAGGCACTTGCTTGCAAAGCCTGCCGACCCAGGTTTGAATCCGCAGTAACCATGTAAAACCAGATGCACAAAGTGGCATGTGCCCTGGTGTGCCCATTCTTTCTGTTTTTCTTTTCTCTATCACTTTCTGCTTATAAATAAGTTATTCTTAAAAAGAACTGCATTATTTTTAAGTTAATGATCATTGTTTAAAACCCAGTGGCTGTCATTCAACATCCATTTGGGACAAGTCAGTAATGGTACCTCAGTTCCTTTCGTGACTCTCCCCAGGTGACCACACAGCTTCAAGAAAATTCACCCTGTCCCTCTACACTGTTGCTAACTTCCCTCCCAATGGGCTCTGGAAACCGTATGATAGACTCAGGGGGAAGGCACCAACCAGGCAGTGGCCCTAATGAAGGGAGTGCTTAACAGACGCACAGGGCTTCTAAGCAACATGGAGTCCCAAAAGTTAGCATTTCCTTCTTGTGATTGAGTATTCACCAAGGATATAACTGTCTAGAAACTTCAAATAAAATACTTATTCAAACATTCAAATTTGGGGCTGGCAAGATGCTCAGCAGTTAAGGCACTTGCCTGTGAAGTCTGACAAACCAGGTTGCCCAGTACCCATGTAAGCCAGATGTAAGAGGTAGTGCATGTGTCTGGAGTTCATATGCAGTAGCTGGAGGCCCTGGTGTGCCCATTCTCTAAAAAGCAAATTTTATTTTTGACTAATGTATCAATTTCTTTATCTACCTACTCTGTTCCTGGCATGGGGGCAGATAGGCTGGAGGTTCAAAAGTTAATTGGATACAATACCTCAGGAAGCTCATGAGCAAGCTAGAAGGTGAGAGAGATAAATTATAATCAAACAGTGCAATTATAGCAGTGTCTACAGGTACAAAATAGTGCTAATTTTTCTCTCTCTCAAAAAAGACATAACATTAACAATGACGTAGGCAAGACTCTTTAAGCTGAAGAAGAAATGATGTGCAGGCTATGTATACCATTGCCTTTTGGGAGTCATTGAGAGACTTGCAGAGAATATTCACCAGTGTTCCTCCAGATAGCTCAAGCAGGCATATCTGATTAAATACTTATAAGGCACATTTTAATTTGTCACCAGAATGTTCTTCTAAATAAGAAACTTCCTAAGTTCCCACAGGAAATTAGCTTCTTTGAAAATTACTGAGCTATCCTATCTTTTATGCTACAAGAGGCTGCTCATACCCTTTTTTTTGTACCATTCTGAAGTGTGTGTGTGTGTGTGTGTGTGTGTGTGTGTGTGTGTGTGTGTCTTTAGCATTCCTTACTTTATTTTTACTTTTACTTGAGAAAGACAGAGAGAGAGATAGAATGGGTGCACCAGCAGCCTCTCAGCCACTGTGAATGAACTCCAGGCACAGGCACCCCTTGTGGGCAAGTGCGGTATTGCGACCTTGAGTCCCTTTTTGAGTCTGGCTAAACATGGGACCTGGAGATTGGAACCAGGTTTCTTAGGCTTGGCCGGCAGGCGCCTTAACCACTAAGCCATCTCTCCAGCCTGTTCCTTACTTTTCTAAGACTGTCTTAGCCTCATGCCCTGTGCCAAGCCAGGCCCACTCAGCAATATTATACCACATGCTGTCACACCACCCATTCTAGCTGATTGGCTGGATTCTGAAGGACCAATTAATTGGACTTTTTTTCCCCTTGGGTACATTGTCCAATGTATAATATATAAATAAGAGCCAGAGACAGTGGCTCCTGGCTGTGTCTAGTTGGTAGATTTATGATATGGGGTGATGCCATCAGGCTATGTGCATATACAGACCAACTCAGAGAGGCAACTAATAAAAAGAGAACTATAACAGATCACATAGCTGCTAAGAGGTGTGGTAAGGGAGGGCCAGGACCAAACAGTCCCTGAAACAACTAGCCTTTGGTTTCCATTGGGTAGTAACTTCTAGTTCCTACACAGTTGGCTATGTCTGAGCTCAGCCATTGAATCCTTAAATTGAACCCTCTTTCCTTCATCTAGGTTAAGTGTGCTTCTGTCATATGCAACCAGTGATCTCTACCTGAACATTGATAATATAAACAAGCCTAGATTTCTGTAAGAATTAACCAGCATCTGTACATACCCCTGTCCTCAACCTACTGTGATTAAACATTTCATCCTGGCTTTTATACTCACTGTTATATAATCTTCTGTTCCTTTGTTCTTCCACATTGGGAAGTTCCAAGAAGATTCAAGAATGCTGAGACCCCCAAAAAATGTCTTTCCTCTAACATTTAGAAATTACTTACTCTATTACTGCTAGCATCACATTCTAGACATGCAACATCCATTGCCTGACGATTTTCCTTCTTTAACAGACACCACATTCTATATAGGAATTATTTCTACATATCCCAGCTATTAAAAAAACAGCACTAGTGTAGGTATATTTGTGTTCCTTATCAAACCCTGGCATCTTGTGTGCTCTTTTGACCTAAACATTCAAGAATTTTGTCATCTGTCACTTTTTTATTACATTTTAAATTCTGTTTCTTTTTCTATAATGTCCATTAGCTCTACCCCATCTCTTAGACTATTTTGTGCACCTGCTCTTTTACACATGATTTTAATTTTTGTGTATTCACTATGTCTTGAAATGGCATAAGTCACTTTATCAGCCCATTATTTCACTGTTCAGCTATTTAGTGTGTTTTCCATGTTTATTTTGGATAAGCCTGCTTCCTGTGAAACCTTTCTTGTCCTGTTATTTCTTTTCTTCTGAAGTATGTGTAGCTCCTACTGTTAAAAACTATTATGGGAGCTGGAGAGATGGCTTAGTGGTTAAGCCCTTGCCTATGAAGCCTAAGGACCCTAGTTCGAGGCTTGATTCCCCAGGACCCACATAAGCCAGATGCACAAGGTGGCTCGTGCATCTGGAGTTTGTTTGCAATGGCTGGAGGCCCTGGCGCCCCCATTCTCTCTCTATCTGTCTCTTTGTGTCTATCGCTCTCAAATAAATAAATAAACAAAAACTCTTACATAACTGTAATGATATTCATATTTAAAATTTTTAACTTTTACTCCTTTGTCCTCCATTAGATCAGTTTTAACTAGCAATAGAACATGAAAGGAATAAAAAAGGTAAGATCAAAGATACAGTCAGAGGGGTTGGGGAGATAGCTTAGTAGGTAAAGGCACTTGTTTACAAAGTCTTGCCTGCCTGGGTTCAATTCCCTAGCCACTCATGTATAAAGCCAAATGGATGTTCATTTGCAGCAAGAGACCCTGCTGTACACATGCACACACACACACACTCTCTAAAAGAATTTTTTTAATGCAGTCAGAGACAAAAAGATTAATATATCCCCTTGACAGAAACAAGAGGCAAATGCAAAACACAAAATAAAGGGATGCCAAAGGCTGGCAACAATAACTAAAGGCATTTGGATCTCACTGAAATCCACCAAAGTGGTGAGATGAGTCAGCAGAGGGGATCCCGGAAGAGAATGTAGTAACAGACTCAAATTGAAGAGAAATCAACAAGCAACATAGATAATTCTTATAGACCTGAAATACTACATTTTACCTAGCTTCCCTTTAAATAGGAGGCCAAAGGAAACGTGCTTTGGCTAGACAAAGATTTAAAGACTTTGATAGATCTTGTTTTGTTTCTCCGGGTTTTGGTTTGGGATTGTTTTGGTTTGATTTTACTTTGCTTTGTTGTTTAGAGACAAGGGCTCAGTCTGCTGCCTGGGCTGGCTTAGAACTTGTGATCCTCTAGTCTCACCTTCTTCACTGATGGCACTGCAGGCATGTATTACTATGTCCTGTTTACATAGGCTTTTCTAAGGGAATTATTAGCAAACATACTATGCTATGAATGTAAGATTTCAAACATGTACAGAGAGCCTCACATCCCTAATACAGGAAATCAGCTAGTAATGGCTTCAGTCAATACATCCTCTAGCAAGTTATATGTAGATAAAAATATGTGTATACATATGCAAATGTGTATGTGTAGGTACAAATAAGTGGATATATATGAGCACACGTATGTATGCATACATGTATATATACACATATACCCAGATTTGTACATATACAATTGTGTTAATTGCATTATCTTTGTAAGAAACAAGGGTTCTTTCAAAAGTACAGCAAAAGCCAGGCATGATGGCTCACATCTATAATCCCAGCATTTGGGAGGTTGAGGTAGGAAGATCACCGTGAGTTTTAAAGCCAGTCTGGTATATAAGTGAGTCCCAGGTAATCCTGGGCTAGAGTGAGACGCTGCCTCAAAACTCAAACAAACAGCCAGGTATGGTGGCGCACGCCTTTAATCCCAGCACTCGGGAGGCAGAGGTAGGAGGATTGCTGTGAATTTGAGGCCACCCTGAGACTACATACTGAATTCCAGGTCAGCCTGAACTAGAGTGAGATCCTACCTTGAAAAAAAAAAAAAATCAAACAAACGTGGGCTGGAGAGGTTGCTTTGTGGTTAAGGCAGTTGCCTTCAAAGCCTAAGGAGTCAGGTTTGATTCCCCAGTATCCATGTAAGCCAGATGTACAAGGTGGCACATGTGTCTGGAGTTCATTTGCAATAGCCAGAGCCTCTGGCAAGCTCATTTTCTCTCTATCTGCATCTTTCTCTCTCCTCCTCTCTCTCTCAAATAAATAAAATTTTAAAAATTAAACAAATAAAATAGCATATGGCAGAACATTCACATATATCGTAGTGATTATTCCAGATACAATACTTCATGTTTCTTCTGCACATTATAAATATTCCATATAAATACTTTTTTGGGATTTCAAGGCAGAAAGTCACTGAGCATGGCTGTTACAGAAGCATGGGCTCTGGGCATCTGAGACCATTCACTACATGTTCCCTCATAGCTCCTCAGGTCATTGGCACTTAAGTTGTTTTGTAAGCTCATGATAACAACACTGCCAACCATGAATTGTTTCAAAAAATAAAATAACTTTAAGATCAGCCATATAGCTTGGAAAACTATTTTCCCTGTATTTGAATTTCTCTTTCCTTGGGTTCTAAGTCTTTTTATTTTATTTTTTTTTTATTTTGGAAGGTGTTGGAGGGACAGGGGCTGAGTTTGGCAAGAGGATTGTCACAAGAGAATGGTGAGCAAAAAGCAAGAGCTGTCTCCCCTGGTGAAGGGGGACCATCTTTAACAGTCTTTTTCCTTGGGTTCATAAATGGATTTTGGCCTCATCTTGCAGTAAATCTGAGACCAAAAGAATTCATAGGGCCTCCTAATGCACTTAATACAGCGTGACTGATGAAATGTGGCAGGCACAACACAATATCTAGTTTTCTGAAAACCAAGCTGAAATGAACCATCCTCACCAGAAAGTTAAAACAATACACAGACCTGAATAACCAGCAAACTTACTTTCCTTGATTCCTTCTTATTCTGGGGACTTTTGCCATTTGGATTACAATGCACTATCTGTGTATTTTCTGATGGTGGGTGACAGCTACTGTTTATTCCCAGAAACTCAAATTAATGGTTTTGTTAAATCGACTTTCAGCACTGCACACCTAAGTCATCCCCTGGGGATCTGTGTAAAGGTCTAAGCCAGTTTCATGTACTTGAAAATGAGTGCTCTTAAACAAACAGCAAGAAAATTGGTTACCTGAATCCCGAAAGTCAATTGAGGTGCTGCCTGCAAGGACATAGGAGGGTCAGAAGAAAGAGGTATAAAATAAAAACCAACTCCATTGGCCCTTTCCTAGCATAACAATCATGTCAATAAAATGGACTGCGCCCAACACAGTGGTGGAAGCTGGAAATCCGTAGAATTCAGTTTCTGTTTGGTTCTTCAGCCTTCCCTGTCTCTGTTGTTGTATTCCTCACACAAGATTCCAGCTTCCTGCTCAGTGAATCCATAGATGGAAGAGAGGATCGAGGATAAAAGAGAGAAGAAAATGCAGTTATGAGGGTACTTGCCTAAAATGTGTGAGGCCCTGAGTTAATTCTAGCAGACTGTACTCATACAAAATTTCAAATATGAAAATATTTGTTTACTGGGCTGGAGGGATGGCTTAGTGGTTTAGGCGCTTGCCTGCAAAGCCAAAGGACCAATGTTCGATTACCCAGGACCCACATAAGCCAGCTGCACAAGGTGGCACATGGTTCTGGAGTTCGTTTGCAGTGGCTGAAGGCCCTAGCGTGCCCATTCTCTCTCTATCTCTTTCTCTCTCTCTTAAATAAATAAAACAGGGCCTCTTGCCACTGCAAACAAACTCTAGATATATGTACCACTTTGTGCATCTGGCTTTACATGAGTACTGAAAAAATGTACCTGGGCTGATAGGTTTTGTAAGTAAGTACTTTTAAGCACCAAGCCATCTCGCTAGCCCGAAAATATTTTATAAATGAAAAAACACTATACAATGTAGGAGAAGTTAGGTTCATCTTTTAAATTCTTAGCTGAATTTTTTTTTGTGTGTGTGTGGATTTTTCAAGGTAGGGTCTCACTCTAGTTCAGGTTGACCTGGAATTCACTATGTAGTCTCAAGGAGACCTTGAACTCATGGCAATCCTCCTACCTCTGCCTCCCAAGGGCTGGGATTAAAGGCGTGTACCACCATGCCTGGCCTTAGTTGAATTTTTTTTTTTTTTTAATTTTTAACTGGTGGCTTGGACTCGGGGAAAGCTGTGGATTGAAGTAGCTCTGACTTTTACATCTTAAAGGGACCACATTTAAAGCTCTTAAGAGGAGCACCTGCATGTTATAAAGTGAAAACGATGGGACACTTCATGTTCGGTTCCCTTCTGTGACCGTGAATGAAGGAGTGAGGTTAAATCAAGTCTGAGCAGCCAGGTCTCACACTATGGTCAGAGTCATCGCCATGTTTTGCAGATTTCAAGTAGAAAATATGATTTTTTTTTCTATTTTTATTTGCTGAATCAACTTAAAAATTGCCACTTTTTACTTTCCTTTACCACTAAGCATTGTTGTTAAATGATTAACCAGTTGCAGGAATTCCAGATTCATGTTGGAAAGATTCTGAAGATAACATTGTAAAGGAAGTCATAGAAATACAGTAAAGACAAATGCCTTCTTTGGAGAGAAAAGGATGTGTTTTCTTTATGTTGTCTGTCTTATGTATTTTTTTGCTATATGTAAAATACCTAAAATCAATATTATCTATTCAAAGGTAATAGGAAAGAACACAAGTGGGCTATACCAAAGCCAGAGGACTACTTCAAGTGCTTGAAAACTAAGAAAGACAAGCTGAGGTTGATAAGGATTTAATTCAGGTTCAAATAAAGTCCTTCTCAGAGGAACGTAGTAGCAAGAATGTGAGGTTAGGGGTCACTAGCTAGAGCAAGCACTTAGCGGCCATATTTGTTTATTCTGCAAAGTGGCAGTGACTGTGCAGTACCTGCTCTTTGCTGAACAAAGCTGTAGACAGGAATGGAGTTCCAAAACTGTAAAGCCCCAAGAAAATGCAAGCTCTCTTGGTGACACTACCATACAATTAAGGAATTGTTAGTTGTATCTTTCTCCCTCTCTGAGTTTGTCAGCAGAGTAAAAAAGGGCTTCACAGCCGAAAGGAAAATTTATCAGCCCTCTCCCCAATTACAAAATAAGTAAATAAAACAACCTATTGTGATGGTGAATCTTAACTGTCAATTTGATTAGATTGAGAATCGCATAGATTTTACAGGAGTGTCTGGAGTACTTTGAATGAAATGTCCCCCATAGGCTCAAGTGTTTTGAATCCTTTGTCTCCAGCTGATGGCAATTTGGGACAGTTGTAGAGCCTTTGGGAGGTGGAGACTTGCTGGAGGAGGTGTGTGTCATTAGCGGCAGACCTTGAGGTTTAATCACCCAGGCCTACTGGCTGTTAGCTAGCTCACTCTTGCTGCTACCTGCAACTGCTGTGGCAAGATGCCATGCCTGGCCTCTGCTCTGCCATGTCGTGAGGAAGCTTCCCACTGAAACTATAAGTGGAAATAAATCCTTTCCTCCCATGAGCTACATCTGGTTGAGTGTTTTGTCCCAGCAATGAGAAGATCACTGAATAGTGTTCAGCTTTTTGGTATTGCAACATGATGTCATTTATAATTGTTTTGGCCTATATTCATAGCTATCCTGGGACACATGTGGCCTTGTGGGCTATAGTTTGGACATGCTACAGGAGATTCATGAAGTCTCTCTCTGACAGGGCTGGGTGTGTCTATGTTTCCAGAGATGACTAAATCCTGGGAGTTCTGATCTAACCACTGGATTGGGCCCTTGACAGATTCATAATATGATGACATTACTGGGAGGTGGTGAAAGTAGGAGTTGGGACCTAGATGAAAGAATCTAGTGGTGATGTGTCTAGAGGCTACATCTTGACCTGACTCATTCCCATATGACTTTTTCTCTGCTTCCTGTCTGCCATGAAATGAGGAATCTCCTCCACCAACTGCTCCTACTGCCACACTGTTCATGAAGCTAAGCAATCATGTACTGAACCCACCATGAGCAAAAATAAATCCTTCTTCCCTTAAGATATTCTCTCAGGTATTTTGGTCACAGCAATGACAATGTTAATCGATAGATCTAATGTTGGCAAAATTTGATGTACTGACTTGGAATCATGACCACAGTCCCTGGAGTGGCCCATGGGTTCACTTCAAGGGAGTCTGTGTTTCTATGAGCTCTTATCTTCCATGTGTGTTTATTTATATGGATATATAGTCAATGTGTGTATTCATACACTTGCACATAGTTGATGAGATTACCAGAAACCCACAGCCCAATCTTTTGTTCTTAGTGAGATGCATCACCTCCTTTCAGTACTTGTACCTCTCCTACAGAATCTACATCTCATTGTAATTGTTACCACTTTTAAATGAAAGGCATGTAATATTTTGTAAATGAAACCATCTGTTTTCTGGTGATGTATTCCCTTAATGCATTTATTTCTTCAAAGGTTGACATTTCTTAACATTTCTATTTTGTTTAACTTTCATCCTTTGGGCAGCAGGGAGCTACCAATATTTTAATGAATATTGGAGGGTGACTCTGCAAGCCATGTCCAAAGATGACAACCAGGAAGATGTAATGCTCTGATATATCCTGGCCACCTTCTTTCATGGAAAAAAAAAATGTCATAATAGGTTCAGCAGTAAAAACATGCTAGAAATTTGAAAGCTAAAGGCTTCCATGAGTTTGGCTGAGGTTGGCCAATAGATATTTCCTGTCTGTCAACTGCCTTATTACCTAGTTGGTTACAGGTTTCTTAATAATACTCAGAACATAAGACTCCTGGTAATGGTGGCAGCCTTTTGCCACTGTTAGACTGCTTCCTCCATGAGTAATCATCTCTCATTTTACCAGAGGATTCTATCCCTTCCACAAGTCTCAAGCAAAATCTGGTAAATCAGTACTGTGTCTGCTTCATGGATTCTCAGTTCAATTATATTGAAGTTCATATTCTTACAATGTCCCAAAAATGATATCTTAACTTCCTTTGGATGTTAGAATCCAATGGCCATGTTTACTTCAAGGAGATAGACATATGCTTTTTTCTTTTAGCCACTTGATAGCTAATATCTTTTTGTCAACAAAGGCGGATGGCCTTGGAAGCAGCTGAGCCCAAAACACAGAAACTGGGCTTGAAATTAACTGATACTGAAGACATAGCCAATAGCTGTGAGCACTTCCTGCTCTGGGTGAGTCATCCAATGGGCTTTGTGAAGGCCACTGAAGGAACAGAAACTGGTAAAATGCCATCATCTGGTTTTTTGTTTTATGGGATTACATGCAAAGCCTTTTTCCTAGAGAGTAAACAAATGCTCTTGGAATTCTACCCTTTAATGCAGTAGAATGCTGAATGATTTTATACTGCTCTTACACACTCAGTATTATTTCTAATAAGTATGTTTCATTTTTAAAAAATGAATTATGTTTTTTCCACATATTTTATGAAACATTTTTGTACCAGTTTATGATTAGTATTGCCATAAAAAGGAAACAGGAATGGTAGCAACTGAATAATGTGTCTGCATTAGAACTTATTACCATCAACTTCCCTTTTAGTTTCTTTAATAAATCTGAGATTAATCCAATTTTCTAAAGAGTCTGCTAGCAGCAGGATTTTTTTTATCCACATGGCAATCAATAAAAAGGAAAGAATATAAGATGTGCTTAATCATTTATTTCTTAAATTCCACCTTGTTGTCAGTGTTTGGATTACAAATACAGTGATTTGTTATGAAAATATGACATCACTGAATTGAATTCAGGGCCAAAATAACAAACAAATGGTTATTTCCATATCTTTTTTCTTTTCTTTTCTTTTTTTATGAGCAAGAGAGAGAGAGAGAGAGAGAGAGAGAGTGTGTGTGTGTGTGTGTGTGAGAGAGAGAGAGAGAGAGAGAGAGAGAGAGAGAATTGTCAAGCCAGGGCCTTCAGCCATTGAAATTGAATTCCAGACACATGTGCCACCTAATGCGCATGTATGACCTTGCGCTTGTGTCACCTTGTGTATCTGGCTTATATGGGATCTGGAGAGTCAAACATGGGTCCTTAGGCTTTGCAGGCAAGTGCTGCAACTGCTAAACCATCTCTCCAGTCCCATTTCCATATCTTTTTAATGTTTAACCATAATATTCACTTTCTTTAAATGCAAATTTATATCTACAAGTGTTATAGTATCTGTGTAAATACATACACACATACATGCATACATACATGCATAATGATGGTCACAATCATGCTGATGTAGCATTTTCATCTTGAATCTCCTGTTTCCATTTAAAACCAAAAAGTTTAGTTAACA
This sequence comes from Orientallactaga sibirica, assembly GCA_036365145.1. NCBI lineage: Eukaryota > Metazoa > Chordata > Mammalia > Rodentia > Dipodidae > Orientallactaga > Orientallactaga sibirica. The sequence continues at coordinate 5,762,915 of JAEOAD010000030.1, forward strand.
CCTCAAGTTTAAATAGCAGTTTTATAGGGAGAATGCGGAGAGCAAGGGAGCTTAAAAGCAGTTGCTTCTTGTATGCATTTGCCTCAAAAGCGTCTTATCTAGAGCTGACCCCATTGGCTGAAACCTGCCTCTCTTGTGCATTGTATTTGATTTGGTGTGTCACCTGTCTCTTGTTTGTCTGTAGATTAGCACAGAAATGTCATTGCAAGCTAAGTGAATAGGGCACAGCCTCAGCACCTGCCACTTTGAAAACTCTTTAGAAGATTCCCTTGTTTATTTTGTAGGCACCCCGGGGGGCACTTAAATAGCTGCATTGAGATAAACAATACTGCAGATGATTAAGGAGGCTTTTCACATGAAAATTCACTTCAGAAAAATGTTTTGCAGATGTACTGAAGAACACTGTATCACTAAGAACCACTCAGAATACTTTGGTGGACCAAAACACCTTTATATTTCTTCTGGCGACCTGCCAAGTTCACTGCCAGCTTGAAAAGAATTCTATAGCTGGAGGCTAGAGCAGAAACTGCAATGATTTAAAAGAGAATTGGCTACAGTAGGAGCGATAATGCCCTATATCGTTAAAATGCAACTGGCATCTTAGCCTCCCTGCAGCTCTTTGAAAATGTGCTTACTCTTCAACTATTTACAAGGAAAAATGCAGAGACAATTGAAATCACAGGAAATAAAAAATTATTGTAAGGGACTGAGAAGTATTTGCCAGATGATTTATCAGCAGTGCTTATAAAATAATAGCATGTGCTCAACTGTTAAATGAGGAAGAAATCCATGCAGAAATTCTGCTCATTACGAAACTCGCCCATCACACACAAGCCATGTTCACGATGCCCTACATTCATTAATGCAGACTGTAAACACAAAAACAGTTGGCTTAGCATGAAGATGTGAACTCAAATGGACAATGCCCCAGTATGATTGGTTCCTCTCGGCATTTGACAGAAACAAAGAGACCTTGAGTCACTTATCTTTTTCTGGATGATTTTTGCAGAATGAAGATTTGGTCTGGCAAGCTAAGGAAACATCAGAGTCCATGGACTAAATTCGAGGAAATCTCTTGAGTATTTATACAAACACCAAGAACATCTGCCCCGTGGTCTAGATTAGTAATAAGCAGCAGAGATGTATCTACAGACTTAGCATTCACCATGCTCTCCAACAGCCTCTTGTTTCCTGTAGAAATGAGTAAAATCTTTCGGTTGCAGACAAACGCCTCTCCATTTAAACTTGCTCTTCGTGAATACATGCACGTCAGTGGGAAAGTCAAGATTCATTTGTCTCAAAGCTCAGCCTGGGCACCGTGGAGAGGAAGCACTCAATGTAGCTCACCAATCCCTTACTACATGCCAAAACCTAAATCAATCATGCTGGTGTCTGGTCTTAAGGGGGTTAATGCAAGGGGCAGGGGAACAACAGATGCCTAAGGAAATATAATACCAGCCATGGTTTAAAAAATACCTCATGGGAGTTGAAGAGATTGTCCAGTGGTTAATGTGCTTGCCTGCAAATCCTAACAACCCGGGTTAGATTCCCCAGCACCCACGTAAAGCCAGATGCACAAGGTAAGCATAAGTCTGGTGTTCCTTGGCAGTGGCTAGAAGCCCTGGCATGCCCACTCATTCCCTCTCTCTTCTTGCAAATAAATATTTTTTTAAATTTTTTTTTTAATTTTATTTATTTATTTGCAAGCAGAGAGATAGAGAGATAGATGAGAGGCAGACAGAGAGACAGAATGGGCACGCCAGGGCCTTTAGCCACTGCAAATGAACTCCAGATGCATGTGCCCCTTGTGCATCTGGCTTACATGGGTCCTGGAGAATCGAACCGGGATCCTTTGGCTTCTCAGGCAAACACCTTAACCGCTAAGCCATTTCTCCAGCCCACAAATAAATTTTTTTTTAAATGCTCTAGTGGAAGCATGTACCAAGTGCACTGCAAAGTCATGATAACACTTTCTCAACACCTAAATAGTACAATCAGATAAAAATTGAATATTTATGACCTTGGTATTTCTCACCCAAATTCCACATTTTTATCCCCAATGGCCATACCCATCTTTATAGTCAAAACAAAATGAGTGTTCAGACATGCCTGGCATTAATTAGACACCTCTTTCTCTCTTGTGTAAGCAGAGTAACCTACGAAGGGAACATCTCTACTAAACCTGGGAAAGTCCCGGAGAATTTTAATTCAATGCACATTTACTGCTTGTCCCTTTTCCAGTGGCTTCAAATCCTACCTATGTGCAAATGCCCTCCAGGCTAGATCTACTCCCAGAGTTATAGCCCTGAAAACTTGAATACTATATGATTCTCTGGCATCTTCTACTCAACATGTATCAAACAGAACTCATGACGTGTCTAAACCCAAACTAACTCTCCCTTCACTCTGCCTCCTCATCCCATGTCTGACTAGTCTGCTTGATGTAGACTCATTGGTTCTATCTCTTTTGTTTTTGTTGTTGTTGTTTTTCCTGTCTCTAATTTTATTTTATTTTAAACATTTTTTTATTAACAACCTCCAGAATTATAGACAATAACCCATGATAATTCTCTCTTTTCCCCCACTTTCCCCTTTGCAACTCAACTCTCCATCATACAGTTTCCCCTCTCAATCAGTCTCCCTTTTATTTTGATGTCATCATCTTTTCTTCCTATTAGGAAGGTCTTGTGTAGGTAGTGTCAGGCACTGTGAGGTCATGGATATCAAGGCTATTTTGTGTCTGGAGGAGCTCATTGTAAGGAATCCTGCCCTTCCTTTGGCTCTTACAGTCTTTCCGCCCCCTCTTCTGCAATGGACCCTGAGCCTTGGAAGGTATGATAAAGATGTTTTAGTGCTAAACACTCCTCTGTCTCTTCTTCTCAGCACCTTGGTGCCTTCTGAGTCCTCCCAAGGTCACCACCATCTGAAAAGAGAAGCCTTCTCTAACCAAAAGTGAGAGTAGCATTAATATATGGGAGTGAACATCAAGAGAAGTGCTTATGGGGCAGTTTGGTAAGCACAGTATATACATTTAGCGAGACACCAGCAGACATTACACCCTTAGGGCTCATGACTACCCCTGTCATAGGTTTTCAGTATCAGGGATGTATTCCCTCCCATGGAGCGGGCCTCCAGTCCAATTAGAAAGCAATTGGTTCCCCATAACAGACATGCCACTATTGTACCTGTTGGCTCATTTGGCCTGGCTGGCCAAATTTAAAGCTTGCAGTGTCTACTCCTGAGTATCTCCACTGGTGATTTCTCTCTCTTCCATTGAACTATAGGCAGTATATTTTTTTCCAGCTTTCTGACAGCTGGTCCACATAGAGGAAGTTTTCAGCTCAGCTCTAACAATATTTCTCAGTAACCTTGCAGCCCAAGTGTGTGGAGTCTTCAGCAATGGGGTGTTACCATCTATTCCTGGGTGAAAAACCAAGAGCCTCAGCAATAGCCTATAATGTTTTGGGGACATCAGGGACCTCCCTGGCCAACAACTCACTGGAAGGTATCCCATTCCTGGCACTGAAAATTTTCTAATAACAATCTATGGCTTCTCGTTGTTCCATTGTCCAGAAAAGTAGGTTTCCATATGACTTATTTATATCCTCTTAGATTTTGATTAGCCTCCCCCCTCCACCTTTAATACCCTTTAATACCCTTCAACTGCATCTTTGGCCTTCATCTCTACTCATCTACTGGGTCAGGGTATCCTTGTGCTTTATTGGATCTCCACAGGGGTGTCCTGACTTGGTTCACAATGTAGCCTCCCCTGCATGCAGACACATCCAGAGTAGCCAAATGGTCCTTCTTTACATATTTTCATATTGTTGACTCCTTTGTGTTGTGACCACAAAAAAAAAAAAAAAAAAAAAAAGGCTCATATCATCAGCAGTAAGGCAAAGGAAATTTGTTGCAAAAAAGTGAAAAAGCCAGACATCCTTAGGATTTGGCTGGCATTCAAAGAAGAGAAAGGATACAAAAGAAATCGTTGCACTTCCTGAATTAGAACTCATAAAAAAAGCAGCACAGGCAGGCCCAGCAGTGAGGTTCTGTGAGTACTGTGGGGAGGGCTTCTGGGGAGTCTAAGTACATTATCTTGTCAAGGGGATAACTATTCCTCCCACCTCTTTAGCCTGGCTTTAGGTGAAGAGTGATATATTGACCAGGTGGAGTAACTGATAAGCTCAATTGGACTAACTCTAAGTGAGGGGACCATAGCACTGACCCTGCTATCCTTCTCCCTTTCATACCAGGGAGATCATAAATGGAGACCCTCTTTTGATGACCTCCCAACCTGCTAAGGTCTACCTACCTAGAAAGCCTCAGAATTCAAATCTGGATTTCTGCACCCTCTACACTGAAGCCTCACAAGGTTTCCCCACTGGCCATATGATGAAATCTAACCTTAGTGAGTCTCAAATAGGGACATCACTATCTAGGTCTTAAATATCTCACCCGGCCAGCTGCATCTCTCCCCAGCACCCAGCTTCCATTTCAAAGTAATTCTTTTTAAAGAAATATTATTTCCTTATTTACTGGTATTTATGAGAGAGTGAGAATGAGAATGAGTGTTCCAGTGCCTCTTATAGCTGCTGCAAATGTACTCCAGATTCATATGCCACTTTGAGTCTGGCTTTATGTGAGTACTGGGAAATCAAACCCAGGCCAGTAGGCTTTTTTTTTTTTTTTTTTTTTTCAGGCACCTTTAACCCCTGAGCTGTCTCCTCCCCTGCATAATTATTTCAGTGTCACATAAACACCATTTTCTGAAAAGTCATTCACCCACCTCATGTCTGGCTAAGCCTCTGTCCCTTTAGATTTGGCCACACTACCACTTCTTTCAGGATGTCTTCCCGCTGGCTTACCCAGGCTCCATTTCCTGTGCTTGCCTTGGTCTTAGCAGAGACCTTACTTCATTTCCGTGGCTCACTTCCTGAACTACATTCCTACTACATGGTGAGAGCATCCAAGCCAGGAACTGTTATTTGAATTTGTGTCTCTGGTTCCCAGGACAGTTCTGAGCACACAGTAGGGGAAGAGGTTTATAGATGTGGTGCTGGATGAATATATATAACACACTGAGGAGAATGCATCAATATTTTACTCAGTGCTTCATCTATACAGATTGGGAGGCAAAAACTATGGTTTTTAAATAAAAAGAAAACTTACAAACGCATATGTGTGTGTGTTGCTTAATGGGGATACATTCTGAGAAATAGGCTGTCAGGCAATGTCAGCACTGTGTGAGCATCATGGAGTGTACTTACACAGACTAAGATGGCTGCCGTGTTACTATGTAATAAAAGCTTATGGGACCACCATTGTAAATGTATTTTGTCATTGTCTGAAGTGCCCTCCTTCTATGGTGCATACATACTCTCATTTATGGTAATGAGTATGGAAATGGAAATGGAAATGGCAACCCTAGAAACAACAGACAGCTCCAAGAACACAGAAGGAATCATTAATTCCATCATTTGGCAAAGGTAGTCAAACAGAGTCTTGAACTCCTGCTTTGACTAGGTGCCTTAGAGCTTAGAATGCCCCCACTAGAGCACTAGAGATTGATGCTAGCTAGCTTTTTGTAAGCATAATGAAATGCCTAGGTCAGATAGTGTATAAAGAAGAGATTTGCTTTATCTCATGATTGTGGAGATGTCAGGTGAAAGGAACCTGGTGAGGGCTCACCTGTGACAAAGTGAGCACTCCTCTATCTCTGTGTGCTCTCTCTTCCCTCCTAATAAAACCACCAGGGCTCAGGCATGGGGGCCCCACCCTAGCAAACCAATGTAGTGGAATCACCTCTCAAAGTTCCGCTTCGAAACACAACAGTTGGATTAAGATTTCACTCTCTTGGTGCCATGGACATGATTTTGAAGATTCACTTCTTGTGTGAATTGTACTCAAACCCTAGCAGGAGCAGGGGCAGGCAGTCCAGATCCAGCGTCAAGGGGACAACAGGTGCAAAAGTTGTGTCCAGACCTGTTGCCATCAGAGTATAGGCTCCTCTGACTTTAATATTCACAGACAGCTTTAATAACAAAAACAAATAAAAGACCAAGAAAAGGTGACTACCTTGTTTTAATGCTGTTGAGGTCTAAGGGAAGTATGCTAATCTGAGTTCTTTTAAAGTGTGCCATTTGACAAGCTCATACTCTACCTGTGAAAGTAACACCACAATCGGGCATCCTTTCACCTTCCTCCAAAACTTTCTCATGCCCCTTTATAATTCCTCCCTCCCTTCATTCCATCCCCTAGCAACCATTGATTTGATCTGATTTCTGTCACTTGCTAGAATTTTATATAAATGCGATCTTGCAATGTGCACTCTTTTTCTTCTTGCAAGTTTTCTTTCTCTCAGCCTATTGATTCTGAGATCTGACCACATGTGCATCCGCAAGCTTATTCTTTCAAGGAAGAACATCCTTTAGACAGTCCCTTCCCCATCATACTCATCTCATTTAAAAACAGAAGACATTTGAATGACCAAAAAGAGAAGGATATGTTCTCCAAGTCAGAAGGAAAGATTACCAATCTTTTGCTTACAGAAAGGTGGGTCCTTGGGTAAAATTACGTAAGCCCCATTACCCAAAGCAAGTTCTCCTGGCCACGCTGGAAGAACCACTGGCCCTCACAAAGCCCTCTACTCCTCATTCAGGAAGGGAGAAAAGCAAAGCCCTCTTGAGACCCGTTTCCATAGTAACCAGCTAGCAATTGACAATGTGGCAGCAGTTGGGCCTCCTGAAGGGGGAGAAAACAATCTTCAACAGAGACTAGACCACAGAGGGGTCCTAGAAGGGATAGCTTGCACCCAGACCTCAAGAGGAAGCCCCAGGAATCATTGGGCTGACACTTTTTTGGGATAGATTTCCAGAGAAATGGTGGTGAAAGGCAATAGGGCTTCTCTGAGTCAGGCTGATCGTTAACTGGCTAAGGGAAAGGCAGCGGTACCCCAAGAAGAGCATGGGTCTTGGACAGACAGCACCCCCTGCAATCCGTCCAACTTTAAACGATCTCGTTAGTCTCTCTGAGGTTCATTTCCCTCCAGAGCATTAAACAAAACAAAGACGTCTGCACTGGACACCTCCAAGGAGCACAATGAAGGTCACATTTTCTGCTTGCCTGTTGTCACCTCAGTGAGCACCTGTGTGGTGCAGGATTTCTGTGGTGAACCACAGGCTGAAATAGGAGTGTCTCATGCATGGCCTTTTAGGTCTACAGAAAAAAAAATGAGCTTGGGAAAAAAAACAGACAAATATCTCAGATGAACGAGGTGCTTAAATCCAAGCGCCCCTTCATTCCTTTCCCAGATACCCCTGAAAAAGGTCACATTCCAAGCACCTGTGGTTCTACATAAGAGCAAGAGTATAAATCTATGCATTTCACACGTTGCTTCACATGCCCTCCCACCATGGTCCACGGAGCCTCCAGTTTTCACTGGCTCCCCTCGGTGATGAGCTGACAGCCAAGCATGCCCATAGCAAACCGTGCCTCTACAGCTTGACAATTAGACAGACTCGGATGGATCACTTAACGTTCGTAAGCCTCATTTACCACATGATAATTTATTTTATAGAGTTGCTGGCAAAAATCAATGTGAAAATGTACATAAAGTGCTTAACAAATACAATAGTGCTCAATAAATAATAGCTACATTGTAACTCTTCAGATTTTTTCTAGACAAGATAGAATCTTTCTTTGAGCCTTTCTAATACTCAGCCCAGCCCCAGACATCCCTGAAAGGGAGCGGCCTTTCTCCATTAAGGTCTCTTTCATTGGCATGTGACTAGCCTAGCCTATGGAGTTTGCCAGAGTCCAGGCTGTGGACTCAGTGCTCCCCTCAATGTTAGACGCAGTGCAAGGGCCTTTCAAAAGTAGGTCTACATCATTTTTCAATGCACAAGGTCATTTATAAGAAACGTATGTTTGTTTTGGCCCCTGTTCTTGACACAGAGCTCCTGAACCCCTTGGAATTTCCAAGTGTTAGGAACAATAAAGGTGAAAGAGCATCTTTTGTTAATTCTAACAACCCCCTACCACTGCACCTGAGTTTATGTGAAGGCAGTGACATTTGGAAAGTCCCTAAGGAAGCAGGCCGGTGGCCAGGGGTGAGTAGAGGGTCTTTCAGTTTCCAACCTCATGGAAAAGAAAAGGGAGAGAGAGATTGAGCTAATTACCAGTGGCCAGTGATGTAATCAATCATGTCTATACAATGAAACCTCAATGACAAATATCACCTGACAAGGGTTCCAAGGACTTCAAGGATCCAGAACCCAAGCAGGCACCGTAACCTGGGTTTTGAGGGCAAAGGCAGGGGCTCTGGCCGCCTCAACAGGTGAGGCTTGGCTGCCTATCCCAATATACCAGTGAAAGAGACTCTAATGGGGAGAAGAGATAGGAAAGTAATTCAGTGTGGCCACATTGGAAAAAGGACCAAATAAAGGGCCCCAGTCACCCTAAATCTGTCTTTGGATACTGACATGAGCTATAGGCTTACATAGAGTTGAACTGGGGCAAGGGTAAATAGTATGCAAAGTTAAGCAGCCTTATGTGGTCATGCCTGTCATTGTCTCAGTTGAAGTCTTGTGCAGTAGTTAGAAGAATTCTTGCTTGAAAGGACCTGGTTTTTAGACATCCATTACTCTCTCTCTCTCTTTCTTTCCTCTCAAATAAATAAATAAAATATTTTAACTGAGCTAGAGAGATGGCTTAGTGGTTAAGATGCTTGCCTACAAAGCCTAAGGACCCAGGTTCAATTCCTCAGAACCCACATAAGCCATACGTACATGGTGGTGCATGCATCTGGAGTTTGTTTACAGTGGCTAGAGGCCCTGGAGCACCCATTCTCTACCTTTCCCTCTCTCTCTCTCTCTCAAATAAATAAACAAATAATTAAAAAAACTATTTTAACTGTTTTTTGGGCTGGAGAGATGGCTTAGCGGTTAAGGTGCCTGCCTTCTAAGCCTAAGAACGCTGGTTCCAATCTCCAGGTCCCACGTTTAGCCAGATGCAAAGTGACACAAGGGTGCAATGCTGCACTTGACCACAAAGGGGCAAACACATCTGGATTTAGTTCACAGTAGCTGAGAGGCTGCTGGTATGCCCATCTCTATCTGTCTTACTCTCCCTCCCTCTCTCTCTCTCTCTCTCTCTCTGTGTGTGTCTCTCTCCAAAAAAAAAAAAAAAATATTTTAACTGTTTTTTGAGGCAAGCCCAATAGACTGCCCCCTTTTATGAAAAGGAATGGGAGCATGAGACAGAGAGAGAGAATTGGTGTGCCAAGGCCTCCAGCCACTGTAATCGAACCCTAGACACATGCGCTACCTTGTGTGCATGTGCAACCTGTACCCTTGTGTCACCTTGTGCATCTGCCTTATGTGGGACCTGGAGAGTTGAACATGAGTCCTCAAACTTTGCAGGCAAACACCTTAACCTCTAAGCCATCTCTGCAGCCCTTAATTTTTTTAATATTTTATTTCTTTATTTTAGAAAGAAAGACACACACACACACAGAGAGGGAGGGAGGGAGGGAGGGAGGGAGGGAGGGAGGGAGGGAGGGAGGGAGGGAAGGAGGGAGAGAATGGGCACACCAGGGCCTCTAGCCAATGCGAATGAATTCCAGACACATGTGCCACTTTGTGCATTTGGCTTTATATGGGTATTGGGGAATCAAATCTGGGTCTTTGGCTTTGCAGGCAAGCACCTTAACCACTTAGCCATCTCTCCAGCCCAATGACAATATATTTTTTTTTTAAGCAGAAAACAACTTGTCAAAGAGGAAGAATGAAACCCCACCTTCCTCTGGCCAACAGAAACGAGCCACCAGTACTGAGGCAGATGTGTCCAAAAATTGCCCGTGGCTCATCATCATATTAAAATGCTCACCCTGGGTGGAGATTTAAGATGCTAATGAGATCTATGATACATGAAGTTATACATAGAACTACATGCAATAGCCAGAGCATGCTCAGAAAAGCCTGAGTTTTACAAATGAGCCAAAAATTCCTGATGTTTTGTACAATGGGGCTGTTAGGCTGATGAACTTCCCCATTGCTCTGCTCTGCTTCTTCCCTTGGAAGAAGACCATCTCTCTAAATCCTGCCTCTGCTTCAGCTTCTGCTCTGTGTATTGTTCAATTCCTTCTCCATGAACACTAAACCCTGAGCCTTTCCAGATGTGTCCTCCAAACCCTGATAGGAGCCAATATCAGAAGTAGCCCTGAGCCTTTATCTGGGAAGTCTGGTGATGACCCTATTAAATATTAGAATTCTAGAACATGAGTTGTTGTGTACAGAGAATTGGTGAGGATCCTACCCCTAAGAATGCTTTTTTTCTAGTCCAAGGTAGAGTTATCTGTTTACTTGTGCCGTTTTGTTTCTAAAGATTCACCAGGTGATCCTAAGCTCATGGCCACAGCTGAATACATGAACACAGTCAGTGTGGAACAAGACGGCACACTCTCCTATAAAAGGACTACAGAGTAAATATTTTAGGTTTCAATGCCACATACATTTTCTGTCACATATTCTTTGCTTTTGACAAACCTTTATAAGTTTTTTAAGCATCATTCTTAGGTTTCAGGGTGAACAAACATAGATCATGGCCAGACTGGGTCTACAGGGTAAAGCATGCCATTCCCTGGTCTAGAGATTTTATCTTTGGAGTTTCCATTCTTGGGTTTTCCCCTAGAATCTCAGGACCATACTGACCTTATGCTCCTTTTGGATAACAAGATGATTCATCAACCTTTATATACTCACCTCACTGATTGCCCCCAACAAGAGCAGGGCCATGTTTCAGCTAAAAGCAAGCACTCCAGGAAGGATGCACAGTGAACAGTGTTGCCAAAGAACTATGGTTTTCACCAGAAGAGTATGAGACAGATATATGCTGCTGCCAAACTCTTATGGAGCATCCTTCATCTAATTCACTTTTCAGAAACTAGAAACTGCTACACTTGCACACAATAAATGTCTGGCAGTCAGCCTTCTAACTTGGGATTTGGCACCATTTCTGAGTGGAAAGACCTCTCTGATGAGTGAAGATAGGGCATCCTAGGAGCTTGCTTTAATATAGCCTACTCCATGAATCCATTGATGGAGACCTGTTGTATAATCTTTATGGCAAATTTCAACCTCATTCTCAAGGCACAGATAGAATAGATGGAGGCAGCCTCATTGAAACTAAGGCTCCTGGCTAGGTGCTCATCCCCCACTCCCAGCCCATAGGTGGTTATTTCTCATGCCTGCCTACAGTAGAACTCTCAGAGACTTCACAACCCTTTCCCCCAGAGGCAGAACTTGATTCCTTTGGTGTGAGGCCCCTGAACATAAGCTGCCTCATCGTTTTGGTGCTTCAGTGTCCTACTCTGTCTGCAAGTGTCTCCACATTGTAGTATTGCATCCTCTTTTAGGACACGGAGAAGCAAATGATAAGCAGTATTCTTGAAGCCCACGTTAAACAGGGAAGAAACATTTTCTGTACCCCAGTGTAGCTCCTTGGAACTTCCTTCACTCCCTCCTCCCTTTGGCCTTGCGTAAGGTTGTTGTCCCTCCCCAATCTATTTATAGCTTCTTTTTGCTTGGCACTTTAAATTTTGATAAGTCTTACATAAACAATTAACATGTTAACTGCTAATTCTTTCTTCTGCCTTACAGAACATCTGGTGACAATCCCAATAGCCCTCTCTAGTTTTAGTTTTCTGCATCATTTATAGGAGCTAGCCCAAGAAGTTGAGGTCTATGGGTTTGTTCCATTTAAAGAGAAGGGGAGATATATGATGTGGTTGGAGAAACCCCACTTACTGCTGCCCCTCCTTTCTCTCCCTATATAAGCCCATTTTAGTTGGCCAGAGGGAGGTGGGGCCTCATTCCTCCTCTTTGACAAGTTGTTTCTGAATTAAAAATTTTTTTATTTATCTATTTATTTGTGAGGGAGAGATAGATAGATACCAGGGCCTTGTGCCACAGCAAACAAACTCTAGATACAAGAGCCACTTTGTGCATCTGGGTTTACATGGGTAATGGGAAATCAAACCTGGGACTCCAGGCTTTGCAAGACGAAGCTTTGAAGTCATTAGTCACTCCATCATCTCATGATGTTGGCTCTTGAATAAACCTAATTCCTGTCAACTCTCATCACCTCATCATCATCATTGGCTTTCAAGTGGTGAGCAGTTTATATTTACTGTAGTAACAATATGTTGTGTGAGTCTTTGCTCCATAGTGAAACATTGTCTCATGGAGGGAGGGGGCCTCATGAGGTTCACAAAACCCAAAAGAAACTCATATACTCATGAGGCCCTTCCTTGCGATTATATAAGTGGTCAAGAACTCTTGAGAGAAGAGGAAAAGCTCCTGTGGTCGAACTGCCTGTAAGTTGTGCGGCGGGGGGGCGGGGGGGGGCGGTCAGTGATGCAAATCTCATGAGTCATTTCTCATGCTGGGGTGGGCTTATTGGTCATGGTAGCTGCCCAAGTCATCCATGTTCCTCTATGTAAACCCTCACCTACACTCCTATAAATAATTAGCTTCTTAAGCTGGACTTGGATGAGATCATTACTTTGGTCTGTCATTGAACTGTCTATCTGGAGTGAATACAAATAGACTTCCTAGGAAAAGTAACACAACAGAATAACTTGCAAACATTTGTATTTCACCTACATGCCTAAGGAGACTATTTAGAAGCAGGGCAGTGGAGGAGAGGGGAGAATAAAAGAGTAGATAATGATGTATGTGCTTTCCCTGCAAACTCTCTTTGAACTTCCCCAGTTCTTTAATAAGGTCACTAAATTCAGTAGATGCTTGTGTGTAAATGGATTTTTAGTAGAAAAGCTGAATTCATGCTGAGATTGATACAGAATGTGACAAGTTGATGGACAGTATAGATGAATGAGAATGTGGAATAATAGATAAAAACTATGATGAGTTAAATCCTAAAATCTTCCCTAAGTTTTGTAGATGGTTCTAGGCTTCTGAAAGTAGGGTAACTAAATGTTTCTTAAAGTCTCCAAATCATTATCTGTTTTTGTTCTCTTATTTTCATTTTACTAATTTCATAAGGGTTTCATGTGACTTCTGAGATCTATCTAGCTGTCCTAGCCCTCAATTTAGAGCAACAGTATCAAGTGGTAGATTTATTTCCCTCTTTTTTTAAAAAAAATCAATAACCAGTTTGCAATGCCTTTGATAGAAATTCAATGACTAACATAAGGTTTTACTTTATCAAGACACTGAGATAATGTCAACAGCTATCCGAGAAAGTAACTGATTCCAAATGCAATTGTCAAAACATCCACTGGACACTCTCTGCATGCAAAACTGTGCACAAGGTGCTGGGACATGCAAGAAAAATAGCTGCATTCTCCTTCCTTAGGAAAAATGTCAGCAGCTAGCACGGTCATGAGTCTTGAACAGTGATTCCAATAGGCATTATAGAAGCACACTTGGCAAAGTCCTTGTGGTTTAATCAGCAAGCTGGAGTTGAAACTGAGCAATCTAGGGTTGCACAAACTATATCGTTGATTCCAAAGACTCAAAAGTATAACTGTTGTGGTTTGAATCTAGAGATATCCCTATGGTAGTTTGAATGTAAAATGTCCCCTATAGCCGCAGATGTTATGATTAAGCCTCATGCTTGACTCCCAGATTATGGAACCTTTCGGAGGTGGGGGTCTTTGCTGGGGGAGATATGACATTCAGGGTGGATCTTGAGTTTCACTAGCCCAGCTTGCCAGTGTGAGGTAGATCACTCTTTCTGCTTCCTCCCAGATGATATGACAAGATGTGATATCTTGGCTGTCTGTCTTGCCATACTTTTCCAGCCATGAAGAAACTTCCCCTCAAAACTGAGAGCCCTAGCTGGGAGTGGTGGCACACGCCTTTAATCCCAGCATTCGGGAAGCAGAGGTAGGAGGATCGAATTCTAGATCAGCCTGGGCTAGAGTGAGACCCTACCTCAAAAAACAAAAACAAAAACAAAAAAACAAAAAAAACCCTGAGAGCTCGAAATAAACCCTTTCCTTCCATAAGCTGCTTCTGTCTGGGTATTTTGTCTCATCAACAAAAAGGTAACTGCTCCAGTCTCTTGAAAGAAAGGTTCATGTTTGAAGACATCTGCAGCTCGTGGTGTTAGTAAGAGGTTAATGCATCTTAAGGATGCTAACCTCATCTTCCTTGGTTGAAGGACACAGGTTACTAGGGGCATGTCTTTGGTGGGCCTATCTTGTCCCTGACCACTTCCTGTCTGCCCGTCTACTTCCAGATACCCATGAAGTAAGCACCTTTCCCCACCACATCTTTCTACTGTATTTCTTCCTTGCCCTAGGACTAAAAGCAATGGAACTAGCCAACCATGAACTGAAACTTCTGAAACTATGAACCAAAAATAATTTTTTCCTTATGAGGTTGTTTTCTTGGGTATTTTGTCACAGTGATAGTGAAGGGATGAACACAATGGGTTACCAAAGCAATGACATCTGGAAGTGAAGTAGAGGCCATATATGTATATATAAAACCATCCAAATACCTTCAGTTTAAAATATACTAGTTTTGAGGCCAAGATGAAGAAAAAAGGCTCCTGAAGGACTTACTATGTGCTCAGCATCACTTCCCAAGGAACACTGCCAGCGAATGCATTCATTCTTGAAAAGATTTTTAGGACAAACTAAAAGCTATTTTTTTCCAGGAGGCTGCTATCCTAAGTGGCCTTGAAGACATGCTGTGCACATTCTTGGAAAAGGGGTTACCCCAAATCAGATTAATATTACTACTCCTTCCAGAAGGAAGAACCAGGCATCTACTGGCACATGATATATACTCAATAAATAGATGTTAGAATAAGTTATGACTATGGACAAGGAAATAGTGCCTAAAAACATCACTTGAGAGACAAAAGGCTACTGTTTGCTTTCAGAGACCATTTCTATTGATGATCTCACTGTGTTGCAACCGTTTCCGCTGGGAGAGAAGTTTGAGCATTCTGAAAACTCATGAAAAGAGTCAGCTAAGACCTGAGATAGCGATAAGCAGAGTGATCAACTGAGGAGCCCTGAAGGGGGTGGGATCATCTCAACTTAGCCCAGGTCCACGTGAAAAGTGACAAAGCAGACTGTCAGTCCTTGATCTCGGGGACTGCTCACAAAGCAGATGCAGATAGAAAGCACTTTCAGGTGAGGACCTCCAGGGAATCTAGCTAGTTGAGACAGTCTACAAGTCTCATGGGAGTCCAGCTCATCTCTGGGAAACCTGGACAAGAAAGGATCCATAGCTCATGAAAGTGTGCAGCAGCACTTACCAGTAAACACAGGGAGATATGAAATTCAGGTCCATGAAAGCGTGTCAAGAAATGAAAATATTATTGTTGGTAGCGACAGTCTGGGTAAAAAAAGAAAAAGACAAATAGCAAACACTGCAACTGTAACTCTAAGAAAACTGAATTCAAGAAAGATTAAGTGGCTCACTCCACGTGTCCCACCTAATTAGTAGCAAGTCTTTCTCCACAGGAGCATAGAAGACATCACTGCCTGCCATGTTATAGGTTCTCTCATTTGAATATAATTTCCATTCAAATAAGCAGTCCACCTATTTGTCTGCACTTGATCCCCAGCACCTAGAACAGTGCCTGGCACAAAATGAGCATTCCATGAAAACGTGATAAGTGATATAATGATTTGGAATTCTCCAGACTCATATTTTGCACTCCTTAGATAACATTATCTTGTCCTTCATGCCTAATAGACTTTGGAACACTCAAATCAGTGAGTATTTACCATATATGCGTCCTGGGCCTGCTACTGTACTAGTTTACGAGGGACTGTCCACATGCCCAAGCTCTGCATGTGGGAGAGAGTGTGGATAAGAGTGTGGAAGACTCTTTCAGAAGGAAGAAGCAAAATCCCAAGTGAAGCAGTCATAATTTAAAGAGGTTTGGAACCGGCACTGTCATTTCATTATTGGTGTGTTCATTGTTCTCAGGAACAGCTGGGTCCGGGACATGAGAAGTGTTACATAGATGCAATGACTGGAAGTGATCATCCCCGTGGCTCTGCTGTGCTCTGCGCTGACTTTTCTCTTGGTCATTTGTCTATTCAGTAGTCTTACAACCTCCATACATATATCCTCCTCTCTTAACAACAGAAAGAAAATCCCTTCAGCCTAACAGCTCAAGAAACCTGAGCTAGTTCTCTTACTGGTTGAGCCTGGACCGTGTATCCACTTACAAGTAGATCTTACTGATGAATAGAATATAGCAGCTTTCTTAGCCAGGTTTCTGTCAAATATTCAATCACGGATCTTGGGATGTGGTCAATGCAACCCAAACTGCAAGAATGGAGCCAGAAGAAAATTAAAGTACTCAATCTGCTGCAGAAACCTTCTTGTTGCTGGGGGAAAAATGCAATGCCAAAAGCAGCTGATGGAAGGAAAAGGTTTCTTTTGGCTTACCATCCTGGGGGAAACTTTATCATGGTAGGGAAAGCATGACACGGACAAGAAGTTGTCATTTCTCAGGGTGGAAGTTGTCTAAGTTCTGGGCTTGGATCTGGGTTAATAAACTCCAAGGTCTGTTCTCCTGGTGACAGTCATCCAGCAGCCAGGGTCCCCTCCCCAAAGCTCTACCAGCTGGGGAATTGAATACCAGGCTTAATCACAAACCCACAAGGCTCTGCAGGACATTTCACATTCAGACTACCACACTATCTATGTAAAAGAGGACATGCTGCATAGATAGAGTATAAACACCTCCCTACCTTTGCAAAGAAAGGCTGGAGTACACAGCAACATGAAGAGTCCTTAATATCAGTTTGGAGGTTTCAGTCCATGGTCAGCCAGATCCATCATCACCTTGAGCCTGAGATATGGATGAAACACGGCAGTGGGACTCGGTGGGAGAAGCTGCTTACTTCATAGTGACCTGGAAGTAGAGAACAAGGAAGGGGGAGAACACAAGATGAGTCTTTCCAGAGCGTACTCCCAATTACTTGCTTTCTCCAGCTAGGCCTTACCTCCTTCTCTCCACCCCATCTCCAATAATGCCATCAGATGATGAATCCATTAAGGGATGAATCTGCTGATTAGGTCAGAGCCCTCAGCATATATTACTTCCCCAAAGGCCCTCAGCAGGCAATTGAGTCCTCACTATCTAAGACTATGGAGGTCATTCCATACTCAGACCATAACAGTGTCTGTTCTCGAAGACACCCTCTAAGCTATCAATGTATCACTGCCACACAACCAACAGCTCAGATTGGGTCTTGATGGCATGTTTTCATGCCAGTGTTTACCCTGTGCGTGGTGATTTATAGCATGTTGCATTTGGGGATAAAAGAAGAAAAGGCACATGAAATTGTTGCCATAGTAGAGTTCTTATAGAGTCAAGACACTCAAGAATGAATATCATTAGGTGTGGCAAGATTGACAGACCTTACTCCTCAACTCTCTGCTCAATGGACTTGACCGCAGGTTCAAAGGTAAAAGAAGAAAATGAAAGAACTCTGAAAATATTTTCAGACTCTGAGAATAATATTTTTAGCTCCTATCATCAGTTGTCCTGTGGTACATATTTCTTTTATATATTTTTTAACATGGTTCTTTATGAAACTTGAGACCTGCCTATCTGTGTCTTGTCCCATATCCATTCTATCTCTGTTTTTAACTTTAATTTGCTATAATTTCAAAGTACCTGTGCTATCACATTGCCCATTGTTTCCCCTTTTTCCTTAAATATTTCTTAGGATCTGTATCACAAATGTAAGTGGAACACTAGTATCCCTAGCCATAAGTAGAAAGGATCTGAAAAATAAAACAATGTTATTAAATTCCAGCTAGACACCGTTTGCTACAATGCTCTAAGCCTAAGGCCTGCTCTTTCTTTATTAAAAATATGTACCTCACACATCTCACAGAGTTGATAAAGACATATGATTACTAAACTTGAACTTCTTCCTAAGACTTAAAGATAAGGATTGAAGATTTGGAAAGATAATAATTTCCTCCCTGGGGGATATTATTTGAAGCCATGCTCATCTACAAGATGCTATCTCCAATAACCACATGCTGAATGGCAGAAAAGAAGAAGCCAGCTGGAAGAAGTCAGTAGGAAAATGAGCAGACCAAGCACATCAGTGTACTGCCTGGACGCAGTGGTACTCAAGCTTGGCCTCCCAGAGGTGGAGCAGTTGCTGTAAGAGCTGCCACATGATAAGACTATGGGCACAGGAAGGGCACATGCTAGGTCTGCCTGAAGCGCCACTGCCCACCCCCACTGGACCATGGAGTGGGAAGAAGTAGGGAGCCTCTATTTGTTCTTCCCCATTTCTTTATTTCTTTATTGTTTCCTCTCTTGCTTCCCATTCTGGTCGATATTCTTTCCAGAGACTTATCCTTGCTCAGCACAAATCTTTGCCATCAACAGTATGGTTCTCACCAAGGACCTGACACAGACCTCACATCCATTTTCTTCCCCAGTGTCAAGGTGCTGGGAAAGACAGCCAGATGAGAAGCTCAGCTGTTCAGTGGTCGGGAGGCAGATGGATTCAACAGGAACTCACCACCCAGCAGAGACTGGACATTCAACAAACTGGATATACTGATTGTTCACAGTGTCTTGTCATGTCCCATCCAGATCATGATGGGATGGGGTCCAATCCTCTTTATACCAGTAAACACACACACACACACACACACACACACACACACACACACACACACACATTCATTTTCCAAAAAGTACAGTACACTTATGGACATACTGGCCAAAATAACACATTTATAGCTAAATATGTCACTATAAATGAACCCATTCAAGCATGCCCAACCCACACACCAGAGGTGCTAGCCTGCCCAAGAGAGTTATGAATGTGACCCTCACAAAATCATAAATTTACTCAAAACAATCTTAGATTTTTTAAAAATTTCATTTATTTTTGGAGAGAGACTCAGAGAGAGACAGACAGAGGGAGAGGGAGAGGGAGAGGAAGACAGATAGAGATGGGCGTGCCAGCAGTCTCTCAGCTGCTGCAAACGAACTCCAGATGTGTGCGCCCCCTTGTGGTCAAGTGCAGTATTGCGCCCTTGCATCTGGCTAAACGTGGGACCTGGAGATTGGAACCGGGTTCTTAGGCTTAGCAGGCAGGCACCTTAACCGCTAAGCCATCTCTCCAGCCCTTAGATTTTTTTTTTTTTTATAACTTGATTTGGCCATTTTTCAGTGTGAGGTTATAGAGAGAAATAACAATGTCATGTAATGATGTCAAAACATTGGACATTGCTAAATGTTTGTTTTTTCTTTTTTGAGGCAAGCCTAATGGACTACCTTTTTTATGGGGGGGGCGGATGGGGGAGAATTGGCTTACCAGGGCCTAAGGCCACTGAAATTGAACTCCAAACATGTGCATCCCCTTGTGCACATATGCGACCTTGTGCACTTGCATCACTGTGCTGTACATCTGCTGGCTTATGTGGGACCTGGACAGTTGAACATGAGCCCTTAGGCTTTGCAGGCAAGTACCTTAACCACTAAGCCATCTCTCTAGGGAACGTAACTGGGGTATGAGCCAATTAGCACAGACTAGCCATTAAGGTGACTTGTGTGTGGTACATTTTCTTCCATTGTATTTCTTAATGGAGTAGAGAGGAGGAAAAAGGAGACAGAATAATTGCAAAACATTGTATTTAGACAAGTAGAAATTTATTCAGCATATTTCATACTATCGTCACTTGGATATATTATGATTTTTTAAATATTTTTAGAACCAGGATATGCACTTTGAGAATCACATATAATTAGACACACCATAGATATTTATTTTATCCATGAGACTGGCCTCACTAGGCAAGCCCAGGCTGGCTGTGAACTTGTGATCCTCCTGTTTTAGCCTCCCAAGGGCTGGGATTACAGATAAGTACCACCACACCTGGCCCATCAGAATATTTTAAAAACTTATCCTCCAATGTACAATCAGTCACTAACTCCCATCACTAAATATCCATCTGGAAATTTTGTTTGCTTATTTTCCTATTGCCATAGACTTCATCCAAGTCAATGCCCTCCTTCATTGGACAATGGTGGAAATCTCCTTGGTCTTTCCTGTTTGATTTCATATACAAAACTAATGCATTGTCCAGAAAGAAGCAAGAGTAATTCTCCAATCTTGTGGCTCCTCATTTAAATTCCACAAAGGATTTTCACTGATTTATGGCTCAAGTCCAACTTTGTTCCAGAACCTATACACCCTATGGTTTTTGTATATTTCCCTCTATAGGTGCCTCTCACTTCATACTTTCTCTGTTGGACTTTGATGGCCTCTGGCTTGGGCATGGAGACAAGCATTCCAGAGCAGTGGTTGGAAGCATGACTTCTGAGGCCAGGCTAATGGAGTAGGCAAGAAGTTAGGGAATTGAGAGAGGAGGCAGATTCTCAAAGACACAGCTTAAATGTTCAAATGCTAACACTTCAGCAAGCAAGCCTCAATCAGCTTGCCATTGCTTACTTAAAACTGAACCGGAGTAGAGGGGCTGGAGTGATGTCTTAGCAGTTAAGGTGGTTTCCTGCAACGCCTAAGGACCCAGGTTTGTTTCTCCAGTACCCAAGTAAGCCAGATGCACAAGGTGGCACATGTATCTGGACTTTGTTTGCAGTGGCTTGAGGCCCTAGCAATCAATACTCGCTCTGCCCCTCTCCACTCTCTCACTTTCTCTCAAATAAATAAATACCATAAATAAATAATTGAACCAGGGGGACTAGGAAGACGGCTCAGTGGTTAAATGGGCTTGCTCTGCAAGTCTGCTCACAGGAGTATGGATTCCCAGCACCCATGTAAAACTGACATATGTCTATTATCCCAGTGTGTGTAAGACAATAGGGGGCAGAGTCAAGAGAACCCTGAAGCATGTGGACCAGCTAGTCTCACCTTCCCAGCTGCCAAAATAACAAGACACATCCTGTATCAATCGAAGTGGAAGGAGAGATCTTTACCTGCAGACATGCATGGCACATGTGTGCCCACACAATACACAATAGCTATATAATATAATAATAATAATAATAATTATTATTATTATTATTATTATTATTATCTTATAAAAAAATGAGCCAGAAGAACAGCATGGGACCTTAACTAGTCACAAGGCCAAGAGGTAAACTAGTAATAGGAAATTCAACTAGCTATTCTTTCCTGGCCCAAAGACAGTAAATGAAATTAGGCATCTTCTACGTTAGACACCCATCCTGAGTTTTGGACTACACAGAACAGCCTTTAATTGATCCAAAGTTAAAACTAATAGTTGGCCCAAGAAGCTGGAGTACAGTTTTCACACCAAAGGGCATGTTACCTGGGGAGTTATCACATCCACCTTAATAAAAGCCTCAACAGGGCCTGGAGAGATGGCTTAGCAGTTAAGCGCTTGCCCGTGAAGCCTAAGGACCCCAGTTTGAGGCTCAATTCCCCAGGACCCACGTAAGCCAGATGCACAAGGTGGCGCATGCATCTGGAGTTCATTTGCAGTGGCTAGAGGTTCTGGTGTGCCCATTTCTCTATCTATCTGCCTCTTTCTCTTTCTTGTCTGTCTGTCACTCTCAAATAAATAAATAAAAACAAAAAAATTTTTTTAAAGCTTCAACAGACAAAAGTGGGCACCCACTCTTTGTTTTCTCCTGATGTGCCAACCTTGACCCTCCAAACTATGAGTTCTGCTTTCTTCAAAGCCCTTTCCTTGGTCTCCTCTGTATTCTTTGAAAAGGTGTTCTGAGGGAGGCATCCCCACCCTTGACTGCCTCACCCAAGAACCAATGTGCTTCTCCATGTTTTGTAACAAGATCTCTGAGGGCCACATATTGCTTGCCAACTAAGATCTTGGGTGAGTTAGCAATTCTCCACTTGCCTCACCAGTGAGAATAAAATCAGCAAAATTTTATTCTCTTTGGAAAATGGACTCTCTTTTCTATCTCTGATCTACCTGGCAAGCCCAAGTTACACTATCAGATACCTGTTAAGAGCCAAGGTGTGTACCCTTAAAATTCCCACATTAAAGTCCTAACCCAAAAGCTGGTTAAGTTAAAGTGAATCCAGTATGGTTGATGTCCTAATAACAAGAGGAAATTTGGACACACAGAGGAGCCACCAGAGATAGACACACACACACAGAGAAGACCATACAAGGACCTAGAAACAGGGTGGCCAAGTGCAAACCAACAAGAAGCCTCAGAAGAAATCGAATTGCCTAACACCTTGATCTTGGACTTGAGGAACTCCAAAATATGATAAAATGAGTTTTTTTTTTAAAGACATCCACCTTTTACCTCAACATGGAAACTCAGCAAATTAAAATAGATATTTCAAGCTATTTTACCAAGACTCCACAATTGAGATAATTTCTTAAAATAGCTATCTATCAGCTGGGCATGCTGGTGCATGCCTTTAATCCCAGCACTTGGGAGGCAGCATCACTGTGAATTCTAGGACACCCTGAGACTACATTAGTGAGTTCCAGATCAGCCTGGGATAGAGCAAGACTCTACCTCAAAATGCCTATATATGTAGGTATATATATATTCCTCAGAAGGCAATCCTTACCTGAATGCCTAGCCATTCCTCTTGGTTCTCATGTTCTCAGGTTTCCTCCCATCGCCAGTAGCATCACATGATTATACCAGCACTCATGGGTTCACCATCCAACCACCCAGCAGACAGTGCTGTCTAGAATAAAGGGACATATCTGTCCCTGCTATCATGGTAAATTACTGGTGGATGAATCAACATGGAAGACTAAGTGAAGTTGTGAGTTGGGAGCTTCCCTCTGCTCTTATAACTTACAAGCATATTAAAAGAGCATGTCTTTTGTAGAGATGATTACTGTATTTGCCAATATAATAAATGTGTTCTTCACCCCTCAGTCTATTATTTAAGGCCAATATTTTACTTGGCTTATATATTCAGTGAGAGGAAAAATACTTCAAATCCCCTATTATTATGGCTCCTTGTACCTTAAAGTCATACAAGTGCATTCAATATAAATGTGAGTGGGCGAGAAGAGTGGCTGTTGATTGACAACACTGACAATAGACTTGGGAGTGAGAAGGGAGGGAGGCACACTGATGGAGTCTATATTTAATATTTCCTAGCAAATAAATGCTGTCACCTCTGTGAGGTTTAGCTATGCTTCAGGGTGTGACATTTTAGCCATTTTTTTCCCAGGATTTTTGTGTCTTAAATTGCAAACTCCTA
Source organism: Orientallactaga sibirica (assembly GCA_036365145.1). Taxonomy (NCBI): domain Eukaryota; kingdom Metazoa; phylum Chordata; class Mammalia; order Rodentia; family Dipodidae; genus Orientallactaga; species Orientallactaga sibirica. The sequence continues at coordinate 5,786,136 of JAEOAD010000030.1, forward strand.
GTTCTGGAATGAAAATAATACTTTTTTTTTTTTATTTTATTTTAAAGGTATACTACATGGCACAGGGCAAAATCCACCAATGTGGCAATCAACAGTCAGCTGGCTTGAACTGGATCATTTCTTGGGTCCTTTCCTTCTTGTTGCCTCTTTTCTCAACTCTAAAATGACTGTGACAAGGGAGACATGATTCAGATGTTCTGCAGACTTTCTTCAACAGTTGTTATTTTATAGTCAAATAATCAACTCACCTGGCAGATTATCTCTCTCTCCCTTCCTCCCTCTCTCATATTTTACAATCATTTATTTCACTTTGTTCTTGGCATTGTGGTAGATGCTGAAAGAAGCAAGAAGGAGCCAGAAATAAAGAAGCATATATCCCCCTGGAGATGTGAAGCTGAGACTGTATGATGGGTGCTCTGACAGCAGAAGCTCCAGGGCTCTGAGCTCATGCAATGTGTGGTATGGACAGAAATCAAAGAAAGCCTCTTAGAAGGATTGAGGACTAAACTGAGACCCAGAGATGAAAAAAGAGTTGGGGTGTATACCACTCAGCTGAATTTTAGAATTTCAGATTTACACAGCCAAGAACACTTCAGATAATTAGGGAACCTAAGCGTCATAGCCAGGCACAGTGGTACACACCTTAGTCCCAGCACTTGGGAGGCAGAGAGGTAGGAGGATTGCTATGAGTTCAGGGCACCTTGAAAATACATAGCAAATTGCAGGTCATCCTGGGCTACAGTGAAACCCTACCTCAAAAAAACCATAAAAAAGAAAAAAGAAAACCCAAACATCAAATTAAATCAAGATGCAAAAATCTCTACATTGTAATACAAGAAAGAACAAAAAAATCAAGACACCATACTCCCACTAAAAATTATAAATCTGTCAGAAATGAAACCCAGTGAGAATGTTTTAGATGAAATGCCTGATAGCAATTTAAAAGAAAGGATTATATCTATAGTCGAAGAAATGAAAGGACTCAAAGAAGGAAAAAAAATCCTGAAAGAGATCAAAGAAAACCAACTTAATGAAATAAGGAGGACAATAGAAGACATGAATAAGGAAATAGGATTAATAAAAAAATCCATCAGAAATATTAGAAATGAAAACCAGAGTAAGTGAAACAGAAAATTCTGTAGAAAGTCTCACCAGTAGAATGGATCAAAGAGAGGTTAGAGTATCTAAGCTACAAGACGTGGTAGCAGACCTAATACAGTCCAACAAAGAGAAAGACAAACTAGTAGGAAGGCATGAATGGGAATTTCAAGACATTCATGATATATGAAGAGATCAAGCATAAGAATTCAGGGCATAGTAGAAGAAGGATTTCACTCCAAAGGCATAGCAGGTATTTTCAACAAGATAATAGAAGAAAATTTCCACCAAATAGGGAAAGTGATGCCATTGCAGATACAGGAAGCCTTTAGAATGCCAAACAAATTCAGGAAAGAACTTCTCACTGTCATATTATAATTAAACTACAAACACACAAACCAAAGAAAATATATTGAAAGCAGTTAGAGAGAAAAATCTAGTCACATACAAAGGCAAGCCCATCAGGATAACAGAACATTACTCAAAAAAATTTAAAAGCCAGAAAGGTTTGGAATGATGTATTCCAAGTTCTGAAAGATAACAACTGTCAACCAAGATTACTTTATCCTGCAAAGCTATCCATCCAAATAGATGGAGAAATAAGGACATTCCACAACAATAACAGGCCAAAGGAATTTATGAACACTAAACCAGCTTTACAGAAAATACTTGAAAGGATTCTCCATGTGGAAGAGAAAGAAAATCACACACATAGGAACCAGAAAAAAAAAAAATAAACTATACTCAAATAATAATACAAGAGAGTAAAAGAAAAACCAGAAGAACTACAAAACAAGAAGGATGGCAAGAATAAATACATACCTTTCAATAATAACTCTTAATATCAAAGGCCTCAATGCCCCAACCAAAAGACACAAGTTTGCAGACTGAGTTAAAAAAGCAGTATATTTCTATCTTGCACTCTATCTGATCAAAATGGATGAAACTATAAATTAACAGCAAGAAAAGCTATAGAATGTAAACACAATCATGGAAACTAAATAATACACTATTAAATGATGAATGGATCAATGATGAAGTCAAGAATGAAATAAAAAAAACTCATGGAATCAAATAATGAGACACAACAACATACATTTGGGGTCCAATGAAGGCAATCCTAAAAGGGAAACTTATAGCTTTAAGTGCCTAAGTGCTTTAAGTGCCTAAAGTGCCTAAGGCCTTAGAAAAAGAAGAACAAGGCAAACCAAAAATCAGTAGATGGGAGGAAATAATAAAGATTAGGACAGAAATTAATGAAATAGAAACTAAAAAAACCATATAAAGATTCAATGTAAGAGTTGGTTCTTTGAAAGGATAAACAAGATTGATAAACCCTTAAGAAATCTGAACAAAAAAAAGAGACACAAGTTAGTAAAAGTAAACATGAACAAGGCATCATTACAATAGACACTTGGGAGGCAGAGGTAGGAGCATCACTGTGAGTTTGAGGCCACCCTGAGACTACAGAGTGAATTCCAGATCAGCCTGAGCTCGAGTGAGACCCTATCTTGGAAGACAACACAAAACAAAAAATTTAAAATAATTAATTAATTAATTTAAAAAGAAAAAAAAGAATTGGCCAGGTGAAGGTAAAGGAGACTGTGTGTGTGTGCATGAGTGCGTGCATATGTGTGTGGGTTTGTGTATGTGCACATGGTCAGGTATGACAAATATATTTCAGGCAAAAGGTTCTAGTTACCTTGTGCTCATTGCTGCTCCCTGGTATCAGATCTTGCTCACTTTAATCACCAGCTCCATATGTATACTCCTTCCTCTACTGACACATAGCCTACCCATGTTCAAGACCTACGTCAAACATCACCCCTTTCAGGAAGTCTGATCTCCAAGACAAGAAGGCAGCTAGCTGTTTGTAATTGCTTGAACATCCAGAGCCAGCCTCCATACACCCTCTACTAAAATTTTAAGGATGGTTCACTTTAAAGCAAGCTAAGCAAAACTGGCCTGTGTATGAGACACCGATAGATGTTCAATAAAATAACAGAAAGTAAGTGTGGTGATACCCTCCTGTAATCTCAGCACTCAGGAGATAAGACACAAGAGAATGGCAAGTTCAAGATGAGCCTGGGCAACATAATGAGATTTGGTGTCAAAAAATAAGTTAATTAACAGTATTAGTAACAGGGGAAAAAATGTCTGCAAACATTTGTACTATTGAATACACACATTTGTGGTCTTGGGAAATACCAGATGAAGAAAACCACCTAGACAACACAGCCATTCTTAATCGTTTTTTCTTTTATACCTCATATATTCAATAGTTTCCATAGCTATTCTTCTTCCCAGCACATGTGCAACTTGACTGGGAATCCTCTCTGGCAGCTTTTCTCTCCTTGCTAGGTTGTTCTCTCCTCTTTTCAGTGCATTCATGCAGAGGGAGGTAGGAAGAGGGGTACTTGTGTGCATGAATTTCCCCCTTCATATGTAAGTTAAGAGGCTGTGCTATTAATGTCTTATCTCCCTCAGCAGGCCAGTGAGTAATGTTTAAGGTGGAGAGGTTTCCAGGCTGGATGTTTAAAATTTTTACCAACAACGTGAGACTGTTCTCCCCATGTTAAGAAAAGAAAAAGAAAAAAAAAAAAAAAAAAAAGCACATATTTTCCTCACTTTCTCTTCCCCTCATTGTCCATTTAATCATTTCTGTTGCATTTCTTAAATGTGGACTATGATAAAGTCCAGGGAGGAGACTTACTCAAGTCCAGGGACCTTATGGTTTTCTTCAAATAGAAAATTGAGTTTTCAGAAGAGGTCACTTTAGGAAAGGCCTTCATCTGTGTCTCTTAACCCTGGGAGTGTGCTACAGAATTTCTTAGAAAAAGGAGTTAATGAGGCCAAAGTCTATATAAAGTTTAATTAGGTTTGCATAAAAGGAGAGATTTTTCTTCAACACCAGTCTGTGGCTGTAGATTCTACTTATAAATTCAGGCCACTAATCAGTAGAAAAATCAGAAAAAGAATTATTAATGCTGTAGAAAATTTTTTTAAAAAAAGGAAGAAGAGAAAGGAAAAATTCCACCCCCCCACCCTTGCACCCCCAGTGGGAGCCTCAGGGCAGGCAGGTCAAAAGGTCATCTTCTTATACAAAGCAGAGCATTTTTCTGATGCACAACCTCAGAACTCCCCAGAAGGGGCCAGATACCAGGTTCATGAATAAAGCTACTGCATAAACACAGGAAAAGCTACTGACCCATCATTTAAGAAGGAGCTAAAGATACTTAGTCTCTTTAGAATTAAGCAAGTCATGACTCTTCTCATTCACAAGAATGACCATGTTCCCTTACCTTGATATCTACACAATTTCTCTCACAATATATATAAAAAAAGAATTATCCAAACTTATGCTAAAAATATTACGAAGAACTGACATGTCTGTTTCAAAAATGGCTCCCAAGAGGAATCTACACAGCCATCCAGGATAGGCTACGGATGTGAATGGATTAATTAGACTCCATCAGAAAAAATTCAAGTGAGGAAATATAAAAATTCTGACAGAAATGACTCCCAAGAATGCTCCGAATATGTCACAGTTATCCTTTGAGCATTGAGACAGTGCGATAATTCACTAATGGCCTCAAAGTGTTCAGGGTAAATTGGTATGTAGCTATAAACACATATCATCTGTTCATTATTTCATTTTCAAATGCCTATTTAGGCTCTAATATGAACTGGAAGAGTATAGGCAGATGTTAGGAACATAGAACAAGAAGGCAAAGTCCAATTGTCATGGGCATATTTTCTAGGGAGAGACAGGAAATTCTTTCATCTATAATGCATTGTCAAAGCAGCAATAGAGGGCTGAACTCAAGTATACAGGGCAACAGAAAGGGGGGAGGGGGGAACCTTGGGACGTGGTAGCCATTTCCCATAAAGGACTCCAAATGACTTCTCCAAAGAAGATTCATTTTTAACAGCATTCTGAATAACAGAGAGATCTGGAGCAAAATTCCCCAGATAGATTCAGAAGAATGGCAATGACCTTGGCTACGGAGGCAAACATCATGAGAATGGATGATAAAGCCACACACTGTGGAGAGAAATAAACCTCTGAAAGAAAAAGAAGAAAGGACAGATGGAGATATTAACAGGTTGAACAGATCATCTTTACTGATTTCACATTCCTCAAAACTAATAAGGGTGACTACAAGCGACAAGTCTGAGGCTTTGCTGAGTCACTATGGCCCGTTAGTGGCACTAGGAGTGGCACACACTCTTTGTAGAATGTATTAGTTAGGATTCTCTAGAGGAACAGAATCAATAGGATGAATGTACATCATGAAAAGGGATTTGTTAGACTAGTTTACAGGACTGGGGCTGGATAGTCCATCAATGGCCAACAACAGACCAGGGGAGCTAAGAACCTGGTGGCTGCTTAGTCCACAAAGCTGGGTACTTCAGCATTCCCAAACTGGTGCTGACTGTCTAAAGGATTGCTGAAGGGTAGCTAGTCTCCAGTCCATGTTGGAGGGCTGACGAAGCTGGGGTCTGATGTTGGGAAAGGAGGGAGCAGCAGTGGCAGCTGTGGGATGGATGCACTCACCAGTAAGAAGCAGAGGTTGGCGGGTAGTTGACTTCTTGACCTCTTTATATCTGGGAGGCAAAGGAAAGGTGATGCCCACATTGGGGTGGGTTTCCTTTCTTGGTTAATCCTTCCTGGAAATTCCCTTGCTGATCCACCTAGTCACGTGTTTCTTAGTTGATTCAGATCCAATGAAGTTGACGCTCAAACTTACCATCCTAGAGGATACCATCAGGATACCGAATACACTTATGATGGTGGTGATGTGATTTCATGGGGATGCATACTTAGCTCCAAACTCATTGAAATATACACATTAGGGCTGGAGAGATGGCTTAGTGGTTAAGGTGCTCGCCTCCAAAGCCTAGGGACCCAGGTTCAATACCCACGTAAAGCCAGATGTACTAGGAGGTCATGTGTCTGGAGTTTGTTTGCAGTGGCTAGAGGCCCTGGTGTGTCCATTCTCTATCTGTCTCTGTCTTTCTCTCATAAATAAGTAAATAAATAAAGAAATATTAAAAGAGATATATACCTCAAATGTGTACATTATCTTACTTGTCCTAAAAAAAGAGTATTATGTGTTACATATGTCTCATAATTTCCTAACACTCCCTTCTGTTACAATGAAAAACATAGAACAAATAACCAAAATCCACCAGGATGGTATGATAAAAAAAAAAAAAAAAAGACAAAGCATTTTAATTTCCTGCACTTTTCACAGAATTTAATTGATATCTAGTTTTATAAGCTACTCTACTACCAATTTTAGAGGTCGATACATCATCTGTGAAGATACTGATATTTCACATAGCAGTTTCAATCCCAATGAAGAGCCATGTTGGAAGCTGAGAGATAAAATTGACTTCTCACATCAACAGCCCTTGTCAATTTGGCCAAGACACATTCTACCACAGTAGCAAAGGCATGTCACCTGAATGCACTGACTTTTCTATTTTGGTGAACAGAAAGGGGAAATGGCATTATCAGATAAGATAACATGATGGATGTTCCCAGACTACACACCTTCCTTTATAAATCCTGGATCTCTAAAAGCTCCTTGAATTAGCTGCTGAAGATTCAGAAACTGGTTGGAACTCAAGTTGAGGATGTGATGTGAAATGGGTCACAATTTCTCCTCCTTCGGTGCTTCCAGCGTATTGCTCAAACTGATCCCTCTCAGATTACAGAACCAGCTGGCTCATCCAAGCTCACAAGGTTCATGCTACTTCTTTAAACTTCAAAGATGGTTATTGACAGTGTATACAGTATATGAAGAGTCTGTTGTTTCATTAAAAGGTTTTGTCCCTTGTATTCGAATGGGAAGAGATCCTAATGCACTTAGGAACAGAAGGATCAAAATAGAACAAACCCAAGAGAAAGAAATCAGGAAGGTATAAATCTGAGCAAAAGATCTGTGATGGAGTGAAGAAAGCAGGGGAAAGAAAGAAGAGATACAGGGATTCATTTTCAAGCTGGCCTTTCTCACCATTGAGGAATGAAGCACTCCATCTCAGATGCTGTTGTGCTTATATTGATGTATGGAGCTCAGTTCTGAGCATACCAGAAAGGATCCCATAGCTAAGAACTTCATGCAAGCAGAGGCTGAAACCACTGGAAGTCCAATTCATCTTCCTCTTTGCTTAGTGCCAGAAAGTCAAGCATAAGAGTGACCACTGTGACTTCATAGTTCACACAGCAATAGTTTTGTAGATAAACTATAATTACTGTTTACACAGATAAGTGCCATAATGACCTCATTTCTGTTGCTTTTGAAACAATACAGAAACACAGGATACTATACCTTTGTAGATATTAAATGATGTTTTCTTTCTGTGTTTCCAACCATTCCCTTCCAACAGCTTTGCCACCGGTAGAGTGCTACTGAGGCTTTCTGGAAAGGACTGTGGAAATACAGACAATGGACACTCCAGCAGTATCCAGAATAGAGAGAAAGTCTCAGAAGCCTTCATGACTTCATCTTCTTGAGACATTAGGACTTTAGCACAACCCTGGAGATTTGGAGCACCTCCATTTGAGGGTGGATTTCCTGCCAGGTTGGAAACAAAGTTCAGTCACACTATGGTTTATGTAATTGGCTTTTAAAGAACTGTGTCCTTGGAGTTACTGTTCTGAGATTCAGTCCAAATGGACACACTATTCTCTCTTACAAACATGTATCATACCTGCCCCAACTGGCAGACGTGATAGAAAAGGGTCCTGGCTCTATACACACCCCACTGTTAACAAAGGTGACCTTGTGGAGTGGTGGAGCAGGTTCAGTGTGAGGTCAGGAAGAATAGACATTTTAATTTTGTTGCATTTCTAATTGTTTCATTTTGAATTTTTTTTTTAAGATAGGGTGTCACTCTAGCCCTAAAATTCACTGTGTAGTCTCAGGGTAGCCTCAAATTCACAGCAATCCTTCTACCTCTGTCTTTTGAGTGCTGCAATTAAAGGTACATACCACCATGTCTGGCTTGATTTAGAAATCTTTAATAGGCAATCATCACACCCATCATTGTTAAAAGACTTAAAGACAAAAACATTTGAGAGGTGCCGGGTGTGGTGGCGCATACCTTTAATCCCAGCACTTGGGAGGCAGAGGTAGGAGGATTGCCATGAGTTCGAGGCCACCCTGAGACTACAGAGTGAATTCCAGGTTAGCCTGGGCTTGAGTGAGACCCTACCTCGAAACCCCCTCCCCCAAAATTTTTTTTTGAGAGGCTCCTTTGCATATGTAATCCAGTGGATGCTCTTGGCCTCAGGAGAAGGTACTGGACTAATCAACAAGTAAGTGTGGTCCAGAACACAGACAGCAATGTGGACAAGCACGAAGTCATTCACAGCTCCACTGCTCAGGGATCAGGAGGACAGTGCTTCTTCCTCCTCCTTTCCCCATTATTCCTCCCTTCCATTCTCTATCTTTAAAATAATTGCCATAACCATAGTAACTATTGCAATTGTCTAACTAATATGTTAACTTAAAATGTAAGTCACAATCAAGGAGACAGCAGATCCTCCACTGCATGCTGAATGAGATCCTCTCATTGTCTGGACAACATGAAGACCTGAAGAATACAGAGGAACAGAGATGGACTCAGTCACAAATTCTTGCTCTGATGGAGATCATGCTACATGCAATCTGGGTTGAGAATTCTGTTTGATTTAGAAAATGTCTTAAAAAAAAAAAAAAAAAGGAAAGCTCTTAGACTTTGCAGTGTTCTATTCCAGGCCCTTCTGGCTTTCAGGGTTTCTGTTAAGAAGTCTGACATAATTCTGATGGGGTTACCTTTATATGAAATGTGATGTTTCTCCCTAGCTGCTTTTAGAACGTTCTCTTTGTTATCAATGTTTAGAGTCTTAATGATTATATGTCTTGGAGAGTTTTTCCTCTGTTTGGAGCTTTGTTAGCTTCTTGTAGCTTGATGGGATGTTCTTTTAAGAGAATGGAAAGTTTTCTTTGATAATTTTGTTGAATAAGTTCTCCATGCCTTTGGTCTGAATTTCTTCCCCTTTTGGTATTCCCATGATCTGAATGTTGGGATGTTTAAGGATATCCACATTTCCCTCATGTTCTGTCACAAAAATTTTTGAACTCATTGAAACTTTTGGACTCATGAACTGTTTCTTCTGTTTTGTCTTCCAGTTGAGTTTCTATCCTCCACATGGCTGACTATATATTCTTGAGCACTTCTATAGAGTTTTGGGCTTGTTCAATTTGGTTTGTATTTTCTACTGCTTTTTTATGTATAGTTTCCACCCCTCTGTTGAGTTCCCTTTTCACATCATTTTCTGATTTTCTTAATGCTTCTTGGAATTCATCCTTGCATTTATTTATGTCTTCATTGAGCTTAGCCAGCTGGTTATTAAGGTCCTTTTCTCTTTTTTCTCTCTCTCTCTCTCCTTCAGATCATTTAACTGTCTTTGGAACCCTTCCTGGTTCTTTTCTATTAGGTCTAATCCAGTGAGGACAGCATTCATACAATTATGGGTCCTTTGTTGATTTTCTGCAAGTTCTGCTAATTGCTTGGCTAGGGTTGCATAGCTTGTATCTTCATTTTGGGATTCTGATCTTATTATCTCTTCTATGTTTTGATTTGAGACATCCATTGTGGGACTGGGAAATCTTTTTGGATTTACTTGCATTTGATTTTTTATGTTATTCCTTTTGTGCTGTGGTCTGCCCATCACAGTTTAGGAATCTTATTTAATTTGGGAGGAAGCTGTAGTTTACCCTTGAAGTGTTTTCGGTGATTATTCCCTTTTATGTTTGCTTAGATTAGGTTTCTGATGGCAATGGGGTCTGTCTGCTCAGAGGGAAAGAACCCACAAGGCTCTGGTGGGAGCCTGAGGCCCTTGTGAAGTGGTTTGTTGGTTCATGGTTTGGGATATGAGACTGCATGGTCAAGTGGCCTGAGAAGTAATGGGGGGTAGGGGGAAATGGGACAAAGCAGACTGGTGTTGCAGCTGGGCTGTGGAGGGGGACAGGATGGGAATGCATGGTGGTTCTGTGATGCTGAGGGGTGAGGGGATGGGACAGAGGGTCTGTTGGGACTATATAGCAGGGAGGAAATGGGACTGTCAGGTCCTGTGACAAGGCAGGGCAGCAATATGGGACTGCTGAGGGTCAGATGACACATGGAGTGGGGGGGGGGATTGGCGGCTGTCCTAGTGGGTTGGTGGGAAAGGGGAGGGAGGGGTGAAGAATAGCTTGCTAGACTTGGTCCCAGTAGCCTACAGGAAGTGCACTAGGACCTGTTCTACTCAAGGAGGGGTGGTGGGTGGGACAGCAGTCACTTATGGGGGTCCCTAGTGGCTGAAAAACTGAAAGAGGGAGGGAAGCGGAACACTAGTCTGCTGATCTGGGTCCAACTAGCCTTCAGTAAATGCAGTAGGACTTGGTCCCCATTCAGTGGTGAGGCGGGTGGGATGGGTGGATGGTCGCATGTGGAAATCCCTCATGGCAGGAAAACTGAAGGAGGGAGGGAGGGGGAATGCTAGCCTGCTGGTCTGGGTCTGCCTACAGAGATGCAGTGGCAAGTGAGACTGAAGTCCTGTATGGAGGTTCCCAGTAATGGGAAAGCCTAGGGAGGGAGGGAAGGGGAATGCTAGCCTGCTGGCCTGGGTCCAGTTAGCCTTCACTTAATGCAGGAGGAACCTGTGGCTGGGGCTGGGGCTGGGGCTGGGGTTAGGGCTAGGATGGCTGCTTGAGGGGACTGGGGCTACCTGAGAACGTGGAAATCAGTGGATTCCCTGGTTTGCTCCTCCACACTCTCCCACTAGAGGTCCACTAGGATGTGCAAACCCCTCAAAACCCCAAAGAACCCTAAAAATCTTGCCTTTCCTTCCCTGAGAGGTGAGGCATGGTTAAGTGGATGACAAATGGGGCAGAGAATTGTATAGGGAGTTCTCAGAGGAAGGAATACAAATGGCAAACACACTTAGGAGAATGTTCAACATCCCTAATTACCAGGGCAATGCAAATTAAAACAATGATGAGATTCCATCTTACCCCAGTAAGGATGGCAAACATTTAAAAAAAATTAAATGAAAACAAATGCTGGTGAGGATGTGGAGAAATAGGAACCCTCATTCACTGTTGGTGGGAATGTAAGCTGGTACAACCACTATGGAAAGCAATATGGAGACTCCTAAAAAGGATGACTATAGAGGTACCAACAGACCCAGTTATTTCCTTACTGGGCATTTACCCTAAAAGCTCCATGCCTCAGTTCAGAGAGATTTGCTCAACCATGTTTATAGCTCTCAATTCATAATAGCTAAGAACTGGAATCAACCCATGAATGGATAACCAAGATGTGGTTTATCTACATGATGGAATTCTACACAGCAGTAAGGAAAAGTGACACAATGAAATGTGAAGAAAAATAGATCATTTTCAGCGAACTCACCCAATCACAGAAAGACGATCGTCACATGGCCTCACTCATCTGTGGCTGCTGACCTGATTCTGCACGAGATGCTGACATACCTAGTAAGCATCTTGAGGTCTGGACAATAGGGAGGGTGGGGAAGGAGGGGAAGGTAAGGGGGGAACACAAAACTGGACCCAAATGGAAATAGTACCATAAAATCCTATATACTAAAAGACAGACTAAAAGGATGAACCTTCATCAGGTCCTTGGAGGGAACACCTGAGTCAAAGGGCCCTGGAGAGGTATGATGAAGACTAACCTTAATCTTCTATTTCTCTCTCTCTTTCTCCCCCTTCTCTCTTTCTCTTTTATATTACCTATCTTTTCATTCCTTATTTTCCCTTAGCACTGGCCTGTAATTCCCAGTACCAGCATGTGGTTAACATCCACAATGAGCTGTTGATTAGAGAGACCTACAAGGTTTCCCAAAAGAAGACAGATTTCTGTCAGAGTACTTGATGACCCACCAAAGGTTAATAGTAAGTAAGACCCTACTGCCCAAAACACCATAAATGGTTGGTACAGAACATGGAGTGACCTGGCTAGAATCTGGAAGAGAATTAGTCCCGAGACAGTTAGCTTGTCTAGTGCCAAAAGGTGCTACATGAGAGACTGGGGGAAAATGACCAACATCTGTCCAAGCAACTCATGGTCTAAGCTACTTGACATGATGCTCACCCAAGTGCAATAGTGGCACATAGCTATAGTGGGTTACCAACTGCTCTTGAATTGGCTAATGGATCCACTCAGTGGAATGGAACCCATTGCTAGAATTGGGAAGCAAGTCAGAACCTTATCCAAAACTGAGTTCGCTCTCCAATATCAAGGTCCCACCAATCTTGGGCTACAAGAGGGCCTACACCTATTAAATTATCTCTGAAATAATAATTGCTATCCCATTTATCCAGTGCTGACTTCATTCTCTGTTTTTTTTTTTTTTTGTTTTTTGTTTGTTTGTTTGTTTGTTTTCCTGAGGTAGGGTCTCCCTCTAGCTCAGGCTGACCTGGAATTCACTATGTAGTCTCAGGGTGGCCTCTAACTCATTGTGATCCTCCTACCTCTGCCTCCCGAGTGCTGGGATTAAAGGCGTGTGCCACCACGCCTGGCTGACTTCACTCTCTGTTGGAGAATTTGCTTCTCTTTTTCAGACGAACACAGAACCTGAGGAGAGAATCAGCCCATTGCACCTCACCAGGGCCTCAGCTGAAACCATAGAGTAATTGGTGAAGTGAGTAAGAGTGCTGCTTTCTTGGTGAACCTGGTACCAGCACAAGGTTGAAGGAGATTCAAAGAACACTCAACTCCTACCAAACCAGATATCCAGAGACACAGAAGCTCCCAAGACCTCATCACTGAAGTAGACCTAAAACAAACCCAACATGGCTCAGGGAAAGTTACGGAAGAGGAGGTGGAAAGATTGTTAGAGCCACAAGTTGGGACATTATGCACAGAGACATTGCCTCTTCCCCATAACTGATGGCTACCCCACAATCCATAGCTGGCTCACATTCCCCAATGAGGAGGGTCCCTTCAGAGGGGGAAGGACAGGGAGAAGACTAATGATAATATCAACTGTATACACACTTTGTACATAACTAATAAAGGGGGGAAGGAAAGAAAACTGATAAAAATGTGCTTTTGTAGTTTGCTAAAATTTTCAAACATAAATGTAGAAAGTAGCTATGGAGAATACATGAGACATGTTCATCCATTAACTACCAGAGCGAATTTATCCCTCCATGCTCTGGCCAGGGCATATGTAGCTTCTTACCATGCCCTGTCCATGGAGGTAACACTATGTTGCTCACAGGAAGGAAGCTGTGCTTGGAATGGGGTTAAATGTTTAGAAAGTCACCTGAGAGCTGAAGAGATGGCTCAGCAGTTAAAGACACTTGTTTGCAAAGCCTTATGGCCTCAGTTTGATTCCACAGTAACCACGTAAAGTGAGATGCACAAAGTGGTGCGTGCATCTGGAGTTTATTTCCAATGGCAGGAGGCCCTGGTGCACTTATACTCACTCTCTCTGACTGCCTCTTTCTCACTGTCTCTCTGCCTGTCTGTCTCGGTCTCACTTTCTCTCACAGATACATAAAACAAAATTTAAAAGAAGAGGAGTCACCTGACAGAAACAATGCCTGGACATACCAATTATCTGTAGTAGAAATCTAAGTTCACAAAGACTTTACCAGACACTTAGGAAGACAGATCAAAGCAACCTAGGGAGGGAGGCTGAAGTACCCTAGCGGATGAGTCTGAAGGAAGAGCCTTCAATCCTGTAGCTCAGGGCTCTGACTTCAGTGCAAGAAAAATTCTTGTCACTGACTGATGCACTCATGACCCCACAGTGAATACCAGTAACCCCAGGGAGGAGGGCCCTCAGTGGAATGGGGGCAGGAAGAGGGGTATAAAAGTATAATCCATATGACCAATGTGTGCTATGTACATACAGTAAAGTTCATAATTAATTAAAATAAAAAGGTTTTTTTCCAAAGCAAAGCCCAAACTCCCTAGGCCAGAGGGAAAGTCCCAGCTGTCCTAAGGAAGCACAAACTTAGTATCGGTGGAAGAGAAAGTTGCATTGTCTACTGTGCTGGATCAGGCTTTGCATCAGTATAGAAAATGCCACTTATCAGAATTTAGGAAATGCTACAGGTATACATTGAGAGAGAGACGGAGAGAGAGAGGGAGGGAGAGAGAGAGAGAACACTCTAAGTAACTATTCTGGTTCACTGTTTTTCCTTGGACATATGACACTTTAAAGACTTTGGCTTAGGAACTTGAATGATCAAGGGAACTCATTAGTTCTGCTTTACTTAACAAGCTCTAGTTTGGTTCTTTCATATGACCCAAAGGTCTCTGTGTTAAGGGCTTAGTGACAAGCTTGACACTATTGGGACTCTGTGGTACCTCTAAGAGTCAGGGCCTAAATAGGAGGTTTGAAGTCATGGAAGATATGTCCCCAAAGTGGACTGTGGACCCTGGTCTCTTCTTTCATCTCTTTTGCACAAACCCTACTATGTAGTGAACAGGTCTACTCCACCCTACACTCCAGCCACAATGTGCTGCCTCACCACAGGCTAAAGCAACAGAGCCAGTGGGTCATTGACTGAAATCTCCAAGACTGTGAACCAAAATAAACAAGTCCTTTCTAATAAGCCGATTACATCAGGAATTACATACAGTAATAGAGGTAGCCTAATACACTTCTGGGTGCTGGATCTTAATAAATATTCATATTTAATCTTTTAAAATATCATTGTATAAACACAGATATCTTTTCCATTTTATGTGATAAAACTAAGATACAGAGTAGTTACAATAACTCAAGAAATCATAGCCAGTGAGCACAAAAATTAGGATTCCAATCTGAGTCTGAATCCATATGTCAGTCCTCTACAACATGCAGCACTTTGCTACATGAGAGACAGAGAAGGGCTGTCTGCGTTTATGTGTGTTCTCAGGGCAAAGACGAGGAATATCTTCTATAGAAAGTAAGGCTCCAAGAAAGTTACCCTAAGGTAGGAAATTTGTTCTTCTGTGGGAAGCGTCCACAGATCATTGAAGTCCTGTTTGACCAGGTTGCTGGTTACACCTCTTACGTAACTTGTTAGTTATAACCACATGATACCCACAATTCCTCTCTGTTCCCTTCATCTGATTTCCTATTCATATTCCAAAGCCAGCATTAGCAGAATTGGGAAGGGACTCATTGTTCAGTTTTTTAAAAAAGATTTTGAAGTTCTACTTAAATCTTTCAGCTTTAAATCATTTTTCTTTTATTCAGTCTTTGGAGATTTCTAGGGGATTGCCAATACTTGACAAAGCTATCCTTGGATATCAGATTAGATAAGATGATGAATTGTATTTAAGACTTCATGTAAGTTAAAAGCCCAGGAATTTAGTGGAAAACTTTCTCAAATACAGCTAAATCTCCTAGCTTGCAAAGAATGGTGGGGGTTAAGTATACCTATAAAAATAATCCAATTCATTAATGTTGTTGCTAGGATTACTGAAACCCTGCAACAAAAAGATTTTCTACATTTTTATCCCCAAATAAGCCTACACAGCCATCAAAACTTCCCTAGATTATGAAAGGAAAACATTTAAACTAAATAGAAGCTACTATTTCATTATCAGCGAGGACTAAATTTACATATGTCATAGATACTAAAATGCATGTTTCCATCTTCTGACATGCTTGACATTGTGATGCATACTATACTCTGTTGGCCACATGGCAATTATGATATGGTTGTTCTCTGAATACATACATTGTAAGAACAACATGGCTGCCAAGGGCTTAATGATAATTTCTGAAACCATACTGGACCCTTTTTAGCACTGGTTCATTACCAAAGTACTTATTAGTGTAAAGCACACGGACATTGACAACCTATGTGAAATGTTGCTTGCAAGTAGAGATATGCTAGGAGCATACTAAAAATTTTATTTGTGTTTGCCTTTCCATGTAGAATAAAAGCATGTTTGAATACCTTTAAAAGAACAGTTTTAATAGGTAAAAATTAAGTTCTAAGTGATATCAAAACAATGTGTCAGTTTAATTTGTATTTAAAAACATTTAAAGCCTATATAAAATGGTGGTTTGACTTCAACTGGTGCTGCCTTAGATTTAACAAAATATGATAATTATCAGGTGGAACAACATTGTGCGTATGAACTCCGTTTCTTTCTGTGTCGTTTGTACTTTGTTTGGTTTGTCCTGCCATTCTGCTTTTGGTAGCAAGGAACGAGAAATAAACTTGGAGTTCAACAGTGTGCTCCTCCCAGTGGTTGGTTCAAGTTACTCCTTTCTGGAAGCCTGTTACATAGAAACTACAGTTGCCTCCTGCACAATAGTCATGACACTAAGAAGGGGCAGAAAACTTCCACAGCTCTCATCTTCCCATATCCCTGCTGGGGGCTCTACAGCATCCTCTTCTCTTTTCCATTCCTTTGAGAGAAAGAGGCTCTAAAAATATGAAAGGCTGGAGAGATTGCTCAGTGGTTGGAGGCACTTGCTTGCAAAGCCTAATGCCCCAGGTTCAAGGCCAGATGTACAAAGTGGTGCATGCATCTGGAGTTAGTTTGCAATGGTAGGAGGCCCTGGGGTCCCCATGCTCATTCTTTCTCTCCTTTCCATCTCTCTCTCTCTTCCTCTCAAATAAATAAATAAAAATTTTTTTTTGGAAACTATGGTCGGTTTCTACAAAACTCTTCTATTATCTGAAGAGAAAGAGCCTCAAATATGAAACCTATGCCCATGGCAAGTATACACTCATAGGGTGGCCTTCTGTCTTCACTCTAGAATATATATTTATAGACCCCAGGGTAAAAGGAGCTGACTTGTCAGGAAGTGGATATTAACCAATGGAAAGCAAGGGAAGACAAGGAAATAGGATTCGTTTCCCTTCTCTTCTCCATTGCATGGATTTTCCTTGCAACTCTTCTGGAAAATTCCAGTGTCCAAGCTTATTTATGTTAGCTCATTGTGAAATGGTGGCTAACCTCAGAAATCACCTTTCTAAATGCTCTGCCTCATTTCCTTTCACCCTCACATCTTCACCCTGTGGGCCTGAACTTCCCAATGACATATCAGAGCTGACCTCAGGCTTCCTAGAGGACTCAGCATATGCTCATGGTCCCTACATGGCTAATAATGTAGAGTTGGTGTACAGTACTGGAAGCTTTGGTCCGAGGTGGTTCTAGAACCAGCCAATGAGCTTTGGTCAATGCAGATGAATTCCTAAAGCCAGGTGACCTAGATTCAAGCTTTGGCCCTTGACTTTAGTAACTGTAAGACTTTTAATCTCTCTCCCATCTAATGGAAATCATGCTGCCCTGCCAGCTTCCTTATCTGCAAATGCCATCACTGGGATCAAGATGGATAAGGTTTGAGAAAGTAATGTGTAAGCCATGAAGTCGTACTCAAACAGTAATGGTTTCTGTCAAACATGAATTTGTCCCAATGAACTCTATCACCTTTTTACGATAAAACATCTCTGTTAAAAATTTATAACATGGTGAAAATTTTAGGTAGGTTGCATTTATTTGTTTAGCTTTTATGTAAATTACAACCTAGTAGAACAGAAGTCAACAAATCAAAGCCCACAGGCAAAGTCTTACTTGTTTTTATTTTATTTTATTTCTGGTCCTGGGGACTGATTCCAGGGCCTCTCATGGGCTAGTCAGGTACTCTACCACTGAACTACACCCCCAGCCATTAGGGAAAGCATTTTCAGTAAGTAAAGTTTTCTTGGAATTCAGCCATGCCCATTCCTTTACATATGATCATGGCTCTTTCCACCTCCCTTATTAGTGCAGAATCGAATATTTGTGGTTGTGTCTGCCCACAAAGCTAAACAGTATTTACTAGTGTGGGAAAAGTTTGCCAATGCTCTTGTTAGAAGCAATGCTAGATGTTCCACCTCTGGGGTAAGCACTACATCAGAGCCCTGGCCCTCACGTTTTATAGATCAGCAACATGATCTACTGTCAAAAACAATTAATGGGCTGGAGAGATGGCTTAGTGGTTAAGGCATTTGCCTGCAAAGCCAAAGGACCCCGGTTCAACTCTCCAGGACCCATGTAAGCCAGATGCACAAGGGGGCACATGCATCTGGAGTTCGTTTGCAGTGGCTGGAGGCCCTGGTGTGCCCATTCTCTTTCTCCCTACCTGCCTATTTCTGTATCTCCCTCTCTCTCTCTCAAAATAAATAAATAAAAATAATAAAATATTTTAAAAAAATTAATGATTTTTATTTAGTTATTAATATAATTAATTCATTTTTGAGAGAGGATTTCATATTCTAGGCTGGCCTCCAACTATGTAGTTGACTTCATACAAACTTCTGATCCTCCTGCCTCTACGTCCCATGTGCTGGGCTTACAGGTGTGCCCCACCATGTCCAAAGGATGTGGTGCTAGGGATTAAACTCAAGATATCTTGCCTGCTAGGCAAGCACTCTACCAACTGAACTGCATCCCCAGCTGATTTTTATTTTCTCTCTGGTTTGTTTTCATTTCAGTGGCTATTTTTAGAAAGTATAAAATATATTAGTTCAGTTGAATGTGTATGTCATTTATAGCTGAACAGATGGTCATCTGATGAGTGAGCAGTCAACATTATTGAAGCACAAGTTTTCAAGGCTATTAAATATGCTCATGTATATTTTGCCTGGGCCCCTCTCGGTAGTGCTATATTATTGCAGTAGGCAGTAATATGTGAATCCATTACCCTGTGACTAAAATTGGAATGGTCCTAGTTTTCACTAGAAAACACAATAACACAGTGAACTTGTAGGATTTGCCTTCTTCTGGACCCATGGCTACTTGGTAAAGCCTGGTGATGGGAACTGTGGCCTGGTCCCGGTTTTAGACATACATTCCATTGGAAAAATGCAGGTCGGGACTCAACTGGGCCATTGCTATGTAATCCTTGACTGGCTGCAGATGTGCTTTGCCTGCCTTGATAATCAATGCATTAACATTGAAAATTTTCCTGAGTTTCAAAACACAGACATAGGAGGGGATGGATCTGTAAGATTCCACAAGCCTAGGAATCCACAGGAAATAAAAGCAGGCTCATCTGAAGTGCGTGAAAGCCCCCATCCCCACTTCATTCATGTCTCTAGTTGTCCTCTGACACCCACCAGATCTTTCTCACTGAGGCTTTGCAGGGTGACCTCACCTTACCACCCTGCTGGCTGGCTTCTAGGTCTTCAAAAGAGGCTCCGCCTTTTCCTTCCTTGTGTGTCTTTGAATTGAAGCCAGCATTCTGAAAGATCTGTGAACCTGTACTCTGACTTAAATTATTAAAGCCGGTCAGTATTCATGCATTTAAAAACAAGATTCTTTCTTCAACCATCATCTATACAAAAGGAAAAATGAAATCTTGCAGCCATCAGAACCAGCAGTTGCCTATGTGAATATTCCTTTTATCCTATTTGTAATGGGGGAAAATTTCTTCATTCTTCACCCTCCCCCTTCCTCCTCAGTGTCATTTACCAGGCTGTGAGCCAAAGGGTATTCCATCCTCAGTAGGAGCTGACTGAGATGAGTCACATCAGGCGCCTGCAGGTTGTTTCTTTCTCCTTGGCTTTTGTTTAGATTTCAGACCAAAGTCACTTCCATCATTGATGCCAAAAATGAAATTGACCTGTAGGAAAAATGCTTTGGTTACCATGAAACTATAAGCTTTATTTTTTTAACTAATAAACTTATGTAGGGGCTGGAGAAGTAGCTCAACAGTTAAGGCATTTTTGCCTGCAAAACTTAAGGACCTACATTCGATTTCCCAGTACTCTCATAAAGCCAGATGCAGAAGGTGGCACATGCATCTGGAGTTCATTTGCAGTGGCTAGAGGCCCTAACACATTCATCTCCATTGTTCGAGTTTCACTGTGCTCATCTCTAAAGCAAACACACAAAACAGTGTTTATACATAGCTCTGTTATTGGAGTAAATTAAACAATTATTTTTATGTTGAGGCATGGTAAGTGCTCAATAAATGAGGAAGGACATGTGAGTTTCTTTCTCCATGTCTCCTCCTTTCCCCTTATCTGAAATTATTTAGTCATTGGAAATCTGATAAGGGCTTTTTAAGGGTGGTTTCATGGCACAGCCTTAGTGGAATATTCTAGGGTTAAGTAGAGATTGCTTTAGCTGCAGGACACTGATAAATCAAGCTGGAACTGAGCTTCCCTACTGGCTAGCTATCTCAGTACTAGAAAGAAAAGCCATTAACAATCTTACTCAACAGTGGATTCTGCAAGCCACATAACTGACCAGCAGGCCTAGATGTGCCTACTGGTGCAATAGTCATATAAGAGTTTTGAGGTTAACCAACTGCTCTCTCATGGGATTTCAGGCCTACTTCATGGGAAGAAATTTATGGTTGGTCCTGAAAACTTACTCAAAAGCCAATGCCTGAGAAGGTTATACGCCCTAAATGAGAAGCTACTACTATTGTTTGGCTAAATGCATC
This sequence comes from Orientallactaga sibirica, assembly GCA_036365145.1. Classification (NCBI taxonomy): domain Eukaryota; kingdom Metazoa; phylum Chordata; class Mammalia; order Rodentia; family Dipodidae; genus Orientallactaga; species Orientallactaga sibirica. The sequence goes on from JAEOAD010000030.1 coordinate 5,806,690, forward strand.
AAATTGCCCTTTAAATATTCATGTCTATGCCCATAGATTAATGCTGCTCTCATCTTTGGTGGAAGAACCTTCTTTTTTGCAGTTGGTGGTGGCTACTGGGGAAACTCAAAACTCAACAAAGGGGCTGGAGAGATGGCTTACCAGGTAATGGCACTTGCCTACGAAGCTAAGGACCCAGGTTCAACTCCCCAGAACCCACATAAGACAGATGCACATGGTGGCACAAGTATCTGGAGTTCATTCACTGTGGCTAGAGGCCTTGGCATGACCATTTTCTCTCTTTCTCTCTCTCCTGAGCTTCAGAGGGCATGACATATAGCACTGAGCACTCCATAGTCACTCTCAGTCTTTTGTAGAGTTTTTAAAAAAATATTATTATTATTATTATTATTATTATTATATTTTATTGGAAGAAAGAGTGTAAGAGCTAGAGGATGGATAGGGATGCTTTGGAACACTGTCTTGAGAACATGAAGTGGCCACTGTGTTCATGACCTCACAGGAACTGCTTTTATCTGCACAAGACCTGTACAATATTGGGCCCATCAACCTTCTGCCAAAGATAATGGAGGAGGGCAAAAACAAAAATGGCATCAAAGTAGAAGAGGGATTTGTTGGAAAGAAGGGATTTAGTGGGAGGTAGATGGCAGAATGGGGAAAAGTGAACATAATGGAAGGGGATTATGGTCAAAATATATTATGTATATATAGGAAAACTGCCTATAAAAAGTTTTAAAAAGAGTTGTTATGATGCATTGGGGTCAGGGTACTTTAAAGTGTGACAGTTTGAACATGAGGAAAAGATTTCTAGGAACTTAATTCTTATTAATATGAATTGTGATTATCAATTACATGCTGCTTTAGGGTCTACACATTGCTTTCTCAAACCTTATCCTCCTTGATCCTGATGATGACATTTCAAGTAAAGGGAAGCTGATCATGTCATTTCTATTAGATAGAAGAGAGAAATATTAAAAGACTTACAGTTGATAAAGTCAAGAGACAAAGCATGAATCCAGGTCCACTGGTTCCATGGTATTAAATGCATATATTAAAGCACATTGCCTTGATTCTAGAAACACTGTGGACCAAAGTTTCTAGTAATCCACATGAACTGGATGGCATAATGAACACGTGGGTATATAATAGCTCCTCTCAAAAGCCAGAGGTGGGCTGGAGAGATGACTTAGTGGTTAAGGTGCTTGCCTGTGAAGACTAAGGATTCATGTTCCACTCTTCAGGTCCCAGTTAAGCCAGAAACACAATGATGCAAGCACACAAGGTCGCACATGCACTCAAGGGGGCACACACATCTGGAGTTCGATTGCAATGGCTGAAGGCCCAATTCTCTCTCTCTCTCTCTCAGTCTCTCTCACACATAAAAATAAAAGGCAGTCTTGTTGGACTTGCCCCCCCCCACGCAAAAAAAAGCTGGAGGTAAGTGGTGAAGGCGGGGGGACAGGAAATGATTCAACCTATTTGAAAAGAGGGGTCTCAGGATAGACTGCCATTTCACAGCAAGCCGCAAAGAAGAGCAGAATGTGCAAGCATTGGGCATATGTGCTTGATAAACAGGAATTTTCTAGAAGGGCTATATAAAGGAACCATGGACTGGAGATAGGGGGGAATTATTTGACTTCTTTGTATCCCTTGCTTTTCACTGATCTGATGGGAGAAAGTGAGGTAGAAACTAAGGGGTTCTCTATTAATCCTGGGGCAAAATCTGAAGAGACTGTGTTATTTAGCTTTTCCTATTGTTGACAGAACTATCTGAGATAGATGAACTTCAAGGAGGAAAGGTTAATTGTGGCTCATGGTTTTAGAGCTTTTGGCCCATGACTGACTGACTTCACTGTGTCCAGGTGTGTGTGACAAGGAAGAACTTCATGGTGGTCTGCTTAGATGAAGTAAAACTGATCACTTCATGGTGGCCAAGAAGCAAAGAGAAAGGAAAGGCTCATTAAAGAACCTATTCCCAGTCGCCTAAGTTCCTCCATTTAGGTTCCAGCTCTTAAAGATTTTACCACCTTCTAATAGCACTCCAGTCTGTCAACCAGGACTCAAATACATAGGCTCTTGGCAGGCATGAATCCAGACCACAGCAGTGACCATTGCCGAGACTTCTGTGGCGAAGCCACGGACAGCTTTGTCTTCAAGTGGTATGTTTATTAGGATAAAAATGTCCACCTGCTTTCTGTATATGACTTTTAAATTAAACCTTTAGAATTGTAAATATGGAGAATTGAAAAGGGTAATTTTGAGGCTAGGGAGATGGCTCAGTGGTAGAAGGTGCTTGCTTGAAAAGCTGACCTGCCTAGGTTCACTTCCCCAGCATCTACATTGTGGTGGTGAGAGATGCTGTCTCAGAAGGCAGAGCACAAACCCCTCTATGTTGTCCTTTGACTTCTACATGACACCATGACACACACATATATACACATACAGCACAGGTACTACACACACAAATAAATAAATAAAATTTAAGGGGGATAATGCCATCTGTCTTATTTGTTATGAGGAAATAAAATATTACAGATAAAGGTAAATTTGCTTATGGTCTCCTTCCCATTTCTTCTTTTGCAATGACTATTCTTAGAGAATCACTGTATATCTCATCCATTTTTCATATTTTTCTTATTGTGTTATAAATAAGGGTATATATATATATATTTGGCATTTTACATATAAAATAGTAGGCATATATATAGTACATACATACATTTCACATAGTAAGAACATATATGTGCATATATATGTATGTGTGCATATATGCATATTTAAATGTGCATGTACATTTATCATAGATACAATAAAACTTAAATGTTCAATAATTTAGTACTGCTTAAATAAATTTGAACCAATCCAGAACAAAATACTATGCAGCCATTTATTTTTATGTTTTGTTGTTGTTGTTGTTTTTTTGAGAGAGAGACAGAGAGAGAGGGAGAGGAAGTCAGATAGAGATGGGCGAGCCAGCAGCCTCTTAGCTGCTGCGAATGAAATCCAGATGTGTGCGTCCCCTTGTGGTCAAGTGTGGCATTGAGCCCTTGCGTCACTTTGCATCTGGCTAAACGTGGAACCTGGAGATTGGAACCGCTGGAGATTGGAACCAGCGTTCTTAGGCTTAGGAGGCAGGCACCTTAACCGCTAAGCCATCTCTCCAGCCCTGGGTTTTCTTTGTTTGTTTGTTTGTTTGTTTGTTTGTTTAGGTAGGGTCTCACTCTAGCCCAAGCTAACCTGAAACTCACTAGTCTCAGGCTGGCCTCAAATTCACAGTGATTCTTCAACCTCTGCTCCTGAGTGCTGGGATTAAAGGTGTACACCACCACAACTGGCTCTATGCAGGAGTTAAAAAATATTAATCAAAGCCGGGCGTGGTGGCGCAGGCCTTTAATCCCAGCACTTGGGAGGCAGAGGTAGGAGGATCGCAGTGAGTTCAAGGCCACCCTGAGACTACATAGTGAATTCCAGGTCAGCCTGAGCTAGAGTGAGACCCTACCTCAATATATATATATATATATATATATGAATCAGGGCTGGAGAGATGGTTAGCAGTTAAGGCGCCTGCCTCCTAAGCCTAAGAACGCTGGTTCCAATCTCCAGGTCCCACGTTTAGCCAGATGCAAAGTGACGCAAGGGCACAATGCTGCACTTGACCACAAGGGGGCGCATGCATCTGGATTTCGTTCGCAGCAGCTGAGAGGCTGCTGGCGTGCCCATTCTCTATCTGTCTTCCTCTCCCTCTCTCTCTGTCTCTTTCTCAAAAAAAATATGAATCATAAATGTGAACAGAATAAATTGCCTGATATCACCTGTAACCACTTTTCAGCCATAGAATATGTCTGGGAAGACACAGTAAAAGTTATTCATGGTTTGAGATTGAGAAAGTGGACAAGAGGAAAATTTATTCTTCTCTTTTAATCCATAAAAATCCAAAAAAATCTTTTCTAAAAAATGTATTAAGTATCTATCAGTGATCAAAGATGTTTGATTACAAAGTTGCCAGCCTGGATTCAATTCCTCAGTACCTATGTAAAGCCAGATGCACAAAGTGGCACATGCATCTAGAGTTTCTTCACTCTGGTAAACCTGTGCTGCCTTGTGGATATCAAGCTAATTTATAACCCTAACCCTAGCCCTATTTGCACAGGCTAAGCCTGAGGTCAAGGAAGGCTGTTTCTTGAAGGCAGGAACTCACAACTTCTCCAAAGATTTCCTGATGTAATAAATATAAACAAGCAACTCATGATCTGATCTGATGCAAAGTCCTGATCTGTCTTATGCTCAGATGCCTCATAGCTTGACTGCCTGAAACTGAATAAAAGCTGCAATACAGTCAGTTCAGAGTGCACTACAGTGCATCCCCCAACCCTCCATCAAATCATATTTTCCATATTGTGTGTTCATTTTGCATTCTTCCAAGCACTTCTGGATGATGTGAAAACCCCCCTCTCTCTCATAAATAAATGAAAATATTTTTAAAAGCAAACAAATTATTTTAAAAAGTAAAATAAAATTATGTTAAATATTTAAGTGGCACTACAAGGTCATGGATATAGCAATATCTTCGCAAGACCCTCAAAACAGAAGAAAAAGATGATGACATCAAGTTAAAAGAAAGACTAATGGAGAGAGGGAAGGGATATGATGGAGATTGGAGTTCTAAAGTGGAATGGGGGAGGGAGGTAAATATCATTTCTTTAATGTAAGTATAGGTGTCAATAAAAAATAATTTAAAAAATAAATAAAATAATAAATAAAATTAGATCAATGGTAAAAAAAAAATTTAAGAGGCTCTAAAATACCCATAGAAAGAGCAACCTGCAGCAGATATTATCCCACTAAAAGTGGTCAAAAAATGACTGAAGGTCTGAGGCAGGAGAATGAGCCTTGTAGATCAACACAAGAGAGCAGTACATATTTAAGTATCTAATCTGATCATTGCTTCTGCCATGAGATGCCAGGCATCCCATGCAAGGCAAACTCCTTCTTCTAGCTGTGAGGATCATCTTGAAACTGTTGTCACCTCCAGCTGTCATCTGGATGAGTGTCCCCGAACATTCATATGGAAGGACTTGGTCTCCAAGATTATGGGATTGGCAGGGGCTCTGAACCTTTAAGAGGTGGGGCCCGTTAGGAGGATCTTGAATCATTGAAGAAGAAGGACACACTGTCTCTCTGCTTTATGGCCATTCGGGGTCTACATGCATTCCCATCGTGGTGAGCCACCTTTACCAGAAGCCAAAGCAATGGTACTCAGTCTTGGACTTGAAGCTCTCAAACTGTGAACTAATAAACTTTTGCTCGTGTGTGTGTGTGTGTGTGTGTGTGTGTATGAGAGAGAGTGAATGTGTGTTCATATGTGTGCAGGTGCATATGCATGTTTGTGGAGGCCAAAGATGGATGTCAGGTGTCTTCCTCAGTCACTTTCCACTTTATTTTAATTTTTATTTTATTTTATTTTATTTTATTTTATTTTAATTTAATTTAATTTATTTTTTATTTTATTTTAGAGAGAGAGAAAGACAGAGAAAGAGAAAGACACAGGGTGTGCCCAGGACTCTAGTTGCTGAATTCCAGAGGCATGTGTCACCTTGTGCATCTCTCTTACGTGGATTCTGGGGAATCAAACCTGGGTCTTTGACTTTGTAGGCAAGCTCCTTAACTACTAAGCAATCCTTCCAGCCCTCCACTTTATTTTTGAGACAGAGCCTAAACTGAACTTAGAGCTCACCATTAGGCTAGACTAGCCATCCAGCAAGCCCTAGGCATCCTCCTGTCTCAGCCTGTCCAATACTGGGATTGCAGGCAAGCACCATCATGCCTGATATTTACACAAGTGCTGAGCCTTCAAACTCAGGTCCTCATGCTTGAGTATCAAACACTATTCACTGAGCCATCTCCCTAGCTCCAACTTTTTTCTCTTTGTAAAGCTAGTTGCCTCAGTTATTTCATTATAGTGACGCAAAGATGACCATAATATCTATCTCTCTTAATCCACATACACTGGCTTATAGACCTGCATCCCTCCACAGTGCCTCATGACTTTGTAATCCTCTCCTCCTGCCTGAACACCTTCCACCAATTCACTTGCCTGACTCTCCATAAATCTAGAAGACCATCTTCTTGATTCCCAGAGGAGCCGCTAAGTACTGCTCCCTCACTGAGGCACTACCTCCACATGGTAGGCTCTGTCCCATCCACAAAACCTCAGCTTTGAGAAAGTAGCAGCAATGGCAACCTAACCTTTGTGCCTGACTCAGGGCATGACTACACTTCCATCATGTCTCAGCCACACCTTATCTCTTAAATGAGGAAGCAAATTATGAGGTTAATTCAGCAACTACATGCCGGCATTCAGACTACTTTAGGCACCTTACTTTGCTATGGAAGGACAGAAAGATAGATACAATTTCTCATGTGGAAGAGGGTATAAGGTTCTTAAAAATCCCACTTCTTGAGTGTAGGAATGGATCAGCAGTTAGTGCACTTGCCTGTGAAGCCTAAGGACCCAGGTTTGATTCCCCAGTACCCACATAAGCCAGATGCACAAGATGGCACATGGGTCTGGAGTTCTTTGCAGTGGCTAGAGGCCCTGGTGTGCCCATTCTCTCTCTTTCTCTCTCTCCCTCTATTTCTCCAATAAATAAATAAATAAAATATATTTTTAAAATCCAGCTTCTGTTTATTATAACCAAAATGTAAAAGATATGTATTAAACTTGGGGCATGGTTTTGACTTGCTGACTAATTCTTGGAACACCATTTACCTTCTCAAGGAAGGTCACAGCAAGGATAAGATGCCCTGACTTCTCCCATGAAATGGGAGAAAAGAGGGCTACTTTTCCTGGTACATATGATACTACAGTATAATCATGCAATCTACAAAAGTTATCCTTTAAAATGAGCCATTCTCCCCAAGGAATGTCTCCCTATTGATATCAAATGTAACAGGTGGAGGGGGAGACTTTTAAGGCCTCTATAGGATTGCTGCTATACATTAACCTACATGAAATCAATCCATTGCCGAGTTCAGCACAGCCTTAAAAATCACTAATGGAGTCCATTGCAGTTTGTGCATGCAACGTGGAGTCAGGAATCATGCATAATACATCATCATGCAGATGCTAAAAGCAGCTCCCACAAACTAACTTGATCTTGGCTTAATGGACGTTGGGAAGGATCCTCAAAAGAGACTGCTGATGATTCTTGGGGCCTCCCAGCAGCTTGAGACCAAGCTCTGATATTAGCTCTTGGTCAGTGCCTTCCTTCAACTAGTGCTGGTTAATGACAACTCAATATGGCCATTAACATTGAGTAACTTGCGATCACTTTTATGGAGCATAGACTATAGACAACTCCATGCATTTGTTCAGATCTCCTACATTGAAATTTTGCTTTCTGTACGTCTTGGTCTATGTGTTATCAGAGTAAAGAGACTACTTAGTACTCTGGAAGATCAGAAAACTAAGTGGTACCCAGCACTCCCAGACCATACAGAGATACAGTGTCCAAACAAAGATGTGGGATGAGAAGTTAGTAGACTACCAAAGGGATTAGACCATACTGCTATGGCTTGTCATCCATGCTCTCCAAAGCCCTGAGCATGAACGCCCACTTGACACAATTAGATAGGAAGCATTTGCCCATACAAACAAGAACACATGCATATATGCATGCAGAAAGGGAGGGAAGGGTGGAAGGAGGGAGGGAGGGAGAGAAAGAGAACATCACCAGTATAAGACATTTTATAACATCAAATTTAGCTAAGTAGATCTTGGGACCTGATTATGCATTTAGTACAAACCACATACTTGATTTCATATGAGCATTGATAATTGACTTTGGATTTTCAGTGACTGTGTGGAAATCATGAGTGAGGCACTTTGGTGGGCAGACAGAATTATCTAATGCCTGTGTGAAAGTGCAGCAGCAGAAGGCAGGGCTTGGCAGTGTTAGGGAGTGATGGAGGAAAAGGGTAAGGAGATTATAGTTTTCTACTCAAGAGAGAGCTGATAAAATAAGACGTGGAGGTTAAACAACGTTATTTGAAGTCAGAGACAACTAATATAATGTAATCATACAAATTTCAAATACTAGCAGGAGTCATGCAGAGGAGAGGTCAATACAGGGAGCTTAATTCTTGACTTCTATATTGAGGAGATAATAGATATTGACTAAATGGCAAATCATGAAATGAAATTGTGAAAGTAGCCACCACAATAGCTAAAAAAAAAAAAAAATTAAGCAGATTTTTTTTCTATCATACAGAACTGGAAGTGGTGAGGAGTACTTTCCCTCTGTTCCTATATTATTTAATTTGTTACAGTGCATAAACAATGCTTTGATTAAAAACATTAAAGTGGATGCTTCTCAGGAGCTGGAATGGGAATAGAGAGAGAGAACAAGACAACAGGGCTTTTCCTTGGAAGCAGCTGGCTGCTTTGTGGATCACCTTGGGTTGCTGTGAGGCCTTATTTTCTACGTGTAATTGCAAAACTAAATTTTATATAGTAGGCTGTTAAGAGTAAATACCCCTAGAGAAATACTGTCCATATACTTTCTGTGACAACAGGTGTGTTCTGTTTCTGTACTGTTTGGCTCAGTAGTCACCAGCCACAGGTGTCTTTTGAACACTTGAAAAAATACTAGAGCCACTAAAGAGCTTAATTTTATTTATTATTTATTTATTCATTTATAAGAGAGAGGCAGAGAATGAACAAGCGTGCGCGCGAGAGAGAGAGAGAGAAAGAGCGATCGAGCGAGCATGGGTACACCAGGATATCCAGACACTGCAAACAAACTCCAGAAGCATGTTCTACCTTGTGCATCTGGCTTACGTGGGTCCTGGGGAATTGAACCTGGGGCATTTATCTTTGCAGGCAAGTGCCTTAACTGCTAAGCCATCTCTCCAGCCCTAAGCAATTTACTAATTAAATAAAAAGATAAAAATTAATTTTTAACTTTAGTTGACTTTAAATTTTAAATAGTTTAAATAGTTTTTAAAAAGTTTAAATCACAACATGTAGCTGGTGGAATCTGGACCATAGCATAGCTGAGAATTAGATGGTGGTGGGGGAAAGCTTCTTTAAAAAAACAACTCCATGTATTGCTATATTATTTGGACTCCTACCATTGTGAATATGATATTTCTACTATTCAAGAAATTCTTAACTTCTTAACTTGAAAGAAATAGGAAAAACTGGGCCAGGAAGGAGATGCTTGCTGAGCAAGCACAAGGACCTGAGTTTGAATGCGCAGTGTCTGTGTGTAAAGCTGTAGGCTGTGGAGGGGGTGTAATCCGAGCATGACTAGGATGAGAAAGGAGGCAGAGACAGAATTGCATGGAAGCTCACAGGCTAGTCAGGCTGGCACATGCAGCAGGAGATTAACAGATCCTGTCTCAAACAAGGAAGAATGTGAAGACAACCAGAGGTTGTCCTCTGACCTCTGCTTGCCACCCGTGCATGCACAAGTATACTTGTGTAAAAGATTAAAGACATGGCTGGAGAGATGGCTTAGTGGTTAAGGCGCTTGCCTGCAAAGCCTAAGGACCCGGGTTCAATTCCCCAGGACCCACATAAGCCAGATGCTCAAGGTAGAACATACTTTTGGAGTTTATTTGCAGTGGCTAGAGGCCTTGGTATGCCCATTCTTTCTCCCTCCCTCCCTTCCTCTTTCCCTCCTTCCCTCTCTCTTTTCTTCTTTCTTAAATAAATAAAAGATTAAATCCAAAAAATGTGAAAATAAGAAAAATAAAACAGCCATATAAGAATGCATTGGAAAGTAAACATTCCCCAAACAGATTGACATGTTCTGAGAAAAATAACCAAATGCATGTGTAAATCACTGAACACTGATGTGATGCTCTGAGCAAGTTGTCCCTACATCACCACCTCATGTTGCAGGTCCGTCCACAGATCTCAGCTCCTCTGCTCTGCTCTGGGAATCACTATTCTCCTCCTTCAGTCTCTTGTTTAGGATACTCCCTGTCCATCCCTATGCTCTCGTTGGCATCGATTTAGATATGCAGACATATATAGCTTTTATTCCTTTACTCCCATGTGGGTGAGAGAATAAACCCATATGTGTGTTCCATGTTTATGCCAGCCGAAAAGGAAGGATCTTACCAAGAACTTGAGGCCATATGACCTGTATCATCTAATCCCCACACCTGGATCCTTTTCATCCTTCATGTTGTTCTCCTATCTGGGTGCTGACCATAGCCCAGTTGGAAGGTAAAACAAGGATTCTGCCATATATATGGCAATGGAACTTCAGGTTACATAATCAGTTTCTTTACCTATTAAGTGGAAATAAAAATTGCACTAACATCACAAGGTTCTGGGGAGATGAAATGATATATTACACAGAAAGTGCTCAGCACAGACTTGACAGATGGGAAGCACTCAGTAAGTGGTAGCTAGTTTTATTTTTAAAAATAATAAAACCAAGAAGTCTCTTCATTGACTGTACCAGACCAGAGCATTCCAGCCTTCTTAGGTGTTAAAAGTATCAATCCATCTTTGTTCTTTTGTGACCCACCAAATCACTTCAGACTTATAAAATTAGGGACATGATTACTTTTAGAGGAATGACATAATACTAAACCGATTAAAAAATATATGATAGCAGCCAGTATTCTTCAATTGGATATGACTTACAGAACAGAAATGAACCATTTTGATGGTATAGCTTACCCTCTCCCACAGAGTAGTAATAGCCAGGATGCCATGTATTACATCAGCCTCACATGGGATGAACCACCAGAGCCACATGTAAAACAGCCAACCAGAATCAGCTGATGGCAGGAAAGGTTTTCTTTCAGCTTACAGTTTTGAAGGGACGTTTCATCATGGTGGGGCTACTTGGCAATGCAAACAGATGACTCACATTTTCATACATCAGCAACTGAGAGAGAACAGCAAGAACCCAAGTTCTGCCCTTAGTGACACACTTCCTCTCACGAGGCTCCACCTCCAAAAGGCTTCACCAGCTAGGGACTGAGAAGGAGACTGAATTATCAATCCTTCAGGCTGGTGGGGTCTGGGAGGAATTTTACATCCAAACCAGCACGCCACATGATAACACAATGGGGCAACCAAATTAAGCTCACAGAGACTCAGTGAGCACTGCTTGTCTCTGCCGTCATCGGCTTCGTTTGGTTTAGGAACTTGAGAAGCGTGAGTTCACGACGAGGACTAGGTGGTGAGAGTGATTTATTTTAGTTTTCCAGATGAGGAAGGGACGTCAGGTAATGACCCTGGGATCTACCCGTACGTGGTAGACAGCTGAAATTTCAGCCCATCAGTCTGCTTCTGAGCTCTGCGCTCCTAATGAATTGTTTATGAAAAAAATTCATTTAGTGAGTAGCATGATGTTCCAATTTTAAAAACAGGCAGGATTTTAGACCAGGGAAATATAGCCATACATAAAGAAATGATCTCTTAGTGACCGAACACAATGTTAAGCTCCTTTGCACACACATGTTGCATACTTGTGGATAGAATAGTAAGGACCAAACCAATCTATGTATTTAATATATATCATGATTTCAATTCTATTAAGAAGCTGCACATTTATCTCCTGATAGCACCTAAAGTGAAAATGGCTGAGAAGCAATAAAAATCCATTTTACTATTTAGTACAGTTTGTCAGACTAGAGAAATGGGATTGAATTTCAAAGCCACAGGCAAGCTGGCTACAATCTGCAGCTACACAGTTGATGGTTTTTTTTTTTCTCCTTTATTTACAACTCTTTTGATAAGCCTTCAGCAAGTTACATAGGTTGTTCTAGTTGTATCTCGTTTGACTGGATTAGAATACTTGATGACAGTTTGGATAAGTTTGAGGCAGATGGTTCTTGACATTTTTCATGGCTTCAGTTACAAGCCATGCAAGCAGCTCTTTCATCCTTTGTTTACCCTTCACTTGGAAGCCACGATGGTGGATCGTTAAACTTTCATTTTTCACAGTGCTGATTAAGCCATACTCTAAGGCAGATGTTACTCCACACCATCTTTAACAATTTACATTTAGCACCAAAGCTGGCTTTGTACTTCTTCTTCCAGTGTACCAACTCACTTTTTCAAAACTTCAAGGTCAGTCTGTCAAACACTGTGGCTCCCTTCACAATGGAATGTTTCCTAAACTTCTCTTGGCTACAGAAGGTCAGCTACTTACCAGTTCACATATATGTGTGCTTGCTAGTCAACACACAGGTCAGCTCGACAGCGCTATTCCTCCACAGGATGGGTGTGATATTTAAATAAAGAGAGAAGTCTCAAAAAATCCACAATCATAAAGAAAACACAAGTTCGAATATAACATGTCAGAGTATATTAGCTTTTACCAAAGCTGTTCTAGAATGAGAAGTGATTGACAGTCTGCAAGGATAAAATCCATTGCACATCAGAGCTGAGAGGCGAAACAAAGAAAGAGTAAGAAATACTCTGCTTTTCTTCTCCGTGTTTTAGTTATTTAGTAAATTACACATTATTGAGTTTAACTGAAGACAAGAGCAGATAAAAGCATCTTTAGGTACAATGCAATGTTGACAAATTGCCTCATTACATACAAATGGTGACAAAAGTCTATTGTACCTCAAGAAAGCACAACCTTCCCCTGCTCACTTCTGGAAGAAGTCTAAGTACATTCCCTTTACATACAAGCGATAACATCCTGCTTAGGAAAAGGAGGGCGTGGGAAATTGGGGAGACATGAAAGATGCTCAAATATACTCCCCAGCCCAGTGAAAATAACTTGAGCTAGGAACACAAGTCACACACCGAGGAATGCTAGTTCTTCAAAGTGAAAACGAGCAAGAATAATTAATATGCATAATAATAAACAGTGACAACAAAGCAGGCAGTAGAACAAGTAATGACCTTTATCTACCAGCACCACCCCACAAGCAAGCGACTAAGCACTCAGTGTAACCTTGGGAGATCATTTGTTGTACAGCCTTGGAAGAACTAAGTGAGAGAGCAAGCCCTTTGTTTCCCTCCTTCTACTTGGAAGGCAGATGAGATAACTGTAGACAACACATCATTTCATTTTTCAAAAGTAACATTTCAAGAGCTATAGACCAAGCTTTGTAAAAGCCAGAGTCGCCATCTCAAGGTAGCCGTGTTCCTAATTTGTTAAATCTTGCTGAGCCTAGGGCAGAATCTGGGAGTTGGAATAAACAAAGGATTATTGGTGCTGGTTAACTGGGAAGAACTGTCATGGTTTGAATTAGGTGTCCCCCATAAACTCATATGTCTTGAATGTTTGGTTCTCAGCTGATAGAACTTTTGGAGGTGGAGCCTTGCTGGAGGAAGTGTGCTATTGGGGTCAGCCTTAGGGGTGTTATAGCCAGCTCCTCCTTACCAGAGCTGGGCTGCTGTTGTCCACCTGCTGTGGCAGCGGTGATGGCCAGCCTCTGCTCATGCCATGCTTTCCCTGCCGTCATGAAGCTTCCCCTCCAGTCTAAAAGCCAAAGTCAAAAGCTGGTCTCCCACCAGTTGCTGCAATGAGACTCTGCCCTCGCCAAGTGCACTTACAAAAGCAATTCTTGTCATCATGTTTTTAGCTAACATGAGCCTTTGGAAACACGTGGCCACAGCACTGAGTGTACCTAAGCCATTTACCTAGTAAAGCGTGGAGAGGAGGTAGTGTGAGAATAAGGTCTTTATGGACAGTACAGGGTTTGTTTTTTGTTAAATACAGCTCTTTTATCCATATCATGAAATGATTACCATTGGAAAGACATCTTGTTATCCTCATAGGTTCAAGAGGACAGGTGTGCCATGGGGAGGGGGACTAGAGGAGAAGCAGTAGAGTTAGGTAGAGGCAGAGGGGAACTCTGGAGGTAAGATTTCTAGGGCATGGTGAACAGGTTTGAACAATTTCAACAGATGTCCCTCGTTATCTAGGCCAAAGCTCTGGGTGGTAAGAAGTAAGAGGGGTGGGCTGTGGACTCTGCAAGGACTGGTCTGCATCTGAAAGCACACTGTGGGTGAGTTATTTACTGTCCCTAGGAATTGGCCAGGGATAGAACCCTACCAGGGGTGTCCACCCAGGGTCAGTGGGCTCCAGGTGTCAAAGCATCACATCAGAAGACAGAAAATAAAAGGCATGGTCAACACACGTGTGTAGCTTTCCCCAGCCTCTCTGCTGAGGATAGAGCAAGTATACTGTGCTGTGAGTCTGAGAAACTCAGGTTGGGAGCAGAGATGATCGGGGACCTGGGGAACATATGGCCAAATCAGGAACTAGAGTCAGGATCTCACAATGTTTAGCGATCACAGTTAAGAAGATAACTCAGGAATAGGATTCATTATCTACTGCTATAGAATAATACTTCCCAAACAGTAGGGCTTGAAACAATTAACCTTACTTGTCTCAGGTTCTCAGCATCATGAATGTCAGCATAAGTTACCTACTTGCCTCAGATGCAGCATTTTGCACAAGCCTGTGCCAGGGAATAAAGGCTGAGGCCGCTGGCACACTCAAGCAAGACTGGGCAAAGACCTGCTTCCACTCCTGCAGCTGTCAGTGGGCCCCATGCCCCTGGCTGGTAGTTGACCAAAGACATCAGTTTCTTGCTAAATGGGCCTTTCCATATAGCACTTTATTGTTATTTATTTTTAATTTTTTAATGATTTAATATGTTTTTACTCATTTATTTATTTTTAAATATTTATTATTTATTTATTTATTTGGCAGAGAAAGAAGGAGGAGGGAGAGAGAGAGAGAGAATGGGTATGCCAGGGCCTCCAGCCACTGCAAACAAACGCCAGATGTGTGCACCCCCTGGTGCATCTGGCTAGTATGGGTCCTGGGGAATCAAACCTGGGTCCTTTGGCTTTGCAAGCAAGCACCTTAACTGCTAGGCCATCCCTTCAGCCCCTCATTGCTTTTTTTTTGTATGACACACACATGTGTGCACAGAGTAGTAGTTTAGTGTTGGGTGTATGCATGTGTGTGCAGATACATGTGTGTCATGCGGGTGCATGCAGAAGGCAGAGTAGAACACTGGGTTCCTTTCTCATCACTCAGCCATGTACTTCTTGAGAAGGGTCTTTCCTTCAACCTGGAGCTGCTGCCCATCAGTGAGCCCCAGGAATTCTCTGGTCTCCACCCCACCCCACCAACTGGTATTACAACTAGCACCATATATATATATACACATATGAATTCTGAGGAGTCAAACTTGTAGGTCTCCCACCCAAGAGGCCCTCATGCTTAAGCGGCTAGCATTCTTAACAGCTGAGCCATCTCCCAGCTCAATGTATTTCATTTTTATTAGCATACAGTGATTTAGGTTTCATTATATTTAAAATATGGGTTTTTTTTGTTTCCCTTCTCCTCTCCCTCCCAATCTTGAATCTTGAGCACTCTCCCCTACCCACAACAGCCTTCTTTCTAGTGCATGTTTCTCTTCACTCTCCCCTGCTTTCTCATCTCTTGCTTCTCTCTCCTGACTGCTCTGAACTGGGTACCTTTTTTTCCCAAGAAAGAGTGAGAGAGAGAGGGGGAGAGAGAGAGATCAAGGTGGAGCAGAGGAGCCAGAATTGCTAAATGAGTCTGGGACAAGGCACCCAATCATTTCTGCTGGGTTCTGTGTGTACTAGTGAAGTGAGTAGTGTGTAGCTTCAGCCATGCTCAAGAGGAGATTGCACAAGTGTGCGTGCACGTGTGTAGAGTGTGTGTTAGGAAGTGGGATCATTGGGGCCATTTTATAGCCTGCCTACTATGAGACTGAAGTGTTAGATTTTTTTTCATTTCTTGTTTGTTTTACAAAAATTCCAAACCAGAACAGTGGGACCCACACACACAATTATATAACAGTAGAAAATGTTCTTTCTAGCTATGCTTTTGTTACAAACATTTCTGTTTTAAGGGGTGTCAGAAGAAGTAGTAACTAACTGGTGATTGAGCAGGATACTGGATGAAATGCCAAGCCTCCTCCTAGCTTTCAGACTGTATCATAAAAATCACTGTAAAATGCAAGGACAGTGCAAAGACAATCAATGGAAGTTCATCGTCTGAAAATTCGTAATGCTCTTTGTAAAGGGCTAATTAACATATAACAAGATATGCAAATTCAATAATAACCTTAAGTAGACAAGAATGATGAGTATTGCCACTGTGGCTGTTTTGGAGTTTCAGCTTGGCAAAGATTAATTGGATTGATATTGCTCAGTGTTCGGGAGCATATGGAGAAGAGACACTCCTCTCGTACTCCGTTGAAGGAAGGATAATGGGTATGAAATCTTGGCAGGCAATTTGGCAATTCCTATCAAAAGTTAAAGTTGGGCAGACCCATTGATCCAGCAATTTTACTTCTGGGAATTCAACCCAAAGCAGCAACAGTAAAGTCAGCACACAAAAAGACATTTGCAAAGACAGTCATTGGTTCGGTTTTTTTAAAATATATAAATGGATGGATATATAGATGATAGATAGATGAAAACAATCACAGTGTCTATGAGTGCTTGATAAATTAGATCAAGGGTAGATTAAGTAACATAGGCTTCCATCAAACTGTCAGTGTATTTCTGCCTTTCTTGACAAAGGACAACCTTTGAGGTACTGTTGGAGGAATAGAGCAGAGTATGAAAAAATGCACAATAATTCATGGATGATGGTGTTTTATTATAAAACATTAACTATAATAGCTGCCTTAAAGAAGGATCACTCCTGATTTCAACTTTTTCTTTTAGTCTGTATTTTTTTTACATTTTCTATGATAAAAAAATGTACATATTTTGTTACAAAACCCTAACAATGAAAGTGATTTCTTATGGCTTCTCTTTTAGGAATATGATCTGTACACTGAGCATTGAGTACAACTTGATTTTTAATATTTTAAGGAAAAGCTTTAAACGATATACGCCTATTCTCTGTTTATTTAATATCATAGAGACAGTATTTGCCATGAACACCGAACTTAGGAATATGACAGGTCGACTTTTCTTCTTGGCCAGAGCAACAGCAGTACACTATTGCAACAAGAGCTAAGGACTCTCTGCAGGTTGATCATCGTTGAAGAGCTTTTTTCAACTCCAAACACATTTGAATTAATTAGAAGGGCATGCCCCCAAACAGTGACTTGTTGCTTAAATGTTGTAATCATTATCTTGAAAAGTAGTTCATCAGATCTCATACACTTGCTTTTTCAGCCTCCGCCTATCTGGGTGTTTCCCAATAAGACTCAACTACAAAATGGGCTGCTTCTTCTACTCTGAACAGAAGCCAAGCAGACATCTGTGCCCTTAGCCTTTCCAATATATTCCATCTGCTTATTTTTCCATGTCCAGAGCAATATGGAATTTACAATGCTGGCTTTTGTATATACCCCTAAGTCATGATTTTTTTTTAATGTGACTTTTTCTAGGGTGACAATTTTTTTATAAGGAAATCCCAGCACGTGTATGTTCCCATTTCAACAACAATAATTGGAAATCAGACTGGAACAATTGCTTTAACTAGAACTGACAACAAACTTTACCCTGTCTGCAAAGGTTTGTGAGACAAGTTTGCATTGAAGGCGCTCTGGTCAATTCTGCTTCTCGGTTAAGCCAGCATCATCTCTTGCCTAAATAAAATAGAATGGTGCTTGTGAAATGAAGACGATGTTTGGCATATTAATTGCCATGCAGGTCAGGGTGGTCTCTTGACAAATTAACCCTAAAGAACAGATCTTAGAAACAATAAAGACATCAGAATGGACTAGAAAAATGGCTCTGCTCACTGCACTTCTGTCTGCTTGGAAAATAGGAAAAAGAAAACCCTCACAACTCTTATTTATATGAAAGAAAGAATTTAACTTATTTTCACGATTGGATAATATTGTCTCTTAATTTTTCAAGTTACCATGAGACAATTTGATGTGAATTAACATATGGCTTTTCTCATCTAGATGAAAGTGTCAGCACTAAGATGGGGAGAGGAGACTCTCATGGTTTAATTATTCCAAACTGTCTTGTGCTTCTGTACACAGAAGATAAGAGCTAACATCCTGCTAAACACTCACTGATACACAAGTCCAGACAAAGACACAGGATTGTATCCCAAAGGAAAAACATGCCAAAGGAGAAGCTATTGTTTTGAAACAAGGTAAAGGAACAAAAATGAATAGTGGAAATGTGAAGCACTTCTGTAAGAATGGGATTGTGCCCTCTGCATTAGCATTTCCCCCTCTACTATCTATATCTTCACAGGATATAGCTATGTAGCCCAGGCCGGCCTCAAACTCTTTATCCTTCTGCCTCCGCCTCCTGAGTGTTGGAATGACAGGTGTGCTCTACCCCACCAGGTTATCCACACAATTTAAGATACTTTCGTTCACCCGGTGGATGGCCAAAGCAAACCATGTTCCTAGTCCATGTATTTTTACCTTTGGAATTGGATTTGCCTTTAGAGAATCACCCTAAAAGATTGCTTCTCAGAACTACAATCAAAGGGTATAAAGTCTTACCATGGCCAGAGTACCTCTGGGTACACAGCCTCATTTTCATGTTCTGTGACACAGACTAGAACTAGAGAAGCTTCCTTGTGCCCATTTATATCATCTGACCTTATTCTTAGAAGCTCACCATGGCCACATAAAATGAAGATAGAAAAGAAAGGGCTGGGAGGTTCCAGCATATCCTAACTATCCCCTTGCAGAAAGCTATTCCTCCAGCCCGCTGACCAGTGGTCATCCTGGTTCACTACTAAACAAATAACAGCCTTCCATAAACTTCTGCAGTTCTACTGTGGCAGCTAACATGCTTGGTTTACCACAGTGGTAACTAATTCCCTGTGCCCAGCTTTGGGAAAGCTGGTTAGCACGTCCCCTCTCTGGATCTTCCTTGTCTAGATCCTTGCACATTTATAGGATCTCATCCCACAGGAAATCCCAAAGTCCATAATACTCATGGGGATTTAGCTTCCTGGTTGAACCCTACCTAAGTGGGATAGCTATTGCCTGTTTCTAACCATAATTCACCTAACCCCAAGGACACCAGAAGAGTGCTGAGCTGTTCAAACCTGGTCATTTTCAGAGCTAGTGAAGCCAAGGAGACTGAAGCCTGGAAAAGCAGCGGGGGAGAATTAAGAATGGCTGTGGCCATGGTACAGCCTGCCATACGCCTTCTCTCTTGCTTGTACTTCCCTGCTCCTCTATGGTGAGGAGAAGCCATTCCACCTAGCCTTGACAATGGAAGAAAGTTAACGCCCTTAATCATGCTCAGCACATAACATTGGCAGCCGTGAAAAGGGAGAGGAGTGAAAAGAGCTTGTTGATGCCACCCACCTCTCCAACACACACTTCCTGCTTTAACTCGCCCATGATGCCTAGAACTCTGGCAGCTCTCTTACACTATGCTACTGAAAGAAAGAGGGGAAAATACCAATATCATTAATGGTCAGAACAAAGACAGAGCCTGCATTCATGACAGGTTCAATGTTCTTATTATTTAAGCCAATTTTTTTTTAGGTTTTATATTACTTGTAACCAAATATACTCTTTATCTCTCCCTCTCTATGTATGTATGTATATTATATATTTAATATATGTATGTATATGTATCTATACACATATGTCTGCCCTCAAACTGTTTAAGTAATCAAGAGGAAAGGAAATGGGACAGAAAGAGACTTTATTAGGCACAACAATGATTAATTTAAGAAATGCCAGCCGGACATGCTGGCACACACCTTTAATCCCAGCACTTGGGAGGCAGAGGTAGGAGGATTGCCATGAGTTAGAGGCCACCCTGAGAATACAGAGTGAATTCCAGGTCAGCCTGG
Source organism: Orientallactaga sibirica (assembly GCA_036365145.1). Classification (NCBI taxonomy): domain Eukaryota; kingdom Metazoa; phylum Chordata; class Mammalia; order Rodentia; family Dipodidae; genus Orientallactaga; species Orientallactaga sibirica. Next base: position 5,826,471 of record JAEOAD010000030.1, read on the forward strand.
ACTAGAGTGAGACCCTACCCAAAAAAAAAAAAAAAAAAAAAAAAAAGAAAGAAAGAAAGAAAGAAAGAAAGAAAGAAAGAAAGAAAGAAAGAAAAAGAAATGCCTAGGAAATCAATAAGGCACATCGTGTTTCTGGAGGGCATGTCCAGAGGACTAACTCATCCAGGACCTGACCTGATGAATGACCCATTCATAGATTCACAGTCTGAATAGACTGTCAATAGGTAGCAGATCTAGGAACCGTATGGAGCCTGGTTCGAGGAAACAGGTCACTGGACGCATGTCTTTGGAGCCTTTATCCTGCCCTGTTCCCTTGGTGTTAGTGTTCCACTCTGCTTCCTGTCCACCAGGATGTAAGGTGCTTTGTTCTGCCACACCCTCTCTAGCCCAAGGAGCTGAAACCTCAAACCGTGAGCTAAAATTAAATCTTTCCTCCCTTAAGTTGCTCTGCCAGGCATGTGGTCATAGTGCTGAGTACATAAGTAATATAAGCACCTACTATGTGTTGGACACCTGTTAGCCACTTCTTGCACCTTTTCCTCTTCAATCCTTACACTTACTGAGTGAGATCTGTACTCTGTTCATTTCAGAGTGGAGGGAATTGAGGCATAGAAATTAAATACCTGCCCAAGGTCAATTAATTTGTGGAACCATAATTTAAATCTTCTGATTTAAAGCTCAATTTAATTTTAATTAGCACACATATAAAACTTGTTCGTTACTGTGGTGGTTTGATTCAGGTGTCCTCCATAAACTTAGGTGTTCTGAATGCTAGGTTCCCAGCTGATGGAGATTTGGGAATTAACACCTCCTACAGGGAGTGCAGGGAGTGTATTGTTGGGGGTGGGCTAATGGGTGTTATAGCCAGTGTCCCCTTGCCTCTGTTTGGCACAGTCTCCGGTTGCTATTGTCCACCTGATGTTGGCCAGGGGGTGATGTCCACCCTCTGCTCATGCCACCATTTTCCCTGCCATCATGGAGCTTCCCCCTCGATTCTGAAAGCCAAAATAAATCTCTTTTTTCCCCCCATAAGCTGCTCTTGGTTGGGTGATTTCTGCCAGCAATACAATCCTGACTGCAAGAAACACAGACTCTGATCATTAAAGTTTATGAAATGAAACTGGTATGAAGAAATAACATTGAATAATCAGAGAGTTAAGAGTCATAATGGTCTTCCTTAGAAAACACAAGTTCTTCACCAAGAGACGTATTCATGTATGAATTAGACATATTTTTAGTGCTGTTGTATACAAATTCCAACAATGGGTTGGCACTATAGTGTTGATGTGAAATGCCACCCCATAGGCTTGTGTATTTGAACACTTGATCCCCAGTAAAGTGGTGCTATTTGGGAAGGTTGCACAATCTTTACAAGACTGAACCTTACTGCAATGGGGGAAGGATTTGAGGATGTGTGGCTTGGTCCCACTTGCTGGTCATCCTCTGCTTCCTTACCACAGATGCTACGATATGATGAGCTGGTGCCTGCTCCTGCAATGACATCCTGACCATGAGGGACTCTATCTTCTGGAACTGCAAGCCAAAATATACTCTTTCACTTCAAGACAGGTATTCCTTCACGGCAACAAGAAAGTAGCTGATACAGTAGGGACGTGGCCTCAATGATTTCTAAGGTTTCTTCTAACTCTAAGATCCTATAATTTCTGTAGACCATAAGTTTCTGAAATTAAAATCATCCTGTCTACTCCCTCCCAAACTATTCTTTTCATAGATATTTTAAATTCTTTTATTTATTTGCAAGGAGAAAGAGAGAGAGAGACAGAGAGAGAGAGAGGGGAGAGAAAGGGCACATCAGGGCCTCTAGCCACTGTAAACAAACTCCAGATGCATGTGCCACTTTGTGCTTCTGGCATTGCGTGGGTACTCTTGAATCAAACTCAGGTCATTAGGTTTTGCAGGCTAAGCCATCTCTCCAGCCCTCCCAAACTATTCTTAAGGGATAAAGCAAAGATACCCCCAGCTACTGCTTTAGAAAATAAAGCCCTTCTGTCTTGAGACTGTGCATTAGAGGCGTCAGCCTGATTGACACGTCAGAAATTTAGTACGATGGCAGCAGCTCAAAGGGAGGCATGAGAAGGTGATTGGAGGCTGGGATATCCTATAGTTCAGATATTGCACTGAATAAAATATCTTCCATCCTAACCAAAGCTTCTTTCTCTTTTGTACATAAAAAGACCACAGGGCTAGGGGAACACAGAAGAGAGCTCTCTTCTTTAACAACATAATGTGATAAGAAAAGACATTTATGCTCAGGGTATGGTGGCTCATGCTCTAATTCCAGCACTTTTGGAGGCTGGGACAGGAGGACCACACAAGTTCAAGGTCAGTTAATCTGAGCTATAGAATATCACTATCTCAAAAAGTAAAAAAAAATCAAAACAAAAACAAACAAACAAAAGATGGATTCTGCTCAACCAGCAGGGAATGGGTAAGCAATGCAGTGATGGTCTCCCCTTCCCTGAGCAGGGTGAAGAGCCCGCAGAGAGAGGAGGGTATGCAGAGGAAAATGAATATAATATTCATTCCCCAAGGTCATTTTGAGCTTTTCTTAGTGTCCTTAGACACTCTACACTTAAGGCACACCATGACACTTTCGTTGTCTGTGGGGCAGTATGTGAGACCCTCTTCCTGCAGCAGAGCCTATGGGTTCTTGATTAACTTTGCAACTTAACAATACCTACTGCATGATGGGAAACTAGGTGGTTCAAAGAAAACCTTGAAAATCAAAGACATGAACACAAGGGCCTGGAAAGATGGCTCACAGGTCAAGAACCTGGGTTCTCTCTCTCTCTCTCTCTCTCTCTCTCTTCTCTCTCTTTCTATCACCTATCTATCTCATCTCTATCTCTGCTTGTAAATAAAATAAATAAATCATTTTAAAAAGATATGAGAGCCGGGCATGGTGGTGCATGCCTTTAATCCCAGTACTAGGGAAGGCAGAGGTAGGAGGATCACTGTGAGTTCAAGGCCACCCTGAGACTACATAGTGAATTCCAGGCCAGCCAGGGCTAGTGTGAGACCCTACCTTGAAAAACAAAATAAATAAATAAAATAAAAAGATATGAACACAGGAATTATACATATGATGGACAACGCAACAAACAAATTTAGTGGTTCAGAAAAGCAGAACGGGTATGTATTATACATTATTAATAGTAATTACTATATATTACATATTATACATATAAAATATTACATATCCCCCCACCTGAAGGTTTCCTTTTACTTCTCTCACCTTGCAACAGATCCTTCCCATTTCCCAGTCTATGTCCAAGATAAACGTCACCTCTGGTCATCCTAGAGTATTGTTTGTCTCTTCTCCACCAGGACCCCATGTTTATTTTCATTACAATTTAATATTTTATATTTGTCTGCTTGATTATTTTCTGCCTGCTTTCACTGTAATATTATCTTCAAGGAAATTAGAATGATACCTCAATTACCCAAAGTTCCCATAGGGTTTTTAAAAATTTATTTTTTATTTATTTATTTATTTATTTATTTATTTATTTATTTATTTATTTATTTATTTGGTTTTTCAAGATAGGGTTTCAATCTAGCTCAGGCTGACCTGGAATTCACTCGGTAGTCTCAGGGTGGCCTCGAACTCATGGTGATCCTCCTTCCTCTGCCTCCCAAGTGCTGGGATTAAAGGTGTGCACCAGCACGCCCAGTTATTTGTTTATTTTTTTATTGACAACTCCCTTAATTGTAGACAATATTCCATGGTACTTCTCCCCCCAACCACCACTTTCCCCTTTGAAACTCCACTCTCCATCATATCCCCTCCTCCTCTCAATCCATCTCTCTTTTAATTATGATGGTCCTATGTAGGTAGTTTTAGGTATTGCAAGGTCATGGATATCCAGGCCATTTTGTGTCTGAAGGAGCACGTTGTAAGCAGTCCTACCCTTCCTTTGGCTCTTACATTCTTTCTGCCACCTCTTCCACAATGGACCCCATAGGATTTTTAGCTTTCAATAGGCACTCACTGAAGGATGATGGCTGGGTGGGTGGGTAGATGAATTAAGGAGACTTACTTCTGTGTCATGTGATTAGAACTCTCTCCCTGGTCCACTCTCATGGTCATGTAGGACAGTTAGATAATGAAACAAGATCCACTCTAATCATGGTCATTTAGGAAAGGCAGATAATGGAACAGAATAAAAAAGGGAACATTAGCCAATTCGTTATTGGTTAGTCAATTGCAATATAGTTGCAAAATTTTTAACTGCACATGTAGTACACTGTTACATTTTGACAGCAAAAGCTATGAAAACTGCAAAAAAAAAAAAAAAAGCTAAAACTAACCACTATGCACATCACCCTTTATTTAACCCTGTTCTATTCTTTTTTCCACCTCCAGTGCAAACACCTAAGCACTTCTACCTTGCATTATACACACTGAATTCTATGCATAGGCATTCACACATGCCGCATCCTCCACACACACCTGTCCATATACTTCACACACATATTCACAGGCATACACTCAAAATTCCAGATCTCTACTATGCAGAACGAAGGGTAAGGATCCCAGCTCAGGATTAGGAGGCTCTCTTCCCATTCACCATGGGAAATCACCCTGGAATTTGCCCTTATCATTCTCCCCTCAGAAAGGAAGGTTTTCTCCTTGAACTCTGTACTCTCCTAGACTAAGTAAGAAATGTGATGTATGAGCAGCCAACAGATGAGATGTTCAGAACTGAATTTGGCATATATATGTGAGGAATTTATCCTCTCAATGTCATGTTTACTAATTTTTGTCAGCTTGGGGCTGAATCTTCCTGGACCCCAGTCTTATCCTTACATAGTATATTTACTTTGATCGAACATGCTAAGACCTTCAGCCAAACCATCAAGAATCATTTGCTGAGGTCCTCTGTATTCAGTGCTATAGGAGATTTCTTCTCTTCATATATTCTTTTCCATGTGTAAGCTCATTTTCCCCCAATGCATTGTATCAACAAAGGTACTGCAGGTCTTGGAAGAGAAATGAGAAGGTCCCTTGAAGACAGAGAGGGGAGGTTCCTATGAGTTCACTAAGCACTTATACAAATTCCACTCTGCTGCCTAGAACAGGCATCATTTAAGGCTGTAGAGAAGAACTCATGCTCTTCTAATAAAACAAATATTTCACAGGTCATTTAATCACGATATTGTAAAGACCTGCAAAGCCTCAGGGTTACTCTCTCCCTAGGGACACTGCCGAATCTGAATAACATAGATAGCTCAGAGGCTTCTGGGCCCCCATCAGCCTCTTTACTATTCTGCTTGTTTTCTGGAGCCAAGATTAGATTCATTCCAAAGGAAGCTCAGGCACAGCTTTCTCACCTGGGATCCTCGAATCATGTTAAGATACCGAGAAGTATGGCTGTGGAATAGTCAGGGGTGACCAGATATATAGGCATGAACTTCATAGCCCTTCACTATTTATTAAGGTCTTCTATGAGTCACGCACTGTTTCAGATACTAGAAATTCAGCAGCGTACAAGACAGAGAAATGTCTCTGGCTTTATGGAGTTGATATTGTAGAGCATTGACAGAGGTAACAAATAATGTAAGACATGGTGTGTCATATGATAATGAATGCATGGATAAAATTACTAGACACTGTTTGGGATCCTGTGGTGGGACAAGTGCAGTTTTAAGTAAAATGGTCAGGAAAAGACTCACTCTATTTGGTAAGGCCATTTATTCACTTGTAAGAACTCTTGTCTTTCATTACAAGGGCTCTAAATCAATTTCAAAAGAAAATATTCCAGGTAACCTCAGCTCTGGCATGAATAGCCTTTCCTCCTCATAGGAACTGCCATCCCCACCACTGATGGCTACCAGTAAAGTAGGCACAGATTAAACATGGCTTTAATGCAGTACATAGGCAGCAGCTGCCAATAACAGGTCACTACGTCTCTTTCCTGAGGATTCTTGGGCTTGAGACTCAGAGATTACAAATCAGACTGTCTCATGGCTGAAACTGTCATGTGAGAAACTCAAGGATTGTGGGTAGCTATTTTTCTGCTTTGTGGCATAATAGAAAATGAAGCCCACAAGCAGAGAGCAGCAAACTAAAAAGTAGAATATTTCACAGTGCATTCAAATTCCTAGTTGTTATGGTTAGAATATCAAATGTTACCCACAGCCCCAGGTGATAGCGTCATCTTGAGAGGATCTAGAAACTTGGACAGGTGGGACCTAGCCAGAGGAATTGCATCCTTGAGAGATAAATTATTCCTTGTCCCTTCTTGGTGGGGCACAAGGTGAACAGCTCATCTCTGAGACATTCCCTCGCCTCCATGCCATGCATGTTTTGAACAAGCATGGGGCATTAACAACCATGGCATGAAGCTTCTAAAACAGCGAACAAAGGAAATCACTCCTCCTTTAAGCTATGTCTGTCAAGAATTTTTGGTACAGTGATGAGAAAAGTATCTATGCACTGGTGAATCCCATTTGTATCCCAGAGTTGGTTTGGTTAGTCTTTATTTCCTTATATAGAGAAACTTGGAACAGAGCGACCAGAACCTGCTCAAGGCAGAGGCTACATCACATAGAAGGACAGAATAGTGTAAATATACAACACACCTGGAAATTATCATGAATCCCACATTGTATTGTAATTCCTACACAAAAACATTAGCTTGTAACCACACAAGATGGTGAGAAAACCCCCAAATGCCACACTCACCATATTTTCAGCATTCCATTGCCCTGCAAAAGGCAGTGCTCTAGCAACGGACTAGACCTAAATAGCCCATCCCTTCAGATCATTCTTTAAAGGCTCTGACCTAAGGATGTATATGACGTAGGACACTGTCTATAAGAATAGAGGCATGGCCATCCCCAGACCCATTCAATGAGAATTGCTCCCTGCATATCTGCAACCAATAAAAAAATATGAGTAAACAGTCCCAAGCAGAGCGCTGACCTGTGACTGTTCCTGGAAAGTGTCATCTTGGGGCATTTGCCTTTGCTGGAACTTTGGCTGCGACATCTGTCCACATGGCTTGATCTCTTGCCTCCTCTGAGTATGTGCTAGACTGTGCCCTCCTCTTGAGGCCTTCTCCAGCTTCCTCCTTCTCTCACGTCTTTTCCTTTCCCACTCTCCCATGTTTTCCCTCATTAGCCCTCATCACCTTTTCATGTGTTATACACTCTGTGTACTCTATTATTCATCGGTTTTATATCTCAGCTCCATGAGGACAGGGATATTTGTCTGTTTTACTCATTCTAAAATTTCCACGACTGAAAACAGTCCTTGACAAGAGAAAGGGATCCAACCATCTTGGCTATGTGTCTTCCATGGTAAATGACTCCGAATCATTTTGATCCCTACCAGGAGGAACCAGCATTCTGAGAAGTCAGTTAACCTCCCACACAGCACTCCCACACGTACTGCCTTACACCCCAACAGATTTCAGCCTGCTTCAAGAGCACCTGAAAATGTTTATCTCTCTGAGCAGTCAAGGAAGACCTAGGGCAAGTGGGCTGTGAATGGGCAGGAAGGTGAAACAAAAATTCACATGGCTGGCAGATGGGGAACAGGAACCCTGCCTGTAGAGGCTACTGTTACCCAAAGCTTTCCAGATATCAAGGTAAAAATACAGTCTCAAAGAGACATTTGGAGAAGAAGGTATTTTTTCTGCCTTGGGAAAAGAAAAAAAAATACCTTTGTAAGTGTTTGATCCCTCAATTTAAAAAAATATTTATTAATTTATATTTAACTGAAAAAATTATACTTATTTATAATATGCAACATGATGCCTGTGTGTAATGGTTGGAGCAAACTAATTAACATACCTATTCCCTCACATACTTATGACTTTTGTGGTGGGAATATTTAAAATCTGCTCTCTCAGCAGTTTTCAAGTATACAATCCTCTCCAATAAACTCTAGTCACCATGCTGATAGTAGATCTTCTGAACATAGTCCTCCTGTCCAACTGAAATTTTCTATCCTTAAAGTGATATCTCCCCATTTCTTCATCCCAGCCCAACCCTCTGGTAACCACTTAGAATGTTTCAGACATTGACTTGTTTTGATTTATGTATAAATGAGATGTTTGGCATTTGTCTTTCTACTCACTGTCCCAAGGCTACAATGCTGTGGGGAAGTCCAGGCCATGTAGAGTAGAGGCTGGGCTGACAGGAAGGGAGCTGTGTTATTTTTTATTACCTACACTGGGAAGTCTAGTGGTGCTACTTCTGACATATTCTTTTGGTTTCAATGGACTTTCCAGCTTTTCAAGATTCTTAGGGAGGAGGAAAAGAGAAGGGATATATAACTCCTTGTTTTAGTGAGAGAAGTGTCAAAGATTTTGATTATACTTATTTATTTACGAAGAGACAAACAGAGAGAAAGAGGCAGACAGAGGGAGAGCTATGTCAGGGCCTCTTGACACTACAAATGAACTCCAAATGCATGCACCACTTTGTACATCTGGCATTACGTGAGTACTGAGTTATCAAACCCAGGACATCAGGCTTTACAAGCAAGCACCTTTAACCACTGAGTCATCTCTTCAGCCCCTGCAATGGTTATTTTAAACCACTACAAACTAAAAGACAAAAGCTCTTAATTTGCATCACAGTTTGGATGTGAAATGTTCCCCCTCCCACTACCAAAATCTCATGTTTTGAACACTTGTTCCCCCAATGATGGTGCTATTTTGGGAGCTGTGAGACCTTTAAGAAGTGGGGTCTGGCTAGTAAAAATGGGTTGCAGGAGGTGGGCTTTTGAAGCTTATAACTGTCCCCTAGTTCCTAGGTCATCCTCTGCTTCCTGGTCCACCATGATGTCAATAGTTTTGGCCACTCAGGCCCACTGTCATGAGCTGAACTGCTCAGCCATGCCTTCTCATGATATGATGAACTAAAATTGTTTAAAACTATAATCCCTTACGTTGTTTCTGTAGAGACTGTGTCACAACATTCCAAAAGTAACTCATACAACTCACAGATTGGTTCTATGTTGATAAAAATCATAAATTAAAGATACTATAAGTTGTTTTTTTTGTTTTGTTTTGTTTTGTTTTTTTTGCGAGGTAGGGTCTCACTCTGGTCCAGGCTGACCTGGAATTAACTATGTAGTCTCAGGGTGGCCTCGAACTCTCGGCGATCCTCCTACCTCTGCCTCCCGAGTGCTGGGATTAAAGGCGTGCGTTAAAGGCATTGAATATGCCCTACTGCATATCATCACATAACAAGGCCTGAGGGATAGAGAGGACCTGAAGAGTATTGATTGCTGACTTTTTTTTTTTTTTTTTTTTTTTTTGGTTTTGCAAGGTAGGGTCTCACTCTGGCCCAGGCTGACCTGGAATTAACTATGTAGTCTCAGGGTGGCCTTGAACTCTTGGTGATCCTCCTACCTCTGCCTCCTGAGTGCTGGGATTAAAGGCATGCGCCACCACGCCCGGCTTGATTGCTGACTCTTGAGATGATAGGTGCCTTGTTCCTAGTGCTCAACGTCACAAGAAAGTAACATTAGTCCAGAAAAGTCCATAATTTAAAAATTGAAATAAAAATTCTCCTGAATGCTTTTTACATTATCATAAAGTCAAGAGGTCATTAGGTCCAATCATGGCAATTATAGAGCTGTCAGTAATATGTTTCTTTTGAAGCAAACCTGTTTCAGTGATGTATTTTACTACTCAGAGTACTCTTAACCAGTACCTTTATAGGAAGACATTATGACAGTTCTCAGGCATGCACATAATATAATTTAATCACAAGCCCTTTCCAGTGTCTTCTTTTGTTCCTCTCTTCCCATTTTTTTGTCCCTCCTCCCCATCCCCTTCCACTGATCCCTTGCTTTCCAATAGTCCCTGTCCTATTGTGATATCATTTTCTTTGCCTTTTCACTCATCCTTGTCAAAATGTTGATGAGCTCAACAGTGTGTAGGACTAGTGGAGGTAATGCCATCGATTGTAAGATTCTGAATGCAGCAGTCGCTTCATGTCCAGAAGACAGCATTCCACAGCACACTCCTCTCTGTCCTCTGAGGTCTTGGAGGGCATCCTAGAGATGTCTCATTTGGCACTGTGCACTCAACAGTCACTTATTCTCAGCACTTGGACAAGTTTTGAGTTTCCCAGTAGTCACTACCATCTGCAAAGAATCTGCACTAATCTATGAGCATCAACATAATATAAATATTTAGAGGACAATCTGATGAGCACAACATATCCATGTAGTCAAACCACAGTCATGGTTTATAGGAACTTTTTTTAATGGACATTTAAGTATAAATTTAAATAATTATACGGGCCATGTAGCTGACGTAAATGAATAAAAGGGGTCAAGTATGCAAATCAGAAGCTTTCTTTATCACAAAGAATGTGAAAAGTCTGGATTTTGATGTGAACTCATTTGATGTTTAAAAACACTTTGTAGATAGGAAGGATTTCACACAAAAGCCACCAGTTTGCTCTTTCTATAATTGATGACTACTTGATGATTTCATAAGTATCTCTTAAAGTGATGGACACTTATCTGGGACTTTTCAAGATCCTCAAAGTTAATGATTGACTCACACTGTCCTTTATAATAAACAAAATTCCCTGGTTAGGTGCAAATGAGCTTACTCAGTATCGACTTTGTAGAAACAGAACAAACCAGCCCATCTGTTCTAAAACTTTACAGAATCATCACTTGTTCCATTAGCACCACAAACAGCCTATCATCAGTAATTGTCCTGTGTACTGTGAATACTTTCACAGATCTTATGTCAAGTTTAACTCTCTGACATCTGAAAGATTAATCATTCAGTATTCACACAGCTAACTGCTACACACACTCCTTGTATCTTAGAATGAGCTCCCTTTTAAAGTGAAATGTTCTTATCTGTTATAATACATATGTAATGAACATGCCCTCACTACTGTGCTAAGTCTTCCCAAGAGAGCTAAACAACCTTCTCAGTTGTTATAAATCATTCACTCAGCATAATCTTCAGGACATTCATTTCCAGCCAAGATGGAATAACAGGTACCATGGCTCCTGAAGCCATGGACACACAGTGAGATGCATCAAGTACTGTTTTTCTAAGACATTAGGCATTGGTCCACAAGGATGCTAATCTTTGGGAGGCAGAAAACAAATGAGAGGAGCCATCCCCACAAGTTACCCCAGCTTAATCCACTGAGAGAATGTTGAGTCCACACCACAGGAAAGGGAAACCAGGTAGAGCTAGGTAATTCTCTGGCTGAGGAAACAAATGTGAGTCCAAAGAAAGGAAGAGAGCCAGAGCTTATGGAGCAAAAACCAGAGGAGCTACACAGAGGGAGACCCCATGGATCTTCAGAGACCCTCCTAATGTATTCAGCAGGTTGCTGGCAATACCTAATTAGCTTCTGATTAAAAATTATTGGGCATACAATAAAAAGGTGAAATGAAGAGAAACACCAATCAACTGGATGGAGCCAGAACTGTCCCAGATATTAACATGACCAGAGCAAGACATTAAAATTATTGTGATTGGTCTGGAAAGATGGCTCAGACGTTAAAGTGCTTGCCTGCAAAGCCAGATGACCCAAGTTCTATTCCCCAGCACCCATGTATGGCCAGATGCACAAAATGGCATGTTCGTCTGGACTTTGCAGCAGCTGGAAGCTCTGGCACACCCATTCTCATTCTCTCTATCTCCTTGCAAATAAATAAATAAAATATTACAAAAATTTCAAATTATGGTAATTGTATCCTGACTATTAAAAAGAATAAGTAAATAGTGAACATGTTAAATAAATACATGGAAATTAATACCTAATATATAACAAAGGGCTCTTGATATTTAAAAGATAATGACAAGTGAACAAAAGATCATTTATAGATCTTTTCCTCAGTATCTAGTATTTCCATACTTTTAACTATTTTATTTTATTTACAAGCAGAGAGAAAGGTAGCAAGAAGAGAGACAGAGAGAAATGGAGAAATGGTTGTTGCCAGGGCTTCCAACCACAGGAAACAAACTCCAGATGCATGCACCACCCTGTGCATCTGGCTTTATGTGAATACTGGGGACTCAAACCTTGATCATTAGGCTTTGCAGGCAAATACCTTAACCATTGAGCCATCTCTCCAGCCCAGTATTTCGACTTTTAATTCCCTCTTCTGAGCACTCATCCCCACTCACCTGGCCAAGTCCAGGGGCCTCCTGCTAGGGTCTCCACATCAGTTGCAACTTAATCCCCAGTGGAATAGTGTGAACAGGTGGGATTAATGGGATTAATAACCCTCATAAAAGAGGTTGGAGAGAGTGCCCCCAGCCTCTTCTGTCTCTTCTGCTGTGTGAGGACACAGCAAGAGGCATGATCTTGGAGGTAGAGGACTCTTCCAGACACTAACCCTGCTGGTGCCTTGATGTTGGACTCTACAGCCTCCATAGCTATAGCAAATAAACTTCTACTGTGATACGTGGTCCAGTGTACATCAGGGAAGCAAAAGAGGTTGAGGGAACATGGGAGGTGGTGAGATAAGATATAGGGCTTGAGAGGGTGGATACTACCAAAGTACCACAGAGGCATGTGTGACAGTGTCATGGTGAAGTCCATCAATGTGTACAATTATGATTAAGGGGGTGGGAATGTAGCTCAGTGGAAGAGCACTTGCCTTCTATGTGTGATGCTCTGAGTTCAATCTTCAGTATGACCAAAATATGTAATTATAATAAAAATAAAGAAAAATATAACAACATTGCATAATAGCCCATTCAAATGCAATTTTGTTATAACAGTAATAACAGACTAAGGTGTCTCCTAATGGTCTCCTTGGTGAAGATTGTCCCGCATAAATCTATTCTCAAAGGGCAACCAGCATAATTATTTGAACATTTAAATAGGATGATATCAACGCTGTTCAGGGCCCAAGGAAGTTTGTGTGAGCTATTCTCAACCTTTCTTGAACTTTCTCTCATGACAGCCTCCTCCTCACTGGCCATTCTCCGGTCACATGGTCTTCCTTCTGCTTCTCAGACAAGTGAAGTTCACCTTTGTTTTCTTTGATTTCTGCTCTAAGGAGCTTCTCCCAAGCCTTCCATGGCTGGCTTTGAGTAAAGCAGACTGAAGTTTACATATGTCCTTTCTGAAGCAGCTTCCCAGATGACCTGCTCTGGTGAATCTGTCTGTCCCATTACTCTGTTTTACTCTGCAGTGCAGTGGTCTTTCACTGAAACTACCACATCCGCCTGACTATCTCCACTCATTGATCTGTTTGCCAAAAATGCAAGTGCCAGGAAGCAAGGACCAAGGTGTCACATCATGCTCTCCAAACCCAGCCCACAGAAACCTCCTGCCCATGGTAGCTTCTCAGCTTCTGTTGCTGAGAGAAAAACCAATTCCCTCTGTAGCAAGAAATCACCAAATCTTTATAGTGACCTTCAAACATCCAAACTCTGGGTCTTCCCATAGCTCTTTTCCCATGTTTCTGCACTATTCTACAAAGATCTTACTTTCCTGTTTCCTAAGAACCAGTCTCTAAGCTTCCACTTTTGCTTCACAGAAACCTTTCGGTGTGGATGGGTGCCTAAAGTCTACCTGGCACCATTGTGGCATGAGCTGAAGCTACCTGAAAAGTCTGATGTGGATGCAGGAGAGCACAAAGAAATTCCAAAGGAGAAACCTTTGTTTGCTTTTCCTTGAATAGATATGAATTCTCTCCCAGAGAAATGTACACTATCCACCAAGAGTCAGGGCCACTTTCCTAACACATCATGGCATGCATGAACAAAGCATGCAATTTTGCATACAAGGTATGAAAGGTGTCAGGGTTGAAACCATGGGATAAAACGACATGATGGTTAATCTCTGGTTGTCAACTTGACAGGATTTTGGGTCACCATGGAAACAAATCTCTGGAAATATGAGTGAGGAATTTTCTAGATCAGATTAGTTGAAAAGGGAGAGCCCATCCTAACTCTGGGTAGCAGCATTCCATGGGCTGGGGTCCTGGACCGAATAAAAAGGAGAAAGTGAGCTGAGTGTCAGCATGCCTTGCCCTCTGCTTCCTGAATGTGGAGGCAATGTGACCAGATCAGCTTCATGCTCCTGTCACCAAGACTTCCCCACCAAATGAACTGTAACCTTGAACTGTAAGCTGAAACAAATCTTTCCTTCCTGAAGTTGCTTCTGGTCAGGTGTTTGGTCACCGCAAAGAGAAAGGTAATTAATGCAAATAGTTTAACCTTTCTCTCTCTGTTTATAAACTGAAGGGGATAATCAAAAAGTTATTGAAAGGATTCAATAAGAAATTCTTTGTGAAACACATAACTAAATGCTCAGGAGATAGAATAGTATTGAAATGATTCAAAGGATTAATAATGATAATTATTAAAACGAACATTATTAGTGACATCTGAATCTTGTCACTTTTTCTATTGTATCCACCATCTTTTAAGGCTAGGACTTATATGACAAGGAAAAAATAATGTATAATGCTTTCACTTTATAGTTTATAGTGTAAATAGAAGAAGGTAAGATGTCTACAAGTGTCATTCTGTCCCCTACATGCATCTTCCTGTTGCAATCAGGAAGTCTCTCTGATCACTGGCATTGGTAAGGCCATGTGTCTGTGCCACCGAAGGGCACCTCACTACATTGCCTTCTCTCATGTCCAAGAAAAAGGAGATCACACCTGGCATGAAAGACACCCCACTTGTACCGGGCTTCCTGGAACAAGGTGCCTGAGTCTCTTGTAGAAGGAAAGTGGTGCCAGGACCACCCTGTGGGGTCAGGGGCTAAGCAATCCTATATCTCTCTAGCTAACTTGAGCTGGGCAGCATCACTCCTCTATACCAGGGAAGGAGCAGCATGCCCAAGCCCTCAAAAGCTTTCTCATGGCACGAGAAGAAAGGGAAGCTGTCAGCTTACTGAGCTGAGCCCAGAAGGTTCAATCAGCACAGAGCCCCTTCATTCAAGTAACATGAGACCTGGGAGGAAAAGGAAAGAGAAGGGCTGGAACTCAGTCAGGTTTTGTTTTTCTTCTACTTTCTTTTGGTAATGCTCTTCTTGGGCATGGAGTAAGGGGGCGGGAGGAGCCTTGCCTGACATAAAAGCAGTTTCACAGAGCTGATGCCAAATTGGTACCTTAGAATGCTTGAGTTGGGTGGGGGAAGTTTGGGAGCCTCTTCCCAGTACAGGAAGGAAAGTTCTCTGGGCAAAGGCATTTTTCCTCAGCCAGAGCAAGGCATGCTGTGAGGAGCCAATGCCAGGGGCTCAATTGTTCATTGTACTTGGAGAAAAGGGTAGGAGTAAATGATAAAAAGTAAAGGAGATGTTACTGACCTAAAAACACACAGTATCATGAGCTGGGGAAAAACAACCTTACTTGACATTTTCTGGGTAATTTTCCAGGAGTGAACTGCATTAGCAAGCGGTTTAAATATCTGTATTTTTGTCTTGTTTTGTTTTGCAGAGCACGTGGGTGTCCTCTAATATCATGCATCTATCTATGTGTTTCCTTGAGGTGGAGTTGCTCACTGAAACTGCAGCTGCATGAACCACTCAGCAAGCATATTCATTCCTAAATACGACATACTCATCCCTCTACAGGTACTATTGTCCCTACCAGGAACCCTCTTCCCCTCTCTCCATTTTACCCTGCCCCATCAGTTGGCCAATTTACTTCTTATTAATTATTCAGATATCCACTCATGAGTGATTACCTTCCCCCTCCATTCTTTTAATAGGTTAGTTTCCTTTGTAATGTGTCCATAAAGTACCACACTATGATTTGAATGCTTGTCTCAAACCTTAGTGTAAATTGACTTGCCATTGTAATATTGTTAAGAGGGGAGACCTCTGAAAGATGGCAATACCATGAGGACTGTACCCTAATGAATGGGTTACTGTGGTCATCACAGGAGTGAGTTTGTTATTAAAGGATATGTTTGGCCTCTCTGACTCTTTTCCTATTCCCTCCTTCCCCCAAACTCTGTCACCTTCCTTCCTTCTCTCCCTCCTTTTTTTCCTGCCATAGAATAATATAGAAAGTAAGTTTTTACCAGATCTTCAAATTTCCCAGCCTCCAGAACTGTGATGAATTTCTGTTCATTTAAAACCACACTGTATTGGGCTAGAGAGATGACTCAGTGGTTAAGGTCCTTGCTTGCAAGCAAAGCCTGAAGTTGCAGGTTCAATTCCCCAGAAATCACAAAAAGACAAATACACAAAGTGGTGCATGTGTCTGAAGTTTGTTTGCAGGGGTAGGAGGCCCTGGCATGCTTTCTCTCTCTGTCTCTCTCTTTCATATATATATATGTATATATTATAGCTCACAAAGCAAACTAAGATAGGCCATAAGCTTTTTATGCACATACCCACCATATTCATAATTGCATTTTAGGTGGTTCCTTGGTAAGAATCACATGCATTTTTACACCATTGTGTCTCCAGCACCTAGCATATAGCCTGGCACAATGCATATACTTAGTAATTTTTCAAGTAAATTAATGACTGAATGAATTAGCATTGAACAACCACTACCACTCACTCATGCAATCATGAGATTGAACACTCAATACTCTACAGTTTACTGTGTTGCTAAGGCATAATGAGACACTCCAGGAGCTAGATAGCAGACAGATAGGGAAAAGGAGCCATTGGTGGGTGCCTGTATTCTAGAGTAGGCTAAGATGGCAATTAAAGATGGCAGAGAGAACAGCCCACTTCCTGGTTCACAGCCCCTGAGAACAAAGGACACAGTGATAGTTCCCTGCTAGAGAACACACTTCTTGGGCTCTCTGCAACCTGCACAGTGCCAGGTGCATTGCAGAATAGCCACCACCTTTGTCTTTGTTTATGGTGACCAATCAAGGACTCTGTAGATGTAGGCTTTCTTTATTTAATAAAAACCTGGTCCTACTGGAGCAGAGAAAAACAAAGCCCAAAAACCAAAATGGCAACAATGATGTGTGGTGGCTAATGGTATTCAATGCATTTTCCACTTATAATAATTCCCACTTACGTTGAGTTTATTGTAACATAACCCTATCATAAATTAAGGAGCATCTGGAAGCTTTTGCCCCTTAATCTGAAAAAGGACTATCAAGGGGAGAAATAAAGTTTCATTTTGCTGGTCAGATGCAGACCAGGAAAGAAGATTTCCATCAGTCATAAGTATCTAGGAGATTGAAGAGTACTCTTAAAAAATGATACCAAAAATTTTTGTATAAACTGTTATACAGACATGGAAATGATCCCAAATAACACACGGAAAACTTTTAAGAGATGAACTATGAACAGGCAGACAGCTGCCTGTTCTCCAAAGGAAAACTGAATAGCTTTCACATGGGAGAGATCAAAATAACACTAGAAATGTTTTGAAAACTGGGCTAAGATAAGCACAGTAGCTAAGAAGAAGCAGACAGAGATGTGTACCCTGAATAAAACCTATTTGATTGGATGTCTGCTAAGCAAATAAGTGAGTGAATAACATTTTGCATAAGATTTAATTAAAACAAAAAGTGTCCAAATACAACACAGAAAAATACCAACATTTGGAAATGGAGGATAAAATCAATGGCACAAATCTGAATATGATGAATCTACTAGAATTATTACATATGGACCAACTGATTAGACACCTATTTTCACCATGTTTCAAAATGTAAAGGCAAATAATGATTAAAAAACAATAAATAAAAGCAATATTTTAAATTAAAAAATAACCAGAACTGGAAAACACAGTAATTGAAATAAAACATTTACCAAAAATGCTCAGAGCAGAATAGAGATTACAAAAGTAACAACTGGTAAACTTAAAGACCAATAATTTGGGGGTGGAGAGATGAGTTAGTGCTTAAGGTGCTTGCTTGTAAAGCCTAAGGAGCCAAGTTCTATTTCCCAGTACCCACATAAACCAGATGCACAAAGTGGTGCATATGTCTGGAGCTTGTTTGCCATGGCTACAGGCCCTCGCATGCCCATTCACTCGTTGTTTCTTTCTCTTTCTTTCTCTTCAATAAATAAATAAATAAATAAAATATTTTTAAAAGACCAATTAGTTGGAATCATAAAATAACTAACAGAAAGAAGAAAGATTGAAAGAGGAAAGAATGAGCAGGTCCACTATGGCTACAAGTCTCTATTTGTGCCATCCTAATCCTACAAAATGATCCAAAACATCCAAAACTTAAATGAAAAACAAAGCCAAACAAGATAAAAAAAAAAAAATTAAAACTCCAAAGCTGGGGAGATAGCGCAGCAAGTAAATGCTTGACTTGAAAGCAGGAAGACCTGACTTTGATGCCTAGAAACCACATTTTAGAAAGCCAAGTGTGGTGGCATGCACTTCTCATCCCAGCACTAGGGAGGTGGAGACAGATGGATCCCCTGGGCTTACTGACTAGCCAGTCCAGCCTAATTGGCAGATTTTAGGCTAAGGAGAAATGTTGCCTCAAAAGAGGTAGATAGAAAGCCGGACATGGTGGCGCACACCTTTAAGCCCAGCACTCGAGAGGCAGAGGTAGGAGGATCACTATGAGTTCGAAGCTACACTGGGACTTCATAGTGAATTAGAGGTCATCCTGGGCTAGAGTGAAACCCTACCTTGAAAAACCAAAAAGAAAAATGAGGTAGATAGAGCCTGAAGAATAACAACTTAGGTTGGCCTCATGTCTCTACACACATGCAGGCACACACATGCCCATACACGAATATGCACACACACACACACACAAAATAAAAATACACACTTGGGGCTGGAGAGATGGCTTAGCTGTTAAGCGCTTGCCTATGAAGCCTAAGGACCCTGGTTCAAGGCTCAATTCCCCAGTACCCACATAAGCCAGATGCACAAGTTGGCACATGCATCTGGAGTTTGTTTGTAGTGGCTGAAGGCCCTGATGAACCCAGTCTCTCTCTCTCTCTCTCTCTCTCTCTCTCTCTCTGCCTCTTTCTCTCTCTGTCTGTCTCCCTCAAATAAATAAATAAAAAGAAAAGAAATTTTTAAAAAATACACACTTGGAGGGCTGGATAGGTAACTTAAAGGTTAAGGCACTTGCCCTCAAAGCCTAAGGACCCATGGTAGACTTTCCAGATCCTACATAAGCCAGACACATAAAGGTGAGGCAAGCACAAGATCACACATGCCCACTAGGTAGCACAAGTGTCTGGAGTTAGATTGCAATGGCTGAGGCTCTGGTGCACAAGTTCATTCTCTCTCTCTCTCTTGCTGTCTCTAAAATAAGAAAATAGAAAAATGCACACTTGGAGACATCAGATTCAAAATGCCTTGACATTCATTACAAAGAAAACATTTTGAATGCAACCAGAGAAAATTAGCTTATATGGCTGCAGACTTCTCATGAAAATGAAACTAATATTTAAAGTGCTAAAAGCAAAGCACTGTCAACCTAGAGTTTGTTCTAGTAATAGTCTTAGAAATAAAGAAGAAGTAATAGCATCCTAAGGTGAAGGAACACTAAGAATTCATCTCCAAAAGAGAATGTTAAAGTAGTACAAAAAATAATTCTTTTTTAATATTTTTATTTTTATTTATTTATTTATTAGAAACAGAGAAAGGGAGAGAGAGAGAAAGAGAATGGGTGTGCCAGGACATCTAGCCACTGCAAATGAACTCCAGATGCATGTGCCACCATGTGCATCTGGCTTATGTGGGTCCTGGGGAGTTGAGCCTCCAACTAGGGTCCTTAGGCTTCACAGGCAAGCTCTTAACTGCTAAGCCATCTCTCCAGCCGAATACAAAAAAAAATTCTTCATGTCAAAAGAAAATTTTTATCTCAGAGGTAAACATGAAAGACCAGAAATGAGGAAGGAGAAACAGAAATGGTAAAAGTATGCATGAGGGGAAGAGTTTTTATCTCTTAAGTTATTTACAACAGATATGATAAATGAAAGTAAACTTACAACATTTTTGGATAGATTTTCCATGTATGAAGATGGGACACATGAAAACAAATGGGAGAATAAACTGATTTATATGCTAGAAAAAAACATACAATTTTCTTGAAGTAGAAAATAGCAATCATGAATAGTGTCCAGATTCAATCCTCAACACCAAATATACTATGAATAACCTATAAAAATGAGATACATACATCTTAACATCTTGATTAACCTCTAAAATATTTTGCAAAGGGGTGGCTAAAAGCTCAATATATAAGTTTAAGTGGAATACAAAAATATTGAAATAGTCAAAAAGTAAAGAAAGACAAAAAAACAAATGGAAACAAATGATGTATTCCTATGGCTAAATTAAAATGTATTAATAATGACATTAATATAAGCAGTCTAAATGCAAAACAAATTTACATGTAGACTGTCAGAATGAATAAAGAAATCCTACTATATGCTGCGCATGAGAAACTCACGTTAAATATGATATGGAAGGGTTAAAAGTAAAATGACAGAAGATATCTGACATGCAAATACTAAACAAAATAAATCTGGTGAGGTAATCAGTATCACTCAAAGAAGATTTCATAGCAGCAGAAATGTCCAGAGATGAGGAAGAACATTACAAAAGACAAAAGCATTGCTTCACCATGATGAAATAACAGTCCTAAACATGCACATATCTAACAACAGGACCTCAAAATAAATAAAACAAAGAACAGAATCAACCGACATTACAGGTGTAAATTTCAATATTCCTCTATCAGTAACCAATAAAATAAGTAGAAAGAAGACCCAGCTAATATATAGAGAAACAAACACTACGTTCAAATTGAAACCACTTGAATTTATAGCAAATAGCAGAATACGTTCTTTTCAAGTGTCACTTAGCAATCTCTAAAATTAGACTATATCTTGGGTAACAAAAACAAATATTCAAAACTTTAAGTTGAAATTTCATGAGATACTGTTGTGTAGCAGATTCCGCTGAATGGAAATGTTCCCTCCTGAAGAGAGAGAAAGGAGGCCCTGGGGATTCAGGAAGTCAAGTCTGGGAGATCTGAAACTTAAAAGGTCCCACACCACTCTTCAAGGTTATGGGAATGATAAGTAACAGTTGAGGGGCAGGCTTTGACCAATGTAATATAAGTATTAAGACATCCCTTCTTGGGGTAAGGGGAAAGAAGGATGCTCATGAGACTCACGAAGTCAACAAGTGCAGGAAAAGGTTGCAAGACCCCTACCTAAGGCAATGTAAAGGGAAAACAACTGCTTGGGGAGGGGACTCTCAGATTGAGCTGCCTGCGAGTCCCATACTATACTCAAGACACTGACCAACTGAGCTACCTACAGTTTGTGCAGTGAGCTCCAGAGATGCAGCTTCCTGGGGTCGTCACCTATGCTGGAGTGGGCTTTTTGGTGATACAGTTGCCTTTGATTCATCCATCTGACCCTGTGCTAGTGCTCCCTAATCAACTCATTAGTTCACCAGTCTGGATTTGGTGTAATAGTACTTTGGTCTGTCCTGTGAGCTCTATCTAAGGTAGAGACATATGTTTGCATCTCCCCAGGGGAAAAATTTCCCATGACATGTATATTCTGTGATCACAACAGAAATATATATTATAAAAATAGTTTTATAATTAGAAATATCTTGCTACATGAAAGTTAACATATTTTTAAATATTATGTGGGTAAGTATCAAAAGCAATTGAAGTAAACAAAATGAAAATACAGTATATCAAAATTTACTGGGAGTAGTTAATGTCTTAAATGAGCAGCATATGTTTCTACCAAATGAAATTCAAAAGGAGGAGCAAAACAAATGTAATTCCAGAAGAGTAAAAATAGGGGCTGGATAGATTGCTTAGCAGTTAAGGCACTTGCCAGCATAGCCAAAGGACCCAGGTTCAGTTCCCTAGTACCCACATAAACCCAGATATACAAGGTGGTACAGGTGTCTGGAGTTTTTTTTTTTTTTTTTTTTTTTTTTTTGTAGTGGCTATAGGTCTGGTATGCCCATTCTCTCCCTCTCCCTCTGCCTCTGCCTCTGCCTCTCCCTCTCCCCTCCCCCCTCTGTTTCTCACTGTCAAATAAATAAAAATTTTAAAAAGGAGATTACAAATAATGCAGAGAAGGGTATAAATCAATTAAATCTCTCTGTTTCTCACTGTCAAATAAATAAAAATTTTAAAAAGGAGATTACAAATAATGCAGAGAAGGGTATAAATCAATTAAATCACAAACAAAACACCAATAGAGAATGAGATTCACTATAAAATTAATGATATATTATTGACTTTAAAAAGATAGGGCTGGAGAGATGGCTTAGCAGTTAAGGCACTTGCCTGGGAAGCTTAAGGACCCAAGTATGATTCCCCAGTACCCATGTAAGCCAGATGCACAAGGTGATGATTGCCTCTGGAGTTAATTTGCAGTGGTTAGAGGCCCTGGCATTCTCTCTCTCTCTCTCAATGTGGCGGTTTGATTCAGTGTTCCCCCATAAACTTAGGTGTTCTGAATGCTAGGTTCCCAGGTGATGGAGATTTGGGAATTAACACTTCCTGGAGGTGATATATTGCTAGAGGCAGGCTTATGGGTGTTATAGCCAGCTTCCCCTTGCTTGTGTTTGGCACACCTCCTATTGCTGTTGTCCACCTTATGTTGGCCAGGGGTGATGTCCACCCTCTGCTCATGCCATCATTTTCCCTGCCATTGTGGAGCTTCCCTTTGAGTCTGTAAGCCAAAATAAATCTTTTTCCCACAAGCTGCTTTTGGTTGGATATTTTCTGGCAGCAATGAGAACCTGACTGCAACACCCAATAAATAAAATTAAAGAAACAAAGAAAAGAAAAGATATAAATCCCAATTTCAAGAATAAAGGTAGATTATGATGGTAGAACCATACACATTTAAAGAGTATTAAATAAATTCTAAAAACATCTCTATGTATATAATTTTGACAATTCAAAGGAAATGAACAAATTTCTTTAATGCCACAAACTATGGATCCAGGACTAAAGTCTTTAAAACATTAAGTATGGATTAAAACGTTAATTTGCCAATATAATCAATTTCTAAATATTATTAATCAACTTTGAAAAGCAGTGATATTAAAATAGCTCTAAAAGATGAATTTTTTAGATTTTTGAGGTAGGGTCTTGCTTTAGCCCAGGCTGACCTGGAATTCACTGTGTCATCTCAGGGTGGCCTTGCACTCATGGCAATTCTCCTACCTCTGCCTCCCAAGTGCTGGGATTAAAGGTGTGTGCCATCATGCCCAGCTAAAAGATGAATTTTTAAGCCTACATTTAATTAATCACATGGAACTTGATAATGGTAAACTTCTCTTGATATAGAGAAGCTCCTAGCAAATGTGGAGGCAGTCTATATCTATGAGTCAGCACTCCATATATTTTTAATATTGTCACCACACAACTTTTTAGATTTGGTGACATTCTAGTCAAACCTCTTTTAGGAGTTTTTAGAAGACATACATAAGCTGGTTTTATGATTTTGTGGAAAGGCAAATCAATGAAAATCATCACAGTATTTTAGAGACATGAGTAATATACATGATTCATACTATGTAGCTTGAATACTTCCATAGAGTTGCAGCTATCAACATATTGTGGTACTGGTAAAGAGAGATACATAGAAGTGGTAAGGAATTCAGAGTGTAAGTGAACCCACATAAATATGGCCAGCAGGTTTCAAATAAAAATGGAATGAACAAAAGATAGGATTTTCAACAAATAGTCTTGGGACAATTGATCATTTTAAGTACCAATCAATCAGTAATTGTCAATATAAACTCATACCTTATAGAAAACTAAATATGGGTCTAATTGTAAAAATAAAGCATGCTAGTACAAAACTTTCAGAAGAGCATATATCTGATAAAAGATTAGCATCTAGAACACATAGAGAATTCTAGCTAGTCAACACAAAGGGACACCCCAATTCAAAACTGGGTGAAAGTTTAAATACATCTTTCTTCAAAGAAGATATGAAATATCTAATAAGCATGTGAGATGGTTGGCATCATTATTCATTAAATACAAGTCAAAGACAACATGAAATGTCACTTCCTGTCCACTAGATTTGTTATAAACAAAACTACGGACAAAAACAAGGTGAAGATTATATAGAACTGGAACCCCTACATATTTCTGATGTAAACATAAAATGGAGCCACGTGTGAAATAGTTTGTAACTTCCTCAATTTCAGTCCTAGAGAATTCCATCTATAAGAATTGTAAGTACATATCCATATCGCTGTATCATTCACAACAGTCAAAAAGTGTAAACAGGTCTGGAGAGATGGCTCAGGCATTAAAATCTCTCGCTGTGCAAGCCTGATGATCGGGATTGGGATTCCCCAGAAGCCATGTAAAGATGGACACAGTGGCGGACATGTCTGTAATTCCAACATGCTTATAGTAATGGGAGACAGGAGAATTCCAAAGCTCATGGGTCAGCTAGTCTGGCATTCGCAGTGGCAGACAACAAAAGAAATCCTGTCTCAAACAAGGTGGAAGGTGAGGGCATACACCTTGAGGCTGTTCTCTGACCTCCAGATATATTCTTTGCACAAGGGTGCATGCATGTGCGTGTGCACACACACACACACACAAACACACACACACATACACCCCAAAAATCAACTGAAATGTCCATAAACTAATGAAAGGAAAAATAAAATGTGCTACATTCACACAAGGGACTATTATCCAGCTAGGTGAAGGAATGAAGTGCCGATACATTCTTCAGCATGAATAAATAACCGACCATTCAATGCTAAGTGACAGAAGTCAGTAAGAAAAGACTGTATACTGTACGACTCCATTTATGTGAAATGACCAGACCAGGCAAAGAAATACAGAAACAGGTTCTGGCTTTGGATTCCAGGGAAAGGCAAAAGTAGATATATTAGATAATGGGCATAAAATCTCTTTCTGGGATGATGCATGTGTTCTGAAACTAGAGGTGACTGTAAAATTTTATCAATATTGTATAAAAACACAACATTTACACCTTATCAGGATGAATGCTATGGTATGTGAATTCTTTCTCAATTTTTAAAGATGGGCAGAAAATGCAAACAGAGACTTTACTAAACAGAATATATAGATGAAAAATAAGCATGCAATAAAGGGCTGGTGTTTTTTAGCTCTTATAGAAACACAAGTCAAATCCACAATGAGATGCCACTACACAGCTACTGAGATGGTTAGAACTGAAATACAGGAGACAAATTCCAAGTGCTGAAGAGAGGAGTAACGAGAACTCTCAGACATCACTGGTGGATAAGCAATGGGAGTCACTTTGGAAAACATTTTGATAATTTTTTATGACACTGAATGGGTACCAATTATATGGCCCAGCCATTCTATTCAGAATATTTAAAATTCTACCCCAACATGAATGCATGAAAACAGATCCATGAACAGACCAACCATCAAAGAGTGGGTCTTCGTAGACCATTCATTTGTGTTAGTTGGAAGCAGAAAACACTAGAAATGTCCTTCTATGGGCACATCCACACAAAGGCTCACTATTCAGACATAAGAAAGGAATGTTTCACTAATAAACCCAGCAATGTGGTTGAGCTACAAAGACATGAAGGCTGAATGAAAAACAAGTCTTGATAAATGTATATTTTTCCATTCCTATGACATTCTGAAGAGGACGCAGGTATAGATAGGAATGAAGAACAGATCAGTGGCTCCCAAGACCTGGTGAAGGACTTGAGGTCAGGATGGCATCCAACTCATGGTGGTGACTATGAGAACCCATGCGTGTATTAAAACCCATAGAATCTGTGTACGTGTGTGTGCATGCGCAAGCTGACATGCTGCTGGTGGCCTTACTGGGAGGTGGTGGAAATGTTAAGAGGTATAGTTTGGGTGGAGGAAGTGTGACATTGGCAGTACCTTTGAAGGGCATACTTTTTTCCTGTGCCCTTTTCTCTCTGTCTCTTGCTTCTCGCCCACCATGAGGTGAGCAGCTTCACTCCACCATGTATTTTTTTACCTTTTTATTCACTGACAGCTTCCAAAAATATAGACCATACCCCATGATCATAATCCCTTTCCACCACTCCCTCATTTCCCCTTGGAAATGTCCCCTCCACTGAATATCTTCTTCTTTCCAGCATGTGTTCTTTTCTGTGGTGGTTGGCCTTGTTTTAAGGTCAAAGTGATAGAGCCGAGTGACCACAGATTGAAGCCTCTAAAGCCAAGAACTTTTAAGACAAATTGTTCCCCCTTTAAATTGTTTTTACTCCAGTTTTTTTTGTTTGTTCATCACTGATGGAAAGCTGACCCACTTTCTGTCATCTACTCCTCCTGACATTAGTATGAGGTAGAGAAATGTCAAAACCAAGACAAACTGCAATGTCCACTCTACCAAGCACATAAGAACCCAAACGTAACTGTTGTCTTCTCTTTAGGGAATCTGTCATAAGTCTGTGTAGCATGCTACTTGTCACAACTGGCTTGCTGCTTATGAAGATATAAGGGTGGGTTTGAATGTGTACTTCTGACCTTAGGACCCATTCAACAAGAAACTTGCATGATAGCTTCTATGTGGTCATCATTCCTTCTGGGCTGCTATGTGATACCACATGGCCACTGGGCTAAATAAACAGTGTTTGCCACTTCTCCCCATGGGGAAACAAAAGGTAATAGTCTAGTTTGAATAACTACATTGGGGTAATCTGAAAGGTAGTTAAGCCATAGTTGAGATTGCAGACATTACCTATGAAGAAAAAAATGGTGTGGGGAGACAGCTCAAAGGATAAAGTACTTGCTGCACATGCTGAGCTCAATCCCAAGACCCCATGTGAAAGTCAGATGATGGGGCAGGTGTCTGTAATCCTGGTGCACTTATGGAGAGAAGGGAGGTGGAGACAGGAGAGTCACCAGAGGTTTGAGGGCTAGCTAGCCTGCCAAATGCAGCGGTGAGCAACAACTTGAGATCTGGACTCAAATAAGATGGCAGATGAAGAACGTCATCTGGAGTTGTCCTTTGACCTCCACACACACACCGCGGCACACATGTGCCTGCATTCACACACATAGATAGAAAACAAAAAGAAAAAAAATATGGCTAATGTGCTAGAAGCTACAGACTACCAGTGTAACTAACTCTGAATATAAAACTTCAGGCAGAGCCGGGCATGGTGGTGTACACCTTTAATCCCAGCACTCTGGAGGGAGAGGTAGGAGGATCACCATGAGTTCAAGGCTACCCTGAGACTACATAGTGAATTCCAGGTCAGCCTGGGCTACAGTGAGACTCTACCTCAAAAAAAAAAAAAAAAAAAAAAAAAAAGAAAAAAGAAAAAAAAAAAAAACTCCATACAGGTTAACTATCTGCTTCATTAAAAATAACTACCTTATAGCAAAGAGAGTGCTTAAAGAGGAGGTGACCTTGTCCTCCCTATATCTCTGATTGTCAGATTCAACATCTGCATCAGTTAGTTACTTTCTGCTATTGTGAACAAACACCCAACTAGAAGCAACTTGGGGAAAGGAAAGGAAAAGGTTTATTTTCAGCTGAAAATTTTGATGATGGGAAGGCAAGGCAGGCATAGGAAACCAGCTTGTCACAGTGCTTAGCAAACAGTAAGTTGAGCAGAGAGGGAACTCGAGCTATGAACCCTCAAGGTGTGCCACCAGTGACTCAATACCTCCAGCAATGCCCCACCTCCCAAAGGCTCCACAACCTTCCAAAACAACACCACCATAAGCCTGCGGGGGGGGGAGCATTTTCCACTCAAATCATAATAATGTCCCTGCTCCGAAACTCCCACCAATGCCCCTTTCTTTACAAATAAAGAACCAATAATATTTAAAATTTTTATTTTTATATATTCATTCATTCATTTGTTTCATAGAAAGAGAGAGAAAGAGAGAGAGAATGGGCATGCCACAGCCTTCAGCTACTGCAAACAAATTCCAGATGCATGTACCACCTTGTAAAGCTAGATTATATGGGTACTATGGAATCTAGGTCCTCTGCCTTTGCAGGCAAGCGCCTTCACCACTAAGCAATCTCTTCAGCCCTCCCTCCAGTTTTACTTCTGGTCTCAGCCAGGGGCATGATGGCTTCTTCAGGGCTGCATTTTCTGTGGAAGAACCCTGATTGGCTAAGCACTTGGTCAGATGACTAACTTTAGTCCAATCAAAGAAGCGGTGTTTCCAAACCTCAAAAGACTGCTCTTTTTCTTTTTTCCTTCTCTCTCTCTCTCTTTCTTAAAAAGGCAGACAATCTTTATGAATCAAGCCAGAGAAATTCTCTCCTCTGAGCCAGTTGTCAAAATCACATTGACTAAATTTTGGTTACTTGCACATAATGCATGGTGAAGTAAGTGTCATTGTGACCATTTTTTAAAAACACTTTTATTTATTTGCAAGCAGAGAGAAAGAAGAGAGAGACCAACAGAGAGAATGGGCATGCCAGGGCCTCCAGTTGCTGCAAAGGAACTCCAGATGCACGTGCCACTTTCTGCATCTGGCTTTATATCCGTACTGGGGAATCCAGGCTTTTAGGCTTTGCAGGCAAGCACCTTAACCTCTGAGCCATTTCTCCAGCCTTGCTCCCCATTGTGCCCATTTTTAACTGAGGCAGTTGAGTCACCTAGAAGCTATATCACTTGTGCATGACAGTAACAAGTAGATCCAGGGCCTCTGCTGAACCATGGTGTATTGTCTCACTTCTACTGGGCCCCATCACTCCAGCATACAGGGAGAGAAAGCCAGGTCTTCTCACTGTCCCTATACACTACATCTAAGCCTTGGACATGCCCGTTCATCAGTGTGGAGAATGCCAGGGCCCCAGGCGAGAGGTGATCCAAGTGCCTGCCAAGGAAGGAACAGATGGATCTGCTAAATGGTGAGATCAAGTCCCCACCACAGTAACGGCAATAAGCATCCCCCTAAAATAATTACTTCCAGTTTGCTTGGCAATTTGGATGGAGTCCGAGAGAAGGTTAATTTATCTTTCACAGCTTTGAGCCTTCAAGCTGTGGTTCCCCCAGGTGAAAAGGATCTCTTTTCAATGACTCCTTGCAAGATCTATTTAGTTGCGACAGAACTCACCCCTCATCACTCAGTAGCAAAGTCTATTTGGAGTACCTCTGTTGGACAGGGACCAGGATGAGGAAAAGAGATTAAGTTACATGGAGATATAAGTCTACAGCAAAGCTCCAAGGGACCATAAGGAGGAGAGACAGGTCTGTAAAATTGTGTAATTATTTTTACATCTGTGGAATGGGTGCTACCATATGTGCATGATCTGCTGAAGGAATAGGAGAAATACTGAATGAGGTAAACATCAGAACAGAAAACTTGGAAAGGTTCTGAAAATAGAACCCATACATGGGTGGAGCCTCTTCACCTATGCTTGTACAGCCAGTTGTCTCCACAGAACAATATCAATGATTCCACCCCCTTCTCTTTTCATAGGCACTGACTTCCTCCCTGTTAAGTGCCAACTGCTAATTTTCTTGAATTGTGGCCATCAGAAGAACCATTCTATGCATGTCCCATAAGCAAATACCAACTCCCGTTGACTGGGAAAGGTTGATTCTTGGTGTGAATGTGGGGTCATTATGTGAAGCTAAACCACTTCATTCCAATTTCTCATTCAGAGAATTTTGATCCACTATTGCAAACCCTGGAAGCCCAAACAAGGAGAGTACAAGAATTTCATCCAAAAATACCTTAACTGGTACTTCTGAAATACTTCCTGACTCTTGTTAACTCAACTAGGATCAGAAACTACACCCCAGTAGTAGCAGAGATGGTTACTTAACACACTGGTTAGAAGGACAATATAGCGTTAAATGTTCTGAGATTTGGCCATCATAGAAGGCACCAAAATTCTTTTTTTTTTAAATATAGCCAAGCATGATAATGCTCAGTTGGTAAAGCACTTGCTGCATAAGCACCAGGACCAGTTCCCATCCCCAGGAACCAAAGAAATGCTGAGAAAGAGACCACTTGTAATCCCATCAATTGAGAGAGAGAGAGACAAAGATGGGAGATCCCCAAGGCAAGTTGGCTCACTAGACTAGCCAAACTGTAAGCTCTAGGTTTAGCTTTTTCAGTAAACAAGGTAGAGAGTGATTGAGACTCTGGATATGGTGATACACACCCTTAATCACAGCACTCAGGAGGCTGAAGGAGAAGGATAGCAGTGAGTTTGAGGCCAGCCTAGACTATAGAGTGAATTATAAGTTAGCCTGGGCTAGAGGGAGACTTTGCATCAAAAAAAAAAAAAAATCAGGGGCTGGAGAGATGGCTTAGTGGTTAAGGCGTTTGCCTGCAAAGCTAAAGAATCCCGGTTCAATTCTCCAGGAACCACATAAGCCAAATGCACAAGGGGGTGCATGCGTCTGGAGTTCGTTTCCACTGCCTGGAGGCCCTAGCATACCCATTCTCTATCTCTCTCTCTCCCCTTGTTTCTCTCAAATAAATAAATAAAATATATTTTTTAAAAATCACCTGTCTCTGGACTCACCCTCAAAGATGCACCCAGAAGTATGCATCAGTAATGCCCCAGCCATTTCTTACTCCAGTCAGCTAAAGTTTAAGATCAACCCTCACAGTGATAGAAGGCACACAAACCTAATTTCA
This sequence comes from Orientallactaga sibirica, assembly GCA_036365145.1. Lineage (NCBI taxonomy): Eukaryota > Metazoa > Chordata > Mammalia > Rodentia > Dipodidae > Orientallactaga > Orientallactaga sibirica. Next base: position 5,856,986 of record JAEOAD010000030.1, read on the forward strand.
AATTTGGATCAATGGTGAGCCTTTAGGCTCATATATTAGTCCACTTTATCTAGTGAATATAATGTGGGAAACATCACTTATAAACTTACTTTGGGAATTTAAAGATTGGAATTAAGTAATGTGTATAAAGCAGTTCTACCAATATGTGGCATGCTATAAGTTCTTGCTGAACAGAGGTGATAATAACTAAAGGACAATGGTTGTTTACAGCAGGTTAATAGCATCTTCTACTTTCTTTTTACTCTCATAGGCATAAACTCATGATAAGCAGTTAATAAATATAACAGCATCAACCAATGTATCAGGAAGGACCCGATGAAGCCCTCCCAAGTAAATTTATTGTCCTACCACAATACTTGCTTTAATATAAAGATTGTAGCTTCATGAACAATGGCATTCTTACCTTGCATGGCCATACAGCATAACATTCATACTGCCACCTCTGCCTCTCAAGGGATTCCTACATCAAAAGCACTTTGGTGTGGTACTGACATTCTCATTCCCAACAGAATAAAGTCTTGACACACAAGGATGCTAAGCACATTTCCTTCTTTTCCTTTAGTCCACTGAGTTCCTGTTACCAGTTTTTAAAAATAACCCCAGGGCTGAGAGAGATGGCTTAGTTGTTAAAGTGTCTGTCTGCAAAGCCAAAGGATCCTGCTTCAATTCTCCAGGACCCCGTAAGCCAGATGCACAAGGTGGCGCATGCATCTGGAGTTCATTTGCAGTGGCTGGAGGCCCTGGAGCACCCATTCTGTCCTCTCCCCCCTTTCTCTTTCTCTCTCTCAAATAAGTAAATAAATAAAATATATTTTAAAATACCCCCAGTAGAATCTGGACTCAAGGGCTAAACATTATGAGGAAAAGACAGTGGAATTGCAGACACCAGTATCAGTATTGCACGTACACACTTGCATGAGGGTTTCCAATGCAGGTGCATGAAGAGAAATTCAGAGAGATGACTGGTACTGTGCATTCACACACACAGTAACACTTGCCTTTGCCAAATGGGCAGATCTTCAAAAAGAGAGAGGCTCCAGGGTACGTTATCTGAAGGCAACTGTAGTAGTTACCTTCTCATTGTTGTGATACAGCACCCTGCCAGAAGCAGCTTATGAGAAGAAACAACCTGGATTTCACAGTGAGATCATGTCCAAACAGAAAAACAAAATAATAATAACAACAATAAAAAATCACAAATTCAATTAAAAATTATTTAATGAATAGTCAGAAAAGAAGTGAGTTTTTATGAATAATCTCAAAGAATGTGGCTGCTCAAAAAGACACCAAGTCTAATCCCATGATGTGAACAAAATTTAGCATAGATTGAGTGGATCACCTAATTGGATCACTTGGATGTTCAACTGATGGGAATGAATAGAATGTTGACAATAAGAATCATGACATCTGAGAAGATTGGAATAATCCCAGGGACCAAAATCCAACCTTCTGTCTGAGGAAGAAGGCCTGTACTGTACAATAGCCACTATGACGCTGACCAAGGTAGTTACCATCACAACTATCCCTTTGCCTCAATGCACTGCTCTCATAGACTCTAGAATTAAAGCCAGAGTCAGAACTCAACATGCTTGGGGCATAGTTAAAGAGTAAAACCACAGAAAAGGGACAGACTTACAATCTTTTCCACCCCCTTCTGCAAAATTCCCTGAGATTCTAAGAGCCACAAATTGAGACATCATGCCCAGAGGCATTCCATCTCCACCCAAAAAATAACTGACTACTGCTCCCAAATGCATAAACTACAACCCCATGGGGAATACCTGCAACCCACTAAGGAGTGTCCCTAATGGAATGGAGGCAGGGATAAGGAAAAAAAGAGGGTACCAACACATGATATATCCATATGAAACATCTTGTTAACAAGAATAATAATTATAATAAACATTAAAAAAGAAAGAAAAAGGACATACTCACAGAACTGGAAAGGTTTACTAAGTGAAGTCAACAAAACTTAGGGTTAATGTGTGCTACAATCATAGATCAAAGATACAGAAGCCCATGCTACCAACACTCGCTCACACAGCTGAGAATGATACAAATGACTATTGGAAATCTTGACTCTGTTGGGGGTTCAAAAAAATATAGTGTTCATTTGATTACTTGGTGCCATGTTGAAGGAAGATTCAAAGATGCAGCAATTCTGTTAGAGTTGTCATTTCTATGACAAAAACCTGAGAAAAACCATCTAAAAGGAGAAAAGATTTACTCTGGCTCACAGTTTCAGAGGTTTCCATCCATGGATTGCTTTGGGGCTGTGGTGAAGCAGAACATCATGGTAGAAAGGAAATGGAAAAATAAAGTTATTCACATCGTGGTGGTGAGGAAGGAGAGTGAGAGGGATAGACAATGGGCAGAGGCAAGATACCACCTTCAAAGATGTATCCCCATTCACCTGCTTCAACGGTATTACCCACAATCAAGCCAAGACCTTCCCCTATTAGTCATTCCTCTCTGGAAATGACCTTACAAATACACTCAGGAGTGCCTTACTAATCTTCTAGTTGTCTCTCAATACAATAAAGTTGACAGTCAACACTCAACCATCACAAGGATAAGGAATGTTTGATGGGCTTGAGAGATGACTCAGCAGTTAGGGTGCTTGCTTAGAAAGCCTCATGACCCAGGTTTGATTCCTCAGTACCCACATAAAGCCAGATGCACAAAGTAGTGCATGTATCTGGAGTTCGTTTGCAATGGCTAGAGACCCTGTCACACCTATTCTCTCCCTCATATGAAAATGCAAGATGATTCCTTTGAACTTGGCTTTGCGATTTCAGTGGAGCAAAGAGGGCAGAACTATTAGAGGCAAAGTGAACATGATTTTAAGCACAGGCACTGCCACTGGCACTGTAGTTAGCCCAATCGGTGAGATCTCTGGCAATGACTATTTATCATGCGGTGCTCACAAGGTCCAACCTGATCTATATCATAAAAACTCTCGATCTAAAAGTAGAAACTTGTGCCAGTGTGACAAAACATGGTTGTGATCCAATTCTGAGAGCTTGTTTGGGTCATAGGACAGGAATCCCTTGATGAAAAGAGAAGCTGAGTAAGCACAAAGAAGGAGCCACAACTGTGTCACAACTGTGTCACCAGTCTTCCTCCTGTTCTTCCCAAAAACAAACTATGGCCTCTCACCATTATATCTTCAGACTAGGAAAGTGAAATTTATAGACCTTTGTGGCATCATTGGACTGAATGACTCTGAATTGTCACCAATTCCTGGGAGATGATAACACAACTGCTCACCAAATGTTGGATAGGGATGATAAACAGGGTTTAGACATGAGCCATGTTACAGTGTGTTTTGTGGCTAAGGAACCCCAACTGGGTGATATTTCTAGTTCTTGAGTTTACACTACAAATAATATATTCCAAATACCTTGAAATGAGCAGCTTATGGGAGAAACATCAGAGGAAAATTCCTATACCTCTCTTGCATACATACAAAAAAAAAAAAAAAACCATACAAACAAATAAAAAAAATTGATGGCAAACCCAGAACAGTCATGACACCTGTAGAAATAGAAATTAGTGTCACCAACTGAATTTTATATCAATACTGCCTAATTAAACTGTGCAGGAGATGGATGAATTTTAGTGGGTTAGGAGGTTTATTTCAATCATGACCACTATTCCAGATGTACTTTGCAATAGTCAGGGTTCTCCAGAGTAATAAAAGCAAAAGCTTTACATCATAATATTCAAGTTGTAAAATATCATTCAAGAAGAGTAAGCATCACTTAAGGACTCCTTTTTTTATTTTGGAAAAGGGATTAATGTGTTTTCAGCAGTTCACAGGATAGTTGCACTATATTAGGTGGAATTATGGCTTGTTGTTATTTTTAATCTAGAGATCAAGGGCTATTAGAGGAGATGAGTATGGGTGTCAGGAAGTTGATAAATGATAGACTAGTTAATTTTATGTGTCATATTGATTACACAAGAGAATGTCCCCATACCTAGTTAGACATCACTTCTGGGAGTATTTGTGAGAGTGTTTCCAAAGAGATTAGCATTAGAATTGTCCTGAGTAAAGCACATTGTCCTTCCCAGTGTTGAGCACCATCTGATCTGCTGAGTCTCAATAGAACAAAACGGTGGAAGAGGGGAAGATTCCCTCCCACCCTTGGTGCTTCCGGTTCTCAGGCCTCCAGATTTTTCCTGGAATGGATACTTATTTCTCTCTAGATCATAGGCCTTCAGAGTACAACTCGGACCTTCCTGCCTGTAGAGGACAGATCACAACACTTCTTGGCTATAATCTGTAATGCCTTAATTTATATAAATATATAATACAGTATGTTATACATATAAATATATACTACTATCTCTCTATATACATATGTGTGGGTATGTATGTATGTGTGTATGTATGTGTGTGACCTCTTATTGGTCCTATGGTCCAGTGTTTCTCTCGAGAAAGAACTCTGACTATACAAAAGTTGGCACCAAGAAGTAGGGGTTATTGACAACAGATATCTAAAAGCATAGAAGTGACATTGAAACCTGGTAATGGGTAAGAGCTACACAGTTTTGAGGTACATGTTAGAAAAAGGCTGATATTGTCATGAAAGGGCTTGTAAAGATGATTCTGCTGAGGGTCAGGAAGAAAAGAAAGTTTTTATTTTCTCTGAGAATGCATGGATCATACATATGCAGTGGAGACATGCAAACATAAGGGATAGTTCAGCCACAAGCAGGGGATATGATGGAGAATAGGGTTCTGAAGGGGAATGGGGAGGGGAGGGAAATATCATGGTTTATTGTCTATAAGTATAGCAGTTGTCAATAAAATATTTTTTAAAAATAAATAAAATATTTTTACAAAAAGAAAAAAAAGTAAAAACATTCTTCTCCTAAACAACATAAGTACACCCTGCTCCACACAGTGAACTAGTTTTCTCCTCCCCCTAGTGATCACGTTTTATGATCAGTATGCACTGAAATATAGTCTTTATTTATATCTTTCTTATTTTAGAGACAGAAAGAGAGAGAAAGGAAGAGAGAGAGAATTGGCCACTGCAATCAAACACTAGACACTTGCACCAACCAGTGGGCATGTTTGACATTGCGCTTGCCTCACCTTTGTGTCTGGCTTATGTAGGATCTGGAGAGTCAAACATGGGTCCTTAGGCTTTGCAGGCAAGCACCTTAACTGCTAAGCTACCTCTCAAGCCCTGAAAAATATTCTTAGATAAATCTTGGCTTTGGAAAAATAGGAGGCCATATAGTTCGGGCTGTTTTGGGGTACATCCATAGTATGGAAAACTGTCCTCTAAGTTAATTTTTAGGAAGAATCTTCTATTTTCTATCTTATGCTTATGTATAACTGGCTGTACATATGATTAAATCAGAAACATCATGGGAAGGAATATGCACAGTAGAGAAAACACAGAACACAAATTTGTCAATCAAATCATAAGGACAACCAAACTACATCCCTAGCAACCAATCCATCCTCCCCAAAAAATCCTATAAAGAGAAGCCCCAGACTACTTCCTGATGCCCTTGAATATCTCCATTAGGGTGGCCCACTGCACCTTTGGCAGTGGTTTCAACCTTTACTGTCGCTTTGCTTTTAAGAAAGTGTCTTTCTGCATAACTAGTTGTGTGGGCCTTTCTTCCAGTCTTTGAGCAAGATACCAAGAACGTGAAAACACCCAGAGACCACTAGTAGCACAAGCCGATGGAAACATGGCAGACTGCTTTGCTGAGGTCTCAGGTGGAAATGAGGAGTATGCTATGTGACAATGGAGAGAAGGGGAGCATAGAACATGGGCAAGTTGTGTTTGTGCTCTGGCATTTTGTGGAAGGTAGGACTTGTAGGAGATAAAATTAAGTACTTAGCTAAGGAGATTTCTAAGCAAAGTATTAAAGGTGAAGCTTGATTTCCCCCTCCCAACTATTTATAGTAAAATGTTTACAGTAAAATGCAAGAAAAGGAAAATAAATCAACCATGAAAAAATTGTCAAGCAAAAAAAAAAAAAAAAAAAAAAAAAAGAGGAACCAGAAGTTAAAGTTGGGAAATTTTCAGCTTGCTCATATTGCTAAGAGACAGACAGAAAGAGAGAGAGAGAGAGAGAGAGAAATACCAAGGCATGACTGACTGAAAGAGCTCTGACAAGGAAAGGAGTGTGGTTGTGAAGCATGGACCCATGGACCATGTCTGCCATCCCAACAGAGTCAAAATGAAGGTAGGATGGGGCCAAGAAAGATATTGTCAGCTTGACCTAAAGGGACCAGAGAAATCTGGATGCAGTGAAAGAAGGCGGCTAGTCTTCTTCACTCCCGTAGAACTGGACCCTAGATACTGGGCTGCAGACATGTTATTCTTCAAAACAAAAGAAGAGTAACTAAAGTCATCTCAGAGGTCATCTGGGCTCTGTCAGTCCTAAAATGTGTGGGCCTGACAGGCAGGGCTGCCTTAAGATATCAGTCTTACAGGTCAACACTCAGTAGATCTTGTGAGTGAGGCCATCAACTTAGTACCAACAGACCAGACAGTGGCTGCTGGGGGCACTGGAAGCAGCAGTAATTTGAGTCGTGCAGATAAGACCACGCTGAGCCTTGGGATAACAACCGTCCACTCAGCAGCCACAAGCACGTCATCCCACTAGACAAAGTCTCAGATGTGTTGTCACTGCCCCACTGGGTTCAGGGGCACAGCACTGACCGAAGGGGATTACTCTCACTCCTTGAAATAGCCTGGAATTTGCCTTGCTATATTTTAGACTAACTTGGAGTGCAGCTTCCCTTCTTTCCTTTTTATTCCATTGGGAACATCCTGTTGGGGCTGGTCAGCCATTCCATTTTAGAAACACATAGTTGTTTGGTTTTTCTAGGCTCGTAACTAGAGAATAATTTTGCTGGGGGATATATTGTACCTCAAATCTCATCCAAACTGGATTTACATGATGTTCAGCTAAGACTTTGGATTTTAAAGTTCTGGGGACTATTGTGATAGAACGGATATATTTTGTATGCAGAAGGATGAGAATTTGGGAGGCCAAAGGTAAGCTGTTATGAATGACAGCTTTGTGCCTCCCTCCCAGTCCATACAAAAGGAATCCCCAAAAGACTGACTTTAGGATGTAGAATCGTTGGAAAGTAATTAGATTTAGATGGTCATGAGCCTGAAGCTCCCATGACAACATCAGTATCCTTATGAGAAGATTCAGACTCTCTGAGTCATGCACATAGCTGAGATGTGAGGAGGTGTCTGCAAGAAAGAAATCAGGCTCTTCCATACACTGAATCTGAAAGCTACTTGATCTTGCATTTGCCAGCCTCCAGACCTATAATAAATCAATATTTGCAGTATAAACCACCATTTCTTCAGCATTTTTGTTATAGCAGACTAAACTAACTGAAGTGGAGTTTTCTGATTGGGATGAATCAATACAGATCCTGGAACCTCATGTGCAGATATTGACTTATCTAATGCATTTTGCTTTATCACAACGACCCAAAAGCATAAGAAGAAATGACTAAATAACCCATAAAGCTGCAAATTTAGAAGGATATCTGGAGTCCAAGACTGCTCTCCAGCTGATCTGACTCAGCTAGTTGACCTTTTTGATCATTTAGATCCAGTGATGCCTGACCATGTACTTCATGAGGATTGAGGCAAGATCGTTTGGGGAATCACAATTCCAGCCCTTAAGGATTACTAGCAAAGCCATTCACCCCTCAGAAATTAGATGTTCTCCTTCTAACAAATGGCTCTGAATGCTAAGAAGTCATATACCATGAACTGCTGTTCATAGAGTAGAGGTTGTTGGATCCACCAAGCCTGGGTTAGGCAGGCCTTGCAACAGTATGCCATCAAATCAATGAAGTATGCATAGAATTGGGCTTGAGGAGATGTTTAATAGATAAGCTATTGGCAGGCGCTTCACACCCTGTCATACAATTCAGGCACATTGAAGTGCCAGGACCTATAAGGAATCCCTGTCATCTGCTAACTGTGCAGACATTTTAAGCCTGATGTTGGTGTGGATGTGAAATGGATTGCCATTTCAGACTCACTCAAGGATGGTCTGGAGTTCCAAAGGAGAAATGGGAGAGCTAGCCAGGATATAATCTTTTCAGCACTCATTCTCATGATGCAAGCTCAAAGAATTTAAGAAAATGTAGAATTGGAGACTAGTAATAAGGAAGATTTAATGAAGGACGATCATCTGTAATTGGATCCAAAATATTAAAGTATTTGGGTCACATGCAAATGCTCAGCAAAAACACCATCATACAGGGACTTCTAAGCACTATGTGATGAATCACATCTCTGTAGATATCCATCATCTCTTCCCAGACACTCCAAATTGATGGGTTGATGGATAGTGTGGTCATGGTAGCAAAGATAGATGTGAAGAGCACATTTAATAACATTAGTCTCAGGTGACATCATTGCTGAATATACCAGAGTTCTGAACATGGCATCATTTTTTTGAGGACCAGCCTGCTGCCTAGTGATAACGAACTACATTGGCCCCTTCTTTCATAAAGCGACAGACATTTGTACTCACTTAAGTAGCCACTTATCCTGTATATAGTTTATTTTCTTCCATTATGTCTTCCAACTTCCCAGACATGGAGCCACTGAATTCCTTATCCATGGTCACAGTATCACACACCACATGGGATAAAAATAGTAAGTCAGTATCCAATATTCATGAGTCCCTTATCATTCCATGTACCCCATCACCTAGAAGTTATTCATCTTACAGAGTGATGGAGTAGCCTACTAAAACATAAGCTTTCAGAGGCCACATCTTGAGAGACTGGGTAATTGTTGTATGTAATATATGTCCTGAACAAACCAGAGAGCAATAGTATGGTGCCATTTTTCTCATTGCCAGATGGCAAGACAGCTGGAAACAGTAGGTGTGAGGGTGAGAGCTTTTCTCACCTCACAATTAACAACCCAAAAAAACAAGCATCTCTTTGATATTTCTGCTATGCTGGACTTTGCTGGTTGAGGCATATTGATACCTGAGGGAGGGATGCTTTCTTCCACAAAGGACACAATTATTCCACTGAATATAAAACAAAACTTTCTTTTGGTCCCCTCACGTCCCTTAAAGGAAAACATATTGGCCACTTGATCAATCCTTTATATAAAGGAGAGAACCTTTTCTCTATATAATGACAAAAGTAAATAGAAAATGCCAGAAACCTAAACTGCTAATATCAACAAAGCTCAAATACCTAGAAATGAGTGGCCACCAAATGAACCCAGCAAACTAGCTGCTGATGGAGGCAAGGGGACTATTACCTGGGATGTGGAGGACAATGTTTAAATGTCAACTAAAACCTCATGATCCATTACAGAAGCAAAGACTGAAGAGGCAGCCCTTGCACATATTTATTTAGATCAACTAATTTTATTTCCCCTTATCATTCCATGCAGTGTATGGCATAGTAATTACCTTTACAAATTACCTTAACATAGGGTTATAGCTCAGTGGTAGAGTGCTTGCCTATATGTACAAAGCCCCGAATTCAATCCCCAGCACCACACATGTACACATAAAATTGCACTATGGCTTACAGATAGCAAGGTAAAATTCAGATCAGAGAAATAATGTAATATCGCTTGGAGATGGGGTCCATGACTATAGAAATTTGGACTTTCCCTTCTGGAAGTGAAGGCAAGCAATCTTTAGCTTTTTAAGAGGCGGGGTTTATTTATTAAGTTAGAGCGTATTCTTATTTTCTGGTTAAGTGGAGTAGCAAGAGTAGGTATGGGGCTGTGTAATGAATAAGGTGGAATTTGACCCAAAAGTGCACAGATAGGAACATAGTATATAACTACCTGAAGTCACATCACTCACAGATAATCTCAGTTAACATTTTTAACGCACATGTGTGTGTGTGTGTATGTGTACATGGAGGGATTGGCTTGCTCATCTGCAGTGGGGTGCACTCATCTATAGTAGTCAGAGAACACTGGATGTTCCCCTCCTTCACTCTTCCACCTGCTCTTATTTGAGCCAGAGTCTCCTACTGATCCTGGAGCTTGCTGTTTTTGCATGCATTCTGGCAATTCTCCAGTCTTTGCTCCCCAAGACTAGGGTTACAGACATGCATGGCCATGCCCAGCTGATATATGTGGGTCCTAGGGACCAAAACCCTCTCAGGCTTCCTCAGGCCCTCATGCTTTCACAGGCAGTATTCTGAACCACTGAGCCATCTCTCCAGCTTTAACATTTTTGTGAACATACTTTCATATATGTTCTTCTCTAATAAGAACATACATGTATTTAATAAACAAAATCATATGTACCATTTTATTGTGAACATTTTATTTTTAATAATTGTGTATATATGACATGTATGTGTCTGTGTGTGCATGTTCACGTGTGTGAGTATGGGCATGCACATCCCACAACATATATGTGGAGGTCAGAGGACACCTCTGGTTTGAGTCCATGCCTTCCACCTTGTTTGATATAAAGTCTCTTTTCACTGCCACACATTCCAGGCTGGCTTGACTATGAGCTTCCAGGGATCCTCCTGTCTCCTTCTCCCATCTTGCCATAGGAGCATTGGAATAACACATGCTTACTATTGCATCTGGCTTCCCTTGGGTTCTGGAGATCTGAACTCAGCTACTCACACTTGCATGACAAATACCTTATCCACTGAGCCATCTCCCCAGTTGAATATTCATTTTCTTCTATAATGTGATTTTATGTATATCCCCTCTTTTCCCTCTTTGTCTCTCCCTACTTTTTTCCTCTGCTCTGCATCTCAGCCACAAAGATGAAGGGTCTATTCTTTCAGTTTTGATACATTCATTTATGATCAAACAAATATATCAACAGACATATGTACTATTACATTGCAGAGCTGGGAAGATCATTCAGTCAGTAAAGTGCTTGCCACACACACATGAGGAACTGAGTTGGATTGCCACTCCTTACATAAAAATGCCAGGCATGATAGAGTATACCTGTAACCCAACACTAGGAAGGTGGATATATGGGCTTGCACTGTAGCATGATTGTGAGCTCAGAGCCAATGAGAGACCTTGTCTTAAAAATGGTGGGTGATGCTCCTAAGTTAGGATTATGTGGTTGTCATCTGACTGCTACACACACGCACACACACACACATGAAAACTCACATACACATAAACATACACATACTAACACACATGCACACCACACACAAACACACAAAGACTTACATCATAATTGTTATTCTTGTCTTCATAGAATGGTATCAAACTGTGTTTCCCCTGTGTGTTCTGCTTTTCTAATTTAGTAGCAAGATACACTGCACAAATTCAACCCATTGCTTTTATTATTTGTGTAGTGTATCTTGCTTGGTCCTCAGTTGACTTTATTTCTTTGGTCTAGTTCCTTTCCTTTTCCCTCACTAAAAATTCTGCTAAAACAAAGATATTACATGTTGGTGCATTTTTCTAATCAGCCAGACTCCCAGGAATGGGATTACAGGGTCAAAAGCTCTGTGCCTCACTTGAAATGAATATTACCAGGTTGCTTTTCAAAGGACTGGAATAATGTCTGACTCCTCCAGCACTGTGTGAGAGCCTGTTTCTCTTATCCTTGTTATATTACCAGCACAGGGTGAAGATTCACTTGAAATGTTTGCTCTAGGTATTTAATTAGAAATACTCCTAATGAGTATCAAGGTTAAGTATATTTTTATATGCTTAATGGACATTTTAGATTCACTCTTCTCTAAATTGTTATTCATATTCTTTTCTATTATATTATTGTACTTTTACTATTAATTTGATTATGTGCAATATTTGATCAAAATCACAAGATAAATACTCAGGAAAATCTGCACTGTCTCTGCATATGTGTGGGAAATGAGTAATTAATATTTGCAATATACTAGATGATCTTCATGACGTCAAACTTTACACTTAGAAAGTTACAATTCTTTATAGAAAGATTCAACCGAGAAGCAAAGACCCCTTCGAATGTGGTTACTACCATCCAGCAGGTTGTGCCCTGCATGGAATACAAAGGAGAAAGTGAGAGGAGAACTGACATTCATCTATGTCTGTTTCCTGACCATGGACAAAATGTAACCAGCCGCATCATGCTCCTACTGCCATGACTTACCCACCATGATGGACTTTACCCCCAAACTGTGAGCCAAAACAAGCTTCTCTTTCTGAAGTTGTTATTGTCAGGTATTTTGTCACAATGAGAAAAGTAACTGATACAGAAAAATGGTACCAAGGAGTTGAACTATTGGTGTGATAAACCTAGTCACATGGTTCTTCAGCCTCTGAAATTGGTCTTATGAGAGAAATATGTGAAAGTTTGGAGCTATGAGCTAGAGATGCCCATGAAAGACACAAGCAGAACTTAAATAGGACAGCTGGTAGAAGTTTAGAAGGTAGGGATGCTGACAGAAATGCAGCAAAGTACAGGCTCAGTGGATGAGGTGTCAGAGGGTGTAAAAGCTTGATATTTTTCTCTCAAAGAATCTGTTTACATCGTATGCATATCCTGAGACCTTGAGTGAGAGGAATTCTAAAGTAATGGACTAGCTTTTTTGTTGGAGTAATCTTCAAATCAGGATAGCATTCAGTCTGTGACATGGTCACTGCTCACTGCTCTTAGCCAGGTCAACAGTAAGAGAGAGCAACAAATGTTGCAGAAAAATATGAAAAAAGTTTCATTTGAAAGGGAAATGAATGAGTTTAAAATTGCAGCCAAGTAGGCTGAAAAAGCAGCTATAATTGTTTAAGAGATCAGCACCATGGGGTTGGAGAGATGGTTCAGCAGTTAAGGCATTTGCCTACAAAGGGTAATGACCATGGAGCATGCATCTGGAGTCTGGAGTTCCTTTGCAGCAGAGGGAGGTCCTGGAATACCCAGTCTCTCTCTATATCTATCTATCTATCTATCTATCTATCTATCTATCTATCTATCTATCTCTTTCTGCCTATAAATAAATAAACTTAAAAATATTTTTTAAAAAGACAGAGTGAAACGTTGGGGGCTCTGTATCTATGAAGGGGATCCCAACTTTTAAACAATCACCAAGGCCCTCAGAAGCTATGGTGCAAAAAGGGCTGGGCTACATCTGCAGCTGGAAGTAGAACTTGGTAGTGTAACCAAATGGTGCTAGTTTTTGCAAGCACACAAAATGCAAGAGGGAAGTGGCCATGGAGTCTTGTGGCCCGGTTATAGAGAGCCCCTGAAGGCAGGTGCTATAAGGCCAGGTAGGGATCCCTGCAAGGAAGCTTGAAAGGCCATTGTGTGAGGATGAAGGTGAAACCTAACACAACAGAGATCCCTGATCATTGGAGACGCCTGGACCATGGGATGTCTGCAGAAGAAAGCTATAGACATAGAGTGGAACCGGTCCAAGAGAGAAGATGTGTGTGCTGCAGGCAACAGAGCTGGAGGGGCAGGGCTGCCCAAGGCTGCTAGAGCATTAATGACTATATCAGGAGCCCCAGATGCCAGGTGTGGAGCTGTAGGATTTGGTGTTTGCCCTGATGTGTTTACAATTGCTTTGGTCCAGTTTTTCCTTGCTATAATCCCATTCCTCCTTCTTGGGATGGGAATATTTATTTTATGCCATTGTATTATTATGTATTAGAGATATGTAACTTATGTTTTGATTTTATGGGGGTTCACAATTAAGAGATTGTCTTGGTTCTTAGAAGAGGCTTTATACTTTTGAGCAGTGTTGAGGCTAAAGACTTTCAGAGATAGACTAAATTTATTTTACCTTATGAGATAAGCATGAGATTTTTATGAAACAGAAGTGGAATGTTAGAATTTAAAGTGATGTGTTTGAGTGTGGAGTTGACAAGGGGTAGTGTTGTGGTGGCTAATCTTTAATAGCAACCTGATGAGATGTAAAAATCATCATGACAGGGCTGGAGAGATGGCTTAGCGGTTAAGGCGCCTGCCTCCTAAGCCTAAGAACGCTGGTTCCAATCTCCAGCGGTTCCAATCTCCAGGTCCCACATTTAGCCAGATGCAAAGTGATGCAAGGGTGCAATGCCACACTTGATCACAAGGGGGCGCACGCATCTGGATTTCGTTCACAGCAGCTGAGAGACTGCTGGCGTGCCCATCTCTATCTGTCTTCCTCTCCCTCTCCGTCTCTCTCTGTGTCTCTCTCCAAAAAAACAAAAATATCCTCATGACAAACTATCTCTGAATATGTCTATGAAGTTATTTCCAGAAAGGTTTATCTGGAAGAGAAGACCCACTCTCAATGTAGACTGGAGTCTTGGACAGAATAAAAACAAAAAGATTGAAAAGTGCTAGAGAGATGGTTTAACAATTAAAATGCTTGCCTATGAAGCCTAGGGACACAGGTTTGATTCCCCAGTACCCATGTAAGCCAGATGCACAAAGTGGTACCTGTGTCTGGAGTGTGTTTACAGTAAGTAAAAGCCCTGGTGTGCCCATTCATTCTCTCTCTCTCTCCTCTCTCAAATAAACAAGCAAAAAAAATTAAAAAGGCTTTAAAAAGAAGAAAGCAAACCAAGAATCAAAATTTATCTACCTCTGCTTCCTGACTATAGATGCAATGTGATCAGCCATCTCGTGCTCTTGCCACCATGATCTCTCCACTAAATAACCCCTTCCTGCCTTAAATTGCTTTCTTTCATGTATTGGTCACATCAACAAATAAGTATCTAACACAGAAATGTATAACACCCCCCCACACACAGACAGCATAGCTGAGAAATTTGAACCTCCCCTCCAAATAAAACTAGTAGAGGGGATAAAGGGTTGTTTACCCTAAAACAGGTGAACATAATATTTTTAAAAAGTGATCTGAAAAATAATGAAGGAAAAAGAAAAGTCTGTACCTTAAGATAATGAGAAGTCAAGGGCAGGAGTGAATCCATCTGAATCCACCAGTCACCCCCACCTACTTCTTCCATGCCTCCATACTGTTCACTTTTATTTTATTTTATTTTATTTTATTTTATTTTATTTTATTTTATTTTTTAACTTGAGAGAGACAGAGAGAGACAGCTAGAGAATGGGCATGTCAGGGCCTTTTTCAGGCTCTGTGAATGAACTCCATATGTGTGCATGTGCAACATTGCATGCTTGTGTCACTTTTGCTTCTGGCTAAATGTGGAACCTGGAGATTCGAACGGGAGTTCTTTAGGCTTCACAGTCAGGCACCTTAACCACTAAGCCACCTCTCCAGCCCTGTTCACCACTTTTAACCACAGTGAGGACATCATCTCATCACCCTCCCCTCCCCATGCAGAGCTCTGATCTGCACGCATTTCTTCTTCCAAAGCATAAATTAAGGGACAGAATGCCTTTGTGGCCTGTACAACTGATAAAAAGAGCAGAGACACAGGGAGAAGAGAGTTCACATTGGCTCTGAGAACTTGGCCCCATTCTCTTCTGTAGCTGCCAAGCCAATCTGGCTTGCATTGTTCAGTTTCCATAACAACATGCTGCTCTTAAGTATAATGATAACCCTACCTATCCACACCCAAAAGGAATGCTTCATTTTGTTTCTTGCATATGATGGGTTGTTGACGCATAATCAGAGAGCATTTGATACAGTCGAAACTTAGACAACCAACGTGGTCAAACACCTAGCACGTGCATACACACCCTCTCTTCTTAAACCCCTGGAAGATATCACCAATCAGCCACAGAACTCTGATTCTGAGCCTAGGTGTAGCTTCTAAATTCTCCTTCATTAAGTGTTTTTTAAAAAATTGAATCCAAGCTGATATGTGAGACAAATGCAATATGCCATCTGTAACCAACTTTACGTAGAGATGAAAAAGATGAAGTTCAGAAAAAAAAAAAAAAAAAAACATTGTGGACTACAGACGAGGAAAGCAGCAGATTTCAGGATGATGAGGTCAAGGGAGGTCCAGAAAAAAGGAAGAAGTTGAATCAATCGGGTGTATACCAGTACCTTGTGAAGGAGGCATCGGGCTGGATGCCTTGTGTGTGTCATCTCAGAAAGGGACCTAGGTCTTCTGAGTGAGCTGCGTCAGTTGCTCAGTGCCCTTCATGGATAACAGCACAGGTATACCAGTCAAGGGGAGGAGCTCATGGCTCCTACTATGGCTGAGATCCAGCTGATCTTGAGAGCAGCATGATGCAGGCCACAGCCTTGTTAGCTTTCGCTTCCTGCTCCGGTCAGCAATTTTCTCTTTAGCATTGTCACTCTGAACTCATGCCCAGGAACAAGGACCTCAAGGGAGCCATCATGTCTTATCAGGTGATGACCTCAGCCACGATTGCTACGTAGAAGAACCACTTATCCTTACACAGAGAAGATGTGCTCTAGAATTACATGATGGTCACCATGATGTGTATCTGCTACCTAACTTCCTGTGATCTGGTTTAAGATTTTTCAATTTTTTTAGATTTTTTTAAAAAAAAATTATTTAAAGCCAGGCATGGGGGTGCACGCCTTTAATCCAGCACTCGGGAGGCAGAGGTAGGAGGATAGCCATGAGTTCGAGGCCACCCTGAGACTACCTAGTGAATTCCAGGTCAGCCTGAGCTAGAGTAAGACTCTACCTCGAAAAACCAAAAAAAAAAAAAAAAAAAATTATTCATTAGAGATGGGGAGGAGACAGAGAAAGAGAAAATGGGCGTGCCAGGGCCTCCAGCCACTGCAAGCAAACTCCAGACGCATGTGCCGCCATGTTCATTTGGCTTACGCAGGGACCTGGAGAATGGAACCTGGGGTCCTTAGGCTTTGCAGGCATATGCCTTAACTGCTAAGCCATCTCTCCAGCCCCGATTTTTCAATTTTTGACAGTATAGCAATAGTACATGAAGGGAACAACAGAGGCACTACAAAGCATTGTATTGCTAAGCTGTGATGTTCGTCAGGTAGGTGTGTTCAATACACCTTTGACTTCCGATAACATGCATGGGCCTATGGAGTATAATCACATCAAAGATGAGGCACATCTGTACTGTGCATTCTCATTTCGGCCAAGCGCTACCTTTTATCACAAAGGTGTAAGCTGAAAATATAAGCAGCTTAGTATAGCACCTTTCCTCCACCAGATACCATCCAATCCTCCCCCCAACCTACTCCATCACCACCAGCCCCATCTCCAATACTCAATAAGATCATGGAACACACACGAGATAACCCTCGCCACCAATGAACATAAAGAAAACAGATCAGAGAGGCAAAATCTCCTGGGCAGATGGATAGACAGTCTTTCCCTGAGAGCCATGTTACACATTTCCTCTACAAAGTACATTCTTATCTCTCAGGGATGTTTGACTTGGGTACTTTGTGCCATAAGTCTTGGTGCTTTTTCCAAAACCCCATATGCTTGTGGCATGGCTACCTCATGCTTGGCTTTGAAAAGTACCTTTCCCTGTCACATAGGGCCTTTACTGATTGTCCCATCTTTCCTATCTTTCTCATAACTGCAGGATCAGAGGTCTCTTTGCAGGGGTCAAGATCAAGGGCTATCTCTCCAGCAGCCTTCCTTTGCCCTGGCTTCCAGTAGCATTCTGCTTCCCACTAGTTATTCTTTGATCTGTTTTCTTCATTATTATTATTATTATTATTATTATTATTAATGTTTCTCTGCTCTTCTCCTATTGGGAGGTAAACTCCATCACAACCTTGTCTATCACGTTCAATGCTGTACCCCAACACACAGAACATGTGCTCAACAAATTTTTACTGACTGAATAATTACTGTCTCTTTCTCCTCCAGTAATAGAAAAAAGCTTCAGGGCCATACCTTCCAGAACAGATATTCCTTTGATAGTCACTTTATAGTGCCCAAGCCAGTTATTACTGGAGTTGAGTACCACAGCTGACAATCTGGTGGGAACTATTATTAGAATCCATGTCCTTATTGAATCCTCAGTAGAGCATAAGCTCCTTGGGGGTAAAAGTTGCTTCTTTTTCTTTTTGGCACTTCCTAGAGTGTGTGTCCAGCAAGCACCAGGAAGTGCACATATATAATAAGAGCTTAGCTATGTCAAATGGAATTCAACCATCTGCAGAAATGTTCAAACCCAGGCAAGAGGTAACAATAAAACTGCAAACTCATGCCCCATTCCTCTGCAGCACTGGCTCAGCTCTTAGAAAAGCGCTATCTATAATTAGGCATTTTGTTCTTTTTATATCAGAGGGATGAGAAAGGAGCTTTTACTTGCTGAGTGGCTGGGAAAGCAGAAAATAAACCACTGTCTAAAACCGAAGGGAAGAGGCTTCGATGCTTTCCATTTTACCACGAGAACCCAGATTGAGTGTGCCAGTCTTCAGTCGACCCTCTTTCTGGTCTAACCTTTTCTGCACTGGACCAAATACACCCCTTCTCCCTGAGATGCTTGTCTAGTGACCAAAGGTATACACAGATTCCTGTCTAGGAAGCAACATGGCGCCCTGTGGTCAGGATCTTTCTCTTCCTTAACTCATATATTAAAGAGAACAGTGGCGGCCACCATTGACTGAGTGCATATTACACAGTTAGTATCAATGAGATATGAAGAGATCCACATGTGCTATGAGGTTATGTGGTCCCCAAAGCTCTGGAACTCATCATTATTGGTATTTTATATATGTGCTTTTAATGGTTTATTTGTGAGGAGGGAGGAGATAGAGAGAAAGAAAGAATGAATAAGCATGCCAAGGCCTCCAGCCACTGTGAACAAACTCCAGATGGATGTGCCACTTTGTGCATCTCTCTTCATGTAGGTACTGGCGAATTGAACCTGGGCCAGCAGTCTTTTCAAGCAAGTCTCTTTAACCACTGAGCCATTTGAGCCATTTCCTCAGCCCTAAATATATATTTTTTTTCCTTTTTTTTTTCTTAAGCCAAACCTGAGACTGGTGAGAGCAGACTCATAGCTTGTCTGATAAGATAGTACTAATGTCAATTTCTATTAATGATGTGTTAATGTTTATACAATGTTATCATTAGGGAAAGCTGGGGACAACCCTGTTGTAATCTTTTTTTTTTTTTTTTTTTTTTTTTTGCTGTGGGGAAGGAATGTTGAGACAAAGTCTTGCTATATAACTGAGGCTGACTTGAATTCATGATCCTCCTGCCTCAGCCCCCCTACTGCTGGGGCTGCAGATGTATGCCACTATACTAATAGGTTCTAAGAGGTCTTAAATTAGTTTAAAATAAATGTTTGTTGTTGTTGTTCACTTATTTGTTTAACAGAGATGGATCCTAGGACACAAAGATGTTGAGTAGTTTGTCCAGATCACAAACCTATGTGAGGTGAACTTGACCCTCTGCCTTCACCACATTGCCCGCTCTCGGGCTATGACCCAGCAAGTTGCTATTCCTCCACCCAGACAACATGAACTTGGTTCTGGGAAGCTCAAAGCCAATAAAAACAAATTGCAGCACCTATTTATTATCACTGGCATTATCAGATTCATTTCTTGGATCAGCTTCCTTCTCACCTCCATTGACCTTGGACCATCTTACATTCATTGTTCACTTTTGTCAAAAATTCAATTTTTTTTATCTTTTGAATCGTCATTTGTATTCTTTTCAAAAGCATTCCAGGTGACTTATCAAAGACTCTTCCTCACACACTTTCAAGGTACTTGTACTCTCAAGGATCCGAGTCCAGCCCATCGCTGCAGTCAGCCCGCCAATAGCTCCAGTTGCCATCCTGGGGCTGGAGACTCTGAAGGCCAGCAACCCAGTACAAAGCCTTGGTTCTGAGGTGGCAGAGGTGACAGGCCTTTGCTGTCTTCATTTCATTTTCTGAAGCTTAAAATCTTGGCGGGCTCTTCCTTGAGCTAATTAGCATCCCTTCTTAACATTTTAAGTAACTGCTCATTTAGAGCAGTGAATGATTGCTCTGAGATTAGAGAGCAGGGAAAATCTTTCTGTTGGGAATAATCTACTTATGCGGCTGTTTGTTTGAAGCAGAGATAAACAGAGAATTTTTTTTTCCTTCTCCACATGGCAGCCATAAGAGAGCAGAGGGTGATTAATGAAAGTGCTTCTCACCAGTACAGTTTTTGACTTCAGATACAAGCGTAGAGTTGTTGAGTTTCTGGGACTTAATTTTTATTTTTCCTTAAATCCATAGGAAAAGAAAAAAGAAAAACAGTACCACCCACATTCTGGAGGCCATTTAAATCTGTTATGTTGTGAACTATTTTTGGTTCTTAAAATGGCCTAGGTAATTTTTCATTGGCTCTCCTGGGAATGCCACTTTGTGCTGTTATTTATAATCTACAGAAATTAATTATGCTGCTAATTAACAGCTTGCAAACAAATTATTGCTCAAGGAGTTATTTATTCAGTTATGAGAGCACAACTTCAGGGCTCTATGTGATTCGTCCTGACAGCTCTTTTATTTCTTGCTTTTGTTGCTGGAGTTTTATGCTTCTGAGGTTCACTGAAATTCTGCTTGGAGGAGTGGCAATTAGTCAGAATCTCAGAGGCCACAAAGTGTGTCAGCTGCTCCCCTGAGGGATAGAGGAAGGCAACAAGATCATACAGCCATCTTAGAATGTGCCTAGGAGTTGTCAAAGAAATCCCTGGGGCTAGGTCTGGGGGTGTGGCTCAGTTGAGAGAATGCTTATCTAGCATGCATGAAGCCCAGGGTTTGATCCCATGCACAATATAAGCCAGGCATGGTGGCACATGGCTAAAATTCTAGAACATGGAGATGGAAGGAAGAAGATCAGAAGTTCAAGATCATCCTTAGCTACACAGAAAGTTTAAGTCCAGCCTGCACTACTTGAGACCCTGTCCAAAAGAAAAATAGAAAGTGAAAAAGAGAGAGAGAGAGAGAGAGAGAAGGAATCAAGGAAGGAAGAAAATAGAAAAGGTCTTGCAACAATCATCTCACATCTTCAAACATCCACTTTTACATCTCCAAGACTCTTAGGTGAGCCCTAGGGGCAATACTGACATCAGACAAAGGAAAGTCAGCAATCTGAACTCATGCCACAGACCTGGCCCTGCCCCAACTCCATGCTTGTGGCAGGCAGCAGGAGTGGATCACAAGTTCTCCTTCAAGCTTCTGAGCCCTACTCAAGGCAGTCTTCCAGGCTGGCACTAAAACATTGTCGCTATGGGGTCAGGAGGGGGGATGAGGAAAAGAGAAGAGAGGGTGGGAGGAAGGTTCATCAAAATTAAAGATGTTATGAACAATCCATATGGAAACCGATTTAATTGCTAGCTAATAATATGTTTAAAAGAGAGAGTTTTGGCAGAAGTACTCTGTGAGGGAGGATAATGCTGTGCCCAGAAGCCTTAAATTGTTATAAGAAAATGTCAGTGCCAGCGGTGGGATACCTTCCAGTCAGTTGTTGTTCAGCCCCCAAAACATTACAGGCTATTGCCAAGGTTCTTGATTGCCCATCAAAAGTAGATGGTAAGAGCATATTGCTGAAGATGCCATGTGCTTGGGCTGCAGCTGGAAGACTCCTTCCTACTGACTAGCCACCAGAATGTAGCCTGTTGGGGGAGAGAATTCATCAACTGTCTCAAGCAGAAGTGGACTCTGCAGGCTTTATAGCTAGACAGCCAGGCCGAATGTACCAACTGGTGCAATGGTGGCATGTCTGCTATGGGGAAACAAACTACTCTCTGATTGGATCTAAGGAATTCATGTTTCATACTGTAAACCTAATCAAAAGCCTATGGCTGGGGAGGTCATAAGTTTAGGGGGGAACTACGACTGTTACATAGCTAAATGTATATATCTAAACAACCCTCTAAGTATTTACCTCTAAATACTTACATTGATGCCCATACACTAAGGTTACTCTTACTTTTGGTTAGAGAATCTTCTCTTTTCAGATGGCTACTGGGGAGACTCAAAACGCATCAAAGGGCTAAGAAGAAGTCATAGTGAGATAGCTCCATCATATCCTCCAAGGGTCAGGGACCATTAAGGAAGAGGTGGCCGAAAGAAGATAAGAGGCACAGGAGCAATGTTTTGTAATACAGCCTCCCAGACACAAAGTGCCTGGTATTCATGACCTCACAGTGACTGATGCTCCCTACACAAGACCTGCATCCTGCATAATGGGGGTGGGTGAAGTGATGATATCAAAATGGAAGACAGACTCTGTTGGAAAGAAGAGATGAAATTGAAGGGTCATTCAGGAGGGGAAAAAAGAATATAGGAGGAGGAGATTATGCTCATGGTATATTATCTATACGTACGGAAGTTGTCAAGAAAAAGTTAAAACTATTGCTGTCTCTAGGAGGACAAGCTGGCCAGGTGAGAGGTATGATATTCCCAACTCACAAAACCAACTCTCCATCCCTAACCAGGCCATGGAATTAGCTACTGGGAAAGTTATAGATTAAAAACTAAAATAGGGGGGCTGGAGAGATGGCTTAGCGGTTAAACGCTTGCCTATGAAGCCTAAGGACCCAGGTTTGAGGCTCAATTCTCCAGGACCCACATAAGCCAGATGCAAAAGAGGGTGCATGCATCTGGAGTTCGTTTGCAGTGGCTGGAGGCCCTGGCGCACCCATTCTCTCCCTCTCTCTCTCTCTCTCTACCTGCCTATTTCTGTATCTCTCTCTCTCAAATAAATAAATAAGTAAAAATAAAAATATTTAAAAAAAAAAAACTGAAATAGGGCTGGAGAGATGGCTTAGCCATTAAGACGCTTGCCTGCAAAGCCAAAGGATCCAGTTTGATTCTCCAGGACCCACATAAGCCAGATGCACAAGAGAGTGCAAGCATCTGGAGTTCTTTTGCAGTGGCTGGAGGCCCTGGTGCACCCATTCTCTCTCTCTCTCTAATAAATAAATTAATTAAATATAATTTTTAAAAAACTAAAATGAACAAGTACTTTGAAACCATTTTCCTAAAGGTGCTCATTCATTCACCAATCATTTAGATAAGTCAAATGCCCACTGGCTCTCGGCCAGTCACTACACTAGAAAGGGAAAAAATGCAGACACAGATGTTATGCAATATCACTCACTTTGGCCACACTCTGTTGGTCAGTAAAAGGCAAGAAGCCAGTCCAAATTCCAAAGCAGGGTATTCTGACTCTCCTGCTGCCTGGAAGTCTGAGCAGTTGTCTGACAGCCATCTTACCCAGAGCTCAGAAGTGACCACTTACGGAACAACTGGGTTCTGTGTCTTTATCTTAAATGTCAGCCATATTCATTACCAAGGTCAAGTCTTCAGGAAGTCTTATGGGAAAGAACATCATTTCTTTTACCTTTCAAAACTGCCTTTTATTTTCTCTGTACATAATTTTTCACTTTTATTAAGTTAGTGCTTTCTAAAATTAGTTAACCCTCATCTACATTTTTAAAAAAATTTTTAGAATGTCTGGAATGAGCTTTTTTTTTTCCCTTCCATTTGAGAAATGATTGTTCTAAATGAAGTCGATTGTAGATTAAAGTTATTTAAAGCAGAGTCCAAATGACAGGTATCTCGTGTTCCTTGGAGAAAAAGTCCTCTGTATAAGTCAGAAAAAAAATTAATAAACACAGCAGACAGCTTGCATGACACAGCCCAGGCCCGAGTCAGTGAAGGAGGACAAGGGAGATCTGGGTTGTGTCACTTACTCAGGCCTCCCCAGACCTTCCACATTTCCCCATCAATCCTTCTGGCTTAGGAATGAAAAACACCACAACTCAGATTGTATCTGAAATAACAACCTCTAAGCACCTGGACAATGGTTAGAAATAGACTGCTGTGAATGTCACAAGTGACCAGAGTTCCCCTCTTGAGCACCATCCAGCCAACAGGCTGCCATGTTCAGCAGCCTTGGCGGCCATGTTCCAAGTGAATGACAAGAGGGAGGACAGCTCTGTGCTGACTCCATAATTATCACGTTGTACCATTAAGATCCATCACTTGCAGAGCCGTCAGCAAAGCCACAGTAATTCACCGCTACGTATATCGCAACAGATCACGAGGAAAAACCCTGGGAGTCATAAGTCATACTCACTTTGGTTTGTAATGACCTGTGCGTGACGGTCTTAGGTACGTCATGAAGATGGCACAGGAGGAAACAATGGTCCCCTGCAGCAGCTTGAAGACTCCACTTCTCCAAACAAGCTTTTCAGCTGTGCAGAAGTGGAGGAGCCAAGCCTTCCTTTTTCTTCTCCCCATTATCTGACCACGTGTAAAGTGAGCTCTGGAGTCTGCCTTGAACAGTGGACACTGGCTAACTGTTCAGCCTCTTGGCCTTGACACCTGTTATGGTTTGGGCATGAAGTGTACCCCTAAAAGGCTGGTGTGTTGAAGGTTTGGTCTACCACTCGTGACCTCATTGCAAGGTGTTTGTTGGATCATGAGACTTATAAACTGATCCAATAGACTGATCCCCTGATGAGTTCCTAAGTGGGGCCTATAAGAGACAATAGGTCACTGGAGGTAAGCCTTTGAAGCTGTCTTTCCCTGCTTCCTAGTTACCATGAGCTGAGCAACTGTCCACCACAGACTCTGAAACATGAGCTATATGACCACGGACTGGACGCTCTGAAACCATGAGTCAGGATGAGTCTTCCTCCTTTAAGTTGGTCATCTTGCGGGTTTTGCTTAAGTGACAGAGCAACTGACTAACATAACCCCATTTCTGTGAAAATCAGCTGAAGAAACCAGAGCTGCTCATCCTGATCAAAATTCTCTCATAACCTTCTACCTCAAGGGAATTCAAGCCCTGTCTCCACAGTGAGCAAACCCAAGTCAGCCAGCCACATGCTTTGGACAGGATTACAATGATACCATCCCAGCCACACTGGAGGCAGAAACAAAAACATTAGTACCAATCTTGTCATCATTTAAAATTGTGACATCTGACTTGGCTTGGATCTTTGCATCACATTAATTTTTTTAGATTTTATCATAAAATTTTTTTGAGTATTTAAATTTTTATTTTTTTTCTCAACCTGAAGTAGATGATATATATATATCATATATTTTTTTTTCCTGACCTGGGTGAGTCTCATGTAGTCTCAGCCTTAAATTCACAGCAATCCTCCTACCTCTGCCTCCCAAGTGCTTGGATTAAAGGTGTGCACCAGCATGCCCGGCTTGTTTGTGGTTTTTGAAACAGGGTCTTATGTAGCCCAGGCTAGCCACAAACTTGCTATGTAGCTGAGAATAACCTTGAACTTCTGATCCTCCTGCCTCTGCCCCTACAGAACATGGATTGTAGTTACACAGCACCATGCTCAGTTTATGCAGTGTTAGGTTTCGGTCAGGGACTTGTCCATGCTAGGGAAGCTCTTAAGTAACTGGGCCACACCGCTTGGTCCTTGCTTGCCTTTGCTTTTTGAGACAAGATCTCTCTAGGTAGTCCAGGCTTACCTCATACCCATAATCCTCCTGCCTCAGCCTCCTGAGTGATGCGATTATTGGCATGCTACACCAGTCCTGGCTAGATGTAATTACTATCCCAGTTTGGGATAAGGACGATCAGGCTCAGGTTAACTGTCTTGCCCACGTCATCTTCTGGACATGTCCTGAAGTGTTCTGAGAGAAGGGACAGGTCCTGGGCTTCCTTAGTCTCCTACTTTAACTCATGTCCTCCACTACACTATCACTGAGTGAAGAAGCTGAGTTAGAACAGGCTCCGGTCCAAAGGCAGAGACCTGGGTGATTAATCTGTCTCCCCACAAAAGGAGATTATTCTTATGGCTAGCCCACTTAATTATTTACCATAGAGCAGGAATTCTCAAAGAGCCTATAGAGTCCCCTGTCTTTACAAGGTCCACCAACTCCCCTAATGCCATATATTCATATATTCCATTAGAAGAGTAAGCCTACTTCTTGGGAAGGCCGAGGCAGGAAGATTGCCATGAGTTTAAGACCACTCTGGATTGCATAGGGAATTCCAAGCAAAAGTTGACCATAGAGTGAGTCTCAAAAACCAAAACAGAAAACCTCAATCTCCCTCTCTCTCTCTCTCTCTCTCTCTCTCTCTCTCTGTGTGTGTGTGTGTGTGTGTGTGTGTGTGTGTGTGTGTACTAGTTAGAGGAAGCTCTCTAGGTGTTACCAGTTTCTTGAAAGCTGCTTGACCTTGGGGAAGTTTAGCACCACAGCCACTTGAATTTGGGTAGCTTTCATTGCAAAGTCTTATAGAAAATAACCCCAAAACAATTGTCAACTTGGATCTTGATCACAACTGAGGCGACTCCATGAAAATGGCATGCTGTTTTGGGAATCAGAAATCCAGCAGGAGCTTGGAATAATGGTGTCCCTCTCTCACAGTGTATCCAGGCATTATTTATTAGTAAAAGGACTTTAGGCATCATCTATTCTCAAGTCCCAGTATTGACCCCATTTTATACTTATAACATGAAGTTCAGAGAAATTGTGTGATTTGCCCCTTGCCCCACAGGGAACTATAGTTAGAGCTAATGCTATATCCCTAAGCCTCTGTTTCCATTGAGTGAATATCTTCTTCTGTCAGATGAGCACAACTAGAACCTACTAGCCCAGGTCTACCAGCCAGCACCCACATGGTCTGGTAAGATGCAAGTCCAGGTACACACAAGCAGGAGTTCATGTATCTCAGGACCAACTCATCTGGGACCCAACCCAAGCATCTATGTCCTGGTATGTTTTTCAAAGACGAACCAAAGTGGACATTTACTGCAAACCTTCTGCACTAAATCAGAAACTAGAAACTCCCTCTAGTTGGGGTTTGAATTAATGACCCTGTAACTGTTTTTCTCTCTCTCTCTCTCTCTCTAATTTCTAAAGAATTTCTCTTTGAAAACAAACACATGTAGTAGTGATTATTCTTTAAAAACAAAGAGAATGTGACTTCAGAGCATATGTGGGAAGCCTGGTCTCAGAAATAGAAAATAGTCTCATTTAGAAATAAAATGATTTTATACCATGGTCTATCAATAACTAAATAAGGAAACAAAAAGGAATGGAACTGAGGATGGCAGGGCTGGACCAATAAACTTTGGTGTGTCACTAGTCTCAAGAAAGAAAAAAAAAAGAAAGGTACAAAACTGTTATTAAAATAAATCAACAATAAGCATATCCTCCACAAATTTCAAGGGGTAAAGAGGTCCTTATATAGTAGCTTGCTGTGTTCAAGTTCTTTGGAGGCAGGAACTGCTGGATTCCCTCTGAAACACACAGAGGGAGAGACAAGAAAGAATCATTGTCCGCAACAAGTTCACAATCGAGTCAGAACATGGTAACCCATCAACAGACAACGTGGGATAGCATGTTAGGGGGTGTTGCCATTTGGAGAGGAGAAGCAAATAGCAATAGAAGGTATTTCTCAGTGGTTAGAACGTGATCCTAGAGTGCATGAGGCCCTGAGTACTGGGAAGAGAGGAGAGCAAGAATGAGAACTGGGAAAATTAACTGGGACTGAGGTGCCTAACTTCAGCTTATGATTACCTGGAGTTTGTGACTTACTAGAGTATGTGGTTGACAGCTGTCAGTCAGATCTGGGCTGTCAGGTCCCTTGGTATAATCTTCTAACGGGGGTGGGGGTGGGGGAAGCAATGCATATGTTGGCAGGCGGTGGGAATCTGACTTGGTGGGATTGCATGCAGACACAAGCAGGCAGTAGGAGATATGGTGAATGTCTTCCTCAGCTTCTTTGAGATGGTGAAGGGAAATAGAAAGGCAATTATTCACCTGGAGGGAAGAATCTCCCCATATCTTTCCCGAATTTGCTCCCTGTGTGTCTAGAAATGTGCAAATGAGAGTTAGAGACCTGAGGAACATTCAAGTTTGTAGCATCTGGGAGAAATCAGCCAACCAGGAGAAAGGAGAATTCTAAAGGAGAGCAGGGGAGAAAGGAATAGAAGAACTAAAGAGGGAGGAGAGAGGTAGTCACAGAAATCAGTATGCACTTTCCACAAAATAAATGTTCCTCATCCTGACTGGAATCCACGGAACAATGCCAGGGATGGAGACCACTTGAGTGGGTAGGAAGGGTCTGTGTCTTCAGGAACCACAAGGGAAATCATGAAATAGGAAGAGGCGCTTCTTTCCTTCCTTGTCCCACTCCTATGTATCCCCAGTAAAGAAAAGCTATTTGCCAGGTGTGGTGGTGCACGCCTTTAATCCCAGCACAACGGACGCAGAGGTAGGAGGATGCCGTGAGTTCAAGGCCACCCTGAGACTACATAGCCAATTCCAGGTCAGCCTGAGCTAGAGTAAGACCCTACCTTGAAAAACCAAAAATTTTTAAAAAAGAAGAAAAAAGAAAGAAAGAAAGAAAACAAAAGAAAAGCTATCCTAGTGAGCCAACTTCAAGTAACCTGATCCCAAGTGAGACCCATTGTTCGACCCCTTGAGGGGGTAGAATTCTATTTTACAAACCAACGAATACATTCCCCATGATCAGGATGCCTTATGAAAATTGACACAAACTCGAGTTTTGTGCCACTGCACCTATGCTTGTGTATGCACCCACAAACACACACACACACAATTTACTGGACAGGAATATCCTTTAACCCCTTAAATTTTCTCCTAACACAGTTCATCTTTTCTAATGCCTGAGTCCTCTCTTAGTGTTCCTTCTAATTACCTTGCAGTTCATACCAGGGTCCTACCAGCGCATTGAAAAGTAGTGTTTGAATGCCTCTCCCCACCCCCATCTCTAACCTCCACCCTGAGGTTCGCCCCTATCCCAACATGGGCACTGCCTAGTCAGAAAACCAGTACAGTTCATGTTCCTGACCATTGATCTGCCATCCGTTTTTTTGTTTTTTTTTCCCAAGCCTGAGGCACGCGATTATCTGCAAAGCTGACTTACAAGATAAAATCCCCAGGCCTCTCCCCTCCCCCTTCCTCCAACAAGCAGACATTGATTTTACCCAGAATGTGCATGGCTTTGATGGTGTTATTGCAATCAACATGAAAAATACCACCACAGTGCTTATCCGGATGTCTCAGTTGTTTTGCCTCATAGCACAAGTGATTGTTTAAAGAGGCTTGACACTGCTGGAGTCTTTTGTTTTATGGATTTTGCAAAGCATGGCTCTTTGTCTCCTGGGCTGGCAGTGGAGAAAGCTCTTTCTTCAAGGCAATGGGCAGTGCGCTTGGAAAATAGAAGCCAAGGTGTGGGCTATTTGGGGGAGTTTCTTGAGTCCTCACACATGAATGATGAATGGTTCCAAAGGATAGGCTGTCCCTAAGTGCCCGGGTTTTTTACTTCCCTTTGTTTTGGCAGGGTTACCTCCGAACCTGGGTTCCCACCTACTTTCCATGGGGTTCCGCTACCTACTTACATGTTTCTCATAAGTAACTAAGTAGGGTCTCTGATCCCCCTGAATTTTACCTCCATACCTCTCTTCCCTCACATCACAGCTAAGCAATTATGTGATGCTCATCCCTAGCTAAAGTCATAAGGGAACACGGAACCCACCCCCATTCATCCACTACCATTCCCCAAACCAGAAGCCAGAAGCTGCAGAACCCCCCACCACCACCGCCACCACCATCTCCTCAGTCACTTCTACCACACAGTTCACCCATGGCATTCCCAAATGCCACAGCTGTTCAATGTGTTTGCTGTATCTACCTTCTCTGTTGTCCAGTTACTGCTGGGTCTCAATGATTTTGAGAAACAGGATGAAGAAAAAGGCTTGAACTGGGTCATTAGAACACTGTCTATCTGATCTCCATTGCTCAATTGTCAGGGAGATTATTTCCATGTGGCACTGGCATTGCTTGACATTTGGTAATTCAGATCATTCTTTTGCTGGGGGTATGTCCTTTCATTGTGGGATATTTATCAACATTTGTATGTGTCTTCAGATGTTGCCAAATCTCTCCTAGGGGGTAGACCCCTGTTAAGAACCACAGCTCTAGAACATTTTAAGGTTATGTGGTGATCAATACTGACTTCAT
Source organism: Orientallactaga sibirica (assembly GCA_036365145.1). Classification (NCBI taxonomy): domain Eukaryota; kingdom Metazoa; phylum Chordata; class Mammalia; order Rodentia; family Dipodidae; genus Orientallactaga; species Orientallactaga sibirica. Next base: position 5,886,797 of record JAEOAD010000030.1, read on the forward strand.
GCCCATACAGGGAGCAGCCTTAGGAGCAAGCATACTGAGAATATCACCGGTGGGATCCATTACCTCACCCACCTCTTGCTTTTCACACAAGCATACGCCAGTGCTTCCTCTTCTGAGAGTTAATAGGAAACTACACATTTCCATGTACCCATCAAACTTGATGGCTCTGAATTTGGGTTCCTGGATCTGTCAGTCCAAGTTTAGGACCAACTTAAGATTGGTAGTTTTCTAGAGTAAGGGCAGAGAGCAAAACTGGAAATTTGGAGGTGACAAACTTCAAGAAAGGTGTCTGACCTTGAAATTGGAACAGGTAGGTTTGGGGCCAATATCTGCCACCAGATCCACACTGGATAGCTCTCTGTCCCTCCAAGGAGGGTGCTTCTTATTTTGACTTTCATTCCATGGAAAACATCAGACAAAGAAGGAGCTGGACCAGATCAGGTATCGGCTCAGTACTGTGTGGTCTGTGGAGATCAATAAACATGTCTCCGGACCCACTCAGAGAGGTTGAGGGATTTCAGACTGCACTTAACATGTGGAGCAATATGCCTCTGACTTTCTACATACTGGACCTCCAGGTGAGGTGTCCTCTCCCCACCCAATATAAAGTTTTTAAATCAACCATTTGTGTGTATGCATGTACACATTTACACCCCTGTACAGATGCACATATAAACATGTCTAAGTGTACATAAATATGTGCATGCATATGTATATGTCATATGCAAATAGACATAACTTGTCATTTAAAATTTTAAAGCCACTAGACTAGATATCCCAGTGAACCATTCTGGGGAGGACAAGAACTTGACCCACTCTTCCTTCACGTTACCTATAGGCACATAATGTCCGGGTATGTATTCCCGTGTCAAACTAAGGGATGAGTTAGAAGGCCTGAGTGCAAAAGATCTGTAAGAGACAGCAACAGGCACAGGAAGGGTTGGGGATTCTCTGCCAGCCCCATTGCCTCTTTGCTACATCTACTGGTTCTAGCACCTTTTCTCCTTCCTGGGCCACTGAGAGCCTGTGAGATACACTGACGCCCTTCTACTCACTTCTGAAGGTGGAGCCTTTGACTGGAAGCCAGCTGTGCATCCCTTGACTCTGGAACGTTCTCCTCAGCCCCACAGCTCTCCTGTTTTATTGGCAGGGCATCTCAGGAGAAGAAACAGGGCTGAAGGCAGCTGCAAAGATACTGGTCTCCTAAAAGATGGTATTTAGTCACAGGAGGTTTTGCACAGGATAGCATATAATCTTAAATTTAAATCCTTTCTGAATTTCAGAGGCTCCAGTATATAAAAAAAAATCCTTTTAGGATTTTTCAAAGTGTATAATCTATTTAGAATTTTGAAAAGAAATCTCCAACTCATTCTTTCTCTAAAATAGACCTGCTACATTTTTAACTTCCCTTTAAAAAGCAAAAAAAAAGTCTATTTAAAAAAATATTTCTAGTTGTTTATTTGACTTAAGGGACAACCGTTTCTAAGACATGCAGTGAAGTAGTCTTACTAAAATAAAGTGAAACTTCTTTCATTTAATGCAAATAAACCCCAGAAGAAACATTTATTTTAAAAGGGATTAAGAACAGGGAAGCAAGAAGCTATGCTAAGGAAAAGCAACTGGAAGTATACAGGAAGGACACACAGGCCATTCCTCATTATAATATAAATTAGAGGGTGAGGAACACACAAGGTCCTTTGAGTGTAGGAGGTGGTGGACAGGAAGGAGGGGAAGAAAGTGGGGGGACAGGAAGAGTGAAGACAGAGAGAGGAACCACAGGGAGGGTAGGAAGATGCCTCTGAGGCTCAGTGTTGGAGCAAACCTTACACCCACGGTGAACTTGAATCTTTTCAGGGTAAAGGTTGGAGTGAGAAAAATGTCCCTAAAGACAGTCCACAGGTAGGGCCTTCCTCAGGACAGCTGAACCTCATGGACAGATTTTTCCATGTGATTTTCATTCCATTTTCATCATCTGTTATAACATAAAATTTCATCAACTGTAAATGTCAGTTCTTCCCTTTATTATCTGCTAATGTCACAAAAATCTGAATTGTTTGCTTTGTTAAAGGGCTTGCTGGGCATTGACTTTTCCTTATTTGTACTTTACTACCCCAAATGTGTAGGGTTTATTTATTTAAAAAAAAAATAACATCCCTTTTGAAATGGGATTTAAATAACAGAGCAAGGTTTGCCATTATCATAAATGTATAAAGTGCTTTGTGAGTAATAAAATGGATCATGGATTCAGGATAATTCAAACTGAAATGTTATGTTCAGTATCAAGATTAGATTACGTTAATGCAGTTCATTTTAAATGGTATAAAGGCCATCAGATGCATGTGAAAAGAATCTGTATCATAACTTAGAATAAATAGACTGAGACATTTGTTTATAATGTCAGTGCTAAACAAATCTATTACTACATTTCTGCATGTAGCATTATATTACCACTGCTATTAAACAAACAGAGCATGAAGATAAATTATAGCTTTAATTATAAACATTACCTTTGCGTATTTATTAATTTAAAATGGAACAATGTTCAATAACCTTAGGTTATTTATATCAGCTAACATTTTAATTAACTTTGTTGTATTTATGCGACTTGGTAATTGTTGCTACCAGGCACATGTAGCTCCTTGAATAATGCAGGCCATCAAACCTATCCTTGCGCACATTACCCGTCCTTTAAATGAGATGGTTACTGTGTAATTCCTGCCAGAGAAAGTAACTCCCTGGGTGAGAAGCCTGGGGTCGCAAAATTGCCTTTCTTCTGGAGGCCTACCAATAGGGGACACCTTGAATTCCTGGATAGATAGCTTCTTACTTAAGAAATAGTATCACTCAAAGAGTCAGAGCTGAAGAGTCATGATTGAGCCTGTGACCAGAGGCTGTAACCCTTTCTCAACAGTGGTCCTATTAAATGGGGACACTACCTCACTTATGATAGTTCTACATGGAATATTTTGACTTTAAGATGATACGAGAGCATACTCACTTAAGTATAATACTTTTCCATTTCAAAGCCATAACAGTATATCCTTTGTTACACAACAGGCTTTGTGTGCAATGGTTTTCCCAGTTGTGAGCTAATGTCAGTGTCTTGCACATGCTTAACGGGGTAGACTATGAATATTCAAGTGCATTCAATATCTCCCATTTATGATAGCTTTATCACAACCCCATGGTTAATTGAGGAGTACCTGTATAATGATTAAGGGATTGAATCTTGGTCATAAAACTCAGAAAGGCAACAGTTGTCACAATTCTGTTTGTTTTTTTTTATTCATCAGCTTATTTTTTTTTTCTTTAAGGCCCTGTTGTGTGAGATAGGAAATCCCTTCTTAGTCTTTGCTAGAATTTACCATTCAGCATGCAGAACAAAAAAAGGGATGAGCTCTGAATTCCACACCAAATTGTCAGCTTTTCCATGGATTTCTTAGAGGCTGTCATAGCATGAGAAGTCTGGGAAAGCTATACAACACCTGAGAATTCCCTTTGAGTTGCACAGACATATGATCATTCATTCCTTCTGAGGCCTGGCCACTCCATGAAGAAGCTGTCCCTGAACAGTGTTTGGGTCAAACCACCTCGGTAGAATAATGTGTTCGTAAGATGCAAGAAAAAGAAAAAAAGGATCCTTGAGTACAGTGGATGAGGTGGGGTTTTTTGTTGTTGTTTTGTTGTTGTTGTTGTTGTTGTTGTTGTTGTTTTGTTTTGTTTTGTTTTGTTTTGTTTTGTTTTTAAGATGATACAGCCAAGCCACGGTGGAAAACAGTGTGACAATTTCTCAAAATCTTTAAAAAACAAAATGACCATTGGTTCCAACAGCTTCATTCTTAGGAATAGGTACATATCCAAAAATAATTGAAAGCAGGGTTTTGAGAAATATTATATGCCCATGTTCACAGCAGCATTATTCATAATAGCTAAAACATGAAGACAACCATGACCAATGAGTGGATAAACCAAACATACTGTGTAATTATGATGCAATAGAAACTATGAAATCAAATATAAAAGGGGTGGAGATCACAACATGAATGTCCTTGTGCTGGGTAAAGCAAGCCTTCACAAAGACCAATATAGCATGATTACATTCATATTAGGACGTCAGAGCAGTCAGATTCACAGAGACAGAAAGTAGGATGGTGGTTTCCAAAGATTAGAAGGAGGGGAAATGAGAAGTTGTTAAAGAAAGAGGAGAGTTTTAGTTTTACAAGATGAACACTGTTCTAGAAACAGATGGTTCCACAATATTATGAACATATTTAATACCAATGAAGCAGACACTTCAGAACAGTTGAAAACAATACAGAACATGTCTTTGCTCTTGTTCGCCAATGGAACTAGATGGTAAAACTCTATTCCTGAAGACACCACACACTTTGGATTCAGGACATGGGGAGACCAAGCTGGATTTGAGTGGAAGCTCCCTCCCTCCCTGATGGCTAATGTTCATGTTGGTGTGAAGTTAAGAAAATGCTATGCCGACTGCTGGGGGAGAAAATGTATGAGTGAACTTACCCAGCTGTGGTACCTGCATGATGTAATACTGAAGGAAAGATAGGCCCACTGGTGCAATCGTGGCCTGACCATTGTAAATGTAACAAACCACTTTCTGATAAGACCGCCTCCCCCGAAGGGAATGTAGAATGGTACAATAAACCTGACCCAAAGCCGATGGTAGGAAAGACCACAGGGCCAAGGAAAGAATCTAGTACTGATGTTTTGCTAGGTAGACATGGAGTCACACTGCTTTCTAAACATTTATGTGGACACCCATGTGCTAGTGCTGCTCTCAGCCTTGGTCAGAGGAGCTTCTTTTTGCAGTGGGTGATAGCAAAAGCAGACTCAAAATTGGTCTAAGTGCTGAGGATAAGTGACTACTGAGTTCCCATCCCTAAATGGGACAACTATATTAACCCTCCCAAAGCCCAGGAAATATCACAAGATGACTGTTAAAAGCCAGAGAACGGGGAGGAATAGGAGAAAATGCTGTCATCTGGATATGACATGGCCATTGCAATCGTGAACAGACATGGCAGCTGTGGCTGTCCACATGAAACCTGTACACCCCCCCACACACACACATGCACACCCACACACACATACACATGATAGAAGGAAAGACTAGCTGGGAAGAATTGTGTCAGCAGGAGTGTGACAGGGACAAGAGAGGGTAATGAGGAGTGAATATGATCAGAATCCATTGTATACTTGTGTAATATTGTCAAAAATGTAAAAGTGGTTGAAATAGTATGTTTTATGCATACTTAACCACAGTAATATATATGCATATTTTAAGTAATAATCTCTATAGATAGCTATTGCCAACCTTGATAATATAATATAATGCCATTGCCTCCCACTTCAGAAAACAGGAGGGCTAGTCCTGAGGTTCAGCATGTCCTGGCAAGGTATCCTGGGCCTCATTATAGTCCAAATACTATGATAAAGCCAGGCAGTCAAGTAGCCAAATTTCCACCACAAGATTATAAAGGGATCAAATAGGAATTCCTTTTCTCTCTCTCACACACACACACACAAGCACACAAAACATCCCATTATTCTCCTTTATCTACTTATTTATTGCCTTTCATCACATTCTCATAAAAACTGTCAACTATATGATAGAGGTACACACACACACAACACACACACACACACACACACACACACACACTGCAGTTTCCATCTCTGAGCCACAGGCCCTTTAGACTGTCACCTCCATTCACAAGGCTTGGCTTCTACTCTCCATCTCCCCCTAACCAGTTGGCAGGCCCTCAAGAAGCTTCATATCTCTAAGATTCTGCCTGCTCATCTAGTAAATGATTCTGTCATCCTTACCAACCTCACCATAACAACTGATGTATCTAACAACATGGTTCAAGTGAAGATAACTGGGTAGACAGAGCATCCCATCTGAACAAAAGGAATCATTTTATTATAAAGAGGAGGCATTCTTTATTAGGCTTCGTAAATACAGTAAAGAAATTGCAACTTACTGTGAGGTTGAAAATTCTTATCCAGATTGAGGAGCTCTAAGAAGATAGATATATTGATGATTCAGTGCATATTGGACATTTATTAAAGAAAGAATAAAAAAAGAAAAAAACTACATCTGCTGGGTATGGTGGCACACACCTTTAATCCCAGCACTAGGAAGGCAGAGGTAGGAGGATGGCTGTGAGTTTGAGGCCACCCTGAGACTACAGAGTGAATTCCAGGTCAGCCTGGGTCAGAGTGAGACCTTACCTCAAAAACAAAAACAAAAAAACCAAAATCCACATCTAAGCCGGGCATGGTTACCATGGTTACCAGCACTCAGGATGCAGAGGTAGGAGGGTTGCTGTGAGTTCGAGACCACCCTGAGACCACATAGTGAATTCTAGGTCAGTGAGACCCTACCTCAAAAACCAAAAAAAAAAAAAAAAAAAAAAAAAAAAAAAAAAAAAACCTACATCTACTAATACCATTCATTCATTAAATGAATGGATTTAAGAGCATAAATAAGTATTGGCCTTTCTCAGTTGGCTGCTTATAGATCCACATCCTGCCTGGTCCCTTGGTGTTACTGACTACTTGCTTCTGCCTGCCTTTGCTCAGTGGAGATCCTAGAAGAAGCAGGAGGGCCCAGCAGAGACATGGGGCATTTCCTACTTCTTCTTCTGTTTGCAGTGATGACAGATGACAGGAGGGATAGCTAGAGGCATGTTTATATCCTGTGTTATGATGACACATGTGTACTTCATAGCATAAAAAGGAATCCCCACGTACACTTTGAACATAGCTCAGTACATACACACCGTCAATGGCTTGTTTGTTTTGTTTAGAATTAACTCCCAACCCCAGTGGTGCCCGGAAGAATGCAGGACTCAGACTAGCAGATGATAACCAAACCCAGAGCACTTAGGAGCATCCAATTCCAGCTGTCTAGACTTTTTAAAATATAGTTTTGTGTTCATGTTTATTTTCAAATTTATTTTCATTTAAATATTTTTATTTATTTACAGAGAAAGGGGGAGAGAGAGAGAGAGAAGAAAGAAAGACAGAGAAAATGGGAGTGCCAGGGCCTCCAGCCACTGCAAAGGAACTTAATATGCATTTGCCACTTTGTACATCTGGCTTTATGTGGATACTGGGGAATCAAACCGGGTTGTTAGGCTTTGCAGGCAAGTGCCTTCACTGCTGAACAATCTCTCCAGCCCTACCTAGCTAGATTTGACAATAACAAGGCAGAAGTGCAAGACATGATGGGACACTCCAGCACAATGAATCTCAGGGACAAGGCTGACCACCTGATCATAGGAGCAATACTAAGCTTTGTAATGATAAAGTGTCATTCTTTCTTCCTCCTTATAAAACCTGCTGGCTTGAAACGAACTATAAGGTAGGCTGTGAACCAATTATCTTCTTAGAACGCCAGCTCTCTGCTCATTGGTGTTGGTGGTGGTGATAAGTAATACAAGCAAGTATTCCAGTTTCAGTGACATCTCCAGCATGGTTTGATCTGTCTCTATGTGGCTCCAGCTCCTGGCTGGGCAGGTTCTCCTTGGTGACACCTCCCATGGACAGCTCAAGCTCAAAGCTTTGGTATTGCCATCCTTCTTCCTGCCTCTGAACTGTTTGGGATTTTCTGTTGTTGCAACTCTCTAGGTTGTCTTTATCTCCTCTATTTGGTTTGATAGCTCTCCCAATCTATAACCAGTCACCCTGACTGACTCCCTTCTATTAGATCACCTGTCATTGAGCCAAGAAAAGAGAATGCAGAATGCAAATTTGGGAGTCTCCACTTAAGAGTTAGAAGAGAAGAGTCGGGCTGGAGAGATGGCTTAGCGGCTAAGGCGCCTGCCTGCTAAGCCTAAGAATGCTGGTTCCAATGTCCAGCGGTTCCAATCTCCAGGTCCCACATTTAGCCAGATGCAAGGTGAAGCAAGGGCGGAATGCCTCATTTGCCCACAAGGGGGCGCACGCATCTGGATTTCGTTCACAGCAGCTGAGAGACTGCTGGCGCGCCCATCTCTGTCTCCCTCCCCCTCACTGTCTATCTCTCTCTGTCTCTCTCTCCAAAAATAAATTAAAAATAATAATAAAAATTAAAAAAAAAAAGAAGAGAAGAGTCTTAGAAGAAAATGAAAAGGGTGCTTGCAATGAGATAGGAAGATGAACCAGAAAACTGTATTCCGGGTCCCATGGTCCTTTCTCTTTTCTTCAGAACAGAATTGGATTTTAATCAATGCATCCAAGAAATGTAATGTCTTAGAACTGTGATGGTGAATCTTCATTTTTTCATTGTAAACTTGATAGGCTTTAAAATCACCTAGGCAACAAACCTCTGGGAGCACCTGAGAGGGTGTTTCCAGAGAGGTGTGAGTGCGGTGGGAAGACCCATCCTCAACGTAGGTATCATAGTCCATAGAGTTTCAGACGGAATAAACGCGAGGGGAAGTGGAGTGCATTTCTTTCTGCTTCTTGACTGGTCTTAGGTCTGGACATTATAGTCTTCCCTGCCACAATGAACTGTTTCCCTTTAACTGGGAGCCAAAATAAGCTCTTCCCTCCTTCAGCTGCTTTTGTCAGCTTCTTTGACACAGCAAGTGGAAAGGTAACTAACATCAGACTCAAAGTACTGCACATCAGAGTGGAAAGTAGAAATCCAAGGGTATTTATCAAACCCTTCCCGGGTCTGCCAGCACCGGGGGCACTTGCTATCTCTCAGAAATGGAGACCTAAGCCAGAGAGAACATTTTACTAAGTGACTGGACCAGGCTTTGTTTACAGTCATCATAACATACCAGCTTAATCAAGTCAGCACTATTACCTTAGCTATCATTTAATTGCCTGCGGTTTATATCTTGCATATTCAGTGGTTATGTGATTGAAGACTTAACGACTGAAGCACTTAAGGGGAAAAAAGACAAATATTAACACGCATTGGATGAAAAAGTCAGATTGCATCGTTATTTTACATTTCATCAGCTTCCCCCCCTCCACCCCCCACAAAACCAATGCATAAAGCTTGGGCACACATGCTGAGTGAGAATCCTCGCTCACTCTCCTCAGCTCAGTTGTGCCTTTTTCCTCTTATTGATAATTCTGCATAGCAGTACTTAGAGCATCATCTGACTAAGTGCACCTCATTAACTGACATTTATCTGTACTGAGTACCTAGTGATCACTGATGTTTCTGGAATTGATTCTCTCCCTCCAGGTGGGTCTCAATGAGCCCAGAGCTGAGAGACTTTAATGGGTCTGTTGACATTTCCAGAGGATTTTAAATTCCAATCCCTCTTCCCTGACCACTCATTCCCATCCGTTTTCCTTGTTCCTGTGGGAGTGTTCAAATCACTTTATCTTTGCCCCAAAGCAGAAGCTGTGACCTAACAGGGACCTTTGACCCCTCCCAGAGCTTCTGCAGCCCATCAAAGTGGTGTGGTGGTCTCAATGTCAGATGACACTTAACTGCAGAGAGGAAGTGGATAAAAATTAATTGTGCTTTCAGGAGCTGTGTGGTGTGGTCACGGGAGGATGAGGAGCAGACCACAGTGAGGCAGGGCCCACAGATGGGCCAGCACCATGGCTGACCTGAGGTGGGTGCTCCCTGAGGTCAGGGGCCCCTTGCAGCTATTCACAGTGCTCACAAATTACTCACCAAAATACTGACTGCATGAAGTGTAAGCCTCCCTAACAGCATATTTAACAAGTGGGAAGACTGTGCATGGACCACCAGTTTTCAACTCTGGAGTCTTAGAAATCATTTTGGTTCTTGCTTTCCTGCTGGAGGTCATGGTAGCCTCAGAATCAGTGTCTGGATTCAGACAGCCACATTCAAAGTATGACTTACTTTTTCCTTCCCTTCCCTTCCCTTCCCTTCCCTTCCCTTCCTTCTTTTCTACTTTTCTTTCTTTGTTTCTTTCTTTCTCTCTTCCTTTTAAGGCAGGATCTCATTATGCCATCCAGGCTGACCTTGAACATAATATAATCCTCCTGCCTCAACCTCCCAGAGGTCTACCACCATGCCTGGCTTCATATATATACTTGATTGTGTTAAACATACTTTACGGAGTTAAATGAGGGGTTTAAGACTTTCTAAAGATCCGAACATACATTACTCAGCCGTAGCGACACAGCACAGCGTAGTGAGAACCACCATTTCTGAAGAGGATATGGGTACAGGAGCTTCCTGGACTCGTTAAGGTAGAGAAGTAACACATACGCCTCAGAAAACTTTTTCAACTATAAATATTAAAAGGCAAAAGAATTTCTTCCCAAATTATCTTTATTTAATGCAGAAATCAGACGTATGCAGAATTAGCCAGCTGCCTAGGCTACCAAAGAAGACAGAATTGTGTCCTTGAGCAAATTACCCAGATTCTCTGAATGGAGATATTTTCACAATTGAAAATGAGGACTATTACCACCTCTTGCAATTGTTGTTAAGATAAAGTGATATGTGAGACACCTGTTATAATTCCTAGTACAATACTGAGCACTCGCTACGTCTTTGTTCTTTTCTTTTCCTTCAGTCAAACTCCATATCCATAATAGACACTCTATGAATATGTATGGAAAGAAACAGAGTTTACTATTCAATACATTTACCCTTAACTTCTATTCTTTAACAGAATCCAATTACTCAACATCTCTGTTTTTTCTACAGGAGATTTGGATTCAACACATTTTTTGAGCATCTGTTATGCTACAAGTACAGTGTACTTGTCAAATTCACATGTTCTTCAGGAATACCATAACAGGAGATTTGAGACTACACCTTTAGAAGGGCTCATGGGCTTCCCTTTGTGCTCTGCTCAGCACAGCTCCACTTGTAGCCCAGAACTCAGTGTCTTTTGGTGCAAGTTCAGAGAACCCAATGTTGAAAAGGGCTGAAGGAAGACATGAAGGAAAGGGAGCTGTGCATGATCTATGTTAATAAATGTACAGTTGTGTGTGTGTGTGTGTGTGTGTGTAAAGACATGTATTGGGGGCTGGAGAGATGGCTTAGTGGTTGAGATGCTTGTCTGCGAAGTCTGAGGATGCAAGTTCAATTCCCCAGGACCCAAGGTGGCACATGAGTTTCGAGGTCATTTGCAATAGCTGGAGGCCCTCGTGTACCATTCTTTGTGTACCTCTTCCTTCCCCTCTCTCTCCCTCCCTCCCTCCCCCTCTCTCTCATATAAATAAATAAAATATTTAAAAATGAAAAAAACATGTATTAGGCACATGTCATAGTTTGAATATGAAATATCCTATATAGATGCTTCTATTGAAGGCTTTGTTCAAAATAGCTGTGGCACTGTTTGGGGAAATAGTGAAAACAGTAGGAGGTGGGGCTCACTTAGAAGTGGCCACTGGATGGGTCATTCTGTTTTGGGGAGGTCATACTTTGTCTCCAGCCTCCCACGTCTCCCCTGGCTCCTATGAGGTAAGTGGGCTACCGAATCACAGCCCTTCACTTCTACCACTGTGATATTCTGCCACGATGGCCCAACCATAGAGCAGCCTGAAAAGAATCTTCCCTCCTTTAAACTATCTCTCTCAGGTATTTGTCAGGGTGATGAAACACTGAGTAAACAATATGGTATTAGTGGCATGTGTGACAATGTTTAGCTGCTGGGCATGTAACAGTAAGTAAGCATGACAGGGTTCCTACTTTTACAGAGCCTAACTCTTATGCAGGAGACATTTAAAAAATTGCCCCCAAAATGAAACAAGCTAATTTCCACAGTGCTAAATGCTTAGAAGGAAACAAAACATGTGTTGTGACAAGGACTACCCAAGAATGGGAGGACTAATATGCATGGTTTATGGGAAGCTTTTTATTTATTTATTTACTTGCAAGTTGGAGAGAGAGAATGAGAATGAATCAGCATGCCAGGGCCTCTAGCCAGTGCAAATGGACTCCAGATGCATATGCCTCTTTATGTGGGTCCTGGGACATCAAAGCCAGGTCATTGGGCTCTACAGGCAAGTGCCTTAACTGCTGAGCCATCTCTCTAGGCCCTATGGGAAGCTTCTTAAAGGTGTACTCTGAGCAGAGACACAGAGGAAACCAAAAGTGTGGAGAGTTTGGTGAATGGGTGATGCAGGCAGTGAAAACTGCACCCTAAGGCAGGAAAGAGGCTGACATGAGAATATAGAAAGGACCAATGATGCCTGTACAAGAAGCCTGGATTTGAGGCGCTCTCAACTCCCAAGTGCTAAGTGGTCCTGGACCATATCAGTTTTTTGCTCATCACCATGAAGGAGCATCTTCTTTCACTCAGTGCAAAGACCGCAAGACCTCCGAGGTCCCCCCACGCGTTGCTACCTGTCACCCTTCTGACCTCATTCTGAAGCTCGTGCTCATCTGTTCACATTGCTCCTGGTACAAGGCCTCCTTTCTGCCCCTGCACACGTCCCATGATCGTGCTCCTCAGTGACTTTGTACTTCCTGATACCTGGAAATCCCTTCTAAATACCCACTTGACGACCTCTTTGGCCTCCTCTAGGTCTCTACCCAGAAATTATCTCCCCAGAAAGATCTTCCTTATTAGCTGTGAGGAACACATGTCTCAGTGCAATCTTAGTCAAGTGCTTTAACTGTTCCCATTAAACATACAGGCACCACAAAATCCCCATCTTCATTTAAAAAAATATTTTATTAATTTTCAAGGAGAGGTAGAGAATGAATGGGTGCGCCAGGGCCTCTTGTCACTGCAAACAAGCTCCAGATGCATGCACCATTCTGTGCATCTGGCTTTAAGTGGGTACTAGGGAATTGAACCCTGGGCTGTCAGGTTTCTCAAGCAAGTGCCTTTAACTGCTTAGCCATCTCCCCTGCCCAAATCCAGTCTTCTTTACATGCATGATTTACACCCTTGGTCAATAGACTGAAATGAAGTTCGTTTAGATCCCAACATCTTGGTTTGCCTATCACCGCTTGTATATATCTTCTTTCTCTCAAGCAGGGCCTCACTACGCTTTCTTCCGTGTGGAGTGTTGGTCATAAAAATGATGAAAACGTGTTACTACTCTTTGCCACATCACTAAATATATGGAACAGGGTAGTCCTGGGGCAGAATCTCGTGGTGACATCACAAAGAGTTAAAGCACATTCTTTAGAGTAAGGCCATTTTAAATGGTGCGCTCTTTATTGCTGAAGATAACTTTTAAAAAGACGACTGTTGATCAATAACTTTCCCTTCCTTTCTGTGCTGATGTCTGCTTTTCTCCAGGCTGCCTAAGGACTACTGGGTTGCATGTGTTCTTGCCTGGAGATGAAGGGGTGGGGCCTGAACTTTTCCTAGAGAAATAAAATGTGGAAAGAGCCTTTGCCCCCTCCCAGCCCCCTACCTAAATCAGCGAATAAAACAGCAAGCTTACTTGTGGGATGAGCGGACAGCAAGAGTTAATGCTATTCCCAAAGGGTTAAATATCAAATTAGGGACACCTAATTTGTGCCAGTAGGCTGGTCTTGGCCTTACCAGAGGGCAGAAGCGTTTATAGGCTGCCTCAGTGAAGGATCTAGCACTCAGTACTAACACAGAAACCTAAGGCAGAGCTGTGAAAACTTCTTTCATGTCTATGGCCATACCCTGAGGAAGCCTGATCCCTGACAACTCCTTTTGGGCAGAAAGGGGTTCAAGATGTGCAGTGAGCTGAAGTCTAGCTCTGCCTCCTTCCTCACCTCCATTTCTTGCACTCCTCTCTTGTGCCCTTCACCATGAAGCCCCATTTAATTTCCACACTGTTTTTCCAACCGACCAAGCATCTTCCCTCTCTTTGGCCTTTCTACCACCCAGGTCTACTGTGTGTATGTTTTCCCCTGGTCTTCGTAAGGCTGGCTCTCCTTTAGCTTTCAGATCAGATCTCAGCATTGACAATCTTTCCCAAGAAACTTTCTTGACCACCCAGTACAGTAGCCAACTCATTTGTCTCCATCATATCCTTGATTTGAATTTCCTTTAGAGAAGATGACCTATTCGTGTGCAGTTGTGCATTTCAGTATTGAATGCACCTTCCCGGCCCTCCCCCCACTTCAGAATCGATGATCTTTGGGGACAAGGAACTCATCTTGCTTGTTTAGACCACACTCCAGATGTTAGAGGAGTGCCTGCCATATGGTAGATGCTTAGTAAATGTCAGTGACAACAGAGCACTCCCCAGCCTGCAGGTTCCCACCTGGTCCAGAAAGGTGTCAGTAGACACCAAGCCAAGACATGTTAAGATACGCTGGTCTGCATTCCTCAGGACTAGCAATCTAATAAACATATTTAAAAGAGAGAGATAGAGAACAAAATGAAATTAGTTCTGCCTAGCTTGTTAGTTCCTGGATCATTGTATTCTTTACTTAATGCTAACAAATTCTTTAATAATCTCTTTTTCCTTTATTGGTTTTCTTGAATTATAGAAGCAATGATTCCTCATAGGAAGAAATTCTAATAATGCAAATGAACATTTTCTTTTGAAAAAGACACCTAGCTTTTCCTTCCTTTCTTACTTCTCAAATGTAACTTCTGCTAACAGCTTGATGGATTTTTTTCTTTCATATATGCATATGCATATAAATACATACAGAGATATATTCCAATGCATATGTCATTTTAAGACAAAAATAGGATGTGTACACTCACCATATGGCAGGCATTTTTCTATGTCCATACAGGTTGATGTGTTTCACATTCAGTAGTCACATGGACTTGCATTGAATTCCTTAATGTATCCATTCAAAAGATACTTAACTATCTCGCAAAGGTATAAAATGTGTGGCTACAGATGAGTGAGAATAGCAAAATATTCGTATCTTTTCACAGCCTAGGGGTGGACAAAAAGAGTTTATGATGGTGTTCTCTCTAGTTTTAGGTGTATTTGAAACTTTCTACAACAGTAAAATGTAAAAAGAAGTGTTTAGGAAATGGTGACTGGAACCAACCCCCTTCCCTGAGATGACAAATAAGGATTTCTAGTGTTACCACTTGTATTCAACATCGAGATGAAAGGGCCTAGACACAAAGATGCACAAAGACTAAAAAGGAAAAACTACAGGAGTTATTATTTAAACCTGACATAATTGAAACTAGGACCAATTTTAAACAGCTATAAAATACTATAATTAATCAGTGAAATGAGCAAGAACCTTGGCATACACAAAATACACAAAACCCAAGTGTATTGATATCCACCAGCCATAAAGACAAAGAAAACCAATTTTTACAAAGTCATTGAAGATGTCAATCTCTTAGGGGAAAATATAATAAAAGATAAAACTTCTATGGTGAAAAATATATAACACTGAAAGGAATTAAAGATAATGTCATAGAAATTCCTCAATGAGCACTTTTATGTAACAGTTACCTACTAAGGCTGAGTAGGGAGGATGCATCGAGACAGACATAATCCCTCCCCTCTTGAGTTTTTAGGAATTAAGGAATATTGACATAATCAATATTCCTTGGATAACCATGCAAATGGATGTACTACCGCAAGTACATAAAGGATTACAGGGAAGGTACACAGTGCTGTAAGAGCTTTGAAAATAGAGCTTGGCCTAGTCAAAGACTCAAGGAAGATTTCTAGAGCTGAACTCTATTGAACAATAAAACAACTAAATCAATGAGGAAACAGCATTCCAAACA
The DNA here is from genome assembly GCA_036365145.1 of Orientallactaga sibirica. NCBI lineage: Eukaryota > Metazoa > Chordata > Mammalia > Rodentia > Dipodidae > Orientallactaga > Orientallactaga sibirica. Next base: position 5,902,414 of record JAEOAD010000030.1, read on the forward strand.
GAAGAGCTCGTGCAAAGACTGCACAAAGTCAACATGAAACATAATTGAATCAACTATCTTGGTTTTGATGGTAGATATCTGTCCAAGAGGCTGGGAAAATTCCTTTCTCTTAGGTAGTCCATGGGCTTTACATAGACCGTCTGAAGTCCACGTGGACTATATGAATCCTACATGGACTACACAGGCTCTACATAATCTACATAAATCCTACCTTGGCTCCCCACATGGACTGTGAGACAGACTCTGGGTTTGGCCAAGTGACACAATATGGCTAATAGCAATTATCAGTATAGGCAGAGAGAGGAAATGTTGTATATTCAAGCTATCTTCCTCTTGCTAGAGACCAGATGGAACAGAGAGGAGCTGGCTTAGCCCATAGAATCAGGGGCAAACTAAACTGTTTATAGTTTTAAATCACTACCTATTATTTTTATTTGTTATATTTTTTATTTATTTATTTATTTATTTGCAGGTAGAGAGAGAATGGGTGCACTAGGGCTTCCAGCCACTGCAAGGAACTCCAGATACATGTGCCACTTTGCACATCTGGCTTTACGTGGGTACTGGGGGATCAAACCTGGGATGTTAGGCTTTACATGCAAGCACCTTAACTGCTGAGCCATCACTCTAGCCCAGCTAGTGCAACTTTCAGGTCTGAACAGCTATGCTTTAAGAAATGACATTCCTGCCACATAACCACATGCAACTGGCACAATTCTTTCTAAGGTAAATTAGGAAGTGGCACAGAGGAAACTGAGACCCAGTACAGCTGAACTGAAATACCAAATTTAGAGAAGAGGAAGGAGATACTTGGAATTAGCAGCCAGGTCTTCAAATTCTAAATTCAATGGTCAATCAAACCCATCACCCTCTTAAAAAACTAGTGGAGAGAAAGCAACATATTATTTCCCAAGTCAAAAATCAAAGAACCTCAAAATCCAAGGGGCTTTGTTTTTGTGTTTGGTTAACAACTGCCCTAGATTTTCTTTTCCTAAAACATGTTCTTTAATACTGACAACAAACCCAAGCTTTTCAGGGTTTTAGAAGAGAGTTCTAAGAAGACAGACCACTGAGAGAGTAAGCTTCAGTTTTAGTACAGAAATACTCTTACTTCTCAAGAAAGACCATAATAGAGAACATTGTCCTGACTACATTGGACCACAGATCATGAAGGGTTAAACAAACATTATGCCCTATCTTCAGCAGGGGTTATTAAAGTTCCTTTTTTGTCCAGTCTGGGAAATTACAGAACTATACTTTTCCTGGGATGTGGAAAGAAAGTTCAACAGACAATATGTATTTCAGGAAAATATTTTTTTGCCATTAATTATGTCATAAGCAAAAGAGTAAAATAAACTGTTTATTATCACACATAAAATGCTTTTGATCAGTCAACTGAAAAACTAATTTCATTTTCTCATTACACTGCCTCGGGCATCCTTTAACGTCAATTTTTATTATAGCAAAAGCAAGGAAATTAAAATGATCAGTTATGGTGCAGAGAGAAACATTTGCTACAGAATTTTCAAAGTAAGAATAATAAAGCACGGAACCTCTTTATCATTCATAATAATCACAACTCAACTGCTGAGGGAGGAATTCTGTTTTAAGGGTCTACGGTACCATGCCCATGCTGTCCTCTCCTTGAGTCCAGTGGAACTCTCAGAGTTGGTCCAGACTAGAGACATACTAGGGGTTCTGTCCACACATCTAGAAGTAGTAGAAGAAATTGTATTAAATTTTGAGCCAACTTGGTCAACATCCCACAGATGGATCAGGGATGTGTACACCTAAAGAAGCCAAAAAGGTAAGGATACAAAGGGATGAAGAAAGCTGGACTTGATCTCAATCTTCTGAATATTACAGAAAGACAAATGAATTGAAAACAGGAAGTCAGGTGACCAGTTTCCCAAACACTGGCCTGGGTCCTTACAAATTCTGTCATCATGGGCAATGTGATGGTTAGTCTTCATTGTTAAGTTGACTATATTTAGTGTCACCATGGAAAACCAGCTCTGAATGTATCCATGAAGGTGTTTGCAAAAAGGTTTAACTGAAGAAGGACTGTCTACCCAGAATGTGGACATCATTTCAGGGGCTAGGGTCCAGAATGAACAAAAAGGAGAAAGCAAACCGAACGCTAGCACTCATTTCTCTCTGCTTCCTGACTGGATTCAATATGGCCAGCCACCTAATGCTCTTGCCACCAAGCCTTTCTCACCATGATGGACTGTATCCATTCCAACCATGAGCCAACATGGAACATTGTAAAAGAGGGAGAAAAAGAATGTAAGTGCCATAAAAGCCAGAGGATGAAAGGAGTGTTTTGGGACACTGTCTTTGAGACATGAAGTGGCCATTGCACTTATCACCTCATTGCAGCTGTCATGATCTGTACAAGACACAAATAATGTTGGGCCCATCAACATTCAATCATGGATAATGGAGGGGGCAAAAGAAGAAGAGAAGAAAGAAGAAATCAAACAGAAAAGGGACTGAAGTATGAAAGAAGATGGGGTTCAGCAGAAGAAAAATAGGAGTGGGGACAAAAGAAGGGAGAAGATTATGATAAAAATACATTATGGCCAGGCATGGTGGCACACACCTTTAATCCCAGCACTTGGGAGGCAGAGGTAGGAGGATCACCGTGAGTTCAAGGTCACCCTGAGACTACAAAGTGAATTCCAGGTCAGCCTGGACCAGAGTGAGACCCTACCTCAAATAAACCAAAAAAAAAAAAAAAAAAAAAAAAAAAAAAAACATTATGTACATGTCTGAAAATTTTCACTGCTGAGCCATCTCTCTAGCCCTCAATAAAAATAAACAAACAAAAAAAAATCTATGAGCCAAAATAAACCCTCCCTCCCTTAATTTTCTTCTTGTTAGGTATTTTTTCACAGCAAAAAGAAAAGTATCATACAGGGGCCATTTTCAGATTGCACATCCTGACTTTACACAGTGTGTTAAAGAATCAGAAAGGTTATTTAAGCTATTATTGTTATTTGATTATTATGATTACTAATCAAAGACCATTTGACATTAGTCACTAAGATTACAGAATGGGGGCTGGAGAGATGGCTTAGCAGTTAAGGTGCTTGTTTATGAAGCCTTAGGACCTAGGTTTGATTCCCTAGTACACACATTAAAGCAAGATGCACAAGGTGGCTCATGTGTCTGGAGTTTGTTTGCAATGGCTAGAGGCCCAGGCATGCTCATTCTCTCTATATATCTGTCTCATTCTCTCTAAGCACATAAATAAATAAATAAATAAATAAATAAATAAATAAATAAATAAATAAATATTTTTTAAAGGATTACAGAATAAAGTCTGGAGGATTTCTCTGTAGTTAAGAGCACTTCCTGAATAAGCATGAAGGCCAGAGGAGGCCTGAGACTGCCCAATTTCATTCCATTCCACCAGCACCCGCCACACACATCTGTAATCCCAGTCCAGTGGGAAACAGAGACTAGAGAATTGCTGGGACTTGAGGAAAACAGTAAGTTCTGAAATCAGTAAGAGACTCCATCTCAAGGAAAAATGGGAGGATACTCTATGAGGTGGGACCCCTGAGAGACACCTCTGACCCCTGCAGATGTCAGTATGGGGCAGCACATCAGAACACACATGTACATATGCCACACACACTATGCATGTACAAAGAAAATACAGTGACAGAATGCCTTGGCTGGGGTATACCTGGGGTTAGGTTGCTTCTTGAGAGTAATTGACTTTGAGTAGAGAACTTGCCTTTGGGCTATGAAAAGAAGCTATTCTGGGGGCAGGGTGATGGAAGGGGAGAGAGAAGTCTTTGGCAATTGAATGACAAAGGAGTCTCTGGCCTCTCATCTATTAGAATGACGTGAATGAGTGCCCCATGAAAGCAAGTATAGGGAGAAACTAAAATAGCCACGTGACTTCATAAGACATGGGGTTAATGTCCTGATCTGGCATTGTAAGGATCCCTTATTCTTGCTGAGACATCTTCACTCACAGTGTGGCACTGACAACCTGATATAGTCACAGCTCAGGACACATAGGTGTTGATGCAAGTCTTGCTAAGATGGCAATGGTAGAAGAGTGGGAAAAAATTTGCCCTTAAGAACACATAACGCCCCACCCCAATTCTGTGCATGCCTTAAGAAAGCTTACATAGAGATTCTTTACTGTGACTGATGGATTGGAGCAGCGAAAAGAAATAAATCTTTGCTGAAGTCAACCAACCATTTACTTTGGCCACAGGCAAGATCAATGAGACCTGAGCAAACGTTATCATTTTCCCATTAGTTCCAATGTAACAGAATTTTGAGTATGAATGTTCTAGACAGCTCTGAAGAGACAAAGTCACAAAGTAGGATCGTCCTCATGATGTTGGTTTACCCAAGTCAAAACTTAGCAAATAGAAAACATTTGTAACAACATGGCTCCTGTTATGAAAGGTGCACAATGTAGGAAGAGGGTCTTTTGGGAAATCTTTGGCTTAAAGAAGGATAAAGCACATTCTAACATAAATGCCCGATTCCTGGCATTAATGTCCTTTGCTTTTGTTCCACATGCCTCTGAGAAAACGATACTGCTTGAACTGTTATCAGCCCTCCAAGTACTTCCTGATGCGCCATTAAGGCTGGTGAAAAAACACAGCGAGGCTGGCCTCATTTTCTCTCTGCTGTCCTTTCCTCAGCTCTGTTGTTACTTACTTTCTCCCACATGTAGGCAGGGTAGGCACCAGGAGTTCCCATCTGGTGTCCTTGCCAGGGTCAAGAGAATTTACACATAAAATGCAAACAAGTACACTTAAATGCTGAGCCATTTGCCCAGCCTGAAATGAACATGTGCAGACTTTCTTGTCATTGTTTCTTTACACACACACACACACACACACACACACACACACATATGAGAGAGAGAAAGAGACAGACAGAGAGTAAGTATGAGCTACGCCAGGGTCTCCAAATGCATGTGCCACTTTGTGCATCTGGCTTTACATGGGTGCTGGGGAACTCTAACCCAGGCTGTCTAGCTTTGCACTGAAGCTCCTTTAACCATTGAGCCATCTCTTCAGCCCTTTTCCTTGTTTCTCAACTAATACACTTAACCTCTACTTACACAGCATTTACACTGTACTAAGTATTATAAGTAATCTTGAGCTGATTGAAAGTATTCTGGAGGATGTATGTAGATTCTGTGCAAGTACAGTCTCATGGCATTTGAGCATCCATGGATTTTTGGTCTCCACTGGGGGGTCCTGAACGCAATGTCGTACAGATACTGAGGGATGAATATACTCTTATTGGTCAGGATGTGGCTTGAGTAGAGCCTGCACCTGAACACGTACATGAACTAAAACCTGAGAATGATGGTTAATGGAGGAAAATAAAGTGCTCTTATTAGAAAGAGATGGCACAAAGACACACACAAAAAAATAAAAAACATCAGATGGTTCTGTAAGCATCACGAGCTTTAACCTTTGCCAGGCTTTCATGGTGGCTCTGTTTGGAGCAGGGAGGAGGTCTGAGGGAGTGCGGGTCTCATACCTGTGGCATTCGGCAGGCACACACAGGTATTAGGTGATCACAGGATGGTGCCGCTTTCCTCCAGCCAAGATCACCCAGCCCAATGCAAAGGACAATTAATCCGACTGCCTCTCAGTAATCCCTCAGCCCATTTGGTAACCATCTGTATCCCTCATTCCACAAGGCAGCCCAAATTAAAGAGGCTTGTGTTTGTTTTTTTTGAAAATGTTATGATTTTTTCAAGTAAACAGTAGAAATTTTATAAAGCCATGAGTCTTATTGAAACTGCCAAACTGTCTGGACTGGATCAAACTGGTTTATGCTGGTTTCAATGTGCGCCTCTCTTCTGTCCATTTCCTGACTATAAACAACAATTTCTGTTTATTTACTCAGGACTAGAACTTCACTTTATGGGTCTCACATATTATTTCATTTGATCCTACCCAGTCCATCCATGTGTGGAGCAGAGGTGAAGTCACTACTGTGAGTACTCCCCATGTGTCTGTAGAGTCACTGGCAACCTATGTGAGGAAGGGTCTCCAGGACTCCTTGTGGGGGGATTTTGAGCCCAGCTCCTCTAGCTGAAAAATGTCTTCAGTCTGGTGTATTTGGTTGTCCCTCCACTAGATCTCCTTCTATAACAACAGTCACAGGCCCTCTGGCCTCATTCTTCACCCCTCCAATATTAAAAAGAAGCAATAAATGAGAGAATTATTTGCTCATTTTCTTCACCTGGGACTTGTGCTAGCCAACTGAAATCAATCCTATTCAACTTGAAGATTACCTGTGCCTATGGAAAAACAACACAAAAAAAGACCACCTCCCTCCCCCAAACACTCCAGGAAACTCCAGGAAGATGCACTACTGAGGAAGGAATGTTTAGTTATCTTCAAATTAGTCATGGACACAAGAAAAATGAGGAAGAAACATATGGCTTTGAAAAGTTTACAAAAATTTATATAGACGGATGAATGGAGATTCAGAGAGATAGGTGAGAGAGTTAAAATAAATGGAAAAGTGTTCCTGTACAATCTATACAAAGATTCTACATAGCTCATACGGAGAAGAATAGAAGGGTTTTGTGGAAAGATGGTATCTAAGAGGGAGACTCTTTAAAGGCCTTCCTTGTTAAATGACAATAAATCACTTCATGTTCAGGTTCTCTCAAGAGTAGGTCAAGGCACAGGCCCTCCTCAAGGCATTGTAAACCCTACCCTTTAAGCCATTTGTGAACAGTAATTAGACATTATTATTTAGCAGTTAGTTAATGACCTCCTGAAACTTTTCTCAGATTCAGAAATGTACAGGCTTGTCTTGTCTCTATGAGTTCATCGGCAGCTTCCAGAGGATAGAAGCTTTGTTCTCTACCTTTTCCACCCCTCATCATGCCTAGCAGAAATTTGTATCCACAGCAACAGCTAAATACCATAAAACTGGTATTGAAATAAATCTAATTTAGTTAATGAGCTCTAAGTACATGGCTGCTTTGACTGTGCAGTATGTAGGGAAAACATTCCCTTCCCTAAGAACTTGGCATAACTTGACAGAACTCAGAGGAAGTGAGAACTGGGATCCCACCAGGCCAGGCTCATGTCAGTAATGGGCTCTTACTTGCTCTTTCCTTTGGTTTTCTATACAGTACACCATGGCTCACCTAAGAGAAAGGGACGGATGAGTAGCTTGTTGGAAAAGGAAGGTACCCTTTCAGCCCTTTGGAAGTTAGCTCTCAGTGACTTCTTTACCCTAGTGACCTTTGCCTCATGACCACTTGAACCACAAAGGGTCTACTACCCATGGACAGAAATTTCCAAACTGGTTGCATGCACCAGTGACCACAGGAAGATGGACCCAAATGGGAACTAGCACACAAGATAAATAAAATAATTGGAATCTCCTACTTTTTTTTTAAATTCCATGCTTCAAAAACTTTAGATTTACCCCCACCTCTACTCTGTTAAATGTTTCCACTTTTGCTTGTGAGATCCTTGCTGGAGCTGCCTTAATAAATTACTTCTCTTCCGAACAATGACTTGATCCAACCTTATTTGGTACATCTGTTATAACACATCACAGCCTCCCATAATTACTCTTTTATTTAATTCTACACATTCTGATTAGCTGTGTCTGTTCCAGGAAAGCACTAGGAATATGGTAAGTGCCCTTCATTCAAAGAGTTCTTCAAAACAGTACGAAGTGAAATTAAAGTAATTATTAAGTCATAGAAACTAAACGCAATTCCATGTTAGGCAGCGGGCCTGGCAACAGCTAGCGCGCCCCAGTGAGAGAACGCTGAAAGCTGCTCTCTGAGATGTTTCTTCGAGTCAGCTCTTGGTAATGGCGTGAAGAGGCAGGCAGGAAACAAGCAATGAGGGCCACTTTAAGATGCAAAAGGAATCTTTTCCCCAGCACCGCTGAGACTAGAGACTTGATCTTGGAGAAGAAGGGATGAACGGGTTAGATAACATGGCTAGGCAGGCATGTCTTCGTTAGCAGTTGTCTTTAGCCCTCATGAATATTCTGTATACCAAGAAGCTTTTAGTATAGATGAGACAATTAAATTCAAGCTTTTCTCTATTGTATCTCTTGCACCAGAGTGAGCAATAGGGCATAGGGCAATAGACTGAAATTAGATTGTAGCGGAACATGTGTACTGACCTTTCCCAGAGCACATCTATTTACTTTATAATGCAGTTCAACTTGTAGGAACTGATGTACTCGGAGCTGGAGTAAAGGTTAAGAAGCATGTGCATCTTAATTCATCTGGATTTCAGCTTAGCTCGTTGGATCAATGACAACGTATCTTGTCTGGAAGTGAGTGAAACAAAGGCTCCTCCACCATGCAGTGCAGTGGGCCTTGCTGTGTGATTTTTGGCAACCACATCAGTATTACCTGGGATCTTGTTAGAAATGCAAGCAATGAGATTTGATGCCAAAGCCCGCTTGAGTCAGGAACTGTTTCAACAAGCTCTTCTGGCACACAGTGATGTTTGAACGGTGTGTGTGTGTGTGTGTGTGTGTGTGTGTGTGTGTGTGTGCTCAAGCCCCCTCAGGTGCTTTTAATGAGGAACCAGAGATGACTGATACATGGTTTCCTAAAATGGGAATACAGTGGGTGGGATGGGTGACATAAAATATTAAGGTGGTAGATAGGTGTCTTAGTTCCTTTCTCATTGCTGGGACAAAATAGCTGACTAGAATCAGTTTAAGGAAGGAATGGTTTACTTCAGCTTATAGTTGCGTGTTACTGTCATCCATCATGGTGGGGAAGCCATGGCAGCAGGAGCTTGGCACATGGTCACATCCAGTCCATGGGGAGGACACAGAGTGGTAAATGCTGCTATCAGCTAGCTCTCTCCCTTTAATACAGTGTGGTAGTTTGAATCATATGCACCCCATAAACTCGTGTTTTCAATGCTTGGTCTTTACTTGGTGGCAATCTAGAGGTGGAGCCTTGCAGAAGGAGGTGTGTTGTTGCAGCTGGGCTTTGGAGTGTTATAGCCAGCTCCTCTTTGCCAGAGCTTGGCTCACACACCTGCTACTGTTTCCCCACCTGCTAAAGCAGAGGTGATGTCCAGTCTATATTCTATCATCTCTCCCCTGCCATCATGGACCTTTGCCTCAAGACTATAAGACAAAATAAAAAACTTCCCTCCCATTAGCTTCTTTGGCTCTGCTTTATCCCAGCAATATGAAATTAACTACAAAGTACAGCATAGCGCCCTAGTCCATGCAATGGTGCCACCCATAGCTAAGGTAGGTCTTCTACTTCAATTAACTTAATCAAAATAATTCCTCATAGGTATGCCCAGAGGTGAACCTAATCTAAATAATCCCTTACAGGTTTTAGGTCCTGTCAAGTTGGCAATCAATATAAACTATCACTATAGGTTCATTTGTTTAGTCTTCAGAATGTATTTTAAATGTCATTGCAATGTAATGTTAAATAATAATAATAATAATAATAATGTTAAATAATATTGAATCTCTGAGCAAGAAAGTTAGTCTTTTCTATCCTTCTTGCTGTCAAAAGACTCAGTTTGTGCTGGAGAGAGGACTTGGCAGTTAAGGCACTTATCTGCAAACTCTAACCCCAGTTTGATTGCCCAGTACCCATATAAAGCCAGATACACAAAGTGACTCATAAGTCTGGAGTTCGTTTGTAGTGTTTAGAGGACCTGGTGTGCCCATTCTCTCTGTCTGTCCCTCTTCTGTCTCTCTCATTGCAAATAAGTAAATAAATAAATTTTTAAGACTCAGTTTGATACTAATAGGTTTCCTAACATCTCTCTAACACACATTAAATCTCACCCTTACAATAACAACACAGTGGTACCAGCTCGCAATCTGTAGCACTGTATCAAAACAGAATATGATCAGCATAATTAAAATTTTTATTTGGGTTATGTTTATAGGCTGCTTCTTATTTATGTCAAGTGGCATCAGTTTACGTTATGTGATAGTGATACAAGTTTTTCTTTTAAGTGTTTTTTTTTCACAGAGAAGAGTAAACCCATTTAGAAAGGAATATTTAAAACTCAAAAATAGAGTACAGATGGCTCTAAGAAATTTGCATACAGGTCAGGACTGGGTCAGCACACATTCAGCCTAATTTCTAGCACTGGCTGAGCCTCTTACTATAGGCCATGACCTTCAGAAAGATGACCTAACCCCTGAGACATTTCTCATCAATAAAGAAAAATTCCATTACGGTTACTACACAATTGACTAACATAGAAAAGTGAGTCATACATTTTGGAACAATTTCTCATCACAACATTTGAAATCAGAAAAGGTTCTGAATTACCCAGATAATTAAAATGTCAAAAATAGTCCATTCTTCAATCTTCATGGTAACTGAATTTGGGTTAGCTTTGAAAAGAAAAGTTAGGGTTTCTAACTTTTAGGAAAGTAATCAGATTTTTCAATATAATATTTGAAAAAAAAAAAGCAGTGGAGAGAAGAAAAGTATCAAACCATCCATAGTCTTGTCCTTTAAAAGGTCTGTTTGGACCAAAAATTTTAGTTTATTGCCTCCAGTTTTTCTTTCCATGTAATTGTGGTATACACACATGTGCACACACACACACACACACACACACACACACACACAATTCTGTATGTTACTTTTAGCACAACAGTATAAGCTTTTATTTTACATTTCAATTAAGATTTTAGTATGTAGATAATGGAACAAATGGATTGCTTTGTAATCAATGGTCTTTTGGTCTATATTTTCAGTATGAAAGTGTATCTCCTAGGTTACCTTTGGCTGCAAATAACAGCAAATCAAATGAAGGTATTTATCAGTTCACATGATAGGAAGCCTAAAGTTGAACAGACCCCAGGCCTGGGCAGCTAACAGTGTGTCAGTTTCTTATATCCTCCTGACATGAGCTCCAATCTCAGAATGGCAGTAAAGGGATTCAACAGCTCTAGGCATCGAGGCCAGCTTCCCATGGAAGAAGGAAATAGTCTCTTTTCTTAGAAAAGAGCAAACTTAGAGAAATTCTTCCCCAGATTTCTCCTTGTTTCTCACGAGATTTACTGAGTCACCTGTCCATGTCTGACTCCATCACAGGACAGAGGACAGGGCTGTTCCTGACATAGCAGGCTTATTGGAGGAATGTGCTGGGGAATCACCTGTATCTCCTTCCAGAAAAAGGAATCAAAAGAGGAGGTCTTGGGCTGGAGGGATTGCTTAGTGGTTAAGGCGTTTGCCTGCAAAGCCAAAGGACCCTGGTTCAATTCCACAGGACCCACATTAGCCAGATGCACAAGGGGGTGCATGCATCTGGAGTTTGTTTGCAGTGGCTAGAGGCCCTGGCATGCCCATTCTCTCTTTCTCTCTCCCTCTTTTTCTGTCAAATAAATAGATAAAAATGAAAATAAAATTAAAAAATTTTAAAAAGAAGAGGTCTTTTAAGTATACTGGCATGGCAGACAGGGTGGTGCAATGTTTAACAGCTTTTACATAGTGCATAAAATCTAACTAGCTTCAAGTTACCTCCTATCATCTTGGTGGTTGGGATCCCTCTGCTTCTCTAGTATTATGCATTCACCATTTTCAAGGTAATTTTACATTCTAATTCTTGTCCCCTCTTCCACGAACACACCATTTTCTCCTCCAAGAAAGTCCTTCTAATATGCCCTTACTCCAACCTCCACCCTGTGTCCAATCTCTTAGACATTCCTATATTTAGTGAAACATTTTCCCTTACACTTATAGATTGGCTTCATACACCATATCTTGTGTTTCTCTACCCAATCTCTCCTTCCCATATATCTTTCCAGAACAACCCAAATTTCCATGGAGAAACACTCCTCCTCTGCTAGACAGTCCATGTCTTGAATCTCCTCTCAACAGAGAATTATGACCTCACAGCCACAGTGGCTACTTCAGAAATGGACAAGTGACTCAATCAGCCCACAAGGTGGACTTCTAGGCCTTTTAGAAGGGAAGGAAAGGATGATCTGCCTTCTGTCGGGGTTGACCATGAGCTTTAAATCTGAAAACACCAGGAGCCATTTAGCCAACAAAGAGCTAGTCTACCAATAGAGCTAGTCTAAGCCAATATAAGGGCAAACCAGATATAAACCACCGAGAAGTGGAGAAAATGAGGCCAGACTATGAGGAAACACCAGAAGTCCTCTATCTAGCTATACCCCAAAGCAGTGTTATCTCTGAACATTTTAGATGTGAACCCAAGTATTTCCCTTCTCATTGAAGCCAGTTTGAACTTGAGTCTACACTTGCCCCTGAGATAGCCATGCTTAATGTGGTGCTTTTGTCATTCTAATTCTCTTCTTTCTGAATGACTCACTTCCTGTGGCATCTTCTCCAGCAAGCCTTCCTCATCAAACTCAGTCCTTCTTCTACATTTTCCTTTTCTTCTCTTCTTCTTTACCTCTCACACCCCATATTTCGGGCACAATGTTTTCCAATTATAGACTACTTTGAAATTTTTTAGCTCTAACAGTTTTTGCAGTTAGAGGTCATGTTTCATGAGTTTTATACTCATTTTAAAACCATGAACTCCCTAATTTATTATATGCTGCATCTTAGGTGATGAGCCACAGATGCTTATTGTGTATAGAGTACATGGGAAGGGGCTAACATGCTTTTGGCCTTTCAAATATAACTTTGTAATTCATCTGTAATCTTCCTATTATCTATAAGCTATAACCCACCTATCTATATCTCCAAGGAAGGTCTCCCAAAGTAGAGATCCTCAATCCCAGCCAGCTTCTATACACACTAAAGGAAAAAAAGCTGAAGGACAAAATATTATTTATCAAATTAAATAGAAACTTGTATAAAAGACCCACCAGAAATGATAGTCACATGAGCTCACAAACACCAAACCCCCATCAGGAAGACTTGACTGTCTAGTTTTAGCACCATTTCAGCAGGGAAATTTCCTTCACAGAGCAGAAAGGGAAACAGAGAAATGGTGTTTTTAATGCACAGATCACTCCCAAGAAAAATACAGTCAGAACTGAGCCAACAAAGCCTGTTTATTCCCTTCATATGTAGCCCAATGCCCTTCCACTTTCTTAAGCAAAGAATGGAGAGGGGGAGATGTTAAGTGGTGCATTTAATGAGTTCCCTGTACCTTGAATGAAACATCCAAGCTAAGCAAGAAGCATTCCTACCGCTCAACGTAACATAACTCGAGGCATTCTCTTCATTCATGTTATAGACACATGATAACTGATGGTTGCCACTGGTATCTTCTTATCTTGCTAGAGATAGAAGAGACTTCCCAAAGGCTGTATGGAAATGAGTGGTGAGTCTGGATAAGATCCCAGAGGAACAGTGGACATGCTGTTACTTCTCTGGACAATTTTCTGTCCTTATTTTCGTCCTGGCTTTTTCTCCTCTGAAGTTTTCTAACTCTTTTCATTTTCTTGTTTTGGGGACTGTGCTGAAGTGGAATTTTATGCTTCAGGAAGAGAGTTGATGAATCATGGAAAGTGTAATTGACAAAGAATTGGCATGTTTTTCACTTTTCTGCATCAACTGAATAAGATTAGTGTCTTACATGGATTATTTTTTCAATAAAAGGAAGGCTATGCTGGCAACAAAAATTGCAAAACAGCAACATCATAAGCTTGCCTAACCACCCAGAGGAAGAGAATTTTCAACTTGAAAAACACTCTGGGTTCAGCAAACCAAGGCTCTGAGTAACAATTATAACTGAAATCATTAAACACCCACATTTTCTCCTCTGGAGAAATTGGATCCTCTGGGGTTCTTAGAGGGAAAAGCAGAAACATTAGGGGAAGACCTTACATAATAACCTTTCTGTAAAGCTTGGATGGCACAAATGATTTTTAAGACATTCAAGTCACATGTCATTAATCAGAAATGACAGTCTTTATTCACATATATTTGACTGAGCCGCATAATTTTAGACTCCAATAGGTCTAGATAAATGACCCTAAGTATTGTACTTTTTCAAATTGACAATGATTGATGTTAGCATTACCCCCCCCAAAAAAAAATGCTGAAAGGCGACTCTAAAATAAACACTGAAAATCAGTTACATTATTCGGGGGCAAAGTTTTGAGGATTTTCTTCTTTGAGACTTCTCTTTCTTAACACCTTTGATGTTTTAATTTTCAGTTAAATCAATTGGGTATTTCTAAACCCTCTATATTACAAGTGAAATTTCAATGGAAAATGGAAACACATTTAGTTATGTTTGCTCAAAGGTAAAGGAAAGGAAGGTAAGGATTGATGAAAATCTATTCGCTTAGGGACTGTGAGATGGTAGGAACTATTATAGACATTGGGGCTTCAGCAAGAGCCAAGATGGATAAACTTTTTGTTTGGGGAGCTCATATTTTAGTAGACAGAGATAAGCAATACCCAAGTGAGCTAATGAGCAAATGAGATCACTTCAGAATTCGAAGCTACATACATGAAATAAAATTGGATGTCTTGGGCTGGAGAGATGTCTTAGCAGCTAAAGCACTTGTCTGTGACACTTAAGGAGCCAGGTTCAACTCCCCAGAACCCACATAAGCCAGACACACAAGGTGATGCATGCACACAAGGTAGCACATGCATCTGGAGTTTGATTACAGTGGCTAGAGGCCCTGGTATATGCCAATTCTCCCTTTCTCTCTCTCTCTCTCTCTCTCTCTCTCTCTATCTATCTCATTAAAATAAAATAAAATAAAATAAAATAAAATAAAATAAAATAAAATAAAATAAATAAAATAGAAAGTTATGGGGAGGGACTTCACTTGGGAAGTCAAGCAAGGCCTTGCTCAGGGAGTAAAAAGACAGCTGAACAGAAGCCAATCTTTCAAGAAGTTTCTTATACAGAAGAAGCCACAACTACAAAAACCCTGCAATGGGGACAAGCATGGCACATAGAACAGAAAAGAGGTCAATGTGGCCCCTTTTTTATGAGAAAGAAGACAGTGGTAGCAAGTCTGGACTGAGGCATTCAGAGAGCAGATGACATAAGGCTTTTAGGTCATTATCAGGAATCTGGGTGCTAAGGTTTGTGAGGTTTGAATAAAGCAGAAGGAAGCCTCAATCTCCTCAAAATAACACCTACAATCCATTAAATCCCATGAGTAACAGATTTGTATGATGTACTGTATCCCCATTATTATAAACCTTCCTGCAAAGAAATGTTCTTCTGTTTTGTCTATAGAGAGATAACAAGCTCTGAGCAAGATTGCAGAGCTGGTAAGTAATGAAGCCAAAATTCAGATCCAAACCCCAGGCTCTCTAATCCTACAGGCACAAACTGCCTGCCATTCCCACAGTGAGTCTCTTCATCTGTATTGTTTTGTCTTTTCCAAATGTTAAAGTAGCAACTCCACAGATAGACCAACTGTTGGCCTCAAGAAAGACATGGGAATGTGTACCAAGCATGCATACTGGGGCAACACATAGGTTGATGTCAAGTGTTTATGTGCATTTTGTTTTGATTTGGGGGGAAAAGGTTTTTCTAAGTAGGATCTTACTCTACTGAGACTGACCTGGAATTCACTTTGCAGTCCCAGGTTGGCCTCGAACTCACAACAATCCTCCTACCTCTGCCTCCAGAGTGCTGGGATTAAAGGCGTGCGCCACCACACCTGGATATTTTTCTTTTTGCTGGACAATTGGTTTAATCTACCCATTACTCCGATTACCTATTCTCCCCCAGGGCATAGCTTCCCTACACAGCCTGAGTGAGAGGAAGCCTCAGCGGGGCAGATGATATCAAACAGCCGCATTTACTTATTCAGTCTATTGATACTTGGGTAGACTGAATTATAGGAGTTCTTAGTGCCCAGATTCCAAGTCAGAACACTGGTGACTAATTCATCTACAAGTCTGGCATGGTCAAAGATAGAGAGACTACTGCCCAAGACACATGGCATGAAAATAAGATACCAATAAAGGGAGTAGATGTCAGTCAAGACAGAGAGAAATGGTTTTAAGTTATTGCCTGAGGGAACCAGCAAAAAAGATCCACTTGTCTAGTTTAAAAATACCTTTGCAGAGCTGGAGAGATGGCTTAGTGGTTAAGGCACTTGCTTACAAAGCCTAAAAACTCATGTTCAAATCTCCAGGTCCCATGTAACCAGATGCACAGTGATGCAAAACATGCAGTGTCGCACATGTGCACAAGGAAGCGCACATGTCTGGAGTTTGTTCTCAGTGGCTGAAGGCTCTGGCACACCCACTCTCTCCTCTCTCCCTCTTTCTCTCAAAAAAAACAAATAAATAAATAAATAAATAAATTAAAACCTTTGCAGTGCCAGTACTTAGGCCAAGGAGGAAAGACTGCAAGTTCAAGGCCAGCCTAGGACACATTCCCAAAGAAAGCATTTATCCTTCCTTTTTGAAAGATATTTTCTCTTAATAAACAATTCCATGGCGTTTCTTTTCTTTCGGCAGCCTACCACTATTTCTGACAAGAAGTCAGCTTTCATTCCCATTCTGTTTCCCCTCTCTTTTTTCCTCAGACTGCCTACAAGATCTTCTCTGTGCTACATTTTCAGCAAAGGCATTTTTAGCATCTTCATTAATTTTCTTTGTGCTTATGCTACTTAAAGATTGTTGAATTTCTTAAATCTGTACATTTCAACTTTTCATGAAATTTGACACTTTAGAACAGTATTTCTTTCTTATAAAAACAATATTTCTTAAAATATGTTCCTTATTTCCTTCCCTCTTCCTGAACTCCAATGACACGTACACTGACACTATGCCTTCCTTAATATCCTGTCATTTTCTCTGTGGGTTTCAGTTTGGGTTTGTTGTTCTGGTTTGTCTTCAAGTACACTGATTGTTTTTCTTCAGTGGCTGACCACTCCATTAAATTTTCATTTCCAACATTGTAGTTCTGTCTCTAGAAATTTCAGTGTTTTAATTCTTTACTTTTCATTGCATGCATATTTTCCTCTGCTTCTGAAATGGTGTGTGAAAAGTCCTATTGCCATCACCTCTGGCTGTGTCTGCTTCTATTGCCTGATTTATCATTATGGGTTATATTTGCATCTTTTTAAATCATGTCTATTCTTTTTAAATTAGATTGAGGACATCAGTAAATTAGATTTTGGACATTTTCCATGTTATGATGTTAAGAATTTAATTTTTAAAATTAATATTTTGGCCAACATATCAGGTATTGGGTATTGTGGCATCTTCATACATATGTGTGTGTCATCAACTTCATTCTCAATGTTCCCCTTCCCCATTGCCTTACATCCCTACTTCTCTCCAGTTAGTTTCCCTTTCTAATTTCCTTTTATATCCTTTTACATCCACATATCTATTTCTCAGTTCTCTTAAGATTCCTTTCTCTTCTCTTCTGACCCTCTTTCTAATTTTGTGTCCCATATACATACATATAGATAAATATAAACACATACATGTGTATATAGGTTCTACATATGAGGGAAAATATGGACTATTTGTCTTTCTGATTTGGGTATGGTTTGCTTAACATAATGACTTCTAGTCACATTCATTTACCTGCAAATGTCATTTCATTTATCGCTGCATAAAATTCTATTGTGCATACATACCACATTTTCCTCATCTATTCATTTGTTAATGGACATCTAAGCTGGGTCCATTTCTTGGCTGTTGCACACAGCGCATTTGTAAACAATAATAAGCAAGTATCTCTGTGTGCTGACTTAAGAGTCCTTTGGGTCTCTGCCCAGCAGTGCTGTTGCTGAGTCATACTGTAGGAGAGTTGTAGTTTCAGTATTTTGAAGATCCTCCAGACTGATTTCCATAATGGGTGCACCAGTTTACATCTCCACCAGTAATGAGTAAGAGTGTTCTGTAAACTGCTTCTGCACTGAGGTGACTGCTTCCTTAGCTGTATGGAAACTTCTTCCTTTCATGCAAACCCTTTTGTCAATTACTGGTATTTCCTGTGCTATTAGAGCAACAGCTACTGCAATGGACATAAAATTCTTTCCTATGTGCCTATATCTTGAAGGGTTTTACCTATATTTTCCTCTACCAGTGTCAGAGTTTCAGATCTTACATTAATGTCTTTGATCCATTTAAAATTGATTTTCATATAGCCATTTTTTACAATATTATTTCTACCTATTCATGAGCATAGGATGTCTTTCCATCTTCTAGTGTATTCTTCAATTATTTTCTTCAGTATTCTAAAGTTTTTGTTGTAGAAATCTATGACAGTTTATGTTGTCAATTTGACAGGATCTGGAATTACCTGTGATGGATTATGTTAGCCTCTTAGAATGTCTGTGGGGATTATCTTGATTAGGTTAATTAAGGTAGGAAGACCCACCTTAACTGTGGGCAGTGCCAGTTCATGGGCTGTGGTCCTGGTCTTCATAAAAAGGAGAAAGCTGGCAGCATTTATTGCTCTATGTTTATTTTTAAAATTATTTATTTATTTATTTACTTATTTATTTGACAGAGACAGAGGGGGAGAGAGAGAGAGAGGGAGAGAATGGGCAGGCCAGAACCTCCAGTCACTGCAAAAGAACTCCAGACACATGCGCCCTCTTGTGCATCTGGCTAATGTGGGTCCTGGGGAATTGAACCAAGATCCTTTGGCTTTGCAGGCAAGCACTTTAACAGTTAAGCCATCCCTCCAGCCCCTTTTTGTTTCTTCTCTATGCTGAATGGGATGACCTGCCTCAAGCTCTTCTCACTGTGCCTTCACACCATGATGAACTATAAGCTGGGACTGTAAGCAAAAATAAACTGTTCCCTTAAACTGATTTTTTTTTTTTTTGCCAAGTATTTTGCCCTAGCAAAATGAGAAGTTAACTTATACAAGGCTTATGACTTCTTTGCCTCTTTGACTGTTTCATCCTAGTATTTTTAAGCTATTGTGGATGGATTTTTTTTTTCTTGATTTCTTCCTCAGTGAGTCTATTGTTAATATATAGAAAAGCTACTGATTTTTGTTTGTTGATTTTTGTGCCCTGGTATATTGCTTAAATGTTTACCATATCTAGGAGATTACTGGTGAAGTATTCATAGAATTACAAGTAAAAGATCACATCATCTGCAAGTTGAATAATTTGACTTCTTCCTTTCCTATTCATATCCATTATTTCTTTCTCTTGTCTTGCTGCTCTATTTAAGACTTCAAATTAAAGTGGAAAGAGTGGCACCCTTGTCTCATTATCAATTTTAGAGGAAATGATCTCAGTTTCCCCCATTTAGTATAGGTTTTTTAACTATAGGTTTTCTATACACAGTTTCTATTATGCTGAGCTATGTTTCTTTTATTCCTAGTTTCTTTAAGGCTTTTTATCATGAAAGGATGTTAAACCTTGTTAAAGGCCTTGTTTTTAGCATCAATTGAGATGATGATGTGGTTTTTGTCCATAAGTCTGTTTATGTCTTAAAGAACACTTACTGATTGGCATATGTTGAACAAGTCTTGTGGCCCCTCAATAAAACCAATTTGTTCCATGGTGTATGATCTTGATATGTAGATATTTTACTGAGAACTTTATAGTTTTCTTTCTTTCTTTGTTGTGTCCATACTGGGTTTTGGTGTCCATTTGGCACTGTCCCTGCCCCTTCTGTTTTATGGAACAGTGTGGGGGCACTGGTGTCAGCTCTACTTGAAAGGTTTGGTAGAATTCAGCAGTGAATCCAGCTGGACAGGGGATTTTCTCTGTGGGGAGGCTTGTTTTTGCTGCTTCAATCTCATTGAGCATCACATTTGTCTCCTTATATTTTCCTAATTTTGGTAAGTCATATGTATACAGGAGTTTACTCATTTTTTAAATAGATTTTTCCAGGAGTTTTGGAATATAAGTTTTCAAAGTACTCCCTGGTGATTCTTTACATTTTGTTGCAAGCTGTCATATTCTTCTCCTTTTTGGTTCCAATTTTCTTCATTTATGTATTTTCTCTCTTTCTTTTAATTAGTTTGGCTAGGGATTTGTTAATTTTATTTACTTCTCAAAGAATCAACTCTTTGCATAATCAATACTACATGCTCTTAAAAATCTCCATTTTGGGATGAAGGGATGTCTTAGTGGTTAAGACATTTGCCTGCAAAGACAAAGGACCCAGGTTTGATTCCCCTGGACCCATGTAAGCCACATGCACAAGGGGCACACACATCTGGAGTTGTTTGTAGTGGCGGGAGGCCCTGGTATGCCCATTCTCTATTTTTTCTCTCTCTCTCTCTCTCTCTCTCTCTCTCTCTCCCTTCCCTCCCTCTTTCTCTGTCTAATAAATAAATAAATAAAATAAAAATCTCCATTTCATTTATTTCAGCTCTGATCTTTATTATTTTTACCATCTTGAGCTTTTAGCTGAGATTATCCTGCTGTTTCTAGGACTTTGAGATACAACATTAGGTTATTTAAGATCACTCTGATATATTTTTTTAATTTAAGCACTTATATCTATAAACATTCCTAGAATTGCCTTAGCTGTAACCCAAAGATTCTGGTAAGTATTGCTTTCATTTTAATTTTCCTGTTGATTTCTTCAACAGCCCATTGGCCATTCAGGAATGTCTTATTTAGTCTCCATGCAGTTGTATTGTTCCTGTAGTTTTTCTCGCTATTGATTTCTAGTTTGATTGCACTGTGATCTAATAAGAAACAAGAGATAAGTTTGATTCTTTTCTATTTTTTAGGACTTGACTTATGGCCTAGAAGGTGGCTATTTTAAAGAAGGTCCCACAGGCTGCTAAGAAGAATATAACTCTGTTTCTGCTGGGAGGAATATTCTGTAGATATCTGCTACATCCACTTGATCAACAGTTTAGTCTAACTCTGGGGTGTGAGTTTCTAGATTTTGACTGTCCTTATTTAGTGTTGAGTTTTATATTGACAGGCAGTTAAATTCATTGAAAATTAGTTTATTCCTTTTGAGTCTTTTTTTCAGTTATGTGTGGAGGGTGCAGAATAAACTTGGTTTTCGATCTACCTCCCACTACTTACTAGGTTGTAACATTTTTGGATATTCAATGAGGTTTTTTTTCTATCTGATCTGAGTATGAAAAACTCAAAAATTTAAGCAACAAAATGGATGAACAGAAAGTACTGGGATACTTTTACATTACTGTGACCAAAATACCTCTTTGAAATAACTTAAGGAAGGAAAGGTTTATTTAGGCTCATGGTTTCAAAGGGCTAGTCCATGATTGCTTGGCCCCATGTGCTTCATCAGAACACCATGGCAGTGAGAATGTGTGGCAGAAGCCAATTTCAGCTATTCACATCATGGCAGACAAGAAGCATGGAACAGAGAGGAAGGGGTCAGGGATAATAAATCCCCAAAGACAGCCCTAGTGACCTTCTTTCTCCAGCTAGGCCTCACTTTCCACAGTTCTAGGACCCACATAGCACCACCAAGTAAGAACCAAACATCCAAAATATGAGTGTGGGAATTTCAAATTCCAACCATAACAGACACTATACACACTGTTGGACAGGTAAAGTAACCATAGAATCACTGACCTCCAGAATTCTCCATCATGTAAGAAAGCAAATTAACTCAATTTTCAAACAAACATGAATATTCAACCACCAGTTCATCATTGCATGATGGTATTCTGACACAAGAAAGATTAAAACACGTCAGTTTTCCAAGTGAGACCTTAGGGTCCTTTTCATTGGGTCAGGTCTGAGAGACAAATTCAACAGCATCTCCTGGTCAGATTCCAAGAAAGTTTTGTCATCATTTCAGCACGTGGTTGGTTGCTGGCCGCTCTGGCCTGGGGCAGCTCAGTGAATGAATGTCTCTGCCACACCCTCCAGAATGAAGCTTCATCTCAGTATTGAGAAGCCCTCTCCCAAATGTATTCCACCTTATATTCATCTTATCTCTCTTATCCCTCGTTATCTGGTCCCCTGAAACTAGTTAATAATGTTTTATGTTAAACTTTCTCAGTTCAAACTACTGTTTGGCTTCAGCCTCTCAACTGGCCCCTGGCTGTTGTTCATACCACTTACATCCTCATGCCTCTGCTGTACCTGGAGATCTGCATAGTTTTCACTGTAGTCAGGCTCCAAGAAGCACCAGTTCAACTTGAACTAAGTATTCCCTAGATTCTCTGACCGCAATACCTTTCTTATAGCTGAGTGAATGTTACTACAGTACCTGAAAGTGCTTTAGAATTCCATGGAGGTATTTGGGAAAGGCCGCTTGGAAACTCGTTGCCAGTTTTATTTCTAAGAAGGTAGGAGTGCTCCCAGACTCCAAACACATTTATTTCAATTCAGTAAAAGTTTTAAATATCTATAGTATCCAGGCACAGAGCTACCAGAAAGCTTACAGCAAGTGGATAAGTGAGCATGAAAACCTGTCATAGGGAATTTTAGGATGAAGAGTGAGCATACCATGTAAACTAGAAGTATCAGGAAAACACCTTGGGAAGTGGAGGCATGGGCATTCAATCTTAGAAGAAGAGCAGATTTGATGGACTTGAACATCATGGAGTGTGCCATAAAAGAAAAGTAGATATGAAGAAGGATGGAAAGAAAATGGTATTGATCAGCAATAGTCTGCAAGTGACAAAAATCCAACTCAATGATATAAGTGAAAAGGGGACTGCAGAGACGTGAATTAATGAGAAGCAGAATGTATGCTGCAGGCACAAATGGACTCGGGGTATCTTGTCACCACACTCAGATTCCCTGTGCACCTCCCTGGCTTCACCCTCCTTAGCTGGATGCCATTTCAACTACTGAGCAACTGTAGTAAAAAGGATTTCCCCTCCTCAGAGAGATCTTGGGGTGGGGGAACATTCCGAATTCAGTCCCATAGACTGAGTCATATGCCCAACTCCAGGCCTGTCTCCTGTGGCCATTAAGATATGACACTCTTGTTCACATGTCTATCCTTGGACCCACACTAGAATCAGCAACATCCATGCTACATAGCTAAGGGAACAGGAGAGTGCCAGGGGTGGGGCTACCAGACAAGGACTATGGTTGAGCGAGAGCCTCTCAAAATCCCACTGTTAAAGGTTTGGTCCTCCAGGTAGCACTTATTGGGAGGTGTAAAACCTCTGCGAGGTGAGACATAGTGGAGGTCCTTAGGTCACTGGGGACATGCCCTTCCCATCTCTCCCTTTGCTTTCTGACTCATTATGTAAATGGATTGCTCCTGTACTCCTTACCACTGCCTTGAAATGTTCTCATCAGAGGCCAAAGTCATGTGGCTTCTCAAGCTTACACTAGACCCTCCAGAACCATAAGCCAAGATAAGCCTTTCTTCTTCATAAGGTAATTGCCTCCAGTAGTTCCTGATAGGGGAGGAAAGCTTAGCAATACAAGCAAAAAAAAACCCAAAACAAAACAGAATTATAGATTCTGCTTCACCATGGGTATAAAAATAAAGATAGAGCTGGGTGTGGTAGCACATGCCTTTAATCCCAGCACTTGGGAGGCAGAGAGAGGAGGATCACCGTGAGTTCGAGGCCACCTTGAGACTACATAGTGAATTCCAGGTCAGCCTGGGCTAGATTGAAACCCTACCTCGAAAAACCAAAAAACCAAAACAAATAAAATAAAATAAAGATAGAAATTTACAATGTTAAGCTTCATGTTGAGGCCAATGACCCCAACAACATTCAGGTTAGTCTTAGTACAGAAGTGAAATCATTATTTAACATATGAATACAAAAAAAGTATGGCTTAGCTCTAAGGTATGTATCAACCTTCTCAAACTGGTTAGCAAAGCCTGGAAGAATCTATAGGCAGAGATTTGGCTAGCTGTTTCATTATACAAAATGGTTTGACATGTTCAGAATTCATAGGGGTATCCAGGCCTAGTGACATAGTTGTATAATCACTGCTACTCAACATTTAACTGAGATTACAAGTTTATAGTATGTCTGGGCTACAGAGAGAATTCAAGGGCAGCTTGGGAAACTTAGTGAGATCCTGTCTCAAAATAAAAGGTACAGGGCTGGAGAGATGGCTTAGCGGTTAAGTTACCTGCCTGCTAAGCCCAAGAACCCGGTTCCAATCTCCAGGTCCCATGTTTAGCCAGATGCAAAGTGATGCAAGGATGCAATGCCACACTTGACCACAAGGGGGCACACACATCTGGATTTCATTCGCAGCAGCTGAGAGACTGCTGGCGCACCCATCTCTATCTGTCTTCCTCTCACACTCTCTCTCTCTCCTCTGTCTCTCTCTGTCTCTCTCCAAAATAAAATAAAATAAAAGGTACAAAGAGGTCTAGGACGATAACTTAGTGATAGGTCGCTTTCTTGTCATGTACAAGCCCTTGGTCTCAATATCAGGCATGCGAAAATTGATTTTTAATTAATTAATTTAAAAATCCTAGGTATGAATCCAATGTTTTGCAGGCAAGTTTAATTGAGGACACTTTTATGAAGAGGATAATGGGGAGTAAAAATAGGAAAAGATGGTAATGCTTCCTTGAGAGTGGCTTCAAACAACTGATGTCTAATACTGGGCTACAATGCAAAACTAAGGACACCAAACAGGGCCTCACTTGAAAGTTCTTTTCTCAATTCCTTATTGCCCCAGAGAACCTGTAATAGATTAACAAACTAAAGATGCCACAATGCTGATGGCCCTGGTGAGGAACTGCTAACAAGATGTGAACATGCCTAGTGAAACGGTCCACTCTTGCTGATTTATAGCCAACTAATTACCTGACAAATATCCAGGCACTGTTCTCCCTGCTGAACTGATAGCAGGTTGTCAATATGAGATGGGACTAAAAGGCAGTTGGGGGTTGAGGGATAAGAAGAAAGGTCTGATATATGACAGTGGACACTGAAACTCTATATCAGATTATCTTGGGCCACCTAATGTCATACTGCCAGCCAAGTCCAAATTGTACTTTTAGGAAATCTTGAGTGGCGTAGTATCTCAGCCACATACCAAATGCTGGAAACTGGTAGTGAAGAGCAGAGAAAGCATACAAATATCTCAAAAACAGTTCAAGAAAAAAGATTGCTCTTTGCAGCCAGTCTCTACTCCGAGTCCCTAAAATATGCACGAACACAAAATGTCTGTTTTGGAACCCCTTGCCTGTTGCATTTATTAATTTAGAGGTCGCCTAATTTCAAAATTTATAATGCTGAGCACAAAAGTTTATTTAAATATGTCAAGTTAAGTAAAAGACAAAGTAGGGGCTGGAGAGATGGCTTAGCAGTTAAAGCACCTGCCTGTGACTCCTAAGGACCCAGGTTCAATTCATAAGTACCCATGTAAGCCAGATGTACAAGGTGGCACATGCATCTGGAGTTTGTTTGCAGTGGCTAGAGGCCCTAGCATGCCCATCATCTCTCTATATATATATCTGCTTCTCTCGCTCTAATAAATAAATAAAGATTGAATTGATTTTTTAAAAAAAGACTAAGTAACATGACCATTGGAGTTTGGTCCTTTTTCTGAGAACACACATGTACATTTAGCAGAAATAGACAGAAGCTACTTGCTGGTGTCTGGGAGCTAAGAGACTTTGATGACAAACAGTAGAACTCCCCGACTATGTGTCCAAGGTAAAATGGCTTGACCTGCTAGCCTTCCTTGACTCAGTTGTCCTTTTCCAGCTCAGCCACATCCTGCTCTCACACATCAGTGTTAAAACTAGTGATTAACACCCAGGCTTGCACAAAGGAGATATTGACCCAGAAAACCCAGGGCATCAGCTAAATTCTGAAAATAGCATAATAGAAAAATAAATAAGGCATCTGTTGCAGTCAGGTTAGCATTGCTGGCAGAAATCACCTGACTAAAAGCAGCTTGTGGGAAAAAAAAGAGGTTTATTTTGGCTTACAGGCTCGAGGGGGAAGCTCCATGATGGCAGGAAAAATGATGGCATGAGCAGAGGGTGGACATCACCCTCTGGTCAACATAAGGTGGACAACAGCAACCAGAGAGTGTGCCAAACACTGGCAAGGGGAAGCTGGCTATAATACCCATAAGCCCGCCCCCAACAATGCTACCTCCAGGAGGCTTTAATTTCCAATTGCCATCAGCTGGGGAGACTAGCATTCAGAACACTTAAGTTTATAGGGGACACCTGAATCAAACCACCACATTCCACCCCTGGCCCCCATAAACTGATAACCATACATTATGTAAAATGCAATGCATTCATCCAACTTTAAAAGTCCCCATGTTGTTTATCAATCCTAATGAAGTTCAAACAATCCCCATACTCCAAGGTCTTTTAATTGAGCCATAAAACCAAAAATAATCCCCCCAAAACCCATAATGGCACAGAGTAAACATTCACACTGCAAAAGGTGGCATCAGACAAAGCAAAAGCAATATCCAACTAATACAATATTTAAAACAACCAGGGCAAACATCAACCTCTGTAACACCAAGTCCAACAACTCTAGTCAGTGACAAATCTTCAAGTCCAATAATTCTAACCAGCAACAAGTCTCTGGAGTTCCAATTCCGCCCCTCCAGTTAGGCTACTCATAGTCCTGGAAAACTTCATCCAGGGCCGGCAGCTTTCCTCAGAAGCCATCTCGTGGTCCCAGCATCTCCACTGGGTCTCCACTGCAACCCACGGTCCATCCTCATGGCCCCATGGGATCTCCATGCAGGCATCCAGCAAACCTGCTTCACACTGCCCATGGCCATTGCCAAAACACAAGACCGCATTACAAAATCAATGACTCTCTCTTTCCTGCATTTCTTATACTCCATAATACCAGGTAGGGTGCCAATTTGTTAATCAAGGGGGGAATAAATCAGACTTTGAAGAACAGGACACTCCTTCAGCATTCAGGCCCCTTCAAAAGAGTCTGCATTCTTCCTGTTGCCCCATTGCAGGTAACCTGGCCCAATCTCAAAGGTTGTAATCTCTCAATTGCAGCTGAATGGGCAGAATTTACCCAAAGATTTTTTTTTCCTGTGCCATCTCCCTCTGCTCACACCAATTCATTTCTACGCAAAGCAACCCTGCACAACTTCTCAGGACATGGGCATAATAGAAAACTTCTCACACAAACTGTTAGCCCAGTCCAAATAAAGCTCTTTCTCACCCTCACAAGCCAAACCTCACATTCCATAGATTTACTGCATTCAGGTCTTTCAGCTCTGACCAGAATAGTCCATTAAGCTCGACTTACAGCACTGCAAGTCATCTCTTAGGCCAAGATTTCAAATCCTTCCACATTTCTCTTGAAAATCAGCTCCAAAAGGCCAAAGCCACACAGTCAGGTGTCTAGCAGCAATCCCACTCCTCGGTACCACTTTACTGTTGCAGTCAGGTTCGCGTTGCTGGCAGAAATCACCCGACTAAAAGCAGCTTGTGGGAAAAAAGAGGTTTATTTTGACTTACAGGCTCGAGGGGGAAGCTCCATGATGGCAGGAAAAATGATGGCATGAGCAGAGGTGGACATCACCCTCTGGTCAACATAAGGTGGACAACAACAACCGGAGAGTGTACCAAACACTGGCAAGGGGAAGCTGGCTATAATGTCCATAAGCCCGCCCCCAACAATACACCGCCTCCAGGAGGCTTTAATTTCCAATTGCCGTCAGCTGGGGAGACTAGCATTCAGAACATTTAAGTTTATAGGTGACACCTGAATCAAACTACCACAGCATCAGACTTAATAATCAGTCACAGACATCTGCCAAAACAATCGTTGTGGTTTGTTAAGTTCCTTAAAGGGACATAGCCCATCTTTTATTATTCTTTTTCCTTTTCTGCCCAGAAGAATGTAAGGCCTGCTATAGAATGGGATCTTCCTCAACCAGCTAAGGGCTTTATCCACTTAGCTCATTGACAATTTTCTTATTTCACCTATGCCGTCTTCTTTCTTATTTCAACATGCAATACTCCAGATGGAGCCTCAAAATAGTTGTATTTTTAAAAATTTTGTCTTTGTAACAGATACCATCTCCTTGTTGGAACAAAACACCCAACTAGAAGCAGCATATGGGAGGAAAAGTTTTATTTTGGCTTAGAATTTTGAGAGGAAGTTTCATCATGGTAGGAAGAGCGTGGCAGAGCAGACAGCCAGCTCACTTCTTCATATCAATAGCAAGGAAGAAGTGGCAAGAGTGAGCTAGCTAGCCCAAAATCCCACGGACCATCCCTAGTAACACACCTCGCCCAGCAAGGTACATGAGGCCATGGGGACATCTTACATTCAAACCACCACAATCTTTAAAAAAAAAAAAATATATATATATATATATATATATATATATATATATATATATATATTAGAAAGAAAGAGAAAGAGAGAGGATGGGTAGACCAGGGCCTCTAGCCACTGCAAACAAACTCCAGATGCATGCTCCACCATATACATCTGGCTTCTGTGGTTCTGGGGAATTGAATCTGAGTCCTTAGCCTTCACAAGCAAGTGCCTTAACCTCTAGGCCACCTCTCCAGTCCCAGCAGTATCTTTTATTTTATTTTTATTTAAATATTTTAGTTTTTATTTTATTGAGAGACAGAGAAGGAAGAGGCAGATAGAGAAAAAGAGAGACTGAGCACACCAGGGCTCTAGCCACTCCAATTGAACTCCAGACACATGTGTTCCCTTATGCATCTGGCTTACCTGGGTCCTGTGGAATCAAGCCAGGGACCTTAGGCTTTGCAGGCAAATGCCTTAACCGCTAAGCCATTTCCCCAGCCCAACACTCTTTTATTTTAAACAATGGAATTTAACTCTAGAAAATTTAAGACAAAAAGAGTGCAGTAAGTTTATATATGGATTGAAGCATTACACACTCACGACGACGTGGAAAGGAAGAGCTAATACTGCTATGCAGATACCATAGTAGAAATCTCTAGATCTTCTCTCTAACAACGATTTTTATTTATTTGTTCATTTATTTTGAGGCAAGCCCAACTGACTGTCCTTTTCTTATGAGAGAGAGAGCAAGAGCAACAGAAAGAGAGAGAATTGTTGCCCCAGGGCCTCCAGCCACTGTAATCAAACTCCAGATACACACGCCACCTGTGCACATGTGTGACCTTGATCATGTGTCACCTTGTGTGTCTGGCCTACATGGGATCTGAGGGGGGGGTCGAACATGAGTCCTTAGGCTTTCCAGGCAAGCGTCTAAACTGCTAAGCCATCTCTCCAGCCCTCTAACAAGTGCTTTAAAGATCAGTCTGATTGTAGGAATCACTTAGGAATACTCGCTAAAACACTGATTCCTGGGTCTAATCCAGACTTGTGGAATCAGAATTTTTGGAGATTAGTACATTGCACAAGGAGAATTTGTGTCCTTAACTAGAAAGACCAAACACTAATGATATTAACTCCACTCCATTCTCTGCTCCAACTGGCAAATCCTAGGGAGAACTAATCTGATTGGCTCACAGAGGGACAAGTGCCTGTTCTGAGTCTATCAGTTATAGCTGGAAAAGATATATTGAAGGACACTGTCCAATGTCTCAGGAGCCAATGCCAGAGAAAGGAAAATCATGAAGCATGCAGAATCCACCTCTATGTACTGTCTGTTACAAATAAAAATCAGCCAATGCTATGTAGATTTCATTATCTAATCCTTAAGAGTTATTTGAAGCCTAGAAGTACTACATCAATCATATTTTAAAAATATAAAACATGGCTTTTCTGGAAAATGAGAGTAAGTGTCCCCACAGCAGATCCTACCTGGATCTGGAGTTCACATGGCAACAAGTGGAAAGAAGCCAATGCAGAGCCTTCCAGTGGCAAACAGTACATCTGAATGCCCCCAAAGCTGTCAAGGACCACCCCTTCTTCCCATCCCATAAGTCTATAGCCTTAAATATTCCCCAGTGTGGAGCGTACTCCTCCTGCAGTCTGCAAAAGGCATCAAGTCAATGCACAGGCTTGGGAAAGCTCCAGCAGACCCTCTTGGCTGGCCTTTGGGAGTTACCTTCCATGTGCTCTGCTCTTGCCCCAGGAGGCCCCATGAGGCCTGATTTTGCCCAATGATGGCAGCTGAACAGATCGTCCTCTTTGTCTACAGGTCTTAGTCACAGCAAAAATTCAATAGATGATTTTTGCTGCAGGCATATTTTCAAATGCCAGGAAAGCATCTGACAGTGTTGGATGTTTGCAGGGCTATTGTTAGGAAGATTAAACGCTGTCCCATGTTCAATCATTTATTCAACAGCCACACAGGGAAGCTAACAAGAGGAGGCAAGTGCAATAGGAGTGTTTGGTGGGTTTTGTGGAGAAGAATTTGTCTTATTTTATGCATAAAATCAAGGACAAGGATCTGAACAACAGGCCGTCATATGGCCTCACTTTGACAGACACACTATGGGAGTTGCCTGTAGGCAGCAACCTCAGGTAAAAGGCAGGCTGAGAGAGTAAAGGAGAATGCATTCCTAAAGCCATAAAACTAATTATTTTGGCACACACCAAAAGCAAGTTTCCCCCCTTCCCCAGCTCCTACTAGATTCTTTGTACTAGCCAGCTCTCTGTAAAGAATTTCCTTTGAAGAAAATAGGTCACATGTCTAGTTAATGCTACCTGGCACCCACCCATTGCTTCTTCTGACAACAGGACTCTCTCTCTCTTCTTAGTCCATATCCCTGTCGTGGTGGTCTCACGTCCATCCTCAGTTCCAGGGATGAGCAGGTGGCTTGAGCCTAAATGATCAAATCAGCACATGACACAGGACTCGGTCAGAATCAATGTGATCAGAACCAACTAATGTGAGGTTTTCACAAGAGGGCGAAGGAGAAGACCATTCCATTTTCTGATGGCAATGTTATCAATGCTAGTAATAAGGGTATTTTAAGTTATGCTTCAGGGAGTCACTGAACAGAACCCAAGATAACAGCATAGATGCCAGAGCAGAGACAGGGAGAGAAAAGTGAGTCTTGATGACTTGTTTGTGCTCTTGGCACCGGCTTGCCTGAAGCTAGTCCTGTCACTGGACTTTTCAGTTATACAGGCAAATAAATTCCCTTATTTTCCCATAGCCAGTTTGATTTGGGTTTTTATCTTTCACAATTGAGTGTTCTAATTAAAACAGGAATGGATAGAATAATGCATTTTGTTAATTCTGTTTTCTTAACACACACACACACACACACACACACACACACACACACAAATCTATTGAGTAGATGCCAAGGGCTTCAAAGGAACTTGAAAGCATTGTCTTTCCAAACCACTGAGGAAACATGGTGGTCATGTAAGCCCAAGGCATAGAATCACTTCTACTTAACAGCACAAAGCTATTTTGTAGACCAAATCACCTTCAAGAGGGCTGTAGTGGGGCTGGACAGATGGCTTAGCAGTTAAGGCACTTGCTTAAAAAACCAAGGGACCTAGGTTTAATTCCCCAAGATCCATGAAAGCCAGATGCACAAGGTGGCTCATGTGTCTGGAGTTCATTTGCAGTGGCTGGAGGTGCTGGCATGCCCATTCTCTCTCCCCACCCCCCTCCTTCTCTCTCTCTCTCTCTAAAATAAATAAATAAAAATAAGAAAAGAGGTAGAGTGATGCAAAGAGAAAGACCCATGTGGAAGGAAGAGATAGGTCTTCTTGACGGTAAAATAAGCTGGATCGATATCAAATTTGGCACATCCCTTCCCCACCTTAAGCCAGAGAGACCTGGGCCAAAGGCTGTAAGTTTGAGAAATCTTTTAAAGTGATGGCCAATAGTGGGACCCTCTTAGGGATGATAGAAAAACCTAGAAAGTCAGCTGCCCCTCCCCTTTGCTTATCAGCA
Source organism: Orientallactaga sibirica (assembly GCA_036365145.1). Lineage (NCBI taxonomy): Eukaryota > Metazoa > Chordata > Mammalia > Rodentia > Dipodidae > Orientallactaga > Orientallactaga sibirica. The sequence goes on from JAEOAD010000030.1 coordinate 5,934,055, forward strand.
AGTTGAGTTTTGTGGGCTGCCCAGTGGCTCCTGAAGCTGGTCAGCTGTAGCTACCTTGCCATGCTCTGAAGTTAGAAAATGCACTGCTCTTGAGCTACATGTTGTGTTATTGATTTTACATAAAAATAGTTCAGAATCAGACAACCAACATCCTTAAACATCTGTTGTTAGGCCTTCATGGTTGGTGAAGGGAATACAAATATTTATGTAAGAGACATGACCTTGTATTCCATGGGTATGAAATCAACATTGGCCAACATCATATATCAATTGCTTATATGTAGGGGCTGGATCGAGGGGAGTCAATCATTTTGCATACTAGGCAACTGGTTTCCCCATTAAATCCAACACAAGATCTTATAGAAGACACACACATTATGTAGTTTTGGATTAAAGAAGATTTACTGCAGATACCTAAGAGTAACATTTGAAAGACACTACCCAGGAGATTAAGGCAGGCTCTTCTCTACTCTTACAGGATTCCGTCATCAGAGCTGGGGAGCTCTGATGCAGCAGTTACTGCACAAGCATGAGGACTTGAGTTTGGATCTCCAAAACCCACGCAAATACTGTGTGGGTGTGGCCAGTATCTGTAAATCCCAGCACGTGGGAGACAGAGACAGGGAATTCCTGGGGCCAGCTGGCTAGCCAGACTAGGTGAATCAGACAGCTCTGGGTTCAACTGAGAGAGCCTGCCTCAGTAAAATTAAAGAGTGATGGAGAAAGACACCTGATACCACACACACACACACACACACAGATTCCATCACATCATCTGGGGAAAATGAATGCCAGAACTGTCTTTGAAAAGTGTGTTTTGCTTGCGGTGGTTGGATTTCAGAAGCCTTCCATTTGTCCACAAGGGACTGAAAGATGAGATGCTGAGTTCCTGCATGTTGGATTGAGAGCTTTTTTTCCCCCTAACTGAGAGCATTTTTTTTCTAACTTCTTTAGCCTTGCCCTGTTCATGAAAAAATCAGAAAATAAGACAAAGATTAAGTAACCACAATGTTAATTTGCTTTAGGTCTTGGAAATCCAAGATTTCACAGTAACTTTCTCTTGCAGTGGGAGGTTCCCTGGGTCATCTCACACTCACTCTATTCTCTTGAAGCCCTGCCCCTGTCATGCCACCTCATCCCATCACACATCTGAATGCCCTTCTTTGTCCGCAGTGGTTCAGTGGAGTGATCTGTGTGTCCACGTAGTAACACACTCCACCATTCAGCCTACCTTTCTATGAGCCGAGCCTTCTCTTTCATAGTCTTCACCTGTATGGCACAACACAGGTCAGGCCCAAGCCGTTCTGCATGCTAAAAGAAACCAGGAAGTGGCTTCTGTGGACGTGACATCCCGCACAGGCCTGGCGTGACAACAGCTACAGTCCCATTCTCGCGAGAAACCTGCTACGAGATGATCTGCCCGGAGACAGGCTGTCATTGGTCACAAGAAAGGAACCACCCTATACAATGATTGACCAGCCAAACCCCTTAAAACTCCCTACAGTTCCTTGAATAAACGAGTTTGCAGCCCCTCGCCCTCTGCTGCTTCCGCCCAACTCCCGGAGTCTGTGTCGTGACTCCGTGCCTCTCACCCCCTACTCGGCAGAAACCCTGCCGTCCCTCCTGGGCTGGCCCTAGAAGGGACCCCAACATTCACCAAGATGTTGTGAAATTACTTCTGGAATTGACTCGACCTCCTGCTCCTAGCCTTGGTTTCTTACAGTTTGCTGTGTAACCAGCATACAGGAGGAGCTGTTTCACACACAAGTCAGACTGTGGTGTTCCAGTGCTCTAGACTTTTCAGGAACAAACTCAGAGGAAAATCTTAAGTTCTGGGGCTGGAGGGATGGCTCAGCACTTAAAGTGCTTGCTTGCAAAGCATAATAGCCTGGGTTCGACTCCCCAGTACCCACATAAAGCCAGACACACAAAAGGGTCCATGTGTCTGGAATTTGCAGTGGAAGGTCCTGACATACCCATATTTTCTCTCTCTCTCTCTCTCTTTTGTTTGTTTTGTTTTGCTTTTGTTTTTGTTTTTTCCAGGTAGGGTCTCACTCTAGCCCAGGCTGACCTGGAATTCACTATATAGGCTCAGGGTGGCCTAGAACTCTTAGGATCCTCCTACCGCTGCCTCCCTAGTGCAGGGATTAAAGGCGTGTGCCACCATGTCCTGCTTTCTCTTTCTCTCTCCCTTGCAAATAGATAAAAATATTTCTTTAAAACAATCTTAAATTCTAACAATGGCCTGAAACAATAGTTCTCATGCTTCCTAGATATGAATAGAAAGCAGAGAGGCTTAGAACAATGTCTAGTTTGTATGCAAAACCAAGTCCATCAAGTTCCTAGAGATATTGGTGTTTTTGTTTTTTCATGGAGAGTTTGGAAATATACAAACCTAGATAAAGTAGCACAAAACCTCTATGGATCTAAAACCAAGCCCACAACCCATGACTAACTCTGATCTTCCTTAACTCCATCAACTTTCACCATGCTGGACCATCCATAGATCAAGTCCCAGAGGTTATTTCATTCCATCTCTACATATTTCAGAATGCAATTCCAAAACCATATAGATTACTTTTTCAAAAGTTTTTATCCTCAACATACCAAGAATACCATTATCATTCCTAAGGAGGACAAGCAGCTCCTGTCATTGTCTGTGAGAGTCCACTCTATGCAGTTCATCTTCTTGTTCCCCAATGTTGTCTTCCCTATTCCCTTTTAACTTCTTATTCTCCAACCACAATGGCTGCCTTGCCATAGGACATTGTGCAGGGAACATGGGAATCCTTTGTCCTCATCTCATTGCTTAGGGTAATCTCCCAGTAGACAGACAGAGGACTCCTTGCTTTCCACTGCCACATTTTCACTGAACCTTTCCTGGACTAACCTATTTAAATGTGTATTTTGTTTTACATAAACCTTTTCCCTACCTATCTGCTTATTTCTATTCATAGCATTTTACTGAGTACCCAAGTATGTAAGGAATTAATGAAATTATATCCCCTATCAGAATCTAACACCATGAGAGAAGGCACCATGTAAATATTTGCAGAATGGATGCATGAGTGAATGACTCAATTGGGTAATATTATGCCTATATGTGAGCCAATGAGATGATGGGCTAAAGGGTAAGAATCAAATAAATACTCTATTTCATCAAGCTTACAGGAAAGCCATCACATTAGTAAACATGAAAAGGTGAGAATAATTAATAGGTAATGCTTTCACAGTGAGCTATTAATGGAAGCTAGAGTGTTTGAAATCAATCCTAAACACTGAGTTAACACTATAAAGGACAACTGTTTTCTTTTATTAACACTCCCTTGGGCTGCTTGTACCACAGAATTAAGTCAAGTTAGAGAAACAAGGGACTATATAGTTGTAATGAAATAATTGCAGTATATAGGTCAAACTCAGCAGTTCCTAAATACGTATGCATATGTCTATACATTCTAACTGGAAAAAAAAAAAAAAAAACTAGAGGCAACAATCTAGGCCCAGGTGGGCAAAACTCCAAGCATCCTTGCTCACTAACCATTCATATCCTCCCTTTATCTCAGGGAAAGCTGCGAGTGGAGTTCATTGTATGAGCCGCTGGTCTCATCAACCAAAGAGCATTGTTGGCCATCTTCCAGGCACAGGAAGCAGTGAGACAGCTAAGAATCTCTTAGAGGCAGAAGCTCCACACTCAAACATAGAAGTACTGAAGGCACACTTCACTACCTTCCTCCTCCAGGGCCAAGAAGGACAGGTGGAAGCATTCCCTTTGGGAGCCTTATCTAAAACATGGTGTTTCCATTCAGGCTTGGAACATTAAGTATTGGCCTCCAACGTAACGAGGGGGCTGACATCCATTCTTCCATGCTGCTAAGGCACAAGATGTCCTGCCTGTGGTTGCCTGGCAGGCAAACCTTCAAGGGCACCGTCATTATGACTACAGGAGATGGACTTGTTCAAGTCATGATCTCCAGATTGGCTCGCACTTCCCTGCACCAGAAATCATGGAAATGAATGAGGTGTTCAGACAATACATATGCTTCTCATTTCTCAATGCTGACAGTGTACAGCAGACTGGTATTCATGACAGGATAAAGCCTCCAGCCATCAAAGCCTAGCAGTTACCCTCAAGGGTCATGAGCAAAAGTTCATCCCAGGAGAAAAGGGCCAAGGACTGGAACAGACTTCCATGCCCAGCACATGTGTGTGAGATCATTGAAGCCATTTGTTCTGATGCTGTGCCATCCCCTGCCATGTTCATGAACACAGACATGTTTCATGCGCATCACGAAAAGGAACTTTCACTTAAAACTCCAATGAACTTGCCTTTCCTTTTTCTTTTCTTTCCTTTGTAGCTTGTGGGGGAGCACAGAAAATATACACTTGCTTTTTCTCTTGTTAGCAGATATTAGAGATTGTGTACCTAATGATCAGATTTTTTAAAGTCACCAATCTTATCCCATGCACAAATATTCAAATAAGCATATGCTAATGTGCCAGCATACATTTCCTTTGTTGGTTTGGAGAAACTGGGAAAAGTAGGCCTTCTCCACAGAAACACCTATTTTTATAAAATACCAAAAATATTGATCTCCACATCCACTCCACATTCACTTTGGGTTGCCCAATGAAGTTGGCTTTTGAAGTTTCCCAGGTGACTATAAAGGGAGAGTGCCACTGAACATAAGAACAACTGGTTTCACTAAGGATGCAGGAAAGAGAACCTGGACTCTGATGTCTGCAACTCTGCCAAACACTGGATAAGTTTACAAACATCATAAAGTATGTTATGATGTTGATTTCATGTCTTTTATTATTAAGAACTACTGTGGAAGTATACACAGAGTCAACTTCTTAAAATATTTTTATATAATAGCTGTGGCATTCAACGATACAATAGTAATTGTGAATAATTATACCAAACCTCAGTCTGTTTTATGACTACTTATCACGCTGAGCTCACACACTGTACATAAACACCATCTGTATCAGACATAAAACTCTTAGTTGTTCTAAGGACACAGGCTTACAAAATGTAGCTTATTAATTCTGCAGCCAAGGAGTTTGAGGACTGTGGGTCTCTACCAAACACCCGACTAAAGCTCCTCCCAGGCTCTTTCTTCAATTTAAAACCCGGTTATCTGGGTACCAAGGCCCATTGTAGGCATCATGTCTGAGGTGCACAGAATGCTGGCCCACCTCTGTAGAGTAGTTTAGCATTGAATGCCTTTTATTCGGTAGTCATCTTCTGATTTCCTATGTATGAAGATTGGGGAGTGGAAAGAGAGAGGTAAAGCTGACCCACAGTGGAGCTCCCTCAGGTTTCCTTGGTAGACTGCTATCAAGGTCTTTGCATGTGGGGTTACTCCTCTGTAAGTCCCCAGATAAAGCTTTCACACTGAAGAGGCCCCTCACCATATACAAGGCTTTAACAATTAACGATAATAGAAACTTTAAAAAACACTCCCCAAAGCTTTTATTTCATGAATTGAAACCTCTAGTGTCAACTAGGACCTTAACTTCTCAAGAGAATCTTACAGAGGGAAAAGGACTGATCAAAGCACAGATAGATTGATGATATAAAAATACATAGATGTTAGATAGATATAATTTGAGAGAGAGAGAGAGAGGGAGAGAGAGAGAGAGAGAGAGAAAGATGGAGGAATATGGGCATGATAGGACTTCCTGACACTACAAATTCCAGACATATGAAGCATTTTGTGCATCTGGCTTTATGTGAGTACTGGAGAATTGAATCCAGGCCTTCCGGCTTTTCAAGAAATTGCCTTTAACCACCTAATCATTTCTCCAGCCCCAAAGTATGTATTTTTCCCAATGGACAAATATATTTACTTTTTCCAGCAATAAACAAACAGACACAAGCTAGAAGTAAACACAAATTTCTTAGCAGGAAGTAACTCTAATCCAAGAAAGATCATCTGTGCCAATTTTCAAAAGCCATTTGTTTTCATTGTCTGCATGTGTCTAGCGGCTCATTGAGCCCAGGCAACATATTGATGGGTTTCTGAGAATCTAGAAGCAAATGCCATTGTCAAATGGTAGCATATTTAAACTTTGTCATTTTTTTCCCTGACAGAAGTCCTGATCTCCTTGCCAGTCAAGATGTTTTAGGAGTTAAGCTGTGAGAAAACAATACTTCTTTTTCTTCTTCTTTGGAGGGAAAGGGAGACTTTCTGTCTCCACAGCACATAATGAAGGCTGACTTTGTTGCATACAAACTGATACTTCCTTTCCCCATGGAATTAGGTTCTGCTCTGGAAGGAACTACGGGTGGACTCATGATCATTGGCGAAAATATTAGGAGCATCATTAAAAAGTTCCAAGCTAGGTATGCCAGCACTGGGACACAATTGATAAAAATGTGATTCTGGACAAAATGTTGCCAGTTTTTCTAGGTAACTGTCCAGACATTCAAAGATGGATGTTTTAATTGGCATCCAAAAAGCACAGTAGAGGTCAGACTGCATGTAGGTAATTTCCTCAGATACTGTTATTTGTCCCCTGGGATTCCACAAGCTCAATAGCAATTATAGAGGAGAGGATTAAGAACGAGTATCAAGGGTGAGGGGTAGAACAGCAGGCCTGAGTAATTTGGACTAAGATCTTGTGTCAAATTTTGCAAATTACTAATAAAGGCAGGTTTAAGACAGCCTCGTTTTTCACTCACTGTAGCAAACTGAACATGAAGGCTCTCTCTGGTGTCAGGGGGATGATAACAACGTCTTGTAACAAGGAATGTTCTCAAGATTATCTTTCTTGGTAACAATATATCCTAGGGTGCAAAGCAAACTGGGAAAAAAAAAAGTAGGACACAAATCTGAAAATAAACCTAAGTCCCATATCTCAAAATAACCACTACTGTGTTGACTCTGGATAAGTCACTCACATACCTTGCAAATGAGTGCCACCCCCCCCCCACAAATATTTGCTCACCAGAATACTCATGCCTGATGTTCTGGGGTATGCTTAGAATTGTCATTCATGTCTGTTTATTCTTAGCAAGTGACAATCGGCAAGGTAGCTCTAGTGCTTTGTTTATTTAATATTAAGACAATAATACAGTCTTGTTAATAAAGCACATATCTCCTTTGACAAGTGGTTGCCTATGGTAGAACCTACCCTGCTTGGCTTGGCAAGGAGCATGTGTTCTCAGAATTGGAGTGAAAACTTAGGAAGCTCCACATAGGACTATACCTGTATAATCCCCAGGGACACACACTCCCTGGACTGCCCCATGCTCAATATATCACATCATACCTGCTAACTCATCATCCCCGAAATTCCTTCTCTTAAACATGAAGGGCAATACTGTGCCTTGGCATTGGTGTGGCACCTGGTGTCCTAACACTTGAACACAAGTCAAAGCCATTTGCCTGAATACAACATAATGACAGAAAGAAACAGTGGTAGGGAAAATAATCAGATTGGAAAGCATTCACACCAAAGGAAGGTGCCATGTGGCACTATGCACTGTTGCGAACATGGGTTAGGTGTCACTGGCTCTGGCTTACTGCTTGCCTAGCCAAGCGGACAACATGGATTAATTACTCTGTTTAGCATTGTGATGGATTTCTGTCACCTACATGCATGCAACAAGCATGTATATTTACATGCCCTACATCCTAATACACAAAACACATAAAATGCCATAGATTTTCAACTATTTGAATGCCAATAACATTAACCTAAGTCTTAAAATTTCTTGTATTCTCACTGGACCTCTTGTCAACAGATACGGGAACAAGCCACAACTCCTCTCTGTGCCTCAGTTTCCTGATTTGTTACATGGTAACGTCTGTCCCACCTAGGGAGGGAAAGGAATGAAGTGATCCACAGAAAATTGCTTTGAAAAGTACAGAGTGCTATACAAAAGCTAGGGATAATGAGATGTTTTACAAAAGAGCATTATTCCTTTACTAAGAAGTGTACATCCACATTCACGTTTTCTATCTGTGAAGGTTCTTCTTTGAAATTAAATTGAGACCATAACCAACATCCCTCCCACGGCTGCCTGAGGTTTTACTCAGCCACAAAGCAAGGGCTTCTTTTCATCCTTCATCATGTTGGAGTTCAAGCACCGAGAGGTACCTTTTACCAGTGGTGAAAATAGCTTTCTTTTCACAGCAGACACAGAAAATGATCTCTCTCCTGACGCTAACGTAAGCATATGGCTCATTCTACTGTTGCCATAAAAAAAAAAAAAAAAAAAAAAAAAAAAAAAAAGCCTTGATTTGGCTTTCTTGATGGCATTCTTACACCATGAAGATGGGAGTGCTGTGTGAGGGAGCATGAAGCAATGGCTTTGTTTATGTATTTTAAGAATCACTTATCGAGTAAGATTTTCAAGTGGGGAGGCTGCTCCATTTTTCATTTTTTTTTTTTAATAGTTTTATTTATTTATTTGAGAAAGAGAGAGAAGGGCATTTGAGAGGAAAGATGGGTGCCACAGGGCCTCTTGCCACTCACTGCAAACCAACCCCACATGCATGTGTCTCTTTGTGCATCTGTCTTTATGTGGGTACTGGGGAACTGAACCCAGGCCTACAGGCTTTGCAAGCAAGTGCTTTTCACAGCTGAGTCATCTCCCCAGGCTTCTTTCAGTTTTTAATATCAACTAGATACTCACCTTAAAGAAAAAAAAAAAGACCCTTTGTGCATTCACTCATGCGTTCCTTGCTTGGATACCCTTGGTGCCTGAGTTAAGCACAAATTCCCAGCAGGTCATCTATGAATCTGAACCCAAACTTCTTTTCCAGTACTCACTTCTGCTTACCTTTGCAAAAGCTCCGTGTGTCCATTTGGGCCAGGTCTTCTTCTGCTCTCTTTCAAGGCGCCCACGCCTCCAACCTCAAAAGCTTCTCTCTTGCCCTCCCCCAGGCCAGACACGTCTCCAGTTTCTCCAGAATGAGACTTCCATCCTGGTCTACTGAAATCTTGCCCAACCTTCAAGTCATCTCTCTCTATGGACAGTATTTCATGCAGCTTTTGCTATTGCCCCAAGCCAACTGCCATCTCTCCCTTTTCTAATGAGAATTTCATTTTATCACATTAAAAAAAAAATCACATACACTCGGCGTGGTGGTGTGCACCTTTAATCCCAGCACTCAGGAGGCAGAGGTAGGAGGATCACCATGAGTTTGAGGCTACCCTGAGACTACATAGTTAATTCCATGTCAGCCTGGGCCTGAGTGAGACCCTACCTTGAAAAACCAAAAAACAAAACAAAACAAAACAAAACTCTCTCTCTCTCTCTCTCTCTCTCTCTCTCTCACACACACCCCTTCGTTTTATGTCTCTCCCTGCACATTTAATTATTCTGTGTGGTGGATAGCTTTCCTACCCCGATAAAATATGAATACCTTTCAAGTGAAGGATGACCTTGTTATTATTTTTCAAGTTATTATTATGGAAAATTTCAAGAATATACAAAGTAAACAGAAGGTGCTATTTATCTTTGCTTCGCCTTTGAGACCTCTCACAATGTTTTGCATGTGGCAGAAATAAATTTCAGCAATAAGGGCCTAAGGCAAATAAAACCGTCTGCATATCTGATCTTATACTTACTGAACAATTAAGCTCCTCCTCAGTCCTCCACATAAACACACATGACCCACACACCTGTAGGATCAGTCTGCACATGTCATACTCATCTACCCGCGTCACCATTTAGGGCAAGTATTGATCTCTGAGGTTAGTACAGTAAAGTTAACTATGCTTGAGGGAACGGGGAAACAGGTAATTAAGACTATTTTCTTAGTGAATTCAAGTCTGTGTGGTTTCCTTGTGTGTATGCAACATTTGATGGGTAATCTACACATTTGAGAGCAGCTGCCCATATCAAAATTATAGCTTTCTTTACCTTGCATCATTGGCTGATACAAACAATATCTGAAACTATCTTCTGGTATTCCCCAAACCTCAGACTCAGATTCTTACATCTACTATTTTAGACATTATTAACTTGTGCCTACTTGGCTCATTGATTTCTCCCTTCCCCACCCTCCTTCTTCATCTTCTCTCTCTCTATATATATATATATATATATATATATATATATATATATATATGTGTGTGTGTGTGTGTGTGTGTGTGTGTTTAAGGAGGAGTGAAATCCTTAAAGTGAACCAGAATTCTAGAATGATAGATTACATGTCCATGCCATGTCATATGCAATTAACTCAAATTGACTGTACAGTGCATTATTCTGTTAGTGCATGGAAGATCAATAAATATGGGGAAAATCCACCCCAGCCCTCCACTTTCCCATCAGATTCTACTAGGTCTGAGACGGATCATGCTACTGTGATGTGTACGTCATGGCTAAGGCAGGCAGGTGGTGCATAGACACCATTCAAACTTGGCCTATTCAGTCCCAACTCCTCTAACGCTCCATTCATGCATAGCAAAACACCATCTGGTCCTATTTTGCCTCCAGCAATCACAGCTGACCAAAAACGATAATAACAGCTGTTGCAAAACAAAAGCCAAACAAAGGGGATGGGTGAGGGGGGAGGAAAGGTTAGATTGAAGTCCAGTGCTGAAAAATGCTCCATGAAGTGAGAAATGCGAAAGAAACCATTCAGATGTCTGTAGCCTGCTGAATGGACACAGCAGAGGACTCCTACTTGAACTTGAGATATTAATCCATCTGTCTAGAAAGCCTTCAAACGTCCGTCAGGTGTTAATATATTGTAGAAATTATGCTGCACGAAGGCATTTAAGCTTCTGTTCTTTGAGTCAAGAACTAATGACCCCATGTCAGCTAAAAATGAAAACTTCTTATGTTCTTTCATCAGACAGCAGTACAGGTTAATTCAGAAAAAGAACATGTTTAGCCAGAGTAATAAAATAATGTCCCCATGGCAGGGGAGAGACAAGGTATGTGTGGAGGAGGTGGGGCCTTCCTCTTGGAGAGACTCGTTAATGTCTGTGTAGCACATAAGAGGTCTACACCAATCAGATACCACATAGCTCATGCTGGTTTTTCATCAACCTAATTTATTTCTGACCTGTAAAAAAGAAAAGTGTACCAAGACTTAATTGAGTCTCACGATTAGAAGCCAGTATGTATCTATGTATATGTGTGTGTATGTATGTATGTATGTATGTATGTATGTATGTATGTGTGTTAGAACATATATATCATTATTCTAACATACATATATACACACATACATATATACATATACACATACATATACATACACACACACATATAGGAACACAAGATGATTCAAATAACAAGAATTGGGGATTTTTTTACATGATTCAAGGTTTTGACATTTTATATATAGTTAGTTATTCCTGGTGACTAAGTTTTTTAAATTGTAGTAATTAAATTTTTTTTCTTTTTTTCTTCCTTGAATTGACCATCAGTGGTTTAGTAGCATTTAATCAAATGTGATAAAAACCAAGGTTTATAAAATCATTGAATAGATGTTACAACACCTGCCTGTAATGCAAACAGTTGAAAACAGACCTCACTTGCAATTAAGTCTTATCACTAGTGACATTTTTTTCCAAGCAATACTTCATGGGTTTTCAAAATGACAATTATAGAACTAACACACAATTACTGTCACATGTAGTTTAGCAATTAATTTTGAAGACATTTGTCTAAAGGTTTCACAACAGAATATAAAATGGTTCTTATTGTTATGTAATGTTTGATTCAATTCACCGAAAATCTTTTACCATCAGCTCTGCTTCTGATGGCCCTGCTGTAAGAAGATCATTTCTTTGTGGAATACAATTGCCCCCTTGTCGACGTGATTAGGCATCTTTCTAAGACTGTTTGAACACTGATACCTGTCAACTAATACATCTCATGAAAAGCTTCAATTTAGCCATAAATTTTTCTACAGCAAGAAATCTATAAATTTATAATTAGAATCTCTTGCTGTTCAATATTTGTACATAATACAGAGTACGTGAGGATTATGAAATATTGAAAGCTGAATTCATTATTCATGACCCACAACATACAGTAAATATTCTTTGAAATACAACAACTTGGAGGAATCTGTGTTCTCTCACTCTTGAATGTCTTGCACATAGGAGCAATGGAGAGTGCCACGCACATCCCCATTCTTTCCAGATTAGGATTCCGGTCAGGGTTGACACTTGCTGTTTTTAATTTTCATTTTATCATAAGCAGTTTAAGACTGTTGCCAGTGGTAATTTGCAATTTTTATCAAGACCTCTTCATTATAGCTTCTGACAGGACAGATGCTGTAATTAATCATGCAGGACAACTGGGGATCGTGGTCACACGGCTCTCAAAGAGAAGCCACTACACAGCAAGGAAAGGGGAGTATGGGCATGGAAATGATTATTTTGGCTCTAAATTTGGGAGTCACTATTCATTTTACTAGTAATCACAACACAATGCCAGATAGTTGCAACCCCAACTAGAAGGCAATCCCCCCCTCCATATGTAACTTATACTTCTATCTTAACAAAAAGTACAATTACAAAAATATTTCTTGTATTTTTGAGAGCCCTGATTTTTGGCTGCGAAATTCAAATTCTTAGCCATGAATATTATATCTCCAGAGGACCATGAAAGATGATACTCAGTCTCCAACAAAGCTGGTGAAGGCTGTACTCCCCACCTCACATGTATTCAACAAACCAAAGGTGAACTCTCACATACCATTTTATTTGAAAAGTGAACAGATTCCTTGTTGTTGCATCAAAATACAGTCCACAGTTTTTACTGAAATGTGTTTATTCTATAGCAAGATAAAAGCATTTTTGTTTTAGTTAAGCAAAATACAAACAACTTAATTGCTGCTATCGTAACTCATAAAAAAGTATAAAACAGCATAAAAACACAATAAGCAATGTCGCGATGAGCGGTTTATGTCACCAGTGTTTACGTTAAAGCCTCGTTTAGGAAAACTTTACAACACATAATATGAAAACTTACAACTTTGAAAGAAAATATTTACATTGATTATTCAGATGTAGTGTGCCTTTTAAATAGTCGACCAGTATTACATCATAATAAAAACTCTTGCTTTTTCTTTTTTAAATCTTAACTTTTATAATAGCTGTTTCATTTAAGTGCATTTCCCTTTTAAAAATACAGTGTTTTTTTTTTTTATTTTTCAAAACTTGTCACTCAAAACACGGAATATAGTATTCACATTTCTTTTCTTCTAATTGGGATGAGCAGAATGGGCTAACTGTGGTCATGGATACTGTCACAACACATACTGTGGTTTGATTTGGAGAAGGCAGGAATAAAAAGTGGATTAAGTAAATAAGTCAATAATTGAATCTAATCACTTGCATTTTTTTTTTTTCTGGAGAGATTTAGGAAAAAATAAGAGCTTTGGCAAAAGTTTGTGATTTACATTATTTTTTTATGACAAAAAAAATGCCATCAACTATTCACATCATACAAATGTTTGTATGAAACTGAATCTTCATATTTCAGGTAGTTACAACTGTGCTTTTTATTCATTTATTTATTTATTTATGTACTTTAGGGCTGCAGAAGTTCCAAAAGCCTGGAAGTGGGGTTTACTCACTTCTGGAGAAATAAGGCCATTTTCTATGACTCGGAGAGGCCAGTTTACAGTCATCAGTATATCCCAGGATTCATTAAACGGTTTGATTCACATATTGTAGGTATAGCCTGAATAAATAAAAAAGGCATCACATAAAAGAGCACAGCTTTTCTTGTTTAGAAACAAAATGATTTAGAGTCAGCTAAAAGATGTTACCCAGCTACGCCAGAGTTCTTATTGCCTATCTAATAGACACTTGAGAGGACCCTTTGATCTGTTACGACGCATGGCTGCGTAACTAACGCCATCTTACAAGTCTCAGCCCGGGTACACCTTCCCGCCTACGCCACTCTCCTTGGTGCACTCAAATCCACCTGCCACGTGGTGTGGCACGTGCGTCTTCAGAAAATACTGACCTGCGATAATACTTGAGTCTGTGTCTGAGACTGGATTTGTGACTGGTGCTGCTGTTGAGAAGCCGGCTGGGGGCTGCCAATGGCGGGGATGGGAGAAGTGATCTGTGAGGTGACTGGGGAGTGCTGTCGGGGAGACGGCTGGGACTGCATGTGCTGCAGCTGCTGCAGCTGGAGGTGCTGTTGTAGCTGTTGCTGCAGCTGCTGTTGGTTGATCTGCTGCTGGAGGTGCTGCTGCATGTGGTGCTGGAAATGCTGCTGCTGCATCTGCTGCTGGATCTGCTGATGCATTTGCTGCTGCTGCAGTTGCTGCTGCTGCATCTGCAGCTGATGCTGCTGGCTTTGCACAGAAGGGCTCACCTGGGTGGAGGCGGCTGAGCCGACCATGGTCGTCCCCATGGAGCTGATCAGTGGAGCCCCAATGTTCGACGGCATGTTGGCTGCGATGGTGACTGATGTGACGATCTGGCTCATGGGCAGTCTCATGGTTAAAGGTTTGGGGGCAATGGACCTAGGGAGTGACTGTGAGAGAGTCTGAGGCGAGGCTGGAACTGTTCCATGCTGAGACAGTGGCGTGTTGAGAAGGAGGGACGATGTCAGATTGGTTGATGCCAGGGTTTGCTGGACAGAACGGATGGTCTGGGCTTCTGCTGATTCAGCAGCTGCCTGCATGCAGAAGGAGAAGGTTCCAGAATGTTAGAATCTACTAAGTATTGAAACTATCTAAGTATTAGAATTGACTGTAAAAACAGCCATCATTGGGCTGGAGAGATGGCTTAGCAGTTAAAGTGCTTGCCTATGAAGCCTGAAGACCCAGGTTTGATGCCCCAATAACCACGTAAGCCAGATGCATCTGGAGTTCATTTGCAGTGGCTGGAGGCTCTGGTGTGCCCATTCTCTCTCTCGCTCTCTCTGTCTATGTATCTTCCTCTTTCTCTCATAAATAAATAAATAAATAAATAAATAAATAAATAAATAAATAAATGAATAAAATATATATATATTTTTTAATAGCCATCATTATTCATGTCTTTCTCTCTCCAGGGCCTCTGTCACATGCCTGTTTAATTCTCTGTCAAGTTCTCTCCTTCTTGAGCCTGGGCTGGCCTGTGTCTTTGCTGTGGCCACTGTAATGAGATGAAAGTGACATTGTCCCAGTTCCATGCTAGGATCTCTAGAGACATGTGCTCTTCCCCTCACTCTCTCAGAGGCCACCGCTACATGTACATAGGGACAGACACTACACATGGCCCAACTGCCTCACTTAAGAGCTCACTGCCAGCTAGGCAGCCAACTGCATGTACACAGATGATTCTAGCCACCTCCCTCCCTTTCAACTTCCTGTTGACTCCAGACAGAAAATCAGGGCTGGATTCAAAGGACCAGCCAGCTATCTGGCACTCGCTGAGATAAATGCTTATCTTTGTAAGTTACTGAGTTTTGTTGTTGATTGCTATGCAACACTATTGGGGGCAAAACTGATATCCAAATTTAAAAGAAACAATTCTTCAACATTTAAGTCCATTCTAACCTCCCTGCTGTGGTCCCATACATTGAAAGACAATGAACCAAACCTCCACTAATGAACATCTGTGACTTTGAGCATGTTCCTTCACTCATCTATTCCTCAGTTTCCCCTTCTATAGCATGCTGTTATATGATGCTGGACTTGTACAGATGCTCTGAAAATTAAATTAACTTATGTATTAAGCTTTGAGAACTGAGTTTGGCTCTTGGGAAGAACACAGTATATGTTATTGATTTTTATTAAGTAAGAACTAATGCCACTAGGAAACTATGCTGCAAGAAAAATCAAAGCCCTATGTTCACATAATTTTTTTTATAATAGTCGTCACTCAAATATAAGAAATATAAACTGGAATCCCCAGAAACACTAAATAGAAGTACCTCATGACATTACAAATGTTTTAGGGTCATCCATATTTTTTAAGATCTACAGAATTTATTCAAGAAGCCATAGATAAGGTGAGAATGCTGAAATGTTGTATAACTCAATAAGCAGTTTTAAATACTTGATAGATTTAGGGCTTAATGTGGGGAGAAACTATATTCCATTTTGTACTCAAAAACACATAATCATTTCCACAAAAGTAAGTAATTTTATAAATGCAACAGTGATGGGCATGCTTCGATTTAAATTTTTTCCTTTTATTTTTCACAAAATCAGGTTTTGACAGTCCTGGGGATTGAACGTAGGGCCTCAGGTATGCTAGGCCTACCTCCAAGCTATGTATCTCTAGCTCTTAGGGGTATTTCTTGTTTTTAATTTTTAAAAATATTTTATTTATTTGAGAGGGAAAAAAAAGTGGAGAATAACAGAAGGCACCTTGGAGACATCAAGCAGTCATGAAATATCTTTAATTTCTCAAATGCCCTTGATTTTGTGACACAAATTTATAAAATCCTGCTGTTGGAAGAAATCTGAGAAGTGACCCTACATAGAGTCATCTGAAGTAGGCACAGCCGTATGTGATATCTACGGCCTCTTTTTGAACACATCGTCATAATGCATCATCCCTGCATGGGCTGTTTCCTTTGGTACGAAACCTTTGGTACAAAGCCCCGTGTGACTTCATGTTAACCTTAGGATCCCGTTCTCTAGGCTCCCTGATGAAGCTGGTTACAATACTCAAGAATCATTTTTTAAGAAACACTGGATGACTCAAAAAGCAGAAAACACATAACTTTGTAAATATAACTTGTACTTAAAAATCTCTAGGCCAGTTTTAAGGAAGAAACCACAAGGAAACACTGGATTCTAACACTAAGCAATGGCATCAGTGCTCCCCGGAGGTGAAGTTCAATGCTAAATGGAGCTGGGCTGGTGATTATAGAGTTCCTCCTTGCTTGCCAGGTTTATTCCCTTGCAGTTTCATCTAAGGTTCTATTTAATCTCTGTGAAGATTTAAATTTTGTGTCAGTAGAGTCACAGCATGAAGGTTGGGGGTGTTAGGTTCTGCACATAAAGGTATTTATTATATGGGAACATGCTGCAAGTCTAATCTTATTTCTAATGTTGAAGCAGAAATCTTGCCTACTACTATGTCACCCCTTACATGACTGATTATTCCATCTAGAGCAGAGAAATCAAAATTAACTCTCCTTTCATCATGACCCTTATTATCTAAGGACTAAGATCTTCTGCCTCAAGTCTTCATTTGCCAGATTCTCTTAATTACTCTAACAGGATTTGATTTACATTCCTTACTATCATGAAGGCAACCCTCTGGGGAGCCTTCAATCAATCACCGTCTCTATAATTTGTGGGATCCAAAATTGAGCCGATTCTGTATATTAAGGGGGACAGTGGAGACTCACCTAGGACCTTGTGCATTGCTAAGACGTTAACTATAACCTCATTCCAAAAACAGAGCCAACTCTTCCAAAATGGAATCATCTCCCCCCAGTACAACTGGATGCTGCCTTCTGGGAAGTCAACACTTTGGGTTTAGATTGAAGTTATTGTAAACTTAGACCTCAAGGACCATGTCTTTTTGCCTCCCAGGTCTGGGGATATATGTGATTTTAAATCTCATGTTACTGTTGTGTTTGGGTAATGCATGTGTATGTGCAGATCCATGTGCTCTGTGAGCATGTATATGGAGGCCAGAGGACGGTATCAAGTGCCCCTCTTTTTCATTATTCTGTCTTATTTCCCTGAGACAGGGTCTCTCACTTACTTTGGAGCTCAGTGTGTTTTGGTTAGATTGGGTGATCAATGAGCCCTGGCAATCTTCTTGTCTCCAGCCCTCTTAGCACTGGAACACTGGAATAACAGGCATATGCAGCCATACCAGGTTTTTTGTGTAGATGCTTGGGATTGAACTCAGGTCCTTGTGTTTGCACAGCAAATGCTCTAACCCACCGAGCCTATTTCTTTAGCCTCCATTTATTCTTTTAAAATTTGGTCCTTTTTTTTTTTTAAAGATCATCAATATGTCTCAATCCTGATTCTTATCACAACGTATAACTTAAGTTATCTCTTCTGAGTCAGTCACGGACTCAAGGAGCCTAATCCCGACTGTCATTTCCTTTTGAAATAGTGGTTCCTGGCTTAAATCCATTTGTGGTCAATTATTCATGCTATAATACACAAAACAAGTATCACTGCCTTTTTCTGTATTATTCATTTACCCGGCTTTGAGGTAAATGAGTGAAAAAGTGATCTACTTAAGAAGTGTAGTCATAGTTACTCTACTCACCGTTCTTCGTGTAAATTCATCACCAACTCTACCTCTAAGTAGCTGAGCATACTGTGACAACCACCCATAGCCCACAAAATCTTTCTGTCCATGTACAAGTCTGAGTTTACAATCTATCTACTTTTGAAGTGTGTGCCTTCCAGAATCTCAGGAAAAGAAAAGGCTTTGCTATTGACCTGATGAATGTTTTCTCTCTAATGAAGCGGGAAGTGACCTGAGAGCTGTCAACAAAGGCAGAAGGACCTCTGTTGATCTGATTGGGCACAGCAGCCAGCAGCAGAGCCTCATAAAAAGAAGAAACAACTCAGGTAAAGTGGAGAAGAAAGGGAGCTTGAATCCTTTCAACACAGCTTTCAGGTCTTGGGCTGCACTTGAGATACCAATCCCAGTGAAATGGCATCTCTGCTTCTCAGAGGAGGTGCGCCCACAGCAAAACCTTGTGCGCCCAGACTGTCGGCCCCAAGGCCTGTCTGAATTGTAGGAAGGCAAAAGATGGCAGTCATTAATTAGTTGTTAAAATAATAAGAGTTCAGATGTGCGGGTGTAACTCAGTGGTACAGTGCTTGATTAGTGTGCATGAGGACCTGGGTTCAAGCCCTAACACTGCCTAATAAATCAATAAAATTACAATTCATGCTATCAATATAATAATGACTTGGACTGGCATTTGCTTTGGGATATTAGTACATTTTATAATACATCAGGGTTCATTGTATATTCTATGTATAATACATATACTTTGAGCCTCAG
Source organism: Orientallactaga sibirica (assembly GCA_036365145.1). NCBI lineage: Eukaryota > Metazoa > Chordata > Mammalia > Rodentia > Dipodidae > Orientallactaga > Orientallactaga sibirica. The sequence continues at coordinate 5,952,979 of JAEOAD010000030.1, forward strand.
TACTTGGAACATAATTTTACTTTAAATAATCATGAGCTTTATTTATTTATATGATGTGAAAAAATTGGTCAAAAATGTACCATTGTGACGGCGGTAATGTAACCACTGAAGAATTGATGGTATCTTTAAAATACCTGATAAACATACCTCCCAGGTTTAAATAAAGAACATTGACAGTGATCCCAATCCCTAACAAAAAGGAGAATAAGAGGCAACTTAAAATGTATCTAGTTGGCTAAAAGCACACATAGAAAGACCAGTAAGTCCTGTAGCAATCACTGATCTCCCACAGCCTAAATGAACTCCTGTTGCCCACATGGTCACGTGGGTAGTCTCTAATGGAAACAGGATTGAGTCGCTCAAATGCGTTTTCCTCAGCTCTCAGTAGAGCTGCACCCAGGCTGCCTTCTACTCTGCACAAGGCTTACCTTGGAAACGAGGCTGGCCCTGTATGCAGCCAGAGCCTTCAGGTATTCTTTTTTGGCAGCTTCTGTTTTCCTTTTATATACCTATTAAAATAAGACCACAATTAGCACCAGCTTTAGGCAATAAATTTTCAGCTATAAAACTGCTGCACAAATTAAGTCACATAAACATAACTCACCTTAAAAGTTGGCTCCCTTGGCTTTGATTTTTTTTTTTAATGTTGCACACATGCACACACAGAGGTATTAAAACAAAAACCCCTACCACCCACACGGCAGCTCAATTTGGAAGTTTACTCTTACAAATGAGAGAACAATCTTGGGTTGCCAGAGTTCGGCAAGAGTCATACTGAAAGCCTCATGCTAAGGCCTGAAACAAGCACCCAGAATGAGCTTTGTTACAAAGAGCTTCAATTTTAGTAGGTGATGAGTTTCTCCTTCAATGTCTTCTCTCCCTCACCTGTATTCCTAAACTGCACCAAGCATTAGGGACCAACAATAGGTAGAGTGAGTAAAGACCAATGAGAAAAGATACAGTCCTCTCAACCCTGGGCTTGTTAGGGAGGAAAAAATTCCCATAAGTGGACCCAAGGGGTTGCATAAACAAATCTTGGAAAGCCACACATGATTTTGAGCTTCCTTGTCTCAGATGGACTGATGGCTGGGTGTTAGGGCGAGTGCTGCTGTCTCCAGAATATACAAGTCTGGAGAAACTGTCTGCCAATCCCCTGGGTTCCATGTGGGGGACAGAAAGTCTGTGTGCTATATATGGTGGCAAACTTGTGGCAAACAAATGGAAAAACTCAATAGCTACACCATCTTGGTGAAACGAGCTATTAATTCATGATCTGTAAAGAAAAGTCAGGGGTTTCCTCCACTCTTCAGACCTGAAAGAACAATTCTATTGATTCTATTTTATCACTAATAAAGATCACTTTTCTATGGATATGAAAATGTTCACTCCTATTCAGGGTAATTGGAGTTTCATGCAAGGAGCAGGGGAGGACCAACCCCCAAGGACACCATTCATCCTGTTCGTTTGTGCAGAGGAGCTGTGAGGGAAGGAGAGGAGACTAGGCCCCTGAGGAAGTATCTCCCACCAGCATGGCTAATCTCTGAATACCTCTCACACAGCCTAGCTTGAAATGAACTTGGAATAAAATTTCAAATGCCTAGTGACAATAATGAGACACGCAGAGGCAGCTTCAAAGTTTGGAAACCCACCAGGATAGCACAAGGGTTCAGAAAGATGATCAATGGTAAAGCAGGCAGGATGGACCTAATCCCTTTGTAGGGCCCTTTCTGAACAAAGGGGAAAAAAATTCTACGTTATTTAAAATGAAAAGATTATCATCAAAAGTTGATGCTTGCCGGCTACTGCCTGGATTTCTTCCAAGTCTCCCGTGAATGCATTCTGAACATGCACCCTTCCATAGACTGAGAAATCAATATAACTAGAGTTGTTTGGGTTTATTTGCGTGTGTGTTTTAATTCCATAGCTTAGATGGGCTTTCCTAAGAGGCAATCACATTCAAAGAATGCATGCATTCAGAAAAGACATAAGCAACACTCCAGTCATGCTAAGCTTTTCTGGCCTCACCTGCTTTTGTTCCTCTCCGAGGCTGTCCCACATAGATGCTACGATTTTTGAGACCTCTCCAAAGGTTGCGTTGGGGTTTTGACCTTTAATTGCGGCCTGTGTGTCTCTGAAAAACAGGGCATATGCTGATACTGGCTTCTGGGGTTCATTGGGATCTTTCTTTTTCTTTTTCTTTGGAGTCTTGGGCTTCTTGCCAGAATCTGGGGCCGTTCTTTTCTCTCCAATGGCCTGCAAAGCAGGAAGAAAATTCACTAGCTAAAATGCACTTGCAGAGAATGCAGCAAGACTTACTGGGGTGGGGGGGCACAACTGTTCTTTGAAGGTTTTGTTAAGCATCCTCAACAGCTGAATTGCCACCAAAGGCGGGGGAGGGGCAAATTTGCTTAGAGTTAACTGGACAGCAGAGATTAGCATTTAGAACGCTGATTAATGAGACCCGGAAGTAGCTTCAATACAGTCGCAACATATGCTCTCAACAGCAATTATGAGTAATGAAAAGCAGAACACTCTGTACCATGCATTGCTATACACAAAACACACACACACACACACACACACACACACACACACACACGATGTTATACGTGCGCACAGAAACAAAACACTGCACACTGTCAGGTTCTAGAAGGAAAAACCTAATCATGTTTTCGATGTTGATCACATTTAGACATTCTAAACAAGGTCACATGCCATGTATATCTATGACTGGTCAGAATCGATTTTTGTAAAGCTATTTTTTTTTCTTTTTGCGAGAGGTTAATAAGCCTCTGGAAATTGAAACAGGAATTAGCTATAATCACTACACTTGAGCAATAAAGAAAAGGTTATGTTTATTTTGTAAAATAATAATAACTTTCTAAAGAACAAGATGACAAAATGTAAAAATGTCAAAGCCACTTCAACTGGAGATGGAAAAGAAATTGACACCCTTCATAAGATTAAAAACCTGTAAAAACAAAAAATGGGCTGGAGAGATGGCTTAGCAGTTAAGGCGCTTGCCTGCAAAGACTAAGGACCCATGTCTGACTCCCCAAATCCCATGTAAGCCAGACACACAAGGAGAGTATGTGCAAGGTCGTACATATGCACAAGGTGGTGCACATGTCTGGAGTTCAATTACTGTGGCTGGAGGCCCTGGTGCTCCAATTCTCTCTCTCTCTCTCTCTCGCTCTCACATTCTCTGATTTTTTTTTAAAAAGGCCAGTTTGTTAAGCTTGCCTCAAAAAAAATCTGTAAAAGAACAAGAGTTGATACTTAAAATCACCAAGATTAACAAGGAGATGGACAGAAAAATGCATGTTATATATGGTAAGTAACCTTGCATACAAGAACACTGCCGCACAGGCTCAATGCAACATGAGTGTCCAATAAGAACCACAGACATGATATGGGTATACATCCCCAAATCTACATCCAACTAAGCTTTGGATACATTGGCTACTATCATCTGCTTGTATTGATATCATTGAGATACTTATCAGATTTTTTTTTTTTTTTCTCCCTTGCTTACAGCATACCTATACTGAAGGCACTTTGTGGTTAATTTCATCAAGAATCCTCATGTTTGTGAAAATTTGTTTTAAAACCCATTTTGGGCCCAATCAATAGAAATGGATTCAAGTTATACCGATTGGCTTTTAATGATCTTGAATCTTAGAGTAAATATTCGTAGAGTATTTTAACTCTTTAAAGGAGTGTCTCTGGGAATTTAATGCAATGACTAAAGGAAACTTATAAGGACTTTCTTCTTTGAGATGCTGACTTCTCTAGGTTGGCACTGGTTGAATGGTAATAGCATCTATACAGGAGACCAGGAGATTCAGAAAGCATAGAGGCACATCTCCTTCTCTTCAGGAAGTCCAGTTTCTCTACTCACACCATCAATATGATGATTATATAGAATCTGCCGTCTTTTTCCTAAGTTCTCAGAATAAGTGAGACTTTTACTTAATGTATTTGAATTTGAAGGGGAACTGGGCACCATTCAATTACAGCTTTAACTGGAGCCAAGTTTTTCTTCAATGAAAAATTATTTTAGCAAGAAAGAAAAAAAGAAATACACAGATACATAAACTTTTTAATGGACTCAAACAACTATATTCTTTTCCTGGAAGACATTCTGGCTCTTGTTTGTGCCAAAATATTCAACCAATAGCAATTCCTATGCAGCTTTTCCCAAATGAAAAGAGGTGAGATTCAATCTCTATAAAACAATATGCAGATGTCCACAACCTTCAATGTCTATGTTGGAAAAGTATCATTTTCCCTAACCATCACCACTTTTTAAGGATAAATTATACACAAATAGTCCCACCATTTAAACAAAAGCTTGGGATGCATTCTGCTATAGAAACTGTTTTGGTAATTGACTTAAAAAATTGAGAAAGCTGGAGTAGTTTTATCCCAAAAGAGGTATAATTAAAAATTAAAAATTATTTTAATCTTTTTTCTCAGTTAAGTGGCTTAAAAGGTAATCTATTGGATTGCTTGTCTTGACCTACTCTTAAAATGAAGTAAACTAGGAGTCACAGAGAAGGTTCTCCATCATTCTGACAATTGCTGTATGATCCATGGCAAGTGAAAGGACCCCACTCCACTGTGAAAGCAGCTGCTACCTGCCTGTGTTTTATGTGCTTTGACTTTCCTTAACTATTATCTGTCACTACACTCATGTCTGAAAGGCTATTACTAACCCTGCATTCATCATTCCCTATGCCCACCTAAGTGTTGATTTGATGTTACAAGACCAAGCCTTCCATCTTGAAATCCCCTGGCCTCCCACAACATCATCCTAGCTACCCCCCCTCCCTCCTTTTCCCCTCATCATTCAGTCCTCTCTTGTTTCTCTTCTTCCATTTGTTACTTAAATGACCTGGCCCTGACTTGCTCCTTATACTTCCTCAAAACTGTTCATCTCTCCCCTATCTTCATGCCTATATGTAGATGGTCCCCTGAATCTGTAGCTTCAACTCCACTCAACTGAGCTGTACACTAGACTCAAACGTGAGCACTGCATATTAAACTGCTGGCAAGCCCATACTCTTGTGGGATGGGGCATCCCTCTCTTCCTGACCGACCTTCTCGTTTACACATACCTGTGCTGACTCTCAAACTAAAACCCATTTATGTCTCTTCATTCACTATATCTTAATGAGTCTCCCTCTTAAATATCTTCTTAATCTGGTACCGCATGCCCATTCCTTCCTCTGATGAAAAACAAACAAACAAACAAACAAATAAACAGAAAAAAGCATTCTAATTAATTTACTTTTCTCTCCATCCTCCCTTTGTAGGTGTTCTATAGAAAACCAAAGTTATCTTTTGAAAGCATCAATTTGCTTAGGCCATCCCTATGTGCTAATAATTAATCAGTTCTCAACTACCAAGAGAAGAAGGAACAACATTTAAAGTATTTCTTTCTTCTGTTTCTTTCCTCCTCCATGTTAAACTTCACAAAACCCATAAATTGACATGTGCTTCCCTTTGCTTCTTATTGTTCCCTCTAGGAGAACGCAGCCTCCCCTGCCTCACAAAGTTTTATGCATCCTTTCAGACCTAATTCAAATACAACCTTCTCAATAAAGTCTTCCTCAAATCACTCTCCCAAGCAGAATCGATTATCATCTCAGGACACCCAATCTATCAATTATGCCACTAATCACATCTGAAACTAGTTTTAAACATTGCTATTCAACCCCAGTGGGGAGTCCCTTGGGCAATAATTCTCTTAGAATTGTTTTTTTTTTTTCCTTTTTGTTGGGCTAGTTATAGAACATAGGGCCTTGCACATGCTAAGAAAGCTCTCTACCACAGAGTTACATCCTCACTCCTCTTTCTATCAGCAGGACAAAGTAAGCTACAAAGCACAGGATAGGTCCAAAATATAGAATTAACAAAAGCATGATGAGTGATTATGTACCATTTCAATATTCATTTTCATTAAAGTTACCCATTATGGACATTCAAAAAAGTCACACTTACAGTCTATGAACATTCAAAAATATAGTTTCCACAACAAAAGGAAAGGCATTCAATGATTCACATTCACTGAGTGAAAGCTTTCATTGAAGTACAAAGCTATCAAGATGTGGTCAGAAGACAAATTAGACGAAACTCATTCACAATGATACCAAATTAGAGCAGGAGCAGTTTAGAATCTCTGGAGAATTTAGTGTTTCTGGGAGATTGTGGGGGGAAAAATCCCTTTTGTAGATTAGGAAAGTTAAGCCTACAAGAGTTAAATGACTTGCCTAATGTCCTATGGCACAAAGAAATCAGGTCTTCCAATTTCTAGTTCAATACCCTTTCCACCAAAAAATAAATAAGAGTGAAACAAAGAAAACACCATCAATTGAAGGGTTTCTGCAAACACATGAGGAAAAGGCAATTGCAACGACACCGAGAGCCACATGCAGGGGCTGATCTCGGTTGCCTGGGTGAGGGGGCCTCCATATTGAAGTCGTTCTGACTTACTCTGTTGGCCTCATCAGCATCCTCTTCGTTGATGGAGCTGGAGGGGGACGGGGTGGCTGACTTGCTTGCTGGAGGTGAAGGAGAAGTGTGGGGCATGCTGGCCCCTCCAAGATTCAAGCCCAGCTGTGCACTGAGCTGAGACTGGTTGATGGTGGTCAGCTGGGCAGGAGGCATGATCCCAGAGCGAGCAGCATCGGTCATGTGGACAATTGATCTCATAATCAAGGAGGGATCCTGACGGTACTGTGACACTTGTGTGTGGTTCTGATCCTACAAAGGCAATGGCAGAGGGGGAAGGATTTTAGTTCTTCCAAATCACAATGAACTTATGAGGTTAGCAGCTCCTTAGATAGGTTGGACCTGTTATAGCCTTGAAAGATCTGACCTACCTCAGGATGATGTTAATGGTGAAATTATTAAATACAAATCCTCATGCCACAAAGTTGAAAAGCCACAAGCACATCACCCAAAGATGTTGCCCAGGTTTCACTATAGGACTGACTTTGGATGACTTTTTGAAAAAGATCATTTGCCAAAAAAAAAAAAAAAAAAAAAAGACAAACTCAAAACTTTTGCTATTCATGGAGGAAACCAATGGGAGAAAAAGAACTGAAGCAGAGACCAACCCTTTTGGTTTTCACCAGTGGGTTCATCACATCCACCCCAAACCCATCACTGGTTCCATAAGCCTCCATCCAGCTGTGTGAGAGGAGCAGAGTCAATCCTTTGCTGCATCCTTCTAGAAATGCCCCTGACACACAGTGAGGAGGAATAGAGAAACACAAAGCTTTGGTTTCACAGAGCAACACCTATCTGCCTTAGGGAGTCCTTTCTGTGCACCCCTCATGGTTAACCAGGGTCATGGTGATTCTGAATTACGTCAAGGACATCTGGAAGTCACTCAATGTCTTCTGGATTAGGTACTGTTTATTTCACTTAAAGCCACTTTGTTTTCTTTTCTTGGATTCACCATGATTTCATGTCACAATGGATTTTTTTTTTTTTTTTTAAATATGTGGAAAGAATAGGTAGGGACTTCCCTATCTGAATTTGTCTTCTCTGGAAGCTATTTCACTGATTTCCAAAGTGGCCTTCCTTGTTTGGGGAGTTGTTGAAAAGGTATTGGGGCTGCTATTGATTCTTTCTCTTTTTTCTTTTTCAATTCCAAAGAATGTAAAAAATGAAGACATGTTTTTCAATGACTCCTTTTAGACTTGTCATTTAGAGTGTATATTTTTATGAAAACTAAATTCTCTTGACTTTCAGTGACCCAAAATCTAACTTTATATCAAGCTTAAGAATTCTTAACTGTTCTTTGGAGTCTTTCTGATACAACTTTTTTTTCTATAAAGAAGCACAATCAATTGTAAATAAGTGCACTGGCACACTTGGTTTCTTACTAGTCAATGTCTAAATGCCACCAAGTAAGAATCTGTATCAAAGGAAACCAGATGAATAAATTATGATCTCGCCATACTACAAAGTGTTACAAAGCTCTTCAAGACAATGAATTAGACTGATGTGTACTGATCTAAGGCAGAGTTTCTCAATCAAGGCTCTAATAACATGGAGCAGGTAAGCATCCTTGTAGGAAGAGCCCTATCTTCTGCGTCATGTAGGTACTCCTGCAGTGTCCTTAGCCACCGCCCACTAGAGCTGATAGCAACCTACCTCCCCCATACCTGTAGTGATAATAAAAGTTTCTAGACATTACCGCTGGGGGCAAAATCACCTCCACTTAAGAGTCACGAATCTCAATTGATGGAAAAGACAAGTTGCAATATAATTATAGAAAAAAATCATTTTTGTTAAAAATAAACTGTTTATCCCAGCTGTCAACAATGGCACATTATAAGACATAGGAATGCAGGGATAAAGAAAGAAGAGTCTGGGCTGGAGAGATGGCTTAGTGGTTAAGGTGTTTGCCTGCGAAGCCTGATGACCCCGGTTCAATTCTCCAGGTCCCACATAAGCCAGATGCACAAGGTGGCACATGCGTCTGGAGTTCTTTTGCAGTGGCTGGAGGCCCTGGCACGCCCATTCTTACTCTCACTCTCCCTCTGTCTCTTTCCCTCTCTCTGTCTAAAATAACTAACTAAATAAAACAAAATATTAAAAAAAATAAAGAAGAGTCTTCACTTTTTACAACTATATGTGTATGCTGTTTTGACAAACTGACCAAAATACAAATAATGAAAAGTAAAGCATTTGACTCCAGAAAATAAAAACTAATCAGAAGATAACACAAAATAGTTAAAATAATCTAATTGCTAGAGTTTAATTTTTTATGTATTTTTATTTATTTATTTATTTATTTATTTATTTATTTATTTATGAGAGATTAAAGAGAGAATGGGCAGGTCAGGGCCTCTAGCCACTGCAAACGAACTCCAGACACATGCACTCTCTTGTGCATCTGGCTTATGTGGGTTCTGGGGAATCAAACCATGGTCCTTAGGCTTCACAGGCAAACAACTTAACCACTAAGCCATTTCCCCAGCCCTGTGTTTTTTTTTTTTTTTGTTGTTGTTGTTGTTGTTGAAACAGGATTTCATACAGCCCAGGCTGGCATGGAATTCACTATATAGCTAAGGCTGGTCTTGAACTCCTGATCTTCCTGCCTTAGCTTCAACAGATTTGGGATTACAGGTGTGCACCACCAGGCCTGGCTTAGAGTTTGTTATTATGGTCTCAGTTTCTTAATAATTTCATGATCATTAAGTTATTTTCCAATCCTGGATAAAAATTATACAAGTATCAGGACAATCCAATTTTTACATGTTTCACTGGCAAGGCTCTCTTCATCATTTCCACAGCACTCACTAAATTCTGCTGGCAGAAGGCCTTTCACACACATGGGTCACAAAAGTGGATTGCTGTCTGTCCAGTTTTTTCTAATGTTTGCCCATTTTTTCCTAGAAACTCTGAGCTGTCTGTCTGTCTACCCTTTCATGTTCTTTTGATGGTTCAACCATTGTTTACTTAAATCCATTCTCAGTAACAGGAATTGACCTGTAATCTTATTCTTTTTAATTAATTAATTTATTTATTTATTACAGAAGGTCAAAGACAGAGAATGGGCATGCCAGGGCCTCTAGCCACTGCAAAAAAAAAAAAAAAAGTCCAGACACGTGGGCCCCATTGTGCATCCGGCTTTATGTGAGTAGGGGGAAGCAAACCCGGTTCCTTAGGCTTTGCAGGCAAGCACCTTAACCACTGAGCAATCTCTCCAGCCCACTTTTTTTTTTTTTTTTTTTTTTTTTTTTTTTTTTTTTTTTGAGGAAAGGTCTCATTCTATGCCAGGCTGATCTGGAATTTACTATGTAATCTCAGGCTAGCTTTGAACTCACAGCAACCCTCTGTCTCCCCAGGGCTGAGATTAAAAGTGTGTACCACCATGTCTGGCAGAGAGAGAGAATCAGTGCACCAGGGCCTCTAGCTGCTGCAAACAAACTCCAGATGAATGTGCCACTTTGGGCATCTGGCTTTACATGAGTACTGGGAATTCAAACTCGGATAATTAGGCTTTATAGGCAAGTGCCTAAAGTGCTAAGCCATCCCTCCAACCCCCTGTAATCTTATGCTTAATTTTATCCTCCATCTACATTTTTCAGATGCTTTCTTACTCTTTTCAGATTTATTAAAAGCTGGATGTTTTATACTGTCAACTCCCAGAATTCATTTAAATACATATTTTAATTTTGACTGCATGGTAATGTTAGTTAACTTGCTTGCCCAGGAGTGATAACAATCTGATTTATCATCAATAGACAAGTTGCTTAACTCCAAATGCAAAAATCACCCAGATTGACTGTCATGCCCACAACTGTAATGTTTTGGGTATTTCTCATCAGCAAAGCAATCTCCAAGAAGCATACCTTTCTGTCTTCCTCAACCCACCTGCCACCCATGACTTTTATTATGAAGGGGGCTGCTGTGATGGACTGCAGAAGTCACTGTGCTGTAAAGGGACCTTTACTGGGTGACTACTGAAGATCAGGGTCTGTGCTGAACTTAACATGTGTTTCCTAATTTAAACTTCTGGGATAGACAGTATTATAATGCTGATTCTTAGATAGGCCAGAGTGATTCCTAATGGTAGATGGTACCGGAAGATAGAGAGGAGAATGGGCCATGGGCTTTCTACCATCATCATCACCCTTAATGAAATCAATTCTATGCACATTTATTTTAAAAATGGAGTTCCCTTGTTCTATTTCATTACAAGAAAACCCATAAGATTCTTTTGCATTTGAGAAAACCATAAGAAAATCATTCTGAAAATATTGGTGATGAGAACACATTCTTGCCAAAACTTATGTCTTTAGACCCAAAAGGTTGCTGGCCCAATCCTTCTTATCTCCTATGGGACAAGATATGAAGGACCTCTGGAATATTTTCAAAGATGCTGTGACTCACATAATCAGTGCACCAGAATGTGCCAGGTTTGCCATGGCCCACAGTTATCCTATCATAACTTCAGACATCAGAAGATTATCATATAAGAAGATTAGTGGTCAAAATGTGCCTTTTAAAAATTCAAGCTCCTTTAGGACCACCAATTATTAACAACTGCTCAAGGAAACTTGATCCTTAAACACTCCAATCATTAAAAAAAAAAATCAATCTTTAAAAGATGTTTCTGGGCTGGGGATATAGCTCAGTGGTATAGTGCTTGCCTAACATGTATGAAGCCCTGCGTTCAATCCCCAGTACCACTGTGAGTAAATAAAAAGATGTTTCCTTGGATATAAGGATTCCCACTTAGAAGGATAGCAGTTTGGTTTCAAAGTTTATATAGAGCACCTACTGTGTGCCAGGCAGGCAAAGCCAAGATAGCAATGATTATGTTTTTAGAAACTGGAAAATCAATATGTAAGTCAATATTTAAACATTACCCTAAACAAAAGTTAGGGTGAACCATCACATTTACTGTACCAAAACATAGGAAAGAGTACTTTATATTTCTCAAAAGAACACAACAATATTTCCCAGTAGAAATGATACTATAAAAAATGTATAACCATAGATACAACCAAGGAAATGTGACATATTTTGGTAAATCACTTTCTCTTACTAAAACTAGATCTTGAAAGATTGATCATTGATTAACTTAAAGGCAAAGCAACTAGTGAATTACAAGACTGCTAGAATTGTATCCAACAATAAGGCCCGAATGCTGACATTTTCATCATGTATGTATGTATGTATGTATGTATGTATGTATGTATGTGTATATGTATATGTATATGAATGCATATCTTTATATTCGCTTGTTTTTCTGGGATCTAACCTAGACTTCACTCATGTTAGGCAAGAACTCTACCATTGAGTGGTACTCCCAGACCTGCAGTTATATTTAACATGCAGTCAAACGTATCAAATCCTAATTTTCCAACATTTGGGAAAAACTCATTCTCTCTTTTTTGCATCTTACTCTGTCTGTTAACTGATGATATTAAACAAGAATTTTTCATATTTTTATTCATTTATTTTTATGCAGAGAGAGAGAGAATGGGTTTGCCAGGGCCTCCATGTGCTGCAAATGAACTCCAGATGCATACACCACTTGGTGCATCTGGTCTTATGTGAGTACTGGGGAATTGAACCTAGGTTGTTAGGCTTTGCAGGCAAGTGCCTTAACCACTAAGTCATCTCTCCAGCTGCTAAATAAGAATTTCAATATGTCATAGTATTGACATTTTGATCTGGAAAGTTTTTATTGGGAGAGGGGCCCCCTTTACAGTGTAGATTTCTTATTTATGTGTGTGTGTTTGGGTGCACACATGCCACAGCACACATGTAGAAATCAAAGAACAATCTCGAGGTGTCTGCAATCTTCCTAGACCACTTTCTTTGACATGGGGGATCTTCTGCTGTTGCAAACCAATGCCTGCCTAACTGATCCCTAAGCTTTGGATTCTCCCGGCTCCACTTCCCATTACTGTGTTATGATCACAGACACACATGCCACTTCCCATCTGACTTTACATGGGTTCAGGGGAAGATCAAATTCAGGTTGGAAGGTTTGAAAGCAAGTACCTTTAACTGCTGAGCCATTTTCCCAGCCCTATACTGTAGAATATTTATCTGTGTCTCCGTCTCTCTCTACCATCTAGATTGGGGGGACTCCCCTCCCCAACCAGATTGTGATAAGCAAAATGCCTCTTTACATTGGTTAAATATATAAATTGTCTAGTTGAGAACTATTGTATTAGATCTACTTTGGGGCACTAGGGTTGTAAGAATGAATATACAAAGCCTAATTTCCTAACCCTAAAAATAGAATCCAGGTGCATAAACAGGTTTCAAACGGTGATAAGTGTCATGAAGAAAACAGATAGAATATAACCAAAAAAAAAAAAAAATGTTACTGGGGCAGGATGGGTGTGTGCTTGATTAGGCCAGTAAGAGAGCCTTCTTAGAAAAGGTGACATCTGGGCTGAAGGTGGCCAACCACGAAACTAGGAGAAGCATGTCCCAGAAACATAGCAAAGCATGTGGAAGTCAAAGCAGCCTATGCACTGCATGCAAGATGAGAAGAGGTCAGGACTGGAGAGGGGGAATGGGCTAGACTACTTAAGGTGATGCTTCCTTGAAGAGGGGAGCCAATGAGCTAAGTTACAAAGGGAGGTGGAAAGTGAAGGCCAGGAAAGAGAGCAGAGCACCCCAATACAGAGACGATGTCCCAGTGCCTGGCATAGAAGGCAGGACACGATAGGTAAGGAGAAAAGAGGCCAAGAAAGCAAGGCTGGCCATAAGGCCGGAAGGTGAGGAATGGTCAGAAAGTGACCGGGTAGGCAGACTGTCTTAGGAAATCTTATCATAGTCACAGAGCACAGGCCTCTGCTGAATATTCAAAAGCATGATGTCAGGCTACCTAGTGGGGTGCTAACCATCTAAACCCACCTGGATCAACTCCACACATACAGCTTAAATGAATAGGAGATCACTTCCATCTATGCTTTGAAGACAATCCAATGATTGATATTCAGTTTCAGAAAAGGCCATTCAGGACGGACAGGCCATCATCCTCATAAACTGCTCTATTAGAATAACACTGCCTTCTACCTACTGGCCCAGAAGTACCACATACCTCTGTAGACCCAACAAAGCCTTCCAGACTGTGGAGAGCAGAGGGCCTCTCCATTGAAGCTTGCTTCTCTCTGTGCTAGGTCAGCGGGACTCTTTGTCCTTGTCCATTTTTAAACAAGAAGCCAACTAATGAATACTTGTGATAGCAGCCCCTTATTTTCTAAAACTGCCCCAAACCCCATTTATTATTGAACACTTATCATTTGAGTGTTTTGTTAAAACATGGATGATCTTATATTTGCAAGGAAACTTCAGAGCGCTGACATAAAAGAAAAACTAGACTTGTTTGTGGAAAATGGAATGACAAATAAATACCAAGAGAAATGAGGAATACTGTGAAAGTCTACCTTGATATCTGCCTGTGTCTGAAGGCCAAGTTCTGCTTTCTTTTCTTTGGGAAGGATAAAAGAAGGGCATGAAAGCAGTACCAGCCCCAAACTAAGACATTCTCATTGATTTAATAAAGACTAAAAGGAGGGCTAGAAAAATGGTTCAGCAGTTAAGACACTTGCCTGCAAAGCCTATGGACCTAGGTTCAATTCCCCATTACCCATGTAAAGCCAGATGCACAAGGTGGTACATGTGTCTGGAGTTCCTGTGCAGCAGCTAGAGACCCTGGCGTGCCCATTGTATCTCTCTCTCCCTTTTTCTCTCCCAAATAAATAAACACAATATTTTTTAAAAGACTAAAAGAAAACTAAAAAAATCCTTCCTGACTGTGAGAAGCCCTATGTTACATGACCAATGACCACGTCTGCAAGTCATTCATTCCCAGATATGACTTGGGAGGATGGGGAGGGGGTGGATGTGGGGTGTTCTTATTTCTTGAGCCAAGAAAACTCAACTCTGACACCTATTTCACTCCTTTTCAGGCATCCATTCTGGCTGGAGTAGTGTGGAATTTATCTTGGCATAATAACACTTCCTTTAGTATTGGTTTCTTTTGTTTTTACAAATGCAAGATTTTTACTTTTAAATTGAGTTTTTATTTTTAAGTATTTCAAATTATTATTCTATTTTATCTGCTTATACACATTATAATTTTGCTTCCTTCCTCCTGGGTTGATCTCATCATAGGAGACATTTTCAATTTCATTTGCAAATGTTTTAAGTGCCTTCTGTGTGCACTGACGAGTAAATATTCTCTAGAACAATCCCATGTCATCATATTGGAGGACAGCATCCAATTAAGAAGCAAAGAACCCAAATATGTTAGGGAGTGTGACTAAATAGATTTCCACTGTGCCAGTTTTTAATCAATATTTCTTGAGAAATGGAATAATTAAATAATTTTCTGTAATAAAAATTACTCTGTGTTAATAAATACCAGAGTAACTACAAATATGAGATTCAGGCCAGTAATTTTATGCTCAATTATCTAGTGATATCCTGTAGCACTGTTACAACTTTTATTTCCAAATTAATAATCAATCCAACAGTTATGCTTAGCTACTGTATTTCTAACCCCAGTAGGCCCTGAAACAAATAAAGTTAAGTCAAATGCAGGCCAATATTAATTACACACCCACATCCCGCCAAGTTTACATTCATCAAAATACCAGCAATGTATTAGGTCATTTTTATTTAATCATCACCTACATATGGAAATTTGATGAAAACTAGTCTTCCCTAAATTTAATTAAAAGTATCTTAGCAAAATAAAATTCTTGGACTGGAGAGATGGCTTTTCGATGAAGGCACTTGCCTACAAAGACAAAGGACCCCGGTTTGATTCCACAGGACCCATGTAAAGCCCAGATGTACCAGGTGGAGCATGTGTCTGGAGTTTGTGTGCAGTGGCTAGAGGCCTTGGTGTGCCCATTTCCTCTCTCTCTCTTTCTCAAATAAATAAATAAATAAATAAATAAATAAATAAATAAATAAATAAAGTATTTTAAATAAAATAATAACATTCTCAAGAGTTTATTATTAAACACTTTATGGTATTTTACTTAAGTAAAAATGGAACTCTTGTTTTGCCAGAGAGGCAGTTCCATGCCTATTTTCTTCAATCATAAATTAAAATTTTAAAGAGAAATTCTACCTCTCCAGCTTAATTTAGCAGTCAAGGCATACTTTAACAAACAGATACTCTTCCATTGTTCCTTTGTTTGTTCACGATTGCAAGAAACAAGTATTACAAGCTAGTGTGGGCCAGCTCAGCCACTGAGGCAGGCCAAAGAATGCCAGCAAGTAGCAGCAGGTGAGACTTCTGCCTTCCTAAAATTTAATTCTGACAAGGAGGGGACAGTGGTAAACAAACAAAGGTGACAGAATGACAAGAGTGGTGCATGCAAGGAACTGGGGGTAACCATGAAATGTACCTGTCACCTCTCTAAAACATATTGTGCCATCATGTCAAGTTTTACTCAGGAATCTGAATGATAGAATATTCGACTGTATATGATATTTACTAAAAAGAAGACACATAGAAATTGGCTTATTGCTTAACTTTTGAAAGATGTTTCCTTTGAAAAGTTACAAATCAAACAAGTTGTCCTGTATTATCATGCTGAACACCAACTAATTGAATTAGAAGTTAGGGGCATGCTCTTACTTGAATAGATGACCCTAACTTTGACTTTAAAGGCAGCATCTATATGGTGAAGGTCAGTGGTATTTATAGGCCAAGAAGAAAGAATGTTTATTTTAATCTCTATATATTACAAGACTATCTGCTCTACCAAAAAAAAAGAAAAAATCAGCATGGAAAAGTGGCTGTGGCCTGGCATATCTGACCAACAATTGTCAAGCCACAATAGGAACACTTACATTAAACGTGGTTTGGGGGATAAGCATCGTGGAAGCAATATTCAGACAGTATTTTAAAAAATATTTTATTTATTTATTTGCAAGCACACACAGAGAGAGAGAGAGAGAGAGAGAGAGAGAGAGAAAGAGAGAATATGAATGGGCACACCAGGGCTTCCAGCCACTGCAAACAAGTTCCAGATGCATGCTCCACTTTGTGCATCTGGTTTATGTGGGTACTAGGGAATCAAACCCAGGTCATCAGGCTTTGCAGGCAAGCACCATAACTACTGAGCAATCTCTGAAGCCTCCAGACAGAGTTTTTTGATCACATGAAGAGGCCCCAGTCATCAAGAAAGCAACCTAAATAGTATGGTCCATGTCTAGTTATTAAGACAGTCCATGGTACTTAGTAGGTATTCAGCAAATATTTGCAAAGGTCAATTGTGACTTATTTTACAGTTCAGACAATTAGGGCCTTTACCACTGCAAGTGTGGTTTTGGCTCCTTTTCTATTGTTAACTGACAGTAAATAGTTTTAACAATGACTGGCCTAAAAATACACGAGTGAAATCATCACTAAATCTGTATGAGAAATTGCTGTCCCTTCTTGGCTAAGCAGTAGCCATGCTGTGGCGCTTAGCTGCACAGCCTCTGTTGACAATGGAGATGAACACGTTCATAATAATAATAAGGGCTTGTTTTAATAGAACGTTCCACGCATTAAACACCTTAATGACCCATGAAATAACTGTTTTATCTGTAACACATTAAGCAACATTGCTAAAAACAATGTATTCATTGAAAGTGGACTACTTTTTTTAATGTAAGATTGTTTTAAAGTATAAGAGCATGAAAATTACTTAGTAAAGACAAAAAAATTCATCATCAAAATTAGAACCATGCCTATCTTATAAAAATTATAAAAACTTGCAAAACTAGCTTGGTAATTGTAGATGCATTATCTTGATAAAGTCTCATTTCTCAGACCATAAATGATATCGATCTATATTATGGCTTAAGAGTCTTAGGAACGTGTGAAGAGCTTAGACTTTTCTTTTGTGCGTGAGTATTTTTCCAGAGGGTTTTTTTTCCCCTCAGTCTTAACAGATTCAGATTCTTCCATACTCAAATATACTTCCTTTCCATCCATCTTTTTCAATTTTCCAATACTACATTTGATATTATGACAGCAGCAACATAGCATTTTCTATAAACGTGCTATCACAATTAAACCCAGAGCTGAACGGGTAGGTTCCCTACATGCTAAATATAATGCAGGAAGAAAACGAGTGTGAATTATCAGTGTGTTTTATAAATTCTCTTTTGGGGGGCATACAAACTATCAGTCTAGAGACAATTATTTTACTGTCTGTTTCTTAGATATCAAAGAGAATTTTGAAATTCATCAAAGCTAACCTTCTGTTATGTACAACAGGCTGAGCTGAAAAGAATGTTAACAAGTTCAATTTTCATTCAATCAGTACTGCTGCTCTCTGAAATGTTTCATTGCAGGAAAGAAATAAAAATAATCTATATGGTAATTATGAGGATGAATCCCCCAGTAACTTTCAGCAACATGAAAGGTCAGTTCTATTCAAGATATTTTATCAGTCCCTTGCACATACTCCTGTCCTGTCATTTTAAATCTGAACAGCATTTTATTTTCCCATTTACAGCTACCTGCAGAATTAAGTACTTAAGCCAAATAAGAAAAAAAAAAAGAAATGTTGAATGCTGGCAAAGGCTATAATAGCATAGAGATAAATCGTTCATCTGCTCTCTCTCAAGCCTCTGGGGCTGCAGATTTTTCTTCTCCTGGTGCACTGTGGGTATTCAAAACTTGTTCAACATGATTTCATTTCATTTCAGGCACTGCCTGAGAAAACTAAATTACAGAATCAATCATACAGAAGGTCAGAGTGAGACTTCATTACAAGTATTGCATGCTTGCATGAATATCTTTCATTTATGACTGACCCAATATGTCACAATAGCTGTCTAGTAAAAATAATCCACTTTCTGAAATTGATGTACTACTGATGTCAGTGCTACTCAGCGGGCCGGGCAGATTATAGAGAGGTGTTTTTTTTTTTTTTTTTTTTTTTTTTTTAAAAAAAGCCTTTGGAGCTCACATTGTGGATGTTCAGAATTGCCATCTTTTGTAGATTAAAATAATTTCCAGATGATCATCTGAACTGACAATAATGCTTAGAAGTACCACATTTTTTAAGCAAAACCTACTGTTGATTTTGACTTGCCAACCACATCCTGTTTTAAAACATTCCTGCCCATGACAAGCAAATCAAAGTTGTTCTTTGAAGCCACAAATGCATGGACATTCAATTTTCAGCCATTCACTTTTGAATACTAGGGTGGCATTTGCATATTCTGAAATATGAATGCTAATCACTGAACTCTTTTTTACCCCCCCTTTTTGTTCCTGCTTTCTGGTTTTAAATATCACGGCATAAATTTAAGGAGATAAACATGTTGTGTGTGTTGTCAACAATAATGCAGCTAATCAGTAACATGACAAACTGTCAGTCTTTCTAAAGGAAAACCTAAGAAGCTCTGGAAAAAAAAAAAGCTGGTTGCACACTATACAAACAACTGGCTTTTCTTCTTATGATAGTCTTAATTCACTGTTGCAACCCTTAACAGACAGCCATATTCATTTGGATAATAAAACTTCATACTTAGATAATATATGAAATATCCCTCATGTACCAGAAGCTGAATGCATGATATATAAAATATTATTTATTATTTTTCTATTGACCTTCCTATGGGAAATCTCAGAGGAGGCTTCTATGGGGTATTATGATGTAGCTAGCCAACTCAGTACCCAGAGGGAGATAGAGAAGACCTTGACATAACCTATTTTTAACCATGCCTTTGGCAATTCTGAATTCAGGTTTACAGGTGAACATGTCAGTAGCCCCATAGAACAAAGCCAGGGACATGTTGTATTCATCATAATTCTGTCCCAGTACATTTTATTTTTTCCAACATTTGTGATTTAAAATCCCATGACATTTCTTCAAGGTGAAATTCGACTAGAATTTCCAACAAGATTAGTTTGTTTCAAGCCAAAATAAATAGCACTCAGGTTCAACAAAACTTGAGATTGGCAGTTATAAATGGGATGAGGTCCATGTAAACACCATGACAAGAGCCCATACTTAGCTAAAGTACCTCTACTTTTAAAAATCGATGAAATAATTCAACTGCTTTAGTGATTAGCCATACATTACAAAAGGAGCATTAAAAATTGAGTCCTCCCTCCTAACGCCAGCCCGGGAAAGCATTGTTCTTTAAGTGTATGTGAATATCATAATTATTTTATGATTCCATCTTTAGTTCTTTCCAATATAGTAAATTCAATTGACCATGAAATGAAATTTCATAGTCAAAATGCCTCCTTTACACTTTTTTATAGCAGTAATAACAGTTTTATAGCTTTAAGGCAAGGTAATTCATCAGATGTTTAATTTAAAGGCAGATTCTTATATTATTAATAAATATTTACCAATTTAATAAAGTACACATTTTATCATACATTGTATGGTATTTTAACTATTTCTGTAACTTGAATGAGCCTGACTGAGCCTCTATGAATCAAGGCAAACCCTGGCAAACTCCCTTGGTAACTAAATACCCTTTCTATTTTATTTTTTAAAACATTTGCCAGGCATATTAGAAGCCTGTCTGTAGAGGAAGATAGAACTCTCCAGTCCAGTGTCAAAGTGATAAAAATGTTAGAAAGTTCACAGGAAACAATTATTCGTGATGTCAAGAAACGTTTATAAATACTTAATGACCATTTCCCGGCTGTTCATTGCATTCTTTACTAACTCCCTACACTCCCCCCGCACCAAAAAGTAAAAGTAAAAACCCTCATATTCAGCTCAAACACAAAGATCACAGCAAAGAAAATGATAGTGCAGAAGCCCTATTGGGAAGGTAATCTTGTGTTTCAGTGTGCACACTGGCTCTCTGCACCACTAATCCACTACATATTTTGCAATCATACCTTGTTATCTGGGGAATTAAAAATGAAACTGATAAACATCACTGGCATGGTCCTAATGTTAGAGAAATATGTAAACAAGCAATAGGATTTGTTTTTCTGTTATACCAACACATCTGCTGCATTCATCAGGGTTTGTTTTAAAAAAAAAAAACCTATAAACTATTAATCTTGTTTTTAAATGTCTCTTTAGCACCTCACCTACACAGATACAAATATGCTGGGAGGGAAAAGACAGTCCTATCAGAAGACTTTAAAATACTTTTGCAAATTGCTGACTGTAATTGCACAATAAGAAAAACAGAACACAAATAATTGCACTAGTGATCTTTGCTCTCTAAGGAGCCTTATGTGATGCTTTTGGCAATAAATAACACAATTAGGTGTATTTCACATAATAACCCAGTCTATATTGTCTTCTTCTGGTTCTAAGCAATTGCTTTTCCCCCCTTTCTCCGTATCACAGTTTGATATTTCATTTGAAGTTGGGACAAATCATGTATCATAGACATGATGCTATAATCCGATCAGTTCAAAAGACCTAGACCCCAGAGAAGGGCTTCCAATTCTAAAACCTTGCCTGGGTAAACTTCCACTCAAGTACACCTCTGTGTTATACCAAGGGCAAGGGAAGATTGTTACTTTCAGAGCAACTACTCAGACTTCCTAAAGATCATTTCATGTTGGAAGGATCTTGGTCATCCTCTAAAAATCATTTCAGGGTCTTGGTTGTCCTTACTCAACTCTCTACCAAGTACTAATCCAGTATGGCACCTACATTTACAAGGCAGTAAGACTAGTCCACTAGTAGACAGGTCAGAGCATACTTCAGAACATGGCCCCTCATTTCATTACCATGTGAGTGCCAACGATGAAAAGGATACTTGCGAACAATGAATGTGGTGCCTACCATATGCAGCCCACTTCCATGAAGCACTCCATCTTGTTCCACCAGATTTCTTGAGATTGTAATGGAGGGAAGATCCAGGCTTTGAGGGGGGAACTGGGGTGTGAATTCACTTCCCTGGGAAGGCAATGGGTCACTGAGGGCTTGAAAGGGTAGCAGTACATCAGGCATGCCCAGGGTGGGGTCTGATTCAGGAGGAGGCGTGATCGGTGGGATCTCAAACTCTTCATCCCCCAGGCTGGGCGTATGGAATGTCTGCTAAAAGGAAAGAAAATATAGTCTCACATTCAGTTACTATATTTCATTCCTCCTTGTAGATTAGAAGAATTGACATGGAAACACTACATATCAAATATTTATTTCTCAACTGAAAACATCTTAAACACAGATTTCCATATATAAAATTTTGCTGATCATTCTGATTAAAGATTTAAGTCTCATTATCATATGGTTTTAATGGAGTATCAGTATTAACAGTTTTTTAATGCGCACTTAATTAGCAACATCTGTCTTTGTTGTTAGCTGGAGCATCCGCGACATTAGATTTGGCAATATAACAAATCGCCACTTTATTGATATGTTAGCGAAACAGCTCGAACCGCTTACGCGTTCCACATGCTTCATAAAATACTGACGATTCTGCAGCACACACACACAACATTAACTCAGAAGTGAACATTACACATGTTTACTTTCTGCCGCAACCTATAAAAACAAGTCATATTAAATTTGTGGTTTGGTTTTTTTAATTTGCTTATTGGCATATCCCCAAGTGTAATGAATGCACCTATGGAAATTGTTACTGTGTGTCACGCCACATTTTATGTAAGGTTCATTGTAGCTCATGTTAAAAGGTGCTGGTGCCTTTATTTAAACTGTAAGGTTTATTTTCTGTTACTTGAACATTTTAGTATGTGTTTATTAGAACATTTCTATCAGCTACTGAAGACTACCTAGAGAACACAGCTATACAGATACACTAAACTATATTCAAGTGGTCTGCTCACTTAAATGGACAAGTGTATCTCAAAACCTACACAAATCCTAATGCTGTTTTTCTTTACTGTTCCTAAGATTCTTACAGGCTGTGTGTGTTTCACAGGAGGGTCTTGGATGTGCTTCAGGGTTGCCTTGGGTTTCAACTCTATAAAGCACTTTTTTCAGTGAATATGGATTATGAGGGGGAGAAGAAATGCCAACATCTAAGATCACTATTATGTATACATATATGTCTTGGTGAGGTGAAAGGGCTGGGGACCACTCAGCTTTTTTTTATTCCTAGCTCAGAGGGTCACAGATGTAGTTCATTTATTATTAATAGTATTTGAAAGAATGAACTGGTACGAGATAATTGGAGTCTGCTATTATCCATAAAGGGATCTAATTAAGATCTGAAAATCAGCATTTTCAAATTATCAATTATGATACCAGATAATAACCACCTAAAAGAAAAGATAAACAAACTCAAAGTATGTGTGTGTTGGGGGATGGAAGAAAAACATTTCTTGCATGTAGAACCTGACAAATATGTGGGTGTCGCCAGAGATAAAGAGACCACAAGATATGGGGACCTATGGCACACGACTGATCACCTTAACGATCATAGCAGAATCAATCAACATGAAACATTGATACTTAATAAAATATTTGAAAGGCAGAATCAAGTATCTAATAACGATGTGTATAGTCTCACATTAGCATCCCCCCCCCGAAAAAAAATGTCAATTTCTCACTGCAATTCTCTTAGCTTTCAGCAACAAAGGGATGAATTGGCCACAAACATGGTTGGCTAATGAACATAACCCTATGGCTGCGTTTGCTGTTATTTTGGCACTAATGTGGTCTAGTAACAGATGCAACTGTAATTTGTGACTCATTTGCTACCCCATTACTGCTTAATGAAATCTAACATATCACATTAACAATACGGATAAACACTCATTCTTGATATGTGGCATTTGGCTGTTTTCATTACCACTGTAATTAACACTTGAAATATTATTTCAATAAATATTTAAAGTACTTTAAAAATGGTCAGGGTAATCATGACACAGATAGAAAACATAAAGCTAATGTGTGAATTTCAAACCTAGAGTGATCCTAGTCCCTGTAGTATTATTTGCAGGACAATATCTATGTGATGGGAATTGGTTTCAGGAACAATTTAGACTTTACAGTATGCAAAACCCAAAGTCTTCCTGAATTGGTTTGCACTCATTAAAATGTTAAAATACCAGATAAATTTACTTTTAATGCAGTGATTGGGAAATTAGGTGCATGCTATAAAGCCACATATTAACATTTACTTGGGCTTTATTTTTTGATAGTGAAGACATACAGTGAACTCCTTCCATAAGATTACCTCTTAAACTCTAACATAAAGCATGTCTCATGCCAGGAGGTAGAAATTAAAGACATTTCATTTTTATTTTTGTTAAAGAATAGAGAGAGACGTCTGGTATATAGTATGTCCCTGTGGTGTAACTTTTTAAAAGACAAATTAATTTTAAGTTAGAATTTGGTGTTTAACTATAATGTGACCCAATAAAACAACACAGTAAAATAACGTTCTGATGTGTAACCAAGGAAATGCTAAAATCTTAACTACCTTTTAAAGAGAGGCAAAATATTAAGTATAAAGTGAAATCTTCCTTAGAGGAAGAAAAAGAGAGGTAAAATATTAAACATAATGCTAAGCACCCTCTATCCGAAACACTGGCTCTGTGAGATGATTAAAAGGACCACATATGGCATTAACAATTGTCGTGTGTTTACGCCAGATGACCTCTATCAGATCTGTCATTCAGAGTTTATGTGTACGTGTGGGTTTTTTCTTTACAGATATTGACTTTCCAGTGTTTACCTTGAACATGTTAAAGTAGTGTGTGCATGGTTAAATACCATCTGTACTGAAATGTTCAAAACATTTGTTCCTTTTGATAAAAATGCAAAACTGGAGAACTGTTGTATCAACATATAACAGCCAATGTCTGACACGGTGAATTATCACAGCTGGAATTAAATTGTTTCTGAACAGCTGCTGGCAGCAGAGCTTTCATCAATGTTTGATTCAAATGTTGGGGGGAGAAATCCCACAGAATGAAACATCATGTTGTCCTTACAGATGGGGTTTGTGTTTATTACCACAAACAGCACAGCAGCCTGTGCCAAACAATATTCTGGAATCTAAGCTGTCTTCTGCATTAGAAAGATGATGGTCACAGTGAAAATGATGAATCTACGAAGACCCTTAATTCTGGAGGCTCCATGTCGTCTAATAATTTTCCAACATTAATTTCTTTCATATCACTTGCTACCCTGTACTGAGATCATTTGAGAAGCCATTATTATTTTCAATCTCTGGGGTCAAGCTAGTTCAGTCTTCGATATTTGAATGTATTTGGAAAATGAAGACTTTTTATTACATGAGCCACAAGAGGAAATGTTCCATTTTGGACCAATTTCATACTTCTGTTTGTTCTTGTTTGAAAATGTTAAATTTCACACGATCTACCATTTTTAGGAAACCATTTTCTCAATCAAAACAAGGTATTCAAGATGGGTTTTTTTTGTCGTTGTTTTTCCAGGAGGGCATGTCAATGAGATCAGACAATAGCCCAAAGTCAATACTAAGAAATATAGTAAAAATAGCAAGAAATGTTTGTCCCATGTGTACTGTAAATTAATTCAAACCCAAAGTCAACACAACACTGTATATTCCTCCCATTACCCAGAGTTTCTGACTACAAGCAGATTTTAGACCATGTTTATTTATTTATTTATTTATTTATTCATTCATTCAATAAATCTTTATTGAGCATGTACTATTATCAGGCACTGTGCTAGAATGTGGAAATATAACAACAAAATACTCATATCACCCCACTCCCAAAAAACTGTAATACTGTGTGCCACAGTTCCTCAAACCATAACATTCAGCCAACTTATTCCTAGAGCTATGAGGATTAAAATACTTTATTAAATCACTTACAATTAGATTCCAAATTAACCACTTGTCTGCTTAGATACAAGTACACTGAGTGTGTGCATTGTGTATGTGTGTGAAGCATGTGTTGTACATGTGGTGTATATGTGTGTGCAGCTAGCAAATTCCATGTGCAGAGGCCTTAGGAGAACATTTGGTGTCCACTCCATTGCTCATCCACTTGTTTCCTTGAAACGGAGTCTTTTCTTTGAACCTGAAGCTGCAGTTGTCACGAGCCCCAGTGATTCCCCGGTCTCTGCTCCCCACAGGACTGGGGTTACAAGCATTTGTGACCATGCCCAGCTGTTTACGAGGGTGCTGGAGAATCAAACTACGGTCTCAGGTTCTCATGCTTGCACAGGAAGTACTCTTGCATGCTTAGCTATCTCCCCAGCCTCCGCATGTATGCATTTTTAACACATTCTCTTACATGTTTATTTTTGTTTGCATGTATATATTTTTTCCATCAAGAGATTTGCTTGAAGTTATGAATGTTAACGACAGCCTATGGACAAGTGATAAAGTCTTGTCAGGTTATTTTCTTTTCCAATAGGCTTTTCTCATTTCTCCTCCAAAGTCGTTACCTTGTGCCACGGGAGAAAAAGATAAATTCGATACTTTGCTTTCCCCTTCAAGCCTATTAAATTATCTACACAACACACAAAACATGGTGAGACAGACACCTACCTCGCTGGCAGCAAAGAAGGCGTTGTTTGCCTCAGCCATGTTCATGTAGTTATTATTTCCGAACTGAAAGAAAACATTGTTTTATGTTAATGTAGGGCATAATAAGGAAATCTGGTTGTTTACGAAGGCTGAAAGGATGGGTTTGTGGATCAAATCTGAAGGATGTCAGGTTTCCAAGCACGCCTCTACTGTCAACTAGTTCCCTCAAAAATAAAGCACAGTGTTAAGCTAACATAATCATTCTAGAAAATAGTTTTGTTTCTCTCCAAGACTAATAGTGAAGGGAGACAATTACAAACATTTGGCCGACAGATTACTAGTGTGTGCTGTTTATTAAACTTGTATTTGTCAGAGGTCAGAAGAAAAGGAGTTTCCAAGAAAATCGCCTTGACATATTTGAAAAGGCATGGTGAGATTTTATACCTTTCTTTTCAAGAACAGATGTTGCAAGTGTGGGTAGGTTAAAAATGTGAATTAAAGGGAATAAGACTCAATTCCCAGGACTCAAATTCTATTTTCTTGGTGAATGGGGTGTGGCATGATTATAAATAAATAAGACTACAGAATATTTTTAAAAGCTCCACACAGAGCTTATGGCCATATCTAGACCCATCAGAGCTGCTGAAAGCAGTGATATTTAATCTCTCAATGTAACATTAAGTGCAAAGAGGTTTAAAAAATAAGCAGGATCCTATGAACACAGCAATTTTTCATTCCCTAACACAATAGCCCATTCATATCATCACAAATAAGACTGTATCAGCATTTCAGACTTAAGCTCTTTACTTCTACGGACCTGTTATCAAAATGTAAAACTTGGATTTGAGCAGAAATGTATTTTCAAGTTTAAATGGTCTAGGTAGGCACATTTTGTTGCTTCAAATATTCAGTTATCAGTCTGGCAATATGGGAAGGCTCTGTGGGCATAATTATCTAGAACTGTGTAATTTTCATGATGCTTAAATGGGAAAAGAATGTCCTTTTTATTATCTGTATTACTCCTTTCTTTTAATGTATCAAATAAAATACCGGTTTGGTCTCCAATGGGTGAGATGTATTACAGTTATTCTCTAATATAAATAAAACTAGCAATTACTTAAAGTAAAAGGTATAATTTTCTCAAGAGATAGGTTGATGGACAGTTGTATAGATAGATGGATGGATGGATGGATGGATGGATGGATGGATGGATGGATGGAAAGGCAGAGGTAGAAGTTGTACACAGTCAGATACTCAGATACATATACAGATTAATATAAGAAACAAATAGAAAGACACAGATACCTAGATATGGAAACCCACATAATCCTCTCAATATGCTGACAGCCATTTGTTTTTAGGGTATTCTCAGCCCAAGTCTGAACCTGTAGGAAGCAGGATTGATGTGCTATACTCTATCATGTCAGGGATGCAAGAACTAAGCAGGATTTATAGAAAGAATTTCAACAGCTCCAGAGTGCTGTTTTGGTCACAGAAGCAAACTCTCAGTCTGCAATTGACACCTCAACATACGAGAAACCATTAGAAAGCCTTGTTCAGTGCTGACGTTCATGAGGATTTCTGAAAGGTGTATTCATTAGCCATTAAACTACCTTCACCTGGCTTGTCTACAGGCATAGGATAGCAAAACTGTGCATGGGTACACACACGTGCATAGAAACACTCATTTCCTCCAATTTTCTAGTGTTAGAATATGCGAGGAAAGAAAAAAAAATAACTACTGCTGTGCAAGTTTTGGTGAATTTATGATGTTAGAATTAAAATCTCGGGAATATAATCAAATACAGTGTGTGTGCATTCTGTGTTCCAATCCTATCCCTTCAAACTGCCTGACAGCCAGTATCACTTTAACGTTATTTAAATGTCGGTTTTGTTGGGGAATTAGAAATCTATTTAAGGCAAAGAGCTCATTATCAGAGAGTATTTTTTTAAGATTAAACTCACTTATTATCTAATAGCACCTAAAACAAAGAAAAATAAAATGGCTATTAAACTAAGGGCCTAAACAATTCAAAAAAAAAAAAAAAAAAAACAAATTAAGCTCAGAGTGAAATAAGAACTGGGTTAGAAATCCTCTTCTGAACAGTTAGTATGCGAATGTAATTACTGAAGAAACTACAGCTAATCAGCTGTGAATTGTATCCATTAATTAGTATTTGCCCTGGAGAAATGAGAAAAATCAGTAACAATGTTGGCACCGCGGCAAGGAGCTGACGCACACGGGCTGAGTCTAGTCAAGCAGGTGGCTCCAGCGGTCCACGTAATTTGAAAAGCTCTCACCTGGAGGACCTCACTGCCATGACAAAGCACTCCGTGTGCATCTCCTATATCTGCATAAGGCCTTAATTAATGGCTTTTAATTTGGAAACACTTGGCGATCAAGAGGGAGCAGTTATAAATCTTTCAAACAGAAGCAAAGGTTTCTATTCTACCTGCCGTATGTATGCTACCCCTTGTTCAAAGGTGGTTTCGGATGTTGACTGCTGGGAGGTCATTGTCTTTCTCCTGCCACCCTACTGCAGGGTGGGTAGGGCAGTCAGGCAAAATACAGGGTGCCCGGTTAAATTTGACTTTCAAATAAGCAACTTAAAAATGTCTAAGTATATCCCATGCACTGTGTGGGATATACTTACACTACAAAGGCGGTCTTTATCCGAGACCCAGATTTAATTGGGTGCAGTGTACTCTTTATTTGCTGTCTCTAGCCAGTCTAGTGGTTAGACTAGTTGGAATGGCACTTTCCACTTGAGTACATATACTAGCTTCATTTTTTCTTTCTTTCTTTTCTTTTCTTTTCTTTTCTTTTTCTTTCTTTCTTTCTCTTTCTTTCTTTTCTTTTCTTTCTTTCTTTCTTTCTTTCTTTCTTTCTTTCTTTCTTTCTTTCTTTCTTTCTTTTTCTTGTTTTTGCTTGTGATAGCATCTTGCCAGTAGCCCAGACTAACCTCTCACAGTCCACCCACCTCAGCCTCCTCAGTGCTGGGATTACTGGTAGGTGCTGCTATATATTTCATCTTAAAACGTGACCTATGAACCCTGCCACACTTGCTTGGTATTGAGATCTGATGCTGACAGAAGTGTTCCTTTGAGGAAGATGGCTAACACAATGACCTCACAACAACCTTAAGTGAATTGTGTACAATTAAATTTCTGTGCTACGAGACAGTGACATCTTATACACACCCTCTAGGTCTAGGAGGAAGGGGCCTTAACTGAGCTGCCACAGCCATGCCCTGAGCTACCCATAGCTGGCATATCAGAAATACCCCAGTATTGTTGAACAGGTGGAGAAGGCTGACCTCATGTTAGCCCAAGTTCTTGCTACATGTGGTCATTTATCACGTATCTCAACGAGCATTAACCCATGGAAGCACACTCTCCAGACATGATTGCACTGAATTTTTCAATGTGGGATTTAACATAATCTTTTTTTTTTTTGCAACCACTAGCAAGATAGCATTACTATCACCCTCATTATACAGATCGGAAGACTGAGGTTGCCATGGGTCAAGTTATCTACCCCCCAAAGACAGTCAAAATGGCCAGCGGGCATCCTTCCAGCCTTAGGCTCTACAGTCTTCACAGGCCAAGACCCATAAAAACCTGACTTTTCACTTGGGGATCTAGTCAACTTTAAAACTTGACTGTCGTCTACTTACTCCAAGCTTGAATGCCCCATAGGGTCTTTTAAGAGCCCCATGTCTAATACAATGATCTTCAAAAGGGTTCCACAGTCCAGAGTGCCCGGGAAAGCCTTTTTGACAAGCTGCAATGCCTCCTATGAGTGTAAAGGCTTGAGAAGTCTCACAATTTGTTTATTCTACAAACACATCACATTTATGTTGAAGGCACTGTGCCAACTAGACACAGGAGACACAACAGTGACAAAGATGGTGAGAGTCTGTGAAGATATTATTTTTATATATTTTATTTATATTTATTCATTTATTTGAGAGAGGGGGGAGCAGACACACAGAGAGAATGAGTGCACTAGGGCTCTAGCCACTGCAAACAAATTTCAGATGCATGTGCCACCTTATACATCTGGCTTATGTGGTTCCTGGGGAATTGAACCTGGGCCCTTTGGCTTTACAGGCAAATGTCTTAACTACTAAGCCATTGCTCCAGCCAAAGATATTATTACTTTTTATGGGAGGCAATACATAAACCAAGAAGAAAAAATACCTTATGAATAACTTCCTTTCCTCACCCCACAATGTCCACAAACTTTGGAAAAACTTAATGTGAAGTCACTTATTGACAATATTCTTTTGTTCCTCTTAATCCCTCTTACAAAAAGATAATAAACTAATTTTTACATGGTGGCAAAATGAACACTTTTTATAAATCACCTAAAAATGTCTACAATATTCAGCCTGCCTTGTGTTAATTTCATCAATTTCCAAATATTTGAGATGATAAGTTCCACTGTCATTTCTTTAAAGATGTCCCTCAAATTGGTTATATAGAAGTCTTCAAAGCAATTTCAAAAGTCAAAGCAGGGCTGGAGGGATGGCTTAGCAGTTAAGGCGCTTGCCTGCAAAGCCAAAGGACCCAGGTTCAATTCGCCAGGATATACGTTACCCAGATGCACAAAGGGGTGCATGCATCTGGAGTTCATTTGCAGTAACAGGAGGCCCTGGCGTGCCCATTCTCTCTCCCTCTCTTTCTCTGTCAAGTAAATTAATTACTTAAATTAAATGTTTTTAAAAGGCCCTGGCACACCCATTTTCCCTCTCTCTCCTCCCCTCACCTTGCAAATAATAAATAATATTTTTTTAAAAGTCAAAGCAAAATAATCTAAATAAACTAGGTGGATAAGGTGAAGCAGTTAATTACTCGAAGGGCAAATGAGAATAGTGAAGCAGCCATTCCAAATGTGGTAACAAGCCCATCGACATGGGGCTATGGCCACTACAAAGCAGAGCATTTGACCTTTCCGAGGGGCATTAGTGGTGACAGGTCCTTTTCCACTCTGAATGGCTCCAATGGATGTGATCCCCAAAGATATCATCCCCAATGATATCACCATAAACAGAATCAAATGACCCCGCATGTAGAACTTGTGTCTCTTAATAGTTTCACAAGTGAACATCTCTATTGTGCTTGGAGGTACATTTGCTTTAGCTGTTTGATGAGTTATTACAGCTTCAGCAAATACCATTTATGAAGGACATCAATTAACAAGGAGAGATGTATTAACGACCATCATCATGCTCGTAGTCTGACCGTGTGAAGTGCCAGGGTAAATTAATGCAGATTGTTTAAGTCTGGCTCGCCCAGCAAAAGGCTTGGAAGAAAATAGCACAGCAGAGACAAAACCCCATCTGTAGTCACAAGATGCATACATCAGCTTGGGGAGTCCACACAGCATCATGTGCAGAGAAATGATGTGGACACCCATTTGAAGAACTATGTAGACTTCTAAGAAATCAACAGGATCTCCAAACAGCTAAATGGCACCGATTCTTTCTGTTTTCCCATTATGTTTGTTAGCAGACACCATCTGATTGGACGCCTCACCCCAGACAGCTGTCCAGTTACTTATACAAACAAACTGTGTCATTATGGATCAAGTGTGCCAGGCCCTGTCACGTGACAGAGAAGAAAGACAGCAAAGTCCACGCACTCTTCAGGGCTCTGCTAGCTAAGCCCCTGGAATAGAATGGGTGGGGAGACATGCTGTTGTTCCCATTTTTTGTGTGTGGTACTTCCTTTCAAGATGCAAAGCCCAAAGGGGCAGAAGCAAGGCCACCATGGCAAATGACGTGGTTACTGCTGCATACCATGTGCAGAGCAGAAGTACTCAATAAGGGAATGAAGAATGACGGGCAGAGTGAAGACCTGAAAGGTGAGGGGCCCACAAGTTATTCTGGAAATGAAAAACTACAGATGGTCCCCAGCTTACAATGGTCTGACGTGTGATGATGGGACTTCGTCAGAAACTGTATGGAGTTCTAAATGTTGATCTTTGCTCAGGCCAGGTGGTAGGAGCTGCTCCTGCAGTGTCAGGCAGTGGCCACAAGCCACAGGTGGTGAGGGAAGCGAGTGAGACTACAATATTCTACACTGGTTTCTCCTCCCATCGTGTCTACAAAATGTCCATCCCCATCTGTGTGTTCACACATGATATTCAACACTTGACTATAAAACTGGTTTTTTTGGGGGGGGGATGTTTGTTTTATGAGGTAGGGGCTCTCTCTAGCCCAGGCTGACCTAGAATTCACTACGTAGTCTCAGGGTGGCCTAGAATTCATGGCGATCCTCCTACCTCTGCCTCCCAAGTGTTGGGGTTAAAGGTTTGTGCCACCACTCCCAGCTAAACTGTTTCTGTACTGGACGATTTCGCCTATGTGTGCAAGCATGGACTCTCCTGTCACTGTGACCAAATTACCTGAGAGAATAATTGTTTTATGGAGGAGGGTGTGACACAGCTGAACAGTTCACATTATGATGGCCAGAAAACAGAGAGAGACTAGAAGGAGCCTGGGAGAAGGCCCCACCCCCAGTGGCCTACTTCCTTCATCTAGGCCCCACCTTCTAAAGTCCCCAGACCCTCCCACAATAGTACTACCAGCTGGAGACTGAGCATGCAAAACAGAACCTGTGGGGAATTTCATATTCAAACCATAACCAAGTTCAAGGTTTGCTAGGCTAAACTGATGTTTGGAAGGTTGGATGTCTCAACTGTATTTTCAGCTTACAAAATTTTCAATTTACTCTATTCAATTACTATACTATATTCAAATTGTGACATTTCGACTTGTATTTTCAAGGTGGGAAGGGTTTATCAGCATCATGTCAAAGAGCATGTGCACATCTGTACACGTGTATACACACTGCTAACTACGTAAATTAAAGTATGTAGGTATGTGCAGAGAATCACACACATCTGCCTACTTACAGACACACACACACACGCGCGCATCTTTCTGCAAAATCTCCCAGATGCCCTCTGCTTAGCACTGTGAGGACTCATGCCTTCAACTGTCAACAGCCCTTCCTCTTGGATGTCAGCAAGTATCTCACACATATGTTCATAACTAAAACCTCTTCTCCCCCGACCTACTCCACAGTCTTCCAATTGCCTCTGATGGGGAACCAACTCAGTGCCAGTGCACAGGTGCCTCAGACTATCATTCTATTTTTTTTTTTAAGATAGGTTCTCATATGTCCCAGGCTGGCCTTGAACTCACTTTATAGTTGAAGATGTCTTGAACTTCTGATCTCCCTGACTGTACCTCCCAGGTTCTGGGATCATAGGCCTGTGTCATTAAACCTAGTTTATACAGTGCTAGGATTCAAACATAGGTTTCATATATACTAGGTAAGCTCTCTACCAACAGAACTCCATCCCCAGCCCAATTCTTAAATATACTCTTTCTCTCTTGTCCCATTCAGACTGTCAGAAGATTCTGTGGCTCATCCCTCCTCCTCAAGTGGACCCAGCTAGGCTAAGCCACTCATGATCTCCAAGATAACTGCATGAGCCTCTCAGCAAGTTCCTAACTCCCAACAGATGATACTCAACACATAGGCCCTAGTCACCCCTACACAAAACTTTCCTCTAACATCCCATTGGCTAAGGAAGACACACACACACACACACACACACACACACATCCTTGAAGTGGTTCCTGCTTCTGCTCTGTCTTGCTGACATTCTTCCTGCTCATGCTATTTCATTCTGCTGACCACCTTGCTGTTTCTTCCACACACAGACACATGCCCACCTGTTTCTTCAGCCTGGACCACTGTCCCTCCAAATATACCCATAACTAATTCATGCCTCCCTTTTGAAGCCTCCAATGTCACTGAGTACTCTGTCAAATTTTTATGCAGGCTCCTCCTCTACATCAACAATTCTCAATCCCTCTGTCCTTTTCTATTTTTTTTTCCATGAACATTTTCTATACCACATAATACAGTTCTTTCTTTCCTTAACTAACTAGCATGTAAATTCAGTGAGGATGAAAATTTTTGGTTTAGTTATTTATTACACAGAGGTCTCATTGCCCAGAAGGGTAACAGTAGACGTTTGTACGTGAATGAGTAAAACAAGAATTCCAGGGTATGAAGGACCAATCACAGAGTGCTTTCCCAAAACCCATCAGAGCGCAGTACAAGCTCTTGAAATTCAAGTGAAAATGAAAAGCCAGGGAACAACACCATTGTTGTTCCCCCAGCTGTATCTAAGGACAAAAATCAAGAAGAGTTGAAAAGAGGGCTGGAAAGATGTCTTAGCAGATAAGGCACTTGCCTGCAAAGCCTAAGGACCCATGTTTGACTCTCCAGATCCCACATAAGCCAGATGCACAAAGGTGAGACAAGTGCAAGGTCGCACATGCCCACTAGGTGACACAAGCATCTGGAGTTCAATTTCAGTGGCTGTGGCTCTGTCATGCCAATTCTCTCTCTCTCTCTCTCTCAAATAAAAAAAATTAAAATTAAATTAAAGTTTGCTTTTTTAAAAAAAGAGATGAAAGATATATTCCAATAAATTATTCTAAACCCTAGAGATCCCCACCTAGGAAAAGACTTAGATGCTGAAAGAGCACTAAGCTGTTGGGTAGGGGATGTTAACTCCTCATGTGCTATAGCCCAGTAGGGTAAGTATAATTGACAACAATTAACTGTGTTTCCCAGTAACTAGTGAGAGTATGTGGAATGTTCCTAACACAAAAAAATGATAACTGTCTGAGGTGACACACATGCCAATCACCTGACCTGCTCATTCATAGGGTACTAAAATGTCACATCGTACTTCAGAATGTGTACAATTACTCTGCATCCACGAAAAATCAAAGTGCATATGTGAAAAGAAAGGAAAAAATGCAGTTCACTTTTGGTAAGAGGTCTACATGGGTGGGGTGGACTGTGAGGGATGAACACAATGAACTGTACACTCTGACCTACAGAGAAGAGAGAGCCAACAGTGCAATGTCAAAGGGGGCAACGATTCATGGACCCAGTTTGATAGCTGATTTTTTTTTCTAATTTAAAATGTTCTCTTATGTAATTCTCTCTAGTCTAAATCAGTGTTTGTCAAAGTATTGTGCTAAGGACCAGAAAATGACCAGGTGGGTTGAAGATGCACATTCAGATTCCCTACCCTGGATTTTCTGTATCGGCGTCTCAAGGCAGCAGGGCTTTAATAGCTAGTTTGATTGATTGATTGATTGATTGATTTTTGAGAGAGACACAGAGAGAGACAGAGAGAGAGGGAGAGGAAGACAGATAGAGATGGGCGCAACAGCAGTGTCTCAGCTGCTGTGAACGAAATCCATATGTGTGCGCCCCCTTGTGGTCAAGTGTGGCATTGCACCCTTGCGTCACATTGCATCTGGCTAAACGTGGGACCTGGAGATTGGAACTGCTGGAGATTGGAACCAGCATTCTTAGGCTTAGGAAGCAAGCGCCTTAACCACTAAGCCATCTCTCCAGCCCTATTTATTTATTTATTTATTTATTTATTTATTTATTTATTTATTTATATTTATTGTTTTTTTAAATTTATTTATTTGCAAGGAGAGGGAGAATGAGTAAATGGGCACACAAGGGTCTCTGGCCACTGCAAATGAACTCCATACATATGTTCCATTTCGTGCATCTGCTTTACATGGGTACTGGGGAATCAAACCCAGGTCATTAGGCTTTGCAGGCAAGCACCTTAGTGGCTGAGCCAATCTCTCCAACCCTAAATAAACTTTTCTAAGCTCCTGGAATGATCTGGAATGATCTTAGGAACGTGCTTGTGCAGCATGTATTCTTATGCTCTTTTGTTTATAGCAATAAAGGCTTAGTTCAAGTGTCTACAATCTCTCTTCTCACCTTTCTTGCTCACAGGAAAATGTCATCATTTGTGAGGTGACCACCCATCCCCCCTTCCCCTTATCACTGGGAGGAAGGCCAGAAACATCCCACACTGAATCGAGTAGGGAAGGCAAGTTTCACTGTTGGACTTTTAACAAGCTCTGTGGGCCCACAGAAGTAACGAGGAAGCCTAAACATATGGACTCCACTCAAACACACAGGCCTTTGGATTCTCATGATCTGGACACATTGGAGTCTGAATCATATGACCATCTGGATGAGTTGAAAGTGACAAGAAAGATTTGTTTAATATCAAATTATACACACACACACACACACACACACACACACACACTACAAAGAAAAGATAAAGAGTTGTAGGACCAAAGGATTTTTTTTTTCCTGACAAAAATGGAGCAGTCTTTGGAATGGCCACCAATCCTCACTGGTATACCACTATTCACAGAACAGGAAAAGGGTAAGTAGTTTCCTTAAACACATATCAGTTAAAAAGCCAACAAAGGGGCTGGAGAGATGGCTTAGTGGTTAAGGCATTTGCCTGCAAAGCCAGAGGATCCATGTTCGACTCTCCAGGACCCACGTGAGCCAGATGCACACGGGGGGGGGGGCGCGTGCATCTGGAGTTCGTGTGCAGTGGCTCAAGGCCCTGGTGTGCCCATTCTCTCCCTCTCTGTCTCTGTCTGCCTCTCACTCTAGCCCAGGCTGACCTGGAACTCACTCTGTACTCTAAGGCTGGCCTCAAACTCACAGCAATCTTCCTACCTCTGCCTCCCCAGTGCTGGGATTAAATGTGTGTGCCACCAGGCCTGAGGAGCACATCTTTTATATGATGATTATTTATCTCTCACCATGACCTGCGACAATCCTTGCCAACAATCAACTGACTGTATCTGGGGACTGTTTCTACTTCTCTTCAGAGACAGATAAGGAGGTGAGATGGGTTCATGCATACAAAGCCTAACAACACCAGCAGCCAATGAGCCTTGCAGAAACCAGAACAGACCAAGCCTGCCAGTATCACAGACCTCTGCAGTATAGGGAGATGCTTACTAATGCCGATCTCCAGTGGCTTGCTATGGCATTCGGAGAAAAATGCAACTCCTGGTCTGGAGATTGCCCAGTGGTTAAGGCACTTGTCTGTGAAGGATAACGACCCAGGTTTGATGCACAAGGTGATGCATATGTCTGGAATTTGTTTGCAGTGGCTGGAGGCCCTGGCATGCCCGTTCTCTCTATCTGCCTCTTTTTTTCTCTTTCTCTCCAATAAATAAAACTATTTTAAAAAATGCAATTCCTTTCCAGGATGACAAGTCCTTACACAATCTGGCTGCTAAAACCACCTCTAAACCCTCCTAAGATGGCTGCTCTTGCCAACAAGCTCCAGTTCCACTGTCCCAGGTGCGCTCTCAGTCCTTTCCCTGGGCCATTATATTATATTAGCTGCTCTCCTTGGCGTGGAACACACACCCCTCTTACTTGATGTAGGTTTCTAATGTCTCCTCACTAGCAAGACTTCCCCAGATCAGCTAGCTAAAATGGTAAGCACACCTCTTCTTAATTCTTCTCCTAATGCACCTGACCAGCGTTCTGTTTCATGGGAGACGCAATGCCCCTCATCACAGGCTGGCTTTTCAATGAGGTTCCGCAGTAACATTGGCTTCCTTTGGTTCAGTGATATTTCCTGTGGCCGTTGGACAAGTTGTTCAGTATAGCACATGTGTGAATGGATGAGTCAATGGGTGAGCTAGAGAGATCCCAGTTCAAATACCAGCTCTGCCACTTTAAGGTGGATATTATCAGGTAAGCTGTGTCCTTACCTCTCTGAACTTCTGTTTCCTTATTTCTAGGGAAGAAAGGACAGTATCTTACGGGAGTGGCCTGTGTAAGGAGAAGCAAGACAGTGCAAAGGGTTTCATGACAAAAGGGCGACTGAGAGGCCGAAGAGATGGCTTAGCGGTTTAGGTGCCTGCCTCCTAAGCCTAAGAACACTGGTTCCAATCTCCAGGTCCCACATTTAGCCAGATGCAAAGTGATACAAGGGCACAATGCTGCACTTGACCACAAGGGGGCGCACGCATCTGGATTTCATTCTCAGCAGCTGAGAGGCTGCTGGCGTGCCCATCTCTATCTGTCTTCCTCTCCTTCTCTCTCTGTCTCTCTCTGTGTCTCTCTCCAAAGAAAGGGGGGGCACTGAGGGTGAGAAGCCTGGGAAGAGGGAATGCAGTAATCAGAAAAAATAAAGGCCATTCAAACACTGTGTAAAATATTTACTAGAAGGCCATTATATAAAAGATAGAAGATCTAGGGAGATGACTCAGTGGATACAGTGCTTTCTGTGGAAGTCTAAGGACTGGTACTTAAGTCCCCAGCACCCACATAAATGCTGGGTGGTGTGGCAGCCCACCTGTAATCCCAGCACTTGCCCGGGAACAAGTTGGCTAGCTAAATTAGCCAAATCAGAGAACTCCTGGTTCAAGGAGAGATCCTGTCCCCATAAAAAAGGTGGAGATATATTGAGGAAGGCGCCCAACATCAACCTCTGACCTCCACATGCACTTGCACATACATGTACCCACACTAATATGAACACAAGTACACATACATGCATGTGAACGCACATATTAAATAAATCAAGGACAAAGTATTAGGTGCATGTTTTTTGTATTCTAGCTGGCAAGTACTCTAATGGGGAAAATATGTAATGCTACCTGGTAGGTGCTTCTCTAGGGATGTATGCAAAGTTCTCTCCCTGGAAAGTCCGCAGGTTTGAAGTTTGTAGCATCATCTGAGGGAGGTCTTGAGGGATGAGTAGGGACTTGATGAGGAAGTGAGAGCACAGTGGCACATGGGTAAAGAAACGTGCTTGGACAGAGGCGTAATGCCATGGGAGATGGTGGGATAGGCAGGGCAAGAAATGGCACCAAGTGTTTACAGCACAGAAGATGACAGAAGCAAGCGCACAGGCACAGGCACGTGTAGACTAAACTGGAAGGTTTGCTTGAACATGTTCACAGATGAAAGGGGACAGATCCCTGCCTGTAGGTGGGACAAAGTCTATACACAGGGAGAACCCCCTGCCCACAGCAGCAGAAGACAACCTGCAGAATATTATTTCCAGAAGAGAAGAGGAGAGGAACACTCTATCAGGCATGGCAGCATACCTGTAACCCCTTCCCCCCCCACCAGCATTCAGGTAGGAGACAGCTAGAGCAAATCTAGCCTGGGCTACAGACTAAGACCTGATCTTAAGAAAAAGGTGGGGGAGGGAAGGACAGTAACATCTGCTCTGACAATCTTCTATGGTGTTTGGCAAATATGTTAGCATCTCTTACTCAATGACAGAAAATTACAAGAGAAATGTGCATGGTCTTTTTCAGGTTTTTGTCAAATCACTCAAGTGACAGCAAAACATGGTTCTTTGACCTGAAGGAATAGGGATCTATTTTGTCTACTGTTGCTATAAGAACCAGACAGACTCCTTTGGTGTTATGCAAAAGGTGTGGTGCTTATATGCACATTTCTAACACTGGTAGCCTAACCTTTGGATTTAGAAAGGGCTGCGATCAAGTCTAGTGTCACTGGGAGAAATAACAAGTCAGCTTTCATGTGCCTGGTCAGAATTAGTGGATAATAAGTGGTTCCACTGACACATGCAGTAGGCATCACCTTCAAGGATGATGAGAAAACAGCTCGTTGGAAAAGCTTCTCATGGTACCATCATCCCTACTCTTTGACTAGACTGGATTCTTTGCCTGAGAGCTCCCAGGCAACCTGTGCATCACTCTACAGTGTGTTAAAATGATCTATTTCAACGTCTGTCTCTCTGCTGGACTCCTTGGGGGCAGAGACTGTGCCCACCAGGGCCAAGAGCGCAGAAAGTCCTCTACTGAGGATGCTCCTGCCTCAGGATCAGCCCCGGGGAACTTGCAACTGGACGCTCCAGTGTAGTTAGAGATATATTACTAAGTCATTTATGATTTTCCCCTTTTTATCAAATGATGAGTATGAGTCAGCCCACATCAAAGTCAGGTGAACCACTGCTATTATGGCTTGCCAAAGCCTCGAAAGAAAATAGAAAGGAAAAGTCATATAAGATAAAATCTGAGTTATTTTCCTTGTACTATCAGACTTTGTAGTTCTTGCTGCAGTCAAATGATTAAGGACCTTCGAGACTTTCTGCTGAAAACAAACTAAGGTCTCTAATGACATGGCATATTTATTCTGAGTACCCTTGGTAAGACTCCAGGGCACTTATTTTACAACATGAAATTTTCTAATATACATTTTAAAAATCCTAACAAATGAAGTAATGTTCCTCGACATTTTTAAATGAAAACCTTTTAACTCATTACAAAATTTCTTCAGTTAGGTCACCAAACTCTACCAACGTATGATTGAAAAAAAAAAAATATATATATATATATATATATATATATATATATATATATATATATGGTAGAGATCCAAGCCAAACCTCATGTTCTATTCTTCCATCCCCTTCGTGGACCTCTATGAGAAGTTGCAGTGCTCTTCAACCATAGTCAGGCTCAGCTGCCTGAAACAAACATGCTAACAGCCAGATAACACTAAGGATTTAAATACATAGACCCAAGATCCTCAACCAGGGGCAATTATGTTCCCCAGAAGAAGTGGCATGATGCCTAGAGACAGTTCTTCACAGTAGGACTGAGGGGTGTGTCTTTCCTACAGAAGGCAGAGACCAAGGGTGCCACTGAACAGTCCCCAACACCTGGGGCTGCCTCCACAACAAAGAACCACCTTGTCCACAAGGACAAGAGAGGCCAAGAAACCCATATCAAGCCATACATTAAGCATAAGTAAATAAAAGATTAAAGTATCTTAAAAATATAAGTATTATAGCACCATTGCTTCTACAGTGTTCCTGCAGACATGGTACCAACTTTGGGGATCACCACTCATCAAGATTATTGATTCCATCAAAGTCTATGTTTCCAATATTTATTAATGAGTTCACTGTCAGCTGTGAACTTCCTATGCATAGAAATACTCTGCAGCCCTTTTCTTTTCTTCCTGCTGAGAATAAACCAAGACATACAAATAGTTACACATACTCTTCTAAAGCTTACACTTAAATTTTTAAGATCAATAAGCCTATAAATTCCTCCTGAAGTATTATAAGGGACTTAACATGTTTATTTCTCAGTCTTAATCATATTTGATAAACCGAAGCTCTTCACTGAACAATCATCAGTAATAAGGTCATAAGCATATATCACAGGGAATGATATACAATCATTTACACCCAACCGGATTGCCTGAGGTCTCGGAATGTCTATTCATTCCCATCTATGATCTTGCTAAGATACCTGCTAAAAAATGATCAGCATCTAGGCAACTACAGGTACCGACCTGACCACAGAAACCTGGGGACTAGTGTTTTACAGCAGAGTAACAGAGCACTTTTGCTCACACGGCAAGAATTCCTTGATTACAAACATTTTTCTATGATTTTATGACT
Source organism: Orientallactaga sibirica (assembly GCA_036365145.1). Taxonomy (NCBI): domain Eukaryota; kingdom Metazoa; phylum Chordata; class Mammalia; order Rodentia; family Dipodidae; genus Orientallactaga; species Orientallactaga sibirica. The sequence goes on from JAEOAD010000030.1 coordinate 5,994,266, forward strand.
CAAATTCTGCAGGGACAACTTTTTACCAGATGGGCGATGGGTAAAGTGCTCATTTCTTCTCTGTATTTCACCAGCAAGGTTCCTTTATCTATAATCTTTCAGTTGGGAAGGGCTCACAGGAGGCTTCAAACCCACTTTCAAGTCAGTCTTCGGAAAGGCAGGTGGAAATCACAGTGCTCGCCACCAACTACTCCAAAATATGTGAGTTAACATTTTATATCTTATATTTATTGTAAGAGGAAGACTTCATATGTAAAACTATACTTTAATTAGTGTATGAGCTAGCAATTTCTTAATCAACATAAAATAAAATCACTTCAAACTAGGGCCTCGGGCTTTCATCTTGTAGACAAATGTTGGGATTCCATCAAGATGTCCACGCTAATCTGGTACACAGCTCAGATTTTTTTTTTTTTTATCATTTTACATAAATAGTCGTGAATGTAAGCATTTCTAAAGAAGTGCAACATTTTCTTCTTGAGGTCCTGGTCATTGTACACAAATGCATTTGAGGTTATCCTAACATTTCCTTATATGAATTTCAAGGATGTGATTACACAGCAATTTTAAGTAGCTCTTCTAAAATCAGGTATCAAGTTTTTCTCACTTCAGCAAAAACCAACTTTGATTCCAACACAGTGACTCAACTGTACTGAAGCAAATCATAAGTCATCAATGCAAAAGTGACCAAAGGGAGGAAGAAGAGATGTAAAACAGAGCAATTACACAGGGCTACTACTGGTGGGCCTGTGTTTGCACTCAAGACTGTCAATACCATCTACAAATTTATTAGCCCTCTTTACATACCGCAGTTATGGTGGACTTTATTAGGAAGGAAATTTTGCTTAAGAAACAAAGGCAGCTACTTGGTTCTGAAGTAAAATGTTAGCACCTTATTTACAATGATGCCTATGCAAAGCAGAACATTACCAACCTGACACTGACTCCTCTTATTGCTAACAAAATTCTTTTTCTCACTGTGACTAGTGGAGGCATCTATATGGCACCTAGGAAAAATTACTGCACATTCCACAGTGCTAGTTAATAACTGAAGGGAAAAGTAGAAGTCATCTGTAAAGCTGACCTATAAATTTCTTTGGCCATAATAAAAATAAGTAAGAGGTATGATTTTTTTTAAGAACTGCAGCTGCCTTCATATCAAGATTAATATTGAAAATAAACCACATCTAATAGGGCCCCTGAGATTAGTAACAGATTCCACAAGGGACGTCCATCTGGCACTGACCATAAGCTGCTCCTTTCTCTACTGTACCAAACACTCCCTTCCAAAAATACCCTGCTGCTAACAAGCCACACCCTCAGGAGCATTGCCTATCACCCACAGTGGCATGCTGGCATGTTTTAATGACTTTAGTAAGATTGTGAAACTGACTTTTGAAAGATATAACTGAAAATACACACATATATACCATACTGAGAGAGAAGCACGAAGGGCAGAGGCCTCTCCTTCCAGCACTATTCAATTGTCCTCTCTCACACAGGCCTTTGGGCAATACAGGCAAAGATGAAACCCTCATGTGCCAAGGTATCTCTGTCAGAAACAATGCTAAAAGGGCTTACTCCACCAGACAGAGCACTTTTAAGATATTTCATTTATTTATTTGAGAGAAGGAGAGAATGGGTGTGCCAGGGCCTCCAGTGACTACAAATAAACTCCAGATGCATGCACCACCTTGTGCATCTGGCTTACATGGGTACTGGGAATGGAACCCACATCCTTATGCTTGGCAGCCTATCTAAGCCAACTCAACAGCCCCAGGGCATTTTAAAATACAAATTAGCCGGGTGTGGTGGCACACACCTTTAATCCCAGCACTCAGGAGGCAGAGGTAGGAGGATCATCATGAGTTCAAGGCCACCCTGAGACTATAGAATGAATTCCAGGTCAGCCTGGGCTAGAGCAAGACCCTACCTCGAAAAACAAAAACAAAAACAAAAAAATCAAATACAAAGTAACTTTAAAATACAAAGAGACCAGATTTAATTCCTAGAGGAAGAACCTGGAGTGTCTTATGCGGTCACCTAGCAGTGTATACAGTGTGGCTCTGTGACAAGTATTGGCCAAGAGATCCTCAAACTAGCCTTGAGAAAGCTGGCACAAGGTCTAGATAATAACATGGAGCTTTAGAAAACAGCAGCTCTTGAAGCAGAAAACTACTTTTGACACTAATCATAATGTGATATATTCTAAATAGAGCCTAAAGTTTACTAAGCCTTATGGTCTCCAATACTGTAAAGAAGTCTTTTAAACAAGGTATTTTCTCAGAGTTCTTCCTCTCTCTCTCTCTCTCTCTCTCTCTCTCTCTCTCTCTCTCTCCCTCTTTCTCTGTCTCTCTTTCTCTTTCTCTCTCACTTGCATCAAAGATAGAAAGTTTTATGTTTACAGTATGTCAGTTTTATTCTAAATCATTCTGAGGGAGTTTGAATTACAGAGGGAAATGGTCATGGTATAATAGAAAACCAGGCTTCAAAACTATGAACACTGATTTAATATTGTTCCCCTTTTGCTTTTCTATGCTCTCTGCTTTGTAAAATTAGCATTGACTACTACCATCATCAGATAAACACATATTTACAGTGGAAATGTTCAAGGAGGGCTTCCTGAACCTCTATCAGCATAAAGCATGTGAGTAAACACAAATCCTGAAGATAGCAAATAGCAAACATTAGATTCTACCAGCCCTTCATTCCCTCATCCCGACAACACATACATTCTAAGTTCACACCCGTGTGCTAACGAGTTCGCTACAGGTCTGACAATACAACATGAGACCCAAAAGGTGGTCTGTGACTCCAAGGGGCAGCCAGGCTGGTAGAAAAACAAGGCAGTAAGAAAATCTTACAAATGAATGAAGGGGGAAGAGAAGAAGAAGAAGAAAAAGAAGAAAGTGAATGAGACTAGCTGGGAAAACAGTGCAACAGATCACTGGAACACAAGCTCAGGCAGTAGCCAGGTGGAGGGGAGTAAGATGGGATTTCAGGAATTTTCTTAGTAGCATTTCCTCTGGACCTGATTAGAACTTAAGAGAAGTGGGCAAGAAGGGACTGTCAGGAACCAGACTTTCTGGTACAGGCTGAATCACAAGTGCATTTAAACACACAGGGACTGACGGTATAGGAGATGTCTGTGTTGGAAAAGGTCTAAAGAGACAAACTTTTTTATGCAAGGCCCACGGGCACAGGGTTGCAATGAAGTCACAAATGGGAATGGGCCTGTGAATGGGAACTTGAAGAACCCCAGCAGTATTGCAGTATTTTAGGACCTAGATGCTGATCTAATAAAGGAGCCCTGGGAAGGTGAGTCACAGACGACAAATTAAAAAAAAAAAAAAAAGGAGCCAGGCACGATGGCCTTTAAACCCAGCACTTGGGAGGCAGAAGTAGGAGGACTGCCATGAGTTTGAGGCCAATCTGAGACTACATAGTGAATTCCAGATCAGCCTGGGCTAGAGCAAGACAATACCCTGAAAAAAATGAAATGAAAGAAGGGAGGAAGTCCCACTTTATTTGATTAAGAGAAAAACAAGCTTTCCTTGTACTCTTCCACTGCTAAGAACTATGACATATCATAAGGTTATGTATATCAATTTTACCTCAGGACTTAATGTTTCTAAAGGAAGGATAGTTCAAAATTAAACAAATGTTCCAATCAAGAAAGCCCTCCAGTCATAGGCTCACACTTGCACATCCTTTAAGTATGAAAGATTGTCAGGATATGTCACTGAGAAAATGACATTGACTAAAAGAAAAGGATTCCTCAGCCTCCATGACAACAAATTTGTAGGCATGAAACAGGTATTGTCCTGTTTCACATCTCCATATTACTCTAAAACCAAGAGAAATGAGGGAAGGAAGGACGTATGTGGAGAGGAAAAGTGGAAGAAGCAAGGGAGAGATGAGCATGCGGAGGGGACAGAGGAATGAAATACATGACAAAATATAAAATAAAATATATAATGAATATATTCGACTAGATCTTAGAGTTAAAGTTAATATATAAAATGCTAACTAGAAATTTAAGGACACTTCTAATAATACTTGAAACCATTTCTCACAGAGAAATTTGGCTTTGATAAATGTTGATATTGGGGCACTTTTCAACTGATGGTCTTGTTCGTGGAGCAAAAAGAATTCTCACAAGCCTACAATTTTTGGAATCAAAGATCGGCTGACTAGCAGGAAAAAGAGAGTTGACTGTCTCCAATACTGATATTTACCAAGAGAAAAATTCACCCACATTGAATCTCTTTCCCTTTCACACAAGGCCTTGTCAGCTCCGTTAAAGAATCAAAAAGAAAACTTTCCAGGGCTCACGCCTGAAAAGGACAGCTTAGTGACAGTATGCTCTGTATAGCGTAGCATTAATGTTAATTCTTTTTTTTTTTTTGAAAAAAAAATACATGCAATTTATTAACCCTTAGCTTTCATTAAACTTAGAACAAGTTACATTTAAAATTAAGTCTTATGAAAATGCTTCAACATTATGGTATTGGAGCCATTTTCAGGGACTTTAATGACCTCAGCTGTCCTGAGGCTCGTAACATGGCATCGCTATTGCCAGTTTTCTCTACATTTCTGTAGAAACACCTTCAGATAAGCAGACCAATTGGCTGCCTTTAATGTTAATGGCTGAATACATCCCAAACTCTCTCAACTTCAGTTATTCCTGCCAAATGAAATGTGTTCTCTTCTCTCATCCCCACACACCTCTGTTCCCCTCTATGGCCTGCTGTGGACAGTCCATGCATCCATTAGTCAGTATAAGCCACCTCCTCTGTTGCAGAACACACTCGCAGCTCAGGTCACTAGAATGGCTCTCCTGTTCTTGGGAGTCTCCAAGGCTCTTCCTTTCCCTCTCTTTTAGGACACCCAAATTTTCCTAGGCTATATCCCACTGTCCCATTCATTCCCCACACTGGAAGTGAGGAGCAAGGACCACCCTTGGCCCTGACTCTTCTGAGGACTGACAATGTGCAATGCATGAGCCATGGAAGGCTCATAATCAGTATTTTGATTTCACGTTTCATCCTTGCATGAACTTGTAAAGTTTTTACTGGAAGAGGAAATACCAACTGTGGAAAAAGAAAGCAAAGATCGCACTAAGTATAACAAGGAAAAGGAGTCAAAGCTTCACAATATATTGTTTGGATTCCAGGAAGCAAACAAAAAAATTGTTTGCAAATCTACAACTAGATTATTCAACAAATGGCTGTTGAGCCATCATGAACAATTACTAAGACATACACACACCCAATTACTAAGACATACACACATATACACACACACTTAAACATGCACACACATAGTTACTAAGTCTTGGACACACGAAAACTTTGCATCTCCCTACAGGCTCAGTGTGTTTAATGTGAGGTTTCTGATCTCGGGCAAGCCTTTCCAGTACTCAGGCGTCCCCTGTGACTCAGTGGTATCTCCTGCAGGAGCATGACTGGCATTTACTCAATTGTTAACCACCCCAACACTGAAGAATTCTGTTTCTCATCTGGGGAACACAATCCAGGCATGGAAACCTTCAGCACCTTCAGTCGCCCTTCTTCAGGAAAACATGTGCTCTCTGCCGGTGGTCTACACCTCACCCCATCTACAGCTGGCCTAACAGGTCACCTCTCACATGACTCTGCAGCTTTCTCTACTCTCCTGTTTCCTCCTGTGGTGTATCGAAATGTTCAAATCTCATTTCTCTTGAAGATGCAATGGCTAGCCATTATGGATTATGCCTGTAACCTCGGCACCTGGGAGGCTAAGGCAGAGTTGTCCGAATTCAAGGCCAGCCTTGGCTACATGGCCAGTCTGAGCTATAGTTTAAGACCCTGTCTCAAAAACAACAAAACAAAACACAAAGTGAAAATGTAGCGCAATGAAAATTAGCTGTCTTTCAAATTCATCTCTCAGCTCTGGTCCCCCAGCCCAACTAGCTCACTGCTCTCCAGCTCTACAATGTTTCTCCGCTCCTGAAGCCTCCCTGTGTGTAATGAGTTGCTATCTTAAATCTCCTGAGAACTCTTAATTACCTAATCCCATGTCTACTTCTTCATAGCATCTCTGTCTCAAAGGAATACCTTCCCTCCTCTGACACTTCCACCCTGTTCCTTTATGCAAGTCTCCTACTTGTAAGTAGTAGGCCAGTGTCTCTGTGCCCCTTGCAAGCCTCCCAGTTGCTCTTAACACAGACAGGCTCTGGTTATTCACTTCCTGATGCATCAACCAGAAGCACCATGAACCAGTCTATGTAGCTGTTGTCACACCAGGTTGTAACAGGTTGTAACCAGGTCCAACTCCTGAACATCACCACAGAAGTCTTGCCAATGATTTCGATTCACTGAAGCCCACCCAAGCTTTTTAATTTTTAATCTGCCTTAGGAGTGCTCTTCTCAAGCAACCTACTATGGTCTATGAAATGTCCCATTCCAAACCACGTGCCATCCTCTCTCACCCTGCAGTCTTTGTACTTTGCCAATGACACAAACATCCCTCATTTTTTTTCCTTTTCTGGTGCTGAGGACTAAACTGAGGGTCTTGTGCTTATTAGGCACATGAGCACTCGTCTACCAAGCTAAATCCCCAACACCTACATCCCTCATTTCTATTTTGTCTTTTGCCTATTTGGTTTTCTGAGACAGGGTCTCACTACGTAGCCCAGGCCTTAGTCTCCGGAGTGCTGAGGTTCACAAGTGTGTGCCACCTGGATGGCTCTTTCATTCCTAATTGCACTGCCCGGCCTAACCTACCCCCCGATTCCAGCTTCGCATCTTCTAGTCCATCTTGCACATTGCAAGTGGAGTTACTTTTCTTTCATCTTTAAATAATACTTTAGTGTGATACAAAGCTGTTGAAAAGCTTGAGAATATGTAAAGCATGTTCACCCACCCTAATATTAACTTATTATTTTGGCATAACACTTAGTATTTGGGCAGAACACTTAATATTTTGACATTAACCTTCCCATCTGTACTTTCTCTCAGCCTTCCTCCCTATCTTTTCCTTCATGCCACCTCTGTATGATGTATATAAACTTTTAAGTAAAGCTCGAATCAAAGTGTACACAGTGTATTTTTCAAGATATTCTGTGATCATTTTCCTCAGCATGACCTTCTAAGATGTGATTTAAAAAAAAATACATAGCATGCCTAGCATAGCTACAGGCTAGTTTACTTAGTCTGTTCTTACTAGGGTTGGCTTTCCAGCCTGGAACTCGGCTCATACCTGTCTATCACTGTCAGGCTTAAAATCTTGTAATAGTAGCCCATAGCCTACTGAACACAAACCTCTCCTCCTCACTGGGGAAAATGTCCATTCACAGACTTAAGACCTTCTTTCCATTTTTTGTCATGCGCATCACCTCTATTCCCATGATCCTTCACTGTTTTGTTCTGTGCCTTTCTTCTGGCTAATGGTCAGAACTCCTTCCTATACCCAGGTACTTCCACCTTGGAATATAATTCGTTTGTCTTTCTCCCTAGCTAGCTTGGGGCTCCTGCACGAGGCATACCCTAAAACTGATTAGCTGAAGACTCAACATGCTCTCAAATGTGTTCCCAAAAAATGAGAGGAATGTGTTGTCTGTTAAATTCGGAAATGTCACCTAAAGGAATTGTGGTGTGATACTTATCACATGAGCTCAATTTATTGAGTGCTGATATGCCAGTATATAAAATCTTGTTTAGCCTTCAAAGTTTTAATTTGACATACATTTTGTGTCAGTATTTGACTGGTCTATTTGTCCCACCCATTGATTATATTTAAATGCCATATTTGTTCAGTCTTTCATTCACAATGTGAGACATACTCTATACAACATACAAGTGCTAAATATGTCCTATAAAATGGACACCTGACCCTGTGAGCCAAGTAACAGTGTCATGTCCATATCTGAGAAGGGCTAAGTGGAGGATAAACACTTTGGTTGGAATCTCACAGCAAATACCAGAAGATGACAGAACAGTATGTTTCAACACCCCACTATAATTTTTCTGAAGCTTCCTATGAAAGAAGGCACCTGTGGCCACGTGCCAAGCTACGATCAGAACTTCACTTCACTGACCAGGAGAAATAGAATGCAACTGGCTTTTGAGGACCCCAGTCCCAAGGGCTGACCTTATGACTCCTTCCATTGTTCCTGGCCTAATAAATTAAGGCTTTCAAATGAGTGGATACAATATATTTTAGTATCAAATAACCTTGCAATATGTGGGAAATTGGTGGAGGGTTGGTATGTTTATGTACAGTGTATGCACAGTGTATGCACGTGGATATAGATATGCACGCTCTAGGAGTCTGTGAGCACCCATGGAGGCCAGAAGTGAATCCTGGGTGTCCTCCCCCAGGTCTTGTTCTGTTTCCTTGAGAAGAAGTCTCTCACTGAGCCTGGAGCTGCCAGTTTTATGGTCAACACTGATTGACCAGGGAGCTCCAGAGATTCTTCTGCCTCTGTTCCCTAGGGGACTGGGGTTACAGGTGGGTGTGACTATGTTCAGCTGTTTATATGATCTACAGGCCCTCTCAGGCCTTCACGTATGCAAAGCAAGATCTTACCCACTGTACAATTCCCCTAGCCTTGGGAAATTTCTTCATGATGTGCTTGGTATTTTCATAATCACAAATAAATATCCTTTAACTTTCCCTTTCATGTAACACATTCATGAGAAACTAAATTTTCATACCAAATCTGGGGTCCAAAGTGGATGGCCAGTCAAAATCAACTTATTCTCCCTTTTCCAATTTAGTCAGGGTTCCAAACCTTAACAGGTGTTGTCAGTTATGATAAGAAAAATAAAAGGCCCTATCTTTATTTCTGCTCTGTAGGATGATGAAAAGCCTGTCTATTTTTCCTCTCAACAGAAGACTCTCAACTCCCAACTTTGTTTTCATGAGGCACAAGATAGACTTTAAAAAAAAAAAAAAAAAAAAAAAGAAAATGAAAAAGGTCATCCTAGCTTACTTTCTGGAACAGGCAGATCAAAAGACTTTTTATGAAGGCAAAACAGGTGGGTTTCCCTTCACATTCACAAGTGAAACAAGCATGGACTTTGTACTTTCACTGATCACAGAATGGGCATGTGGCGTTGCTCTCCTCTGCCTAGTCAATATTATACATGGGCTCCACTCCAGTCCTGGGAGGAGTAAATGTCTGGAACCAGTGACTTATAAGTGGGACAAAGGTATCTGGGGACATATACTTCAAAGCAACTTGTATAGGTAAGCATGTGGCTCACACTCATAATCCAAGCACTCAGGCAGTAGAGGCCAGAGGATTGTGAGTTCCAGGCCAACCTGGGCTACCTACTGATACCTGGTCTCCAATAATAATAATAATAATAACAATAATAATAATAGTAATAAAATTCTGCAAACTTAAGTGCAAGTGAGAAGCAGACATAAGGGGACATTTAGAAATAGTTCAGCTTGGACTCTTATATGTATATATGAATAGCCATTACCCCCATTCTCACTCACAAAGACATACTCAGGCTTCCACATATACCTCAACCTGCTCCTCTCAAAATCCAGCTCTTTGAAAAAGTAAGAGCTACAATTTTTATTCAGGTTCAGCATATCTATAAACTGAACCATAAAATGAAAGTAATAATGGTTAAGTTCCCAGGAGAGGTTAAAAAATAAATGGATAAATAAACGACCAGCTGATGAAAAGCAATAAAGTGCATTTTATACCAAGTATACCTGAAGAGACTTATCTACTGGCAAGAAGAAAGAGAGATAACTGGTTATAAATAGTTGATAAGCCCAAATACTCTCGTATGTCCTCTTTTCTCACAAGAAAACTTCTTTGATGCCTTCTTTATCTTCCTAAAAACTGCCTTGTTTCCAGAACTTGCCAACTTAGTCTCCCTTTTGAAACCCCACCTTTCCTATAACCTCCTGCTTTTTAAAAAATGACAGAGACAGAGAGAAGGAGGCAGACCAAGAGATATAGGGGAACATATAGAAAGAGAATGGGCATGCCAGGGCCTCTAGCCATTGCAAATGAACTCCGGATGCATGCGCCACTTCAAGCATCTGGCTTTACGTGGGTACTGGGGAATCGAACCCGGGTCCTTAGGCTTTGCAGGCAAGAGCCTTAAACATTAAGCCATCTCTCCAGCCCCAGCCTCCTGCTTTATATCAAAAGAGGGTGGTAATTATTGACCAAACTACAGCCAGTTGAAGCAGCTCCTCAGGTCTCAACACACCCTTGATGTTCAGTGTCCACACATGAGACCCTCCTTGGCTATCTGGCATTCTCCCTATAGGCAAGTGCTCGATAAATGTCTATCTCCTTCCAATATTGAAAAGCTTCTGTTTTTTATCATAGGAGAACAGATATTTTTTCTGGCTGACCATCTAAAACTTCCCTTTCACCCACAATTTTAAGAGTAATTTTGTCATCACTTTCTCCTCCAACTCCCCCCACCCCAAAGAACCCTCTAATTCTGGCAAACATATCTGCTCGTCACCTGTGGCAGGAATAGCTAATTATTTTCTGGAAAGTCCAGCTTCTCTTTCCCTGGTACAGGATTTCTCACTGCCTCCAGTCCCCTTCAGTATTGACAGGGCCATGCAACTAGTTCTTGCCTGGTATAAAGTGAGCAGAAAATATGAATCACTTTGGGGCCAAAGCTATTTCCCCTTCGACCCAAGCTGAGTGTTGGCACTTAAGGATGGCAAAGCCTCTACCAGTCTCATGCCTTCTCACTGTCAACCAGAACAATCTTGACTATGTAAGTGAACAAGAAGTATACTTCTATTGCATTTCATTGATGATGCGTTGTGGGTACCATCTGTTACTATTGTTAGGTAACTCTGAGCCAACATCTCCTACTTATTCATTTCTACTCTATTTTGGAGGGCATCTTAACTGTTCTATACATCCATCCTAAGTCATTCTGTGCTTTGCTTGTCCTTCACTCCTCCCATTAAGTCCATCTCTCTAATTAAAACTCCCATTCAAGGGGCTGGAGAGATGGCTCAGCAGTTAAGGCGCGTGGCTGCAAAGCCTAACAACACAGGTTTGACTCCCTAGTACCCATTTAAGCCAGATGCACAAAGTGGCACAGGCATCTGCAATTCATTCATAGTGGCTGGAGGCCCTGGCATGCTCTTTCTCTCCCCTCATCTCTCTCTGCATGCAAATAAATAGATACAATATATTTTTTAAATCTTTAAAAAAAAAAACTGCCAGTGAAAGTGCCTCCTCTCAGCACCACATAGTGTCCATATTACACTAACTCACTTGTATTTGGTTATATCACCCAGTCTCTCTGTCAATCAATATTTATTCAACTCTTACATCACAGGCAGTTACTTCACCAGCCTACTGGGGATACTGTGTTGGGAGTTTTTTGGCTTTCCTATGACAAACTGCCCACCTCTACCATATGGAAGAGAGTACAAGTGTCCATGAGAAATGGTAGCATTGTTTAATGAGCTTATTTATAACACCATTATGTACAGGGAATGAAACCAGTCTTCCATAAGGAAGTTCTTCTCCTCAAAACAGGAGTGTCGCCTGCTGTAGTTGGAAAGGGCATGGGGATATAAATCAAGGGGCAGGGGTTCAAATCCCACCCACCAGCTGGGTTATATAAAACTCTTACAACATCCTCACATTTTCAGGCTTTCTGTTTCCTCACCTATAAAATGGGATAATACTGCTGGTAAGCTTGTGGGACCATTGTCAAAGAGCTTCCAAGTGCCACGAGAAAACACCTTCCCATCCAAAACATTGTCATGTGACTTTCATCCCCTCGAAATGCAATTCCTGAATGCCTTATTTTTGCTTCGAAACTTCTGTCTTTGAGGGCTAAGAACAGCGATGTGACTTTCCAATAGTGATTATCAAGTAATTTACCAAGAAAAGGAAAGTGATCACTCTGGGGCAACTTTTCCAAATGCCACTAACTGACTGAAAAGTCAGCCCACTGCCACAGTGGCACCCCCTGGCATCTCATTATATTTCACCTTGATCTTAACCCTATATGGGAAGCATTATTTTCTCTTATATGTAGAGGTGAAGCTTCTCAGAGACAGTTCATCTTTTTCACCCAGGGCACATGCACCTATGGTGAGTCCAGGACCCAAAGCTAGTATGTCTGGAGCAGATAGTTAGCGCTTAATGGCTCATAGCATATGTGCACACCCATGCCCTTCCAGAGGACAGCTAATGCCCACAGAGTCTCCAAATTCTTGCAGCAGGACTCTTGATCGTGAATCAAAATCCATGTAGAAGGTATTCAAATGAAATCACGGGGGGTAGAAGATTATCTCTCTAAATCTCGACCTCAGTGTAGTGAAACTTGGTGTATAGTGAAACTTGGTGTATTGTCACTGGAGTTTTGGGACGAGCAATTGAGAGTACGTCTAATACCCTGCCCAACTCCTCCCCCAACGTCAATGATCAAATATGATCACCAGGGCCACAAGGGGATCAAAACACAGCCTATCCAGTTTCACAGAATGTTACTCACTGGAGTATCGAATTCTACCTATCGTTTTCCCTTATTCGGTTCTGAGTAAAGACTTCTTCAAAAGCCTACATAAAAGTAGGAGCTGAGAGCTTTAAAAACATGTAAAATACCATATAATCAAGATTGTTTAAATGTATAAAACTGTCAAGCAGATTATCCTTTCTGCAATTCAAATGAGCCTTGGGGAGATAGAATTAACTGAGGGCAAACAAGAGCTTAACTTTAAAAGACAAAGAGTTGGCTTCTATCACATTGACACTTCCAGATAAGATGCTGCATTATCCCAGGTTACACTCATAGTAATCATTTTTGATTGGCATATCATTTTCCACTAACTACTGCTTGGCTTCCACTGAGCTCATGCAACATACTATAAACTGTTATGAAAGATGTCTTTGTATTGTTCAATATTTACAGAATACGGTGTTTTATAAATGCTCCAGTTGGCAGAGGTATTAAAAAAAAATAAAAAAGCTTCCCAAACCAAAAAAAAAAAAAAAAAAAAAGTATTAAAACATTCCAGATCAAAATAATCCCCTTTGTCTTACAAAAAGAAGTACTTTCTACAGACAGGTGACAATTCTGTTGGGAAATTTTCACACCCAGACTAAGTCAATGTTGAGCAGCAGAAACAGATTTGCTTTGTTCGGTTGCACACAGATTTCTACATCGCCTCTGTTTGCCTATTCCTGAATATCCTCTTTCAGATCCCACTTTTATGGGAAGCAAAATCAATTTTCTTTTGGACAAAAAAAAGTGAGATCTGGTCTAATGATTTTAATCTTTTAAATAAACATGAACTGAACTTGGAGCACAAGCTTTTTTTTCCCCTTAAGAAAAGATCTTTGTTGTTCAGAAAGATCTCTTTCAACATAGGAGCAGCTAACGCCAGCGACACAGTCGAACCTAGAGAAAATGAGAAAACCCACATCTGCATCAATGTTCTTTTACAAGAAAAAGCAAATGTTCAAACACACACATGCACACACATACAACCACAACCAAATTATCTCGCCCCAAATGTAGACTGATGTTTAGTTTAATTTTGAAGCAAATTAGGGTCCCCAATTCAATTTTCACCCAACAGAAAATGAGAAACAGAAAACTATAACATAAAACTTTTATGGCTACTTTGCTAAAAAAGCATACTCGTGTCTATGAAATGGAGTGTCCCTTATCCTCCAAAGGGGAATTATTCTGAAAACCAGCCATACCTCAGGATCCTCACAAACACCAGCCCAGCATAGCCCTGGCAGGCCTGTTTCAGCCCTGCTAATAGTTATTGTTTGTACAACTGTAACTAAGTACATTACCAACCAGTTGTTCAATCTATATAAATTTAAGAAACACACATTGCCAAGGAGTGACTCATACATCAGTCTATTATATGCTACAGGGCTGACTGTATTAAACAAATCACTCTGCCTACAGCTGAAGAATAGGAGCGATATACAGAGCAGAGGTTATTGTCTAATTTAAATCTTGGCTCGCTTCCCAGTGCTGTACAAGATTCCAATTTGTGGAAATGTTGCTCCTTGCTACCCGCCAGAAAGGCTGCAGAAAATGGTATTGGGAGCCTTCCAGAAATATGTCTGCAAAATGCCAATCAACAAGTCACTGAAGATTAACAGTATGACTGTACCAAATTAATTTAAATTATAGAAACATATGGCTAAGATGTTTGCTTTGCACTTAAGACAACAACACCTAGGTTTGCTGCAGGGTAGCAAATCATGTCCCAGTGTTCAAAGGACTAGAGACTGTGAACCTGGGCTAATAAATGGGAAACTCACTATCCATGCAGAGCCAGATTCTGAATGTTTAGGGTCTGATCTTTAATATATTCCAAACATGTGGGAAAAAAAAACTTTTTGTAACAAGGTATTTGTTCTCACAAAGATATAAAGAAAAAAATCAACATTATTTAGTGACTAAAAACAATTTGCTGTCTAAAGTGAAGAAAATTCTAGCTCTATTGAGGCTCACTGCAGAACCCAGAGGATGATATGATCTATTGCACATTACTCCCATTCTAAAATATGATATTAGGCTAAGAATTTAATATCCAGCCAAAAGAAATTCACCAACTCTATGACCAAATCATGAAAATCAAGAGACAACACAATTTATACTCCACCAGCTGCTCTCAATATATATTATATTCATGCTGCTTCCCCATTATTTCCATGGGGCCTTTAATATATACAATCATGTCATCAGCCAAAAAGGGGGATCAATGCCACTTCGAGCCGTAGTTAACATTAGTGTATGCTGTATTTCAACTGAATAGGAAGGGAACTGTTTTATGTTTCTCTCCACTGCTTTTCTATTATTGCCTAGCTAATGGAAATACATCAAACAAATGTTCTACAAGAGCAATAAATATTAAAGTTGACCTATCCATCTGGGAGAAATGAGAACAATACTGCTCACTTTTAGCCCAAATATGACACTGATAAATGAAGCAATGAGATTCCATCACACTTCCAACAACCTGGGCTGGGAGCCCCCTGCATGATCCTGGTCCCAGCAATTTTCTTCATTCATCTTCATTAGGCAGTCACTTGACCTGCCTCCCAACATCCCTGTCAAATCAGAACCTTCCGGGGGCTTGTAATGATGTAGCCTAAATGTGTCCTTTATGCAAAAAGAAAGAAAGAAAGAAAGAAAGAAAGAAAGAAAGAAAGAAAGAAAGAAAGAAAGAAAGAAAGAAAGAAAGAAAGAAAGAAAGAAAGAAAGAGAGAAGAAAGAGAGAGAGAGAAAGAAAGATGGGAGAGAAAGAGCGAGGGAGTGTGGGAGAGAAGGAGAGAGGGAGGGAGGAAGAGAAAAGGTAGATGAAGGCCTTGATGAGCAGGGGAGAGGGTGCAATAGCTCCTCTATAAGCAGACCCATCAAATGTTAGTCCTATTAAAAGAGAAACCACAGTACAAAACTGGTCCATGCACTATGCCTACTGCCAGTGCATTGCCACAGTGCCAGCGAAAGGCCTCCAAGTGTGTGCAAGCTGCCCGAATCATCGAAAGACAATTACATATTCAAACGAAGGATGTATGCGGGGCCTTATCACAGATGTAGAAATGCTTTCCATCTCCTGCCTCAATCACAGCTTCAAGTGAGCTGGAACAAGAAAGGAGGACATTCTTACCCTAGCACAATGAGCGAGTTTCATCACATTAGCAGTTTTACATTACAGCCCCATTATTTTCTATTTCGAAGGCATAATAAGAGAGGTGCTGATTTGATTATTCTGTAATAGTGAAAATGAATACCAATGCAATATAAAATTGCTATTATAACACAAAGCTACTAATATGATTCACAAGACCCCCCTGGAAATTAGGTTTTATAACAATGATCACAAGGGAAAAATTAGAAAGCCAGTGAGCAACAGAAGGGAATTAGGTGTCTCACTCCAGACTCAGCAAAGCAGACGGTTGCTCACATGAAGCCAGGTGGCATGGACTTTGAAAAAAAAAAAAAAAAAAAAAAACAACTGCAAATCCCAGTCCTTGTGAATCACTACACAGATATTCACTTTGTTTCTTTCATGATCTGTGTTCCAGACACCCATAATGTTAACTAAAGTGGTGTTCAGGGGTAGCATTAATGCAGTATTTTCCAATTCTAAAATAAAAACATAAATAAGCTGATCTCAGGGAATATAGAAAGACTCCATCACTTCCAAACTCTGCTGTTCAGGACCACACTGATTCTACAGACCCACAGCAAATAAAATGAGAAGTAAGATGCCTAAGGGTTTTACACAAAGGACTTGCATACCCTTCGTCCCAAAGAACAAGGCCACTAAACCTTGTTGTGATTATATCTAAACCAAACCCCTTCCTGGTAGTGTGGAGTGATCCACGACTCACCACCCAGGATATCCTCACTGAGAACAATGCACATCTGTCTCCCATAGGTCTATCCATTTGAAAACATGTTTTCCTAGTGGCTTCAAACATGTAAGGAGAGGGTAAGTAGAGAAGCTACTGAACAACCTACTGCTACCACGTACAAGGAACGATGCACTGCTCTTTCCAAGGGCTTTGTCCAAGACAGTTCTTCATCTGGTTCTGAGAGTGACCAGCCTGAGATACGCAGGACACCATGCTAAGCATTAATCTCTGCTCTGAACACAAGGGCCCCTGGCACAAAGTGACAGCTGAGACTATTTGCTTCTGACCCAATACACTACACTGATGTTGGCCATTACATTTCCATCTCTACAGAATGCCCTCCAGCACTGGAAAAGGGATTGCTGATCATAGGTTTCTGATCCAAATAAGAGATTCTGACAAATTTAAGAAAAAGAAAGGGGGAGGGGAAGAAAACTTACTAATGTTTACTTGCCCAAAGAAAATGGGTCACATTGTGTTCTATCCTTTATCTGTCCACTTCCTTTTCATGTTCATACATTTCCATTGTTGAAGGAGGTGGCACTATGAACTGAACAAAAGCCAAGGAGTGTGTAAATGAAGCAGGTGTATCCTATACATGTCACTTTCTTAGCACAGGTGTTAACTCCTGGCCCAGACTAACAATGCCAGTAGTCTGCTGATTGACAAAAACTAGCACAGCCTCATCAGCATTCTGTAACACAAACCAACAGCACCACACAATGATGCTTCACAGAGATGTATGGAGAACATCAAATTGCTGCCTGGTTCCTCAAGCTGGGTACCACAGGAAGACTTCTAAGAGCTATGGACATGGGAATCTATAATCCTTGTCATGACAAGGGTTGATCTCCAAGATCATCCAATTATTATCACTGCATTTTGCTTTCTCCTCTCCCTTTCAGAATAATGCATAAGCTAATATATCTTAATAATAACAGTTCATATTTACAGTACCTTCTATATGATAAAGATTATGCTAATCATTTCCCATCAATCATCTCGTTTATTCTTCAGAAGAGATGGAAACTGTACGTCATAAGCTCTATGACATCATGCATCAAAAGATATTTAGCCAGCTACAAACATATTAAAGTATGTGCCTGGGTCAATGAAGTACACTATTATTTTTACTAGACCCATTTACATATAAGGAGTCAATGTTCACAGTGGTTAAGTAACTTGTTCACAGTTATAAACAAGAAAGTCTATATTTGAACCAAGAACTGATTCTGAAGTTTTAATTTTTATTTCATCTCCAGTTATTATTATTAATTAGTAGTATTACTATTATTAGGGTTTTTTTTGAGGTAGGGTCTCTTTCTAGCCCAGGCTGACCTGGAATTCACTATATAGTCTTAAGCTGATCTTGAACTCACAGCGATCCTGCTACCTCTGCCTCCCAAATGTTGGGATTAAAGGTGTGTGCCACCATGCCCAGCTCCAGTTATTTTTTTATTACATACCTAAACTAAAGAGTTTCAAATATGTAGTGATCATTAACAGTGATATCATGTACCAGCAGAATTCAAAGCACTTTCCATCTCCATTACCTTTTCACAAGTGCCAGTGAGCCAGGTGCAACCTGTGTACTCACTCTACTGAGGAATAAAGCCAAGACTCTGGCCAAGGCCACATGGTGATGCAGACAATGGGTTTGTGAGTTTACCAGCTGAGCCACTGTACTATCTTTCTAGAATTATAGGTCTCCATTTCCAGCATACACAGGTTTATTTATAAGTTATACACACAATCACCTCCATTCTAATTTATTATATATGTTTTAAGACATACCAAAAATGGCAATAGAAAAACTAACAAGAAATACAGTGTTATTCATATATGCTTCTGTTATCCTAATGCTTATTTCTTGGGCAATGTAGGTCATATTGGGAAAAATACTGCCTCAAGCCAGACTTAAACAAATTCCTTTTGAAAAAATATTTTATTTATT
The DNA here is from genome assembly GCA_036365145.1 of Orientallactaga sibirica. NCBI lineage: Eukaryota > Metazoa > Chordata > Mammalia > Rodentia > Dipodidae > Orientallactaga > Orientallactaga sibirica. The sequence goes on from JAEOAD010000030.1 coordinate 6,012,616, forward strand.
TGAGAGGAGAAAAAGTCAGATGCACAGTGAGGGGAGGAGGGAGGGGAGGGAGGGAGGGAGGGAAGGAGGGAGGGAGGGAGGGAGGGAGGGAGGGAGGGAGGGAGGGAGGGAGGGAGGGAGGAGAATGGACACACCAGGGCCTCCATCCAATGCAAATGAACTCCAGAAGCTTGTGCCACCTTGTACATCTGGCTTATGTCAGTCTTGGGGAATTGAACCTCAGTCCTTTGGCTTTGCAGGCAAGTGCCTTAACCACTAAGCAATCTCTCCAGGCCAAGAAATTCCTTTTAATAACCTTGATCATCTGGAATGATCTTTCAAGACAACTAGACCACCAACCAAGGGTCCCTATCCCTCCCTTCCTCCCTCCCTCCTTCCCTTCCTTCCTTCCTTCCTTCCTTCCTTCCTGAGGTTATTCTACGTGAGCTCTTAACCCAGCAGACTATAATCACATTAATATGGGACAGAGTCCCCACATTTTCCCAAGTGGCTTCACAACAGTTTCTTACACACTGCAAATCCATTTCTTCCTAAACATTCCTGCCAAGCCCACAAGATAAACAAACATTTCCTGAGCACTTAAGATTTGCCAGGCTGTGTATAACACCAGGAACACATAAAAATAAAACTGTAGCAGTCCACAATCAAGATTTGAAAATGAAACAGACAAGCACGTTTAAGATGGATAGAAAAGTCCAAGCTCCTCCGTGCTTCAAGTTTTACCTCTATCTCTCAAATGTTTTTCCTTTTATGTTGGCCAGAAAGGCAAGTTCCAGCAAGATGGCAGCAAGATGTATTATGCAGGTCAAGCCTATAAGAACGGGTCTTCAAGAAAAGAAAACAATTTCCTGTCGAAATGTAAAAGCTTATTTTCATCAAAAAACATAGATGGAGAAAATATTTCAATAACAGAGAAGGAAAATTACTCATTGATTCAGGCTGCCACATCTAATAAAAAGCAGTTAGGTTTTTAAGAAAATCTTTAATATTGAAGTTTAACCAAATTAATTATACTGTAGTCAGAATGAAGAATTCCAAAAAGTTCTCTCAATATGACTTGTAACAAAACTAAGAACAGAACAAATTTTTCTCATTACACATTATTTTTTAAGACAAATATAAGAATTTTATGGTATGCTGATGAAACCTGAACCGTGTTAGGTAGGGAGATGGCTCAGTGGTTAAAGGTGTTTGCTTGCAAAGCCTGCCAGTCTAGGCTTAGTTCTCCAGTACCCATGTAAAGCCAGTTGCACAAACCTCTAGAGTTCATGTGTAGTGGCAAGAGGCCCTGGCACACCCATTCTCTCTGACTTGCCCTCTCTTAAATAAATAAAAAATTTAAAGATCAAACTTCAGAACTAAAATGTCTGAAAGCCAAACGTGGTGGCTCATATTGTAATCCCAGCACTCATGAGGCAAGCAGATTGTCAGAAATTTGAGGCTAGCCTAGGTTAGAGTGAGAACTTTCCAAATAAAACATCCAAACACCTCAGTGTCTGGAAAATTTTTGAACACACTATCAAATCGATATTACTTCCTGCAATCAGTATTACTTTGGCTTGCTGACAGAGGGTCTCAATAGGTAGCCCAGGCTGGCCTCAAACTCTTGGTCTTTTTGCTTCAGCTTTCCAAGTGCTAGATTAATGGCATATGCCATGACACCTTGCTCTCACATGCTGTTTTAATATGGAGGTTAACCAACTTTTTCTTAAAGAGCCAGACAGTGACTATTTCAGGCTCCTTGAACTATCCAGTCACTACTCATCCCCTAGTATGAGAGCAACCAGAAAATGTAGACAATGCATAACTAAATGAACATGACTCTGTTTCAATAAAACTTTATTAAAACAGGCCACTGTCAATGAGCCAGTTTGATGACATTGTCTTAAATTGTCTATTTTTCTAAAGGCAACGCTTATTATGGTCTTGCCACCATAAGTATAAAAATGCAGAATGAAGAAAGAAAAGACAAGAAGTCAAACAGAGCTGGGTACAGAACAGATGTGTGATTCTAGACAAATGACCTGCCATTTTTCGGTTTTTAGATGTCAGTTTTTCCACTTGTAAAAGCAAGGCATGATGGTCCTATTTTAATAAGGTGTGAGGACTCAAAACATGAATATTCATGGAGTAATTAGCATAGTCACACATAATCACAACTACTACCCACCCTACACAACTATTGCTATCAACTTCTAGCTTATCTTCAGTAATATCACAAAAATGCCCAGCACAATGCCACCCTAAGCAAGTACTTACCATGAAGAAATAAACAGATGAAAATATGAAAGGAGTGGAGGATATGGCAAAATTTTATCTTAGTTTCCAAATTAAAACATAATCCTTTATAAAAGACAAAGGAGAGTAATGCTTAATATTAAACTTTATTAATAGATTTTCTACAGAAAATTCTATATAGTCTCTATCTCCACATATGATACTATAACTTCCAAATAGAAAAAAAATGAAAAGTAATTAAAGGGGCTATGATTAAAACGTTGTTTGAACCAAAGTATGTGGCTATAGCAACAATACACACACTGTCAATTAACCAGTGTCAAGACTGTAACACAACACTCCAAAAACAAATATGTCACATAATTCAAATAAGCGCATCACAACAGACAGTTTAAACAGTACCTTTAATATATAAATCACTCTAGATAATCCAGATATCATTCCAAGATTTGCTTTTATGCTGTCCTCAAAATCAAGTGGTCGTATTGTGGTATCTATTCCCCAACAGAATCATCATGCTCACATTCACTACAGCATAAGTTATTTAATAAATAATAGGTTATGGTAATCCAGGGATTAAGTAGCTTCTTTTAGGAAAATTGAACATGAGGGCAACATATGCCAACTATTCCTGGTTGTGTAACACTGTTTGTTGTTGGGAGAAGATGAAAAGGCTCATGATATTCCCCTAAGAAGCCCATCCTCTAAGTGAAGGGAAATGAGAAACAGCTATGCACATACGTGGCTCCACAGGGCAGGCGAGCCCAAGTCAGAGTCCTCCCTACTCTTGACACAAGACATTTCCAAGCAGGAGGAGATTTAAAGGATGGAACAAATGTGTTTTTTTCTCACTGAGGGAAGACAGGATACTCTTAGAGTCAGATGGGATGGACAAGTAAGGATCAGTGAGAGACCAAAGAGCGAGGCAAGGGACTCGAGCCAGGGAGGTGGATGTGGAAGAACTCCAGCAGACCCTAAAAAGTATTAGACAACCTTTAAAGAAGCAAGGTAGAAAGATTCATCAAAGAGAACTATGTGGGAGGAAAGGGGCCCAGCCACTGAACCGCCCCATTTCACTGATCTCTTTTTAGTGGGCAGTACAGCTAAGAACCAAACAAATCATCATTGAGCGGTCACTTTGCTCCATCCATACTTCTGAGTTTCCAAACCTCTCCTTCCAATAAAAGCAATCACCTGGTTGATCCATTTCTTTGGATGGCTCACTTGCTTGCTATGATAATACATGAATATCAGTCTCCAAAAGAAGCCTTAAACAAACCCTGACAACCTAGAATCAGGGGGCTCGTTACAGATTATGCTGGACAATATAACCAGGTTGGGTTTTCATGAAGCCCATGACTGGATCTGGCCATTAAAAAAAATCACTAACTACAGCTGGACATGGTGGCACACGCCTTTAATCCCAGCACTCGGGAGGCAGAGGTAGGAGGATCACCTTGAGTTCAAGGCCACCCTGAGACTACATAGTTAATTCCAGTTCAGCCTGGGCCAGAGTGAGACCCTACCTCAGAAAACAAAAAAAAAAAAAAAAAAAAATCACTATCTTGTTTCTGGGTTAGCCACAATTCCCTCCTGAGACTTTAGAACAGTCAAAAGCACACACTAACTAATAATTTTATACAACGACAGGAATTAGGAATCTCTAGTAGAGTCTCAAATTTTATCTATGCTCATCTGAAACCTTAATGGCGAGTTTTTAATCATCATTCAAAAATTCCAAAAGAATTTTGCCAAAGAAGAGCCACATTGTTAAACACTAAGGCTACTGTATATGCATCCAAGAATCCTGGGTACAGAACACTTAAAACTTTCTTCACAGCAAAACACACGAAGCACTTCTCACTAGGATAATGTCTGAAACACAACAAAATGCTCAAGATTCCTTACCCAGGTACACAAAGGTCTTTGATGATTAATTTTGATTATCCACTTAATTAGATTAAGAACTGCCTAAGGAATTGGTAGAGCACACCTCTGGGTGTGTCTGTGAAGTTTCTAGAAACAATTAGATCTTGAAGGTTCTGCTGTAGTCAATAGATTCATCCTTTGATGGATTCATGATAGGATGGCATTATGGGAAGGTGGGGGAAAGTAAGAAGTAGAGTTGGGAGGGTTGTTGGGGGGGACATATATCTCACCCTTTCCCCTTCCTATGTGCCCTCTTGCTCTGCTTCCTACCAAACAAGAGGTGAAGAATTTCTTAGACCACACACTCCTGTACCAGGATGTCCTGCTCAAATACATGGAGCCAACCAACCACAGACTGAATATTCTAATTTCATGAGTGGAAAATAAATCCTTATTCCCTTAAACTACTCTGTCAGGTATTTCAAGAAAAGCTAATATCCTACTAAAAGATAAGAATACACAGGACAGATCAAAAGAACCTTCCCTCAGCCAGTACAAGCAAGTCCAAGGTAAAGAAAGAGTAAGGAACAAGAAGGAACAAGAAAGTAAAGGCCAGCCAAATGTGGTGATTTACACCTGTAATCTCAGCACTGCAGAGGCTGAAGCAGGGGGATTGTTGCAAGTTACAGGCCAGCCTGCATTACAAAGTGAGTTCCAGGCCAGCTTATGTTACAGTGATCCCTTGTCTCAAAAAATATAAATTAAACAAGACATTCACACAAACAACAACAAAAAGATGGGTAAGAAGTCAATTGCAAGTGAAAATACAGAGTGCTAGAGAGTCTTTAAATGAAGTACAACGCACTAGAGACACATTGAAGACATTATAAATGGCTCAAAAATGCTTTGGAGGGGGGGAGCTGGAGAGATAGTTTAGCAGTTAAGGCGCTTGCCTGCGAAGTCTAAGGACCCAGGTTCCATTCCCCAGCACCCACAGAAGCCAGATGCACAAGGTGGCATATGCATTTGGAGTTCCTTTGCAGTGGCTAGAGGCCCTAGTGAGCCTCTTCTCTCTCTCTCTCTCCATCCTTCTCTCAAATAAATTTTTTTTTTGAAAGAAAAAAAAAGGATGTAGGGACTCCTGATCCTTCTTTTAAAGAATGGAAGTTTCTAACAGTGATACAGCCACAGTGCCAGAGAAACCAGCCCCTTACCATAAGTGGTTCATCACCACAAGCATATTGGAGTTCATAAGTGTATGTCCAGGCAAGGGACAGGTAAAGAACTCCTCATCTCCTGGGCTGAAGCAATGAGGAAGGCCTGAGGAGGCCTTTAGTGCTAATGGCATACCACCTATAACCATCCTAAATACTAAAAGACATGATTAATTCACACATTAACAATCTCTTCTTTTCAACTCTGGCTCTCTTCTAACACCATGCCACCTAAGAAGTGCGAGCACGTGAACTGTGCTATCGCTTGTGTTGTGGTCTCACAGGACGTCATGGAGGCTGATGGGTTTAAGGAGCTGGAAAGCTTCCAAAAAAGGGGTCAGTGGAACACAGAGCAGTGAGGCTACATAGTTCACATTTAATACTAAAATGGCACCCCATTTGTCAACCTGGGGCACATGTGCACTATGACATATGGGGGGAAAGTTTCCCAAGTTAGAGTGAACTTGATGGTTTTCCAGATTATCCACCTTGCTCAAAGAATGTGGTGGGGGTGGGAGGGCTGGTAAAGAGAATCCATTACTTTTGCACTATAGCAAACACGGAGATACCATGTTAAAGAAGTAAAGTAAAAAAAAATCTGAAATAAAGAAGTAAAGGTTGGAAGAACAGCCACAGGCTAGGTTCTTTGAAGAACACATGTTGTCCATACATATTCTTGGTGTGGAGATGCTTTACTGATACAGTTTGGAAGGCAAACCCCAAGACAGTCACTGCAGGTGCTATTGTAGCATATGTACTTATTTGTACATGTTTTTTGTAAGCAAACTAAGTCACCCAAGCTACATTACTTCCAAAACACATTTTCTTATCTTATGTGGGTTTGTGGGTAGGGGTGTATATGGTTGTGCGTGTATGCAGGTGAGGCCATAGAATAATCTCCAGGAACGTTATCCATCATTTTATTGTGGCAGGGTTTTGCATTGGCCCAGAGTTCACCCAGTAGGGCTACACTGGCTGGCCAACAAGCTCCAGGGATGCTTCTGGCTCTGACTCCCCAGTGCTGGGATTACAAGCCTGCACCCTAACACATGGTTTTTATTCTGCCTGTGGGTTCTAGAAACAAAACTCATGACAAGTACATTACTGACTTAGCTATCTCTCAAGCCTCAAATATAATATTTTTTAAGGACTAGGCTGTACACTCACTATTTCCATATCAATGAAGCAAAGAAAAAGTCAAGATATGGGTCAGTCCAGAAGCCACACACTGAGAAATAAAATCTACGAGGGCTTATCCTTCTTTAATTTTCTTGTTTATGATATTTCTAGAGTAGATTACTATAAAGTAAATAATAGCTTACAGTCATGCTCAGTGGTCATAGAGGAAGGTCCAAGAAGAATGGAAGCAAAGCTGACAGCTGAAGTTCACAATAAAGCTAAAGGACAGATAACTGAGGTTGTGAGTGAACATGGACGTTTATTACTGAACTGTTTAATATTTCATCAAAACTATTGAGCACTTCTGACTAAGCCCCATAAGCAAGGAACACATGATCACAAAAGAACTCCTGAGAGTTTCCACTGCAAAAGAAAATGTTCCTTTTGTCTTCATTACAGTTGATTATTCAGGAAAATATCTGGAGACACTATCATGACACCCAATTTGGAGAAAATGTGTAGCACAGATGCCAGATGGAAGTGTAAGCTAGTATAACCACTCCAGAAAACAATTCCCAATTCCCAAGTCACATCCATAATAATCTCCAAAAAATAAATAACTAGTGCTGGAAAAAGCAAAACACTAAATGAAAAATCCATGTGTCCCACTTTAATCCCAGCAAGTAAATATAAGAGGAAGAATTCGAGGCCACCCTGAGACAGGTTTTCCAGGTAAGACTAGTGCTGGACCCTACCTTGAAAAAAAGCAAAACAAAAAAAAAAAAATCCACTGACAAAAGTTGTCTGTTCACACGACAGAATACTCCACAGTATTAAGACAGAAGAGGTGCACACAGAGGCACATGTAAGGCAAAAATGATACTGAAGCAAGACAGAAAAGAATATGTACAAGATAGTTCAGTTAAAAGAGATCCAAAGCGATGGAGAGATGGCTTAGTGGTTAAGGCACTTGCCTGCAAAGCTAAAGAACCTCAGTTCAATTCCCCAGGAGCCACATAAGCCAGATGCACAAGGTGGCGCATGCGTCTGGAATTCATTTGCAGTGGCTGGGGGCCCTGGCATCCCCATCCTCCCCCGCCCCTCACCTCTCTCTCAAATAAATATAAATAAAATATTTTTAAAAATCAGAAATTTGTAAAATTCAGTAATGTATTTCTGATAAATATGTGTGGTCAAATTATAAAGAAATCCAATAGGATGACAAATGTACAAGTCAGGAAAATTATTCTCTATATATGAGAAGAAAGATGATAGTTACAAGTTTTTAAAAAGCATAAAAATTATCAAAATTATTGATAACTTTCAATTAAGCTGGATGCTGGGCAGATAGGTGATCTCTGTATTATAAAACATACTAATTATATATATTTCATAATTTAATTCATACTGCTATAGTTTGGATCTTGAATAGCTCCCAAAACTTCATGTGTCAATGGCTCAGTTCTGAGTCTGTGGTACTCCTGGGAAGTGGTGGGACCTTTAGAAGGTGAGGCCTGTGAAAGAAAGTTAGACACCAGAGGCATACCCTTGAAGGGGATACTAGGTCTCTGGTCCCTTCCTGCCTCTCTGTCTCTCAGCTTCCATGAGAACAGGCTTCCTCTCCCACATGCTACACACCATGAAGCACCATGCTGCTGTAGCCCAAAGCAACATGGCCAAGTGACCATGAACTGAAACCCCTGAAAGCATGAACCAAAAGAAACCACATCTCTGACTAAGGTGATAGAGCCAGGTATTTTATAGTAGTGACAGAAAGTTCACACGTCTGCATAGCTATCAATATAAAAGAATTCAGAGGAATGAAATGAAGGAAGGAAGCTCATGGGCCAAACTCTGTAGCACACAGACAATCAAAGAATGACTGCCATGCATCAAGCATTTCAAAAGGGAATAAGTGAGTGCTTGCAAAAATTCTGGTCAATGTGATATCCTTTAACCCCAGAGAATAAGCCATAGGAAAGTTTTTCAATGTACATACTTCACCTCAGCCATAAATATGGATAAATGTTTATTTGGAATTATCTCTGCCACTGTGCTGAAAGATAATGCTGCAAGTAAAGCTATTTATATACCTTCCTCATTGGTTTGAACGCTTATCACTGCAGCTTTTTACAAAGAACATCTAAAAGATTTTTTTTCAAGCTAAGAAAAAACAGTGCTATAATAAGGTATCTTACACTCATGGGTAAAAATACTCCTTTTAGAGAACATAATATAATTAGTTTCTATTCCAAGTCTGTCAGCGCACACTGTTAACCTCTGACAATGCTACATGAACCTTTTAATTAGCATGTTATCTTTGGTACAATTAATAACTTGTACCTTATGTTATAGGCAAATTAAAGTTTTCCCACTAAAACTAAAGTCTTCGGTGTAGTTCTAAAACTGTTTCGCCATTTAAATGAAATTTTAACATTTAGCCTTCTTGCTCCCAAAACACAAAAGCCATTTCCCCAAAGCCAGACAGCTTTTTGCTATCAATGTTCTTTCAAATATTTTACCTAAGACAGAGAATCTCATATATTAAATTCAATTTCACACTTGCCAATCACACACACACCCATGTACAATTCCTCTAGATGATGCAATGTGGCCTAATGTGTGTGTATATGTGTGCTCACACAATGTTTACATGAATATAAACACGTTAACTGCAAGGCATTGGTTAAAACAAATGAATTTTCTGCACACCAGCTTATTATGTATTGAACATAATGATTCATCTTAGCACTCTTACTAATATAATTAACCACAGGTCTAAGATCCATAGTAACATTTCTGAAGCAACTACAATAATGGCCAGCCATGTTATTTGAGAGATGAGTCTAAAAGCACCCTTAGCTCTGCTCCTCCCACAAAGCAGAGCTAGCTGCTACTTGTAATGGTGAGGGTGGAGTTTCTAAATGCAAGATCGGCCATATTCCTCCAGTTCCTGGAAACCTGGCCCCTCCCTTGTACCTCAAGAAATATTTGTTGCATTTCCCAGGAAAGATCAAAGACATGCTAAGTGTTGGTATAAATGATACTGCTTATAAGATAAAAGATAAGGCACTCAGTTGGTTTTTCCTCTCTCTTATGACAGGCATAAATAATCTTGAAATATGTATGTCAATAAGGTGATTAAAATAAAATGATTAGCAACACATAAATATAAAAGTAGGGCTAAGTTCTTAAAAATCTACAATGAGTAGGTGAAGAAATACTATATATATTTTTTTTCACCAAAATAAGAACATAATTTTTAATAATGAACTTAAATTCAAAATAGCTCTTTGTAGCTATTTGAATTCAAGATGGATAGATAGATGACAACTATAGATGGAAGATAGATAAATTTAGTCTAAAGATACATGGGTTTTTTTTCTAGTCCTTTACCTCAAGTGGCTTAACAGGAAGTCACTTATTCCTTCTAGACATCCTTGAATGGGCTTAATAGGACTCCTGTAAGACATTTTTTTTTTACTTTAATTTTCTTCTCTATTAAAAGGAATTGGTGCCCCTAGGAGAATAGCTAATACCATATGTAGGGAAGAAAACAGAAGTCAAGATCCATAAGAACTTATGTTGTTCTCAGAATACAAAAGTATTATCAGGAATGCCTGGAGGGTGGGGGTGTGGATATAGAGACAACCAGGGAGAAAGACTAAAGGAACTAACACTCAGGTCATGCTGGGACCATCTGAGCAGCACAGAGACATGAGTCATAATTAATGAGGGCACGTGCATCCTATAAAAAGCCATAAGTCCAGGAAGCTAAAACAGAGAGCATAAAGAAGTAATGTTTAAAAGGCGTTCATAAAAAAAAAGAAGAGCAAGGATGAGGAAGATACTCAAAAGAATGTCTTAACCACTTGGCGAAGTGTTCCAAGTGTTGTTTCTCTTGGGCTTCTTCAGGAAGTAAAGGCTTGAATGTCTGTGTTTGTAGGAAAGACCACATCCAGGGAACCCTCCTCACCCACATAGGTCCAGAGATGAAAGAAAATGTAAAGAGTACATCTTAAAGCCTCAGGAAAGGTGACCATTCTAGTCATTTGTCAGCTCAGTCTGTGTTTACAAACAACCTGCTTTCGGTGTTAAAGTGTATTTGCTTTGTAACTTCAGAGGATTCTGAGGTCAGAGCAACAGGGCTCCCGTGACTTGTGTGCACACAGGACTCCTGAGAAGTGGCTTCATGGTGAAGAAGGGAGCTTGGAATTAAGACACTTCAGGTTGTATCATCCTGATCCTAAAAATGGCCACCCCTGTCCTGTCTCCATCCCAGGGGATTCGTGAAGGCTTGAATCTGTTTGACTGTGTCTGGTGATTCATCGGGAAGACAGTTTGATCATGGAAAGTGCAAGATACCCATCATGACCATCCTCCACAAATCAGGGCACATTTGAAAAATGTCATATAAATGACTCAGATTGATTGTGTTTTAGCTGACTCAAAGGATAAAAAGAAATTGTCCCAGAAATAGTTGCCACAGTTTCAGGAGGTTTCTAAGGTGAAAAACAGGAAGCTGATGGGTTGAGTGTTTGTCAGGCTTAAAATGATTCTGGGCCAACCAGATATCCCAGAACCACAGGGATGTCCCTCCAGCCTGAACCTTTGAGCATTCACCAAAAGCATGGTCACTGACCACCACAGCCACCCATGCTACGGACAGCATCTGTGAACCACCTTCCAGACCCACTTGCATGCGCAACCAACAGTGAAGCAGACATGGCCATGCCTGGATGCAGCAGGACAGTCAAAGCTAGACTTCAGTAACTAAGAACTTCAGGTGAAGAAACCAAGACTATGTGACTGAGGATGACTTGGTGGGCATGATGCCTTTGAAAAGGCAAACTAGAACTAGACACGGTGGCACATGCCTTTAATTCCAGCACCCAGGAGGCACAGGTAGGAGGATCACCATGAGTTGAGTTTACACTGAGAATACAGAGTGAATTCCAGGTCAGCCCCACTATAGAGAGAGACCCTACCTCAAAAAAAAACAAAAAACAAAACAAAACAAAAAAAAAGCTTCCAAGGGGAAATGACTTTTCTTTTCTTTGAACTGAGACATAAATGATAAAACATTAGCCTTTTAAAAAGAGGAAGATGGAGCTGGAGAGATGGCTTGGCAGTTAAGGCGCCTGCCTGCGAAGCCTAAGAACGCTTGTTCAAATCTCCACATTTAGCCAGATACAAAAATGACACAAGTGCGCAATGTTGCACATGCACACAAGGGGTGTATGTGTCTGGAGTTCATTCACAGCACCTGAAAAGGCCCTGGTATGCCCGTTCTCTCTCTGTCTCTTCCTCTCTGTCTCTCTGTCTCTCTCTGTCTTTCTCTGTATCTCAAATAAAAAGAAAAAAAAGAAAAAAGAGGAAGGTGAGACAGAGGAAGGAAAGGAGGAAGGAACAGGGGGAGGGAGGGAGAAGGAGGGATGGAGAAAGCTAAGATGCCATCTGCAAAGTGAATTACCAGAGAATGTTAAGATATATGTTTAGGGGCTGGAGAGATTGCTCAGACGTTAAGATACTTGCCTGCAAAGACTAAGGACCCAGGCTCCATTCCCAAGTACCAACAAAAGCCAGATGCACAAAATGGTATATACATCTGGAGTTTGTTTTCAGTGACAAGAGGCCCTGGTGTACCCATTCTGTCTCCTGCCCTCTCTTATCTTTCTCTTCCTCTTTCTCTCTATCTCTGTCTCTCTCGAATAAATAAATAAAAATATTTTTTTAAAAAGATGTAAATTTGGGGAAAAAGAGCTAAAAACACAATGAGTAAGCAAAATAAATGATAGAAGATGATAGATTGATAGATAGATGACTGATTGATAGATAGATGATAGATAAAAATCACTCTTCACATTCAAAGTTGATTGTCTGGTGCTAAAATAAGCATACATGCATAATGCCACATTGTATACCGTAGTAAGATATCACAAGGAAAACTGGAATGAAATATTACAACTCTTTGGATGGGCAAGTTTAAGAAAAAAAATAGTTTGATAGATTGATCACACACACACACACACACACACACACACACACACCCCTCTGACTCAATCACATAATCCAAAATATCATAGTAAGGGCATAAGCTACAGGAAACGTAACAGACTTTCTGTGACTCACACCATTGGCCATTCATCACCATGGGTCAGGGCCATCTTCTAAGCAACGAGGAACAGCAAATACTATATTTTATTCTGGGAACAGTTGGTTATGCCAACCTGAGATCCATGGTATGGTTATCACAAAGATGAATATAATTTTCTCTTTGTACACTCCATGTATGGGAAGACTGGCACATACTTCCCAAATATTCAAATAAGTGGAATTGACGCAAAGCTAGTGGCATGAGTTAAAATGCACAGTAATTTGAAAACCTATGGAAATGTGAATTTTCTTACAGTCAAAATGAGATAACACATGCACAGCTCCTACCAGAGATGGCACTTACACAGTATGAAAACTCAGGCAATGCCAGTCTCTACTGTAAACATGGGAAGACATTTTGGCATTGCTGTTAGGAAACACTAAAGCTCAAACTTCACTGGATAAAAGTGTGACTTAGAGTTAGGATGGAATGGCCAACCTAAGACTGAAAAAGCTAAAGTGCAAGAATGTTTTGAATAAAAGGAAGTGCATTACTTAGCTTCTTGTATTCATTGTGATATTGAAATGATAGTGAAAACTGTATATTATGATGTGCACATTCTCTATTTCATTCCTCAATAAGAAGTTTTAAAAGTAACAGGAAATCATTTACCTAAAACTTCCTCAACACTACTCCACTGACCAAGAAAATCTGAAAACCTAAATTATTTCCATGAGAAAAAAATTAATTTGGCTTAATAACATCATTTACCACTATAGAGACAGGAAGGTGGAGAATTTACATATACTTCTGGGTGTTCTCCATTAACCTTGACATTACTATCTCCTTCTTTCTGAGGAATTCATCTTTCAGTGATACTAAACCCTGTCCACAAAGGTATAAAGCTTACCAATGACAACTGTGGATAATGTACACTTATAAAGCTTAGAATCCAGGTTTTCCCACTGTATCACACTGCTTCCCAAATACATGAGTCTGACAAATCATTGGGGTCTAGATGGATACCTCTTTGATTCAACATTTGCACAATCTCCCTTGGATTTGGGGGTATCATTTCCACCATGGACACAACCAATGCATATGCAGGACTGGGTTCATTAAGACCCCAACTGTTATTTGAACACTCACATACTTTGTTCATCATTGGTGAAGTCGTTTATGAAATAAGGCAACTAGGTACCTATGTGGCTATAAAAGCCAGGATAAGAATAGTAGAAATTTCAACAGAGCCAGAAATAGAATTTGGGGAGAGCATAGGAGAATGAGAGAACTAGAAGGAAACCAGGAGATTGACCATTTATCTAGAGTGTTCTGAAGCGTAAAAAACATACATAAGCTAGTTTTTCCAAAGGCCAAAAGAGGGAACGAGATCCCTGGAAGCAAAGCTCTAGCATACTTGGTTTTGTCACATTATTTGTTTGCTATTTAATATGAGTAAGTGAAGCAAATGACTAAAAAGCACTAACTTTGGAAGTATTTTTTTAACTGAGAGGCATGCCTGTGCCCTTGTCCTTGGTCCTGAACGGTAGCTGTGTTTGACTATGTATCATTTGTTAATCCTGCTTCATGGTAGCTGAATTCTGTACGCTTTTCTTGGTTTGAATTTTCCATCTTTAGGGAAATTTTTTTTTGTAATCTCTGCTTTAGGGCTGAAGAAATGGTTTAGTGGCTAAGGTGCTTGCTTACAAAGGACCCAGGTTCAATTCCCCAGTACCCACATAAGCTGGATGCACAAGGTGGCTATTATGTCTGGAGTTCATGTGCAGTGGCTGAGGGCCCTGGCATGACTCTCTCTCTCTCTCTCTCTCTCTCTCTCTCTCTCTCTCTGCTTCTATCTATCTCTCTCAAATAAATAAATTAAATTAATAATTTTTTAAATTCTGCTTTGGGTTTGTTAACTGAGCAGCAAATCACCTCATGAGTTATGTTTTGAATTTAGACAGATTCAGTAATTCTATTATGCTTGACACAATGTTTGCACCACTCTCTCTGGGTATTTGAATGTCTGGGGTTTCTTATGCTCCCCTGATGTTATACTATAGTTTAAAAATAACAGTCATTATCACTCAATTATTCAGTGATCAAGGAAGGCACCAGGTGCAAACAAAAGCCCAGGCAGCACTGAGGCCGCCCTTGTTCCTACACAGGGAAGCCCGGGGATCCTGTTTCTCTCAAGCTGAAGCAGGGAACACAGAAAAACAGAAGCCCATTTCTTCCCTTTTGCTCTTTTTAACTTCCTTCTTGTTGATGCCCAGTGAACCTATAACTAGATATGCTAGCTTTTTTGCACTAGTTCCATTGTCAAGGAGCAATATCTAAAGTGTTGATAAATGATCACTATTTTAATTACAGTCTAACTTCTGAACCAATGGCTGAAATGTCAATAGCATAATCATGCTTTGCTTTCTCATTGAAAACTTGTCTTAGGTTTCCCCACTCCTAGCGACCCCTCCCAACTTGGGAGCTTTCTTTCTTAAAATAAATCTTGCTTAACTTGCCCTTAAAAATAACTTCTATTAAAAAATATAACTTGTGAGGCTGGAGAGATAGCTCAGTGGTTAAAAACACTTGCTTGCAATGCCTGACAGTTCAGGTTTGATTCCTCCCCAGTACCCACTTGAAGCCAGATATACAAAGTGGCACAAGCATCTAGAATTTGTTTGTAGTGGTAGGAGGCCCTGGTGCCCATACTCACACTCTCTGTGTGCCTCCTTCTGTCTTTCTCTTGCTTGCTCTCAAATAAATAAAAATAGTTCCAAAACTTGTGCCTATGATATTACATATATATGCACCAACATGCACATACAATTCAAACACATACATTTATTTTAAAACAAAACAATTCTCAAAATTAATTATGTATTTCAGAACTAAAAGAACAATTTCATCTGGTCTAAAGTTTTGTAATGCAACTAACCCAAAAGGTAAAATAATTTTCAAACTTCATTGATAGCTAACATGACAGTGGCTATAATACCAAGAATACCAGCCAAAGATTAATATTAAGACATGTAGATTTAAAAATCATCTCATAATGAAATGAAATGACTCATAATGATCAATGTTATAGGATACCTACTAAAGTCATGAACACCCAGGCATGCATCATGGCCCAGCATGCTACTATAATGCCTGCACGAAGTGATCCTCCCATAAAATTATACACACAATATTAAGGAGTGGTAATTACAAAAATTCAGTTGGACACAATAATACAGAACAGAATACAGATTTCCTACCCCTTACTACATCTTTCACCAATAACTTCTAAGGCGACTCACTTAACTTCCTCTAGATGCCACCACCCAAAGATTCCCTTGGTTCCAGATGCCACAGCTCGGTCGCAGTGGATATTCATATTATTTCAACCAGAAAAGAATAATAGCCTGCCTCCACCTGGGCCTCCATCTCCACAGCAGAAAGAAATAGGCAGAGATTACAAGGCCAGAACAATATACTGAAGGTCCAGGATGGGTTGTGGTGGAAATGCTCTCATCATAACTACTGTGATCAGAATTTAAAAATGTATGAAGGGTAAACTATTAGAGCCATATGAGCCCTGAAAGAACTGATTATATGTCTCTTACTTACAGTTCAATATTAACATTTCTAATTGCCCTGATAGTGGTCATCCCCAGTAATTTAAATAAATTGAGACTACTGTAATGTGATCTGATTCTGCACACTAAGAACACTAAGAGAATGCAGAGAAAAACATGAAGTTAGTAAGAGAATTTCAGTGTGTGTGTGTGTGTGTGTGTGTGTGTGTGTGTGTGTGTGTAGGATGCATGCATGTGTATATGAATATTCACATCTGTGGGAACACACATGTGGGTGCTTGTGTGTGGAGGCCAGAGGTCACTATCAGGTGCCTTCCTCAATCACTTTCTACCTTATTTATTGAGAGAAGTTCTCTCACTGAACACAGAGCTTACCCATTCAGCTTGTCCAACTAGCCAGCATGCCCCAAGGATCTACCTATTTCTGCTTCAGTGCTGAGACTACTGGTGCACGACACTGTGCTCAGCATTTATATAGGTGCTGGGGATCTGATTTCAAGTCCTCATGCATGTGTGACAAGCACTTTAGTGGCTAAGCTCCAGTCCCACAAAATGAGATTTTTAAAAAATATACACGAGTATAAAAGTATCAAAAACATTTCTTTTGTGTTCGTCTGTAGCCCTTCTCACAAACTCCCAACCAAAAGAGACATGGATGTCTGCTTCTAAAAGAAAATAATTTTTGCAATAGGGATAATACATGTGCCTTCCATTTTATTTAATAAAAAGTAGAGAATTTAATAAAACAGTAGAGAAAACAGGTGCCTCTACAGATGGAGTATGCTAAACACATGTAAAACTTCTGATAATGTTGAGCCATCCCCTTTTTTGGTATTTGAAACATCCCTTAAAACCTGCATTTTCAAACATTGCTAAATATTTGGAGTCTAAAAAGATGAGATTCATTATTTTTGCACAGTAACACATCTTCAAACATTTCAGGCTAGTTCTGAAGAACTGCAATTGATATCTTTTCCATATATACTTAACCTCCTACAGATTTATTTGATTCTCAATAATTACTATTCTCTGGTAAAAGGCATATGTTATTACAGTACACTGCGCTCCCACAAGTTGTCCATTCAGTGTATTTTAATAAATCTCTGCCAGAGCTGTATAAATTTGATCCTGTTTAAATTTAATAAGGATCAGAATATATCAAAGCACAAATACCCATGGGAGAAATAGATATTTTGCATAGTTATTGAATGGCCTATTCAGGGATACAATATGTAAGACCCAGACCATCAACCCTGAATTAAAAAAGAGATTAATGTGTTCAAAGCCAGCTACTTGTTAAATAACAGATGAAATTAGTATTTAATAAAACATCTTCTCTATATTGCTGCTAATGGTATCAGTCCTAACAGAGCTATACTATCAATAATCTCATACAGAATTCTAATATTTACTAGAATTGTCAGCAACAGATTTCTTATTTGTCTACATTTACTCTGATACAACACAACAGTATATGGGAGGGAGATGAAGAATACTTCATGGTAATGCTGAATTAGGGGCTTCATGTCCACTTGAATGACATAAATATTAAAAATAAATAACTACTTTGCTTGATGTGATCTCATACATCATAAGTATGGTGATCAATAAATTGCCTCTCCGAACATTCTCTTCTCTGTCAAGATAGTATTTCTGATTTGAATCTTCTTCCAATGGTCATTAGTGTTCTATGGTTAGGCAAATCATTTCAATTTTTCTACCAAATGTGTACTTGAGAGTGAACACAAAAGACAATGACTAATGAGCCTAGATTTAGAAGCTGGGAGAAGGCGCAGAAGGGCACAGTGTCAGTCACCAGGAAATCCTTCCTCATAGAGAGGATGAATGATGGGACAGCTATTACCAAGAAGATCAAAGAAAAGCAGCATCAGTCAAGGCATGTAAAACCAACCTTCTCTAGCACTAAATGTCCTGGGCAGATGGATGGACTAACCTGTCTTCCCTTATCTACAAATATTTGGAAAGCACAAATTGTTTCAAGCCTGTGAGACCTACATTAGCTTGTGATGTTATATATTCAAATCTATGCCTAGTTATTCCCAACCACTTTCATCTTATTTAAACTAGAGATGTAAAGGCTAGCTAGTTCATTCATCAAACAACCTGATAAAAGAGGCTGTCCGGTGACCCACCAGGATGCATTACCCAGCTTTACTGCAGGATGAGGTCTTATTATCAGATAGGTGGTTATCTGGTAACAACTAGTGTGCCTGGCTCCCTGAGCTAGGCTGCCCCCAATCACACCTCACTCAATCTTCTATACATCTGAGTCTCTTCTACCATTTCTGTCTCTTCAGCCCTTGAGTTGGGTGGAGTTGAATGAAAGAAGTGGATTGGAGCTGAACAAAAGATGAAAGAGATGTGAGGGATGGGCAATCAGCCATCTTTCAAACAGAGAAGACAGGCTTAAGAATCACACACCACTTGTTACCAGGGAAAAAGTGGCACAGTGGTTTACAAGTAGAATGCACCAATGCCCAAAAGAAACCAGAAAAGAGATAAAGACACTGTGTGTCTGATATGCCTAATCTATGACGCACTGGCAAGCACAACCCAAACATCAAAGGCAGACACATGAGAGTAATTGGTACAATGAAAGTTCCTCATATGCTATTTCTAAATACATTTTAGTAAACTAGCCCTAGATTGAATGCCTTCAGTTTTCCAATGTTATTGTTTATATAATTATTTATACTATATAATATAAAATTGTTTATATTATTATATTTTACATAATTGTTTATACCATGTTATATAGTATAATACAACCTCACTATCACTTTGTTCTGAGAAATGTTTAAAAGATAATAACTGGCAGCAAGATTAGCACCTCCTCTTTTGTAAAACAGTGCATTTCCTCTTAAATATAGATGCAACCAATACCAGCTATTTACAGCAAGCAGAAGAAGAGAAACCATGTCATGTTTGTTCTGCTCACGTTAATATTCTCACCTCAAATAACAGCTTTTCCCTTCCAGATCAGTGCCTGCCAATTTCAATTATCTATCCTCCACCTTCGGGGACCTGGTCATTTAAAGCAGATCCAGTCCTTCTCATACTAAATCATGGGGAAGGTGAGTTTCGCATATAAGAATCTTAAAATTTAGAAAAGTAATACAATCCATCAATTGCATAATCCCCCTAGGGGATATTTTCAGAGTAAAATGTCTAAATATTCACACAAAGAAAGATTAAAAACAAAAGAAAAGCAGTATCACATAAGTGTGGGTCAGATTTTGCTACAAATGCTTTTAACTTATTTTTAATATTTTTTTGATTTTCAATGTATTTGAGATATCAGATTACAGATAAATTAGTGGAAACTGTGATTTCTTTTTAACTTATCCATGTAAATAGAAACAAATATGTATTTTTATTCACAAGCCAAGATTATACTGTCAATGGAAAACCAGTATCCTTTACCATAAATAGAACATAACTATCAAAAGAAATACAACAAAACGAAATCAGTCTACTTAATTCTACTGAGACCTGCCTGTTCTCCCCCATCTTCTTGCCCTGTCTCTCAACCTTCTGTAAAAAAGGCAGATTAGCAAGTGTTAGGTGTTAAAGACATGTTGGCACCAAACTGAGATCTTCTCACTGGTGTAAGAGGCTGAAAGGGAAAATGAAAAAAAAATCTGTGTAACTCAACATGGTATAAAAACACATTATAGCTAAAATAAATAAATAAAACCACATCCTAGCGATGGTAGAAGGCCAGCACCACCAAGAAAACTCTAGCCCTGCGCCATCTCATTCCACTCTCTGCCAGATGTTGGGAGCACACAGACATCTTCAGTGGTAAAACCCACGGGCCTCAAAGATGTGCTTCATTTTATATAAAACCAATTCATGTCTGCCATGGTTCAGCTGTGGTTTATCCCCACCAAAACTCATGGGGAAATGTGGCTTTCAGGGTAAAGGTGTTGGGAGGTCAGGCCACTGAACGTGATTAGGTCACAGGGTTTTAATGTCTTCCTCGTGAGACTGGGTTAATTCTATAGAGACTGGATTCATTCTCACAGAAATGGATTAGTTTTTGCAAGAGTCCATTCTTATAAAGGGAGCCTGTCACCTCCCCTCATTTGCACATGTGCTTTTTCTCGCACACACTCACTTCCCTTTCACTTTCTGCCATGAGTTGAAGTAGCATGTAGCCCTCACTAGAAGTTGCTCAATCTAGCCACCACAATGAGTCAAACAAACATCTTTTGTCTTTATAACATATTCTGTTATGTTGATATGTGCCCAGTTCTCTCTTAGCCCTGAAATGCACAACCAGGCCGCAGAGATTCAAGTGCATACAAGCAGGTTCTCCCCAATGGTGCCTAGTTCCTCCAGAGATTGTGGGATGGCTCAAGTCAGTGAAATTCAAATTGTGAGGAAGGACAGCAGTATCAGCACCCCGTGGGGCCTCAGAAATGCAAACTCTTGGGCCTCACCAACACCTAATAAATCAAAAACTGTGTGTGCCCTCCTCTCCTTCTATTTGGGTTGAATCAGCCCTTTGAAGGACTCTAAGCCTTACCCCACCATTATAAAAAAGGAAGCCTAGTGCCTGGTGTGGTGGTGCACGCCTTTAATCCCAGGCAAAGGTAGGAGGATCACTGTGAGTTCGAGGCCACCCTGAGACTACATAGTGAATTCCAGGTCAGCCTGAACTAGAGTAAAACCCTACCTTGAAAAATCAAAACCAAAAAAATAAAATAAAATAAAAGGAAGCCTGAGGGACAGTGGACATAAAGGGTACAATCTCTGGAACCAGCCTGATGGATTTGAATCTCAGCTCTATACCCAGATAGTCTGCAACTTTGAACTTTGAGTACAGTACTTACCCACAGACAGGCCTCTATGTCCTCATCTGCTAATTGAGACATCATAGTAGTTGAGGGTTACAATTATTAATACAGACAAAGTACTTGCAATAGTTTCCAGAAACATTGCACAAATACTAATAGTATTCCACTTCTTTTTGCCAAATAATAAAAATATTTAACAACTACGTTCTTGATTTAGTTCTTAAAATTGAGGCTCACAGGCTTGCCTCCTGATGAATTAGAAACTTGGATCAACTTATCCAAATAGCCCAATGACAGCCTGCAAGCCACATACAATTCTTGGTTCCCAATTACTACTAACATTTAAAACTTAGCTAGGCATGGTAGCTGGTGCCTATAAGGCAAGCACCTGGTGAAGTAGAAGGAAGAGTTTTAGGAGTTCAAAGTCACCTTCTGCCACACAGTGAATTCAAGTCCAGCTTAGGCTACATAAGACCCTGTCTCAAAAAGAAAAAAAAAAAATCTAAGAGGGCTGGAGAGATGGCTCAGTGGGTAAGGCATTTGTCTGCAAAGCCAAACAACCCAGGTTTGATTCCCCAGTACCCACATGAAGCCAGTTAGACAAAGTGGTCAAGATATCTTGAGTTCATTGGCAGCAGCTAGAGGCCCTGGAATGCCTATTCTCTCTCTCTCTCTCTCTCTCTCTCCCTCTCTCCCCCCACCCCTTGCAAATACCTAGATTTTTAAAACCACAAAACCTGTTTTGAAAAGAAGAAAAACAGAAAGAGAGAGATTGAGATCACAGAAATCAATAGTTCAGGTTCACCTTTAAAAATTAGGAATTCAGACAACATTGAACTACAATTCCCTACAGCTACTATTAGCCAAAGTGAAGTGGATGCAAGAGCCTTGTTTAAGGGACCATATATCCTCTTCAACATGACACTCAGGCTCCCACGCACAGGCAGGTGAGCTGGCACATGGAACATCTTCTTGGCTCCTGTGACAGGTGGTTTTCCAATCCTTGTGGTCCTACAAACTCTATTGGCTGTAAGTATGTTGTGTGTGTCCAGTGTAATCAGCCATCTTACTTATGCCTGCACTCAAACTGAGAATTACACGAAACCTAAAACAAGCTGGCTGCCTTATTTGTGAAGATGATTCCAAGTCTCTCTTAACAGCCTGGTCCCTGTTTCCAAAAACCATAGAGGATATTGCCTTGCAAATCCTAAATTGGCCCCAACACACACTTTCCCATCATGCATCTGTGTGTCGCAAATACTTCTGGAGAGCCTCCTTTACAGTACACACAGTCCTTGATTCAGGATGTAAACCAAGGACCAAAAGACACAAAAGTCTTTGCCCTTGAGAGAATATAGTCAGCACGAGGGAGTTGGACAACAAAGTGACAGTCTGTTGTTGGTGTCAGGCACATGGAAAAGAGTGAAGCTGGGAAGATGATTGAAAAGTACCAGAGAAGAGGAAAAGAATTCAATTTTAGACAGGGCAGTCTCCAGCAAAAGGGAATTGTGGGAAAGCCCTCAAGAAGATGAAGGAACAAGTCTTGAAGATACCTGCAAAAGTAGGGTTTGGCACAGAGGGAAAGAAACCAAAGGCCTTGAGGTAAACATGTTCCTGGAGTTTCCAAGTGAGAAGTAGGACATGTGATGTGCAGGTCTTGACACTGAATTAAGATTGTGTGAGCCTTTATGGGGCCTTTGGCTTTCACTCTGAATGAACCGGAGAGCCACAGGAGAGCTCTGAGGAGAGGAATCGCACCAGCTCTCCGTCTTGTGTAGAGTAGACACTCATATCTAGTTGTTTTGGGTCAAGTCGGGCAGATCAAGGGAAGCAGTGTTCCCTTCTTCATTTCCTTTCAGCCCCCAGCACACAAGACAGGAACCACATTCAACATCACTAGGCCCCCTGACAACTGAGACGGAAAGACTCCAACAGTTTTTTACTGTTGACTTACCTCAGTTTATCCCCAGGAATTTATGGATGGCAGACTAATGTTCTACGTCCCTGGAATATTTGTGTTTATGAAGACATTAGGATGAACAATACTTTTTTTCAGTTCATAAAATTTTCAACATAAAAGAATCCTGAATTCCTGTGTTGAAATCCATTGTACCACTTTTATTCTGCCTGTATTTTAATATAGCATCAATATTTAACTACTCATTAAATGAAGTGTGACTTTTATAGTGAAAATGTCAGTCTTTGCAGTTCATTAAATTCATTTAAAGCATAGCTGCTTGATTTTTTTTCCTAGAAGGAGAAAAAAACTGAGCTGAAGGCATCAACTTTAAATTTAAGCATGTGCTTTCTTCACAATTAACATTCAGTATCTGTGACATTACTCATAAGATTGAGAGAATGTTTGCTTTTTCTTGCATTTGCTTAGTGACTGTCATCTTGTACAAGCGTAGAGCTGTATATCACAGTTGGATATGACCAGTGGAATGTCACTGTGGACATTAAGATGTCATAAGCTATTATGAATTTCTGGAATTTCTGAATTTCTACATGCAGTATTAAAAAAAAAAACATTATCTTGAACTATGGCATCAGAAAAAAAACACACCCTGGAAGATGTGAAATTTAATAACTTGCTGAATCCAGTAGGGCCTAAAAGTGGTCTATTTCAGTTTAAAACAATAATTCTGTTAAGATATTACACTGCCTGAAAGACATGGATATATCAGAATGGAATTTGAGGAATCCATTCAAATGAATTTTTTAGATATTTGCAATTCTTTCTGCCTAAAGTTACTATGATTTACATGTATGAAGCAGTAAATGCAAATGATTTCCAATCACCACGGATGCATGTACTTGACGACAAAGTCTCTTAATGAGAATTGAGGAGATTTTGGCATTCAATGAACAAGACACAAAGGAAAGGAACACTTGCATGCCTTCTCTTCCCATGGAAGACTAAAAGGATGCCACTCTCGTTACAAGAATGTGGCCCTCTCTCCTTTTCTTCCTTAAACTGGCCCGTCTCTCCACCAGTTCTAAATACATCGCGAAACAGAAATCAGAACCGTTGAGGCACATTGGTGTTTTTTCTTGTTTTAAAAGATAAAGACTAAGCCTGGCCACATGCCTGTACTCTGGGCACTTGGAAGGCTGAGGCAGTATTACTAGTTCCAGATCAGCCTGGGCTATACAGTAAGACCCTGCCACAAAATAATTTAATTATGAAAAACCAAAAATAAATAAAGCACCAAGAAAAGATCTTATGAAATCTGACTTCACTCATCCTCAGCCTCCCCAGGTCACATCTGACAGTTTTCTGCCTTTTTATGAACCTGGACCCTTGTATGTTGCTATCTCTTCTCCTTGGCATCATTGCCCGATTTCCTTCTATGTCTAGAGCTGAAGTGATAGTTACAAAAGAAAATCCTACTTTGCTCTATTCTTGGTTTAAATATCTCAACATTGAGATAAGAGACAGAGAGAGAAGGAGGTGGTAGGGGAGAAAGTGGGGGGAGGTAAACTTTGTTTAGTTGGCTTAAAAACAAAATAATTTTGCAGGCCTTGACAATTTCCATGCTATGGTGTCCTAGTCCCACCACATTTAATCAGGTGCAGCAAATAAAATAACCTGAGAATCTTTCTAATGAATGCAAAACCTGGTGATACTTTGGGCGTAGGAAGTGATCTATGTTTGTTCTTTGAGTGTTCTTTGGTTTGTTGGGGAGTTTTCTTTTTCTTCCCATTTCCTTCCTTTTCGGACTTCTTCCTAAAGCCTTCTTTCCCACTGGCAAGGAAATAGAAAACTTATCTGGGGTCCAAGTAGCTACCTAAATTATTGAGACAGCACAGCACAGACAAAGGAGCATAATCAAATGCTACCTGAAGCATCCAACCACTTGCTAAAACTGCATATTCTTCCATCAGTAGCTTTACCAGCAACACTCAAAGGGAAACACAAATTTCCATCAGTGGCTACTGTCAAGCATTTATGAATTGGTCCCATTGCATCTTTGTTGTCAGAGACAGTATGGACATGAACTACAATGGCAGTAACTTAAGGAGGGACTCTTATACTTCTGCTCTGCTGGGTCATTTGAAAGTCCATGAGTTATGTTGACTGTGTGTACCATATACAAGCATTCATTCATTGTTATTCTCTCCCCACTCACTACCAACTTTTTCCAATATATTAGATTTTTTTTGACTCAATTCCCTCCCTGTTGCAGGTAGAGGCAGTAATATTTAGTGAATTCAAAAGGAAAAAGAATAGCATTGAAAGATACACAAAGTTAAACAGTTTGTCCCTATGTTTAGGTAGCACATATGACTATGCCTCTGCATGTTTATTTTAACCTGGGTATTTCATACTTGATTTTAGGCCTCCCCATGTTGCCCCAATTAGCTACTTTCTATGAGGGCCTCCTACTGCCTCTAAGCATTTTTCTACATTCCCACTGGATTCAGTAGTCTCATATTTTTGTAACTCAAGTTTGTAAAATTTACCAAGTTTAATTACCCCAGAACAATCTGATGCTCAACAACCAACTAAAAGAAGAAGGCATTCCCCCACCTCCCACCACCCAATAAATCCATTCATCAAGATTCCAGCAAGCCTGGAATGTCCAGGGAAAGCTTCAATAATCAGGGGAGAAATGAGCTGCAGAAACACAGAGAATGGAATAGCCAAGGCGGGAGATTAGGAAGCCAGGCGATGAGGGCACACTGAATTAAACATTCTTAAGCAGACTTACATACATAATGAATTGGTCAATTCTGTCTGATGTTTCTGAAAGAGATTACCCTTCCAACAAGCCAAATGAGTGTTCAAGGATGGCAGCTCAGATGGACTCCTGAACAAAATAAGTGTTAATCACTTTATCTCCCCCAATCTTTGTGTGTGTGAGAGAGAGAGATTCTGTGTGTGTGTGTGTGTGTGTGTGTGTGTGTGTGTGTGTGTAGAAGAGCAACTTTTCATTTCCAGAAAGCCTTGAAATCATTGGCTGGCAAGGGTTGGGGGTGTGGGGCTGAGGGCTGGCCAGAGGATGCAGACAATGAAGTCCCTGAAAAGGGGGATTTCCTGACAATAAAACCCTGATCAGAGCCAGGGAGGGGACATTGTTGTCTTCAGCACTCCTCTTTCCTCTGGGAATTCCAGGCATAGTAGAGAGGGGAGGGTAACACTGACATGCCTGGGAAGGATCTAACAGGTAGGCTTTGTGATTAACTTCTTGGGAAGCACTGGGCAATCACGTGCATTTTATTGGAATTTTGTTGCGGAGTCATTGTTACAGGCTTGTTTAAGACATCCTGCGAATTGTTTCAAAAATGTGTAATAGGCTAAGAAAATCTTTAAATAACCTTAAATGTTAGCATAAAATCTTGCAACCAGTAATGCATTAAGAATCTCCTATGTGCTGGACACGGAGGACATGGCAGCAAACAAATTATATGTGGTCACTGCTCCCTGGAAGCCACAGGTCAAAGATGGAAAGCTGCCTCTGAAATGTCAGTGTACTCCATGCCAAACACAATGGACATTCTGTGACTCTGTGAGGTATGAATGAATGAATGAATGAAAGTAAATACTGCTGACCATGTGATTTAAGACTAAGACTAACTAAATAATAAACAGCAGATATGCTGAGAATGACCAAACACATAAAGTCCTCAACTTGTATGCTGGTGTTAGAGGAAATGAGCAAGAAATCAAAGCCTGTGCCATGTACTTACTATTCTAATATGAACATTACACAGAACCAGTCATTGGTGATGTCTTAACAAACCATCCAAAATAAAATAGCTTTGTGACTTAGTTCAAGTACCCAAAGAAAAAGGTGGGACTTAATTGAACCAATTCCGAGTCAATGAACAATTACGTTCCCACTAATGAAGGCAAATGTGCTCTTCTTGGTCCACTCAATTTGACAGCTTTGTAAACCAATATTTTTCTTAACCCAGAGAGATGCCCAAAGAAGGAAGAAAGGAAATATCTGGCAAATGCCAACACAAGTATGGATTATTTTAGCTGGTCTGGGAGCCTTCCCGCCTTTCCTGGAGTTCGTCATCAGAATAAGAAGTGGCCTTCTTAGCTATTCTGGGAAACATACCATGATGGAGTCTCTTCTGGGATCCTTTAGCCCCTAGAGAAATAACCGCCCTATATTTAGATAAAAGCCCTTTATAACAAAAGAATAACTCATCTCAGTTAGCACTTTCTCAGTGACAGAAAACCAAAAAGTTTCCCAAAATGTTCCTCCAGCTCAATGGTTCCCAACTCAGGAACATTTAACAATGCCTAAAGACATTTTTATTTTCATCATAGGGGAAAGAGGGAGGAGTCTGACCTATAGTGGATAAAGGTCAGGGATGCTGTCAACTACTCTGTAATGCACAGGACAGTGTCCTACAAGAAAGATCTTTCAGCCCAAGAAATCAGGACTAGTTGAGGTTGAGAAATGCTGCTCAAGTTAAACATTAAACATTGACCAGAGGGTCCACGTGTCCATGTTCAAGGTGAAAGCCCTCCACTTAGTTCTGGTAAAATATTGGGATATTTTGAAGCAAAAGGGTCTCCCACAGTCTGTGCTCAGTTATTGGTCCACATGCCAAGACACCAGCCTTATCTGAGGGATGCTACTATTTTGGAATCATAATGGTAGTCGTAGTCACCATCAATGATGTGCTTAATAAATGGAGAATTACACTCAATATTTCCAATGATCCTAGACTATAAATACTATCATTCTTCTCTAGAAGTAAACAATGACCCCATGGAGCAGGAGGTCCTGTATACCTCCAGGAGGTAAGAGCTGTGGGTCAGTATGTGATTGGTTTTGCTTACCACTGTTGGTCTACCATCACAGAGGAAAATCTCCATTTTAGAAATAGCAATTTGGAGAGGCTCAGGAACATGGAGAGAATCACCAGTATGTGACAGAACAGCGATTCCAGCCAGGATGTGTATCCCCATCTGGCCTCACACCCTACCAGGCCCCTACTGCTAGCTATCTGGAGTCTTTGAAGCCCATTAGAGCACTTGAGTCAAACCTGATAAGCAGAACCAACAACCACCTAAAGATGGACTTAGGCTGTTTTCCAAAGTTACCAAAATCAAGTTTTCCAATTTTCAGAAACTGATTAAACAAAACAGTGACTCCAAAACAATGGTTAAGTACATTTGAATTGCCGTGAGTCACTGGAAAGCAATCTCAGAAGGTGACTGGCTGTACAATAGGTTAACTTTCTCTTTATTTAAGCAAGGTTCGTGCAGCACCAGGCACCAGGCAAGTGGTGCCAAGCGGGCAGCCCTTTCTCAAAGGACCGATGTCCTGAGGAAGATAAGAAACTCTTCCTGGCCCCTAGGGAGACACTACTGGGTCATGGGAAGTGTGTGTGGACCAGTCAACACCTGACAGTAAAAGAACCCAATGCCAGGATCATCAAGGCAAAGTCTCCAAGTGATACAAGACACAGGCTGATTATACCCTGTGGTCTGCTTTCAGAAATGAATACTTCTTCAGTGACAAGATCATTTAAACATTAAAGGTTCAGTTGGGGGACACCAATGTCCATATTTTCATCATGTCAATAAGAGTCTAGAATTCTAGAGGAAATGTCCTCTAAGAAACTTGCAGCGAGAGCTGTTGTTCATTGAGGATTGCCTCATCCTTATAAAAGGCTAAAAGAGGAAGAGACAATTTGGGTTTTTGTTTGTTTGTTTTTCAAACTTTTAAACAATTGACTTAAGTTCTTTTTCTGATGTGGAAATTCCCCTTTTAGAAATACTTAAGTATCCTTGACATTATACAAACATACCCACAGCACTTGTAGGTACTTCAGTTGTTTATCTGGGTGTTTTTACAGAAGAATGAGGGTAAGCTTTAAACTTGTATTTAGAGTTTGCAAAAGGGGTGGTACTTACAAGAATCAAAGCAAGAGAAATTAAATCTAAGACCATAATAAAATCTAAATGACAAATGTACCAGAAAGCATCACCTTCTGTCCTGGACAGGTATTAAATGCATTTCTTGTTGACTCCAACTTCTCAAAAGCCAATGCAAAGAAAGAAATGAAAAGGACAAGATGATAATAACCACAAGATAAAATTAAGTGGATTTTTTTTCCAGATCTTCCTGCTAACATCTTCTAAAAAGATTCTTTGACAAATCATCATAAGCAGGACACTCTGAAGGCCAGGAGTGGTGTCACATGCCATTAGTCCCACCACAGAAGTGCTGTGAGTTCAAGGCCAACCTGGGCTAGAGGAAGACCTTGCCTAAAAAAAAAAAAAAAAAAAAAACCTAAAAACCACCGGAAGGACACTTTGTGATATAGTAGGAGTTCCTTCAATATAAAGTGAGTTCAATCACTATGCAGTTAAGTAAAAGGGAGAGCAACTGTGGAGTGGGGTGTCAGGCAGCCACAGCTGCTCCCTAAATTGGGTTATCGGAATGAACGGACACACTACATTGGGCCATTGTTTTTTTTTTTTTTGAGAGGCCTGGAACTTGCTATGAAGCTAAGAATAACCTTGAACTTCTGTCCCACCTACCTCCACTTCCAAGTGCATGAGACCAGACCCAGACACTTGGGCATGCTGGGCAAGCACTCCACCAACTACACTACATCTCTAGCCCTAAATATATTGTTAAGACACACTTCTTCATATGGTCATGTCAATAGAAATGTTAACATGACAATTACTGATAGGAAATTAAAGGACAAAGATTCTGGATCAATGACTTCACATGATGCAAAATTTATCATCAGAAAAAAAAAGCCCAGGTATGCTGAGTTCCAATGCATAGAGTGGGTTATGATGGGTCATTCTGGCTAGTGACTTTAATCAAGCCATGAAATGCTGCCAACAAATGTATGAAATTTAATATTGAAATGACCTCAGTTTAAAAAATAGGGCTTTCCAGGGACCATTGCAAAAGAGGTGGAGAAAGACTGTAAGAGCCAAAGGAATGGGAGAAGTGCTTACAACATTGACTTACAGACTCAAAATGGACTTGGTATTTATGACTTCACAGTGGCTGTCACTACCTACACAAGACCTGCATAACAGGAGGTAAAAAAAATGATGAAATCAAAAAAGAATAGAGACTATTTGGAAAGAACAAGGGATTCAGTGGAGGAGGAATTGGGGAGGGGGGAAAAGAGGGTGGCAGGAGAGTGTTATGATCACAGCACATTGCCTATATTTATGGGAGTTGCCAATAAAAACTTAAAAAAAAACAAATACATAAATAACTAAAGCCTTCCACCTCTCCTCTCAACAACTATATGTGGTTTTCTGCCTCTTTCTCTTAACTAGGAATCCTCTAGATTTTTATCATCTATTATATCATCTATTATATTTTTCCTGTCATCTGTTATCACTCTTCTATTTGCCCAGTCGAATTCCTTTATCTTGACTTGGCTTTCCTTTATATCTGTCTTGGACTACCACAAGCTACACCCTCATCACCATGCAGGCTTGAGGAACAGAGAGACTGGGGGATGCTAACTGCCACTGGCCATCTTGCACCCACTGCAAGCCCCAGCATGCTCAAAATATCTAAATGAAGAAACACTCAGACATTAAATCTGTGGAGGGATGACCACAGTATTTTCCAGGTATCTAGGATTGAAACAAGCTACAAAAAAAAGTAATACCTAATATATGATTTTTACCCTGTTGGCAATTAGAAACCTATTAAACCAAAGCCAGGAATGGGAAAGACATTTGGAAAATTATGAATGCAGACACAGCAAGGATATTATGCCACCAATCAAGTTACTTATTGTGAACAACTGAGCTTGGAGACAGAAGGAAACTAATTATCTCAAATGGATATCTTCAAACAATTAGTATGTCTAATCATGGTGGGAACTTACAAGGGCAGATAACCCTACTTTGAGGGACTGACCCATAACCACTGAAATGGCCGTCAACTGTGACCCTGCAAACTCAAACATTTAAGAAAACCCACCAACTACTTGCTAAGGAATTTTGGGTTTGCTTTCTCTTGTCAGTTTGGTACTAAATATCAAAGGATGCTCCATGGCACGTTGGAGTTGCAGAAGTTTACCCTGTTGGCCAGTGCTCCCAGTGTCAACAACTGGATTAACAGAAGTGGGTACAGGTTATAGACTGACTGTGTAACTGCCCACTTGCTGAATGGTGACTGTTACATATTACAAGCAATGCAGGGTTACCATATGCAATAGAATATACAGTAAAACGTGAATCAATGTGGAAAAGGTAAAGTAAGACCACTCCTATGTAAGCATTGGAAGAGTGGAGGTACAAGCTTGAGGAGAAAATGCTGTTAGAGTACAGATGAGAAGAAGCCTGAGTCAGAATGCTGACCGCAGGAAAAAGAGAAAAGGACCATGTGGAGGAAGAATGGAAAAGATATAAAGGAGGCTAAGTGACCCAAATTAATGTGTTCAGCTTTGCATCTAGAAATGATGATAGCAGAGAGAGAAATAAGGAAAGGGGAGTTTTGGAGTGGAATGGACATAGGTTGACACATGGCTTATACTGGATGGGAACACATGGCAGATGGTGGTTATGGTCTGTAATACTTATGAAGCAGACTAGAAATATCCATCAAGCCAGAGATAAAGACTGGAGGCTTTGGGGGAGGTTGCAGAAAGGACTACAATTCTTCCCTTTGTAGCTACCATGTCCTCCTCTGAGGAAATTTTGCTTTTCTGTGTATCATATCTATTTCTTCTCCTCTGGAATCTAGGCTGGCCCAGTGGCTCACTGTGGCCCACAGAATGTGGTAGGGAAAAAAAAAAAGGTGAAATGTCTGAGAGTAAGCTCCAGGCCTTTTCTATATTCCCATGTTCTCTCAGAAGGCTGCTAGCATGAGAACAAGCCTGTGCTACCATGATGAAAGTGAGTGACCACATACCAAAGAGACAAGGGACTCTAGCTGACAGCCAGCCTCCAGAAGCAAAGCCTCCTGACTATCCTGAGATTTCAGTAATCCTTTTTACACTCCGAATGTTTATCTTTGGAATTTTCTTCTATATGTGGAAAATGTTGGGTTTCCCATTTGCAATGGTCTTAATTTCACATTAATTTATTTAAAGGGAAAGTTGGGACAAATGTGATTTTGATGGTTATTATAAAAAGGACAGAAGAAAATTGTGAAAAAAAAATGGATACCAGTAAATTTTGAAAAGTGAGGGGGGAAAGTCTTGATTTGGTACAGTGACTACACAGAACACCCAAAAGAGCAGAAAAGGGTAAACAGAGGAGATTCCAAGGAGTCATAGTTAAAGTATACTTGGGAGCTTGGGGCAGTATCTGGCCAAAAAAGGCATGTGATATTCTTGCTGGAATGAAGGAAGCAAGGTGTGGCAGGGGAGCCCAG
The DNA here is from genome assembly GCA_036365145.1 of Orientallactaga sibirica. Lineage (NCBI taxonomy): Eukaryota > Metazoa > Chordata > Mammalia > Rodentia > Dipodidae > Orientallactaga > Orientallactaga sibirica. The sequence continues at coordinate 6,044,896 of JAEOAD010000030.1, forward strand.
CTGAAGCTGTTGCTGTAACTTAAGAAGACTAAGTGGTCCACGGGGAATAAGGATGCCAGGTAAAGATTATTTGCTGGAACAACTTATTCCGAGAGATGTTCAAGAAGTGCACATGTGGAAGGCTTGGCCTGGGACTCTACAACCATAAGTGTGTCCATGAGCTTACCCATCAGCCTCGCCTGGGAACAGACACAACAGCCATGTCCACTGTTTCCCTGGGACTCCACAACCATAGGTGAGTCCCTGAGCCCATCCATCAGCCTCATCTGGGAACTGAACCCCATACCTAATGTCTGTCTCATATCCAGACGCCCAGGTGTCCAGTAAACCCATTCAAATTTCAGTGTTCTGGGAGGTCCAGATACAAGGAAGGGACATGCCTTTCATTTTATCTGGAAAAAGTCATTCTAATCTGCATTCCTTCTCAAGCCCAGATAAAACCAAAGTCTTGGTTTGGTGCTAAGCCAACTTTCACATCTCCTAACACTTGCAAATCTCTCCTTTCAACAGAGAGTAGGGCTTTAGAAGACATGGTCTCCAGTATAACATTGTTTGTACCCCTAATGTTTATCTATGGGATTTTCTTCTATATGGGGAAAGTGCTAGACTTTCCCATTTGCAGTAGTCTTAATTCCACATTAATTTGTCTAAGGGAAAAATGGAATAAATTTAAATGCCAAAGATGTCATAAAGTGGATAGAAAGAAGAGGTAGTAAGTTTGTGACAAATGACAAGAAGATCTGTAATAGATATCAGAAAATATTCAGGCACTTGTCAAAATAGATAGGAACAAGACAAGAAATCTGCAAGCCATCTGCAGAACCAGAAGAAAGGTAGGGGGTAAGGTATTGTCTGGGACTAGAAAATAGTGGAAAGCGGTAAAGTTCCATTGTGGAAAATGTCCAAGAAAATAAAATGGTGCAACAAGGGCCCATGAGATTCAGGCAGTGTTAAAGAGATTTTTAGCAAGGAAAATGGACACAGATTTCAGTGATCCTAACATTGAGAAATGAAACTGTCTCTTAAGGCTGACATGAAACCCAAAGCAAAAGGACGAAGGCATCCAGATAGTGGGCAGGACAAAGAACAAGTCCTTGTGGTCAAAGCTGCAAAGCTGAGGTGAAAGGGAAAGACTAGTGGAAGGACGTGATGGTATGTGCAGGTTTCTGAGGAAGAGATTCTCAATGAAGATACGGATATACAGATCAGCAGTACATGGGCTTAGTAATTTTTTTTTTGGGGGGGGGGGAATCTAGTTTAAAATGCCTTGGACAGAGATGAACTAGTGCCCAAAGCTTTTTCACCTAGTCTGAGACTTGAAGAACAACACACTAAAACTTCAAGATGTATTTTGAAAAGAAGGGAAATGTGATCCGAAAATATAGGCAATCAATTAAAATTAAGCCACTGCAAAGAAGAACAGAAACCAATCACTAGGTATTTTAAGCAGGCTCAAAATAAAACCCACAAACTGAAGAAAAGACCAAAAAAGACATCAATCTTACTACAGTGTCCCTCTCTCACCAAAAGATCCTCCAAGGAGCAAATGACAGTGACAACATGCAAATTTAGAAAAATGGACCACTATGTACAAAATTGCAAACCTGGAAAGACCCAACCATTCCTTGCACCTTAACCGTAAGTCACTTTCTTGCATACATACTCAACTCCTTGTTGTTCTTCCTGACCCTTCCTTCATCACCAGGGATGGGAGCGTTTCATTGAACATCTGGCGAGCTGTAGCTTTGAATGCTTTTTCTGGGAATCTAGTAGTCACAGTGTGGTCATAGGACTCAGTCTGGCCAGTGAGATAGAAGCAAAGTATCATGTGGCAGCTTCTAGAATCCTTCCTAGCCTTTGACCTCTTCCCTCCTACTGGATAACCAGCTCAACCTGGAACAATGAAGGCAAGGCTAGCATGCATGCTAGCTAGAGCAGCTGTTCTCCTCAATTCCACGAAGCCCAACACCAGCCCTGTACTGATTCCCTCTAAACTTGGATAGGGGAAAAATAACCCAACATGAATATCTTCATTTAAGCCACTGCTACACAAATTTTGGGGGTTTTGTTTCTATATGTTTTTTTTTCTTTTCTTTTCTGAGAGAGAGAGGGGGGAAGAGGCAGAGAGAATGGGCGGCACCAGCCAGCCGCCTCTATGAATGAACTCCAGACACATGCGCCCCCTGGTGGGCAAGCTTGGCATTGTGCATTTATGTCACTTGCGTCTGGCTAAAAGTGGGACCTGGAGAATCAAACGGGCATTCTTAGGCTTGACAGGCAGGCGCCTTAACCGCTAAGCCATCTCTCCAGCCCTATGTGTTCTTTTTTTCAAAAGTTGAATCTGGCTATCCTATGCCTCGTGGACTGCACTGAATTCACCCTTTCCTTGACAACTGATTTCTTGGCCAACCTACATAACTGGGTTAATATCAGGCACTTCAAAACCTTCTCCGTGGATCCCTCTCCTCTATTCCTATCGAAGCAAGGTCCACTATTAAGCCATTTTCATGTCTGTTGCTGTGTTTCTGCCTCCAAATACATAAAATACTGATGCTGAACTTTGAAACTAGGATTTTAATTTTAAAACTTCAAAAGGGGATCATTATAACTTCATGCCTCTTCCTTAATCATAGGACCAGTGACTCTCCACAGTTACAGTTCAATTGCTTGGGAGTATCTAGTAGGTCAAACACACAGTTGCTTAGCCAAGGATTGAGCTATAGCCAGATCTGCTCAACATTTTTTTAAATTTTTATCCTTTTCACTCTTTATCACATGTTCTTTTGTGTGCCAAACACTGTTCTAGACACAGCCCCCACCTTTAGAGTTCACATTCCAGTAGAAAGACATAAACAAGAATAAACAATAATTAGATGGTTAGGTTACACACTAGGAATAAAATTCCTAAGGTAAAGCAATCACAACTGGAGGAGTAGGGGAAGGGTATTTCACATATGGAGTGATGTTCAAGAGGTCAAGCCATACTGGAAGGTGATAGTCTGACTCAGAAAGTCTAGCTAATTGAAAATGTGTGGGCAGGTTTGACACCAAGGGATCCATGAACACAAAAAGATGGGATGACGGTTGGTGTCCTCAAGACACATGCAACAAGGGAGGAGAGTAGGGGGATGAAATGAGACAGGAGGGGAAAGCACAGATAGATACTGGGTTTGTCAATCAATGTCTGCAACACACAGTACCTACAGAACAAAAGCTTGGATCTTTCACTAGATATTCTAGTGCCTCCACTATCTAGTCCCAACCAACTATATCGTTCACTATGGGAAGACAAAAATCCATCTCCATAGATTGTCCTGCAGGTCTCTAAAAGGACTTTCACTTGGCTGTTATGCTCATGCAGCAAATCCTAGTGAGAATTCTCCTCTTCTCTAAAATCCCATTTTCCCACTTGTCTATTTAAAGCCTGAGAGCCCCCTTGAGCCCTTTCACCTGACCATATCATCCTTTCAAGACCTGCTTCCTTTATCCAATCTGCTCAGGGGTATTTTTACCTACACCATCATTAGCTGCCCAGGACATCTCTTTATGCACACATACTTCATAAACACATACATATGCACACCTGCTCCATCAAACCAGAGAGCACTTGAAGGTAGTCCACATCAAATGCAGCCTCTTAACAGGTTCATTCCTAATACAAAGAGTAATCGGGAAACTGGAATTAAATAAGCACAGGCTAATTCTGTTTCCTAGAAAGAATAATCAATGTGGGTAAAACAAATCTTCACAAGTCTTCAAACACATCAAGATCTGAGTTAGCATTTACAAAAACTGTTTTTCCTACCCTGCACCCACTTCCAGTCTTTGGGATATTATCCCTTTACTTTTGTCTCAGGAACTCAGAGAGTTCTCCACTCTTAGCCAGGGGAATAACAATATGAGACTCTACTCCTGAGCCAGCCATGTGACTATGGGCCTGGGGCCCAAGTGATGATTAGAAAAGTTGCTGAAAAAATAGTTAACAAGTTCTTCCTTTCTGGGAGGAGAAGCTGTGGGAATATGACCTGGAGTTCCTGCTGGACATCTTCACATCACCTGAGATCAACCCAGCTGATTAAAGAAGCCAGAAATTAAGTCAGAGGTCATCTGAAAGTCCTCTGGCATCTCACAATATGGAACAGTATTTACACAATATCAATTTAAAATGAATTTGAAAACTCTCTTCCATAATCAAATGAGAACTCATTTATATAAACAATTAGGTTGCTATAGATGAAGCCACATTAAACCAGCCACATTTGAAATAGAAGATCCAGTTTAAAATCTAGCATCTCCCAAAGAATGAATGTTTCACTCAAGCAAGTATTTAGAGTAAAATCCAAATGTGTGTCTTGATATCAGCCAATTTCCTTAAGTTCTGAGTTACCAAGGCAGTCCCAATTTAAGAAACAAAACAAATTAATTAAGATTAAAGATAGAATGTTGGTTATACAAGAAGGATCGTTTTCCAGTGTAAAGCTAATATGCTTTACACAAGCCTGGAACATATTTAAAAGAACTTGGCCTCCCTGAGGAAGAGATTAAGGACACACACTAAGGAAACAAAGAAAATAATCTACCTCCACAGAAAAGATAAAGCCTGCCAGAAGCTCAGGCACACCTTGAATAAAAGTCTATAGTTTTACTCCATATTCTGAAGCATGATTCTTTTTGTTTAAGTGACCTGAATCTACTTTCTAAATATATATCTAAATCTATATCTATCTATCTATATATTTGAATTTATAAGCACACTAAGAAAAAATGTTGTCCCTCCTTGTTAACCACTCTTGAAACAAATTCACTAAGACACTTAGGGCATCATTAATACCTCACAAAATCCAATTCAAGTTTATTATACCTATTGAATTTATAAAACAAAATGTTTTCATCATACATGGCTGATGTAATTTTAAGTTATGCTAATGCCAATTTCCCATCATTCTCAGTTAATAACTATTTAAGACTGTTCCCTTCCAAATAACTATTAAAAGAGTAAGGATGTGTCATATGCTGACATACTTCTTTTTCATGCCATTATTATAATAGTTTATTTGGTAGGATTTCCAAATCACCTCAATCCCACCTATCTCTTCCTAAATGATAGCCTCACTAACTGAAGAGTTGAATTAACACCGCCCAACTCTCCATGTCAAGGACATATCCCTCCAGCTCCAGGCTCCTCATTCAGTGAGGACACATACCCATTTCCATCCCTTTACCACATTCAGCAAGACTCCTGAGCTCTGTCTTGAGTCCCACTACATGTGTCTTGGGGATGTTCCATCACAATACCCAAGGTCAGCTTATCTTGCCTTCAACACCAACTTCTTATCGGACCCCTCTGCTTCCACCTAACAGCTTAGCAACTGTCTAGGCCCCAAGTTTAAATACCCTAAGTCATTTCTATCTCCACTTTCTCTCTTCCCAGAGATGTTCTTCTGCTTGCCTACCTCCTCTTGCAGCTATGTTCACACTCCCTGGTTCAAATCCTCCACTCCATTGAGTAATGGTATCCTACAGGGTGGCTCTAGCTCTGGCCAAACCATACATGAGCCCCAGTCAGAGGCAAGATCCATCTTCAGAAAGTACAACTCCCCTTGAAACTACCAGTGTAGTTGCAAAACTACTCAAAACTGTTTCCATGCACTCCCCAGAGACTCTCATTCTTTCCAAAACCTTCTTCCTTGCTGACAGACCGTCATACTGAATATGTTCGTTCACATGGCAATGTTCAGCCCCTAGATAATGGCTCGGGATTGGACTAACCCCATTAAGCACCCTCTTTCCTCTTGGCCAATTTGTGTTCTAGAGTGGACACATCACCCCCTTATGAACAACGAGATAAGATAAAAGAGAACCTACAGGGAACTCTTTTCCTTTCCAATAAAAGACATTCAGGAGGGCAAAATAATCTTGACCGTCATTACCACACTATTCCTGACAATCCCTACTGAATCCACTACTGTGAGGATACAATGCCCAGGACTGAGTCAGCAACTTGAGGCCAGTAAGGAAGCTGCTGAAACTTCAAGGCTGGCACAGTAAAAATACAATCAAAGAGAAGGGTACTTGAAAATGTGACTGAGCCATCCAAAATGCCTGACTGCCTTGTAAGTAAACAAATGCCTGCATGGTTTATAACACTGTGTGTTGGTTCTCTGTTTATTTGCAGCCCAGCACTCAGCTAAATTTACAAAGAGAAAAGTAGCTTACTGTGGTAGGCATTCTGCACCATGATACTCAAAGCATAGTCTACAGTCCTACAAACTGACACCACCAGGAAGTCCCACCCCAGGCCTATGAATTTACTCTCTAGCATTAAAGTCCCAGTGTCTCCATGAGCATAAACTCCCATGTCCCATGAGTGTCTTTGGTCTGTAATTTCTCCAATGACAGTCATCTCATCCCACTTGCTTTCTGAATCATTTGTAATCAAAGATTTGAAAATCCAAGACACCCGTGACATGAGAGGAATATAGAAACCCAAATACTAGAACAGGAAGCGGACAAGATCAGGAGCTGTGAATGGTCTATGTGTTCATCTGAAGTGCTCCAAACAGATGTTACCGTGGATAGCTACAGGTTCAAAGACACCCAATTTGGGATGATTTCTTTTTAAAAGATAGAATTCAAGACTTATATACACATACTTAGATACAATTATTTCAGGGTTTAAAAAAAAAAAAAAACACTTAAGCCGGGCGTGGTGGCGCACGCCTTTAATCCCAGCACTCGGGAGGCAGAGGTAGGAGGATCACCGAGAGTTTGAGGCCACCCTGAGACTACATAGTTAATTCCAGGTCAGCCTGGACCAGAGTGAGACCCTACCTCGCAAAACCAAAAAAATAAAAAATAAATTTTAAAAAAAGCACTTTACTGATCAAAATAAGCAACTGCTCAAGTGGCTATAGCTCCCAGCCGAGCTTGTGGCTTGAGGGATGTCCTGAAATATCAGCACTTAGAACACTGTGATCACATCCATCCATCGGCTTCCTCTAAAACTGTTCCAATGAACTTTCCGTGGCTAATTATATACTCATCTCTACTGAGCACAGGGTTCACTGGAACCACTTGGAGTGGCCATATGGAGAGCGTGTGGGCCTCTACTTAGTGGCTGGAATGTGTCACCTATCAGAGTCACTATAGACCACACACTTACAACAGCAAGTTGTCCAAAGACCTACAAAAATATTCAAATGCAAGTGTGGGGTGAGGGAGGTAACAAATAATCAGGCAAGCAAACCAAAAGCTACAAAATGAAAATAACTAATTAATGCCTCATTAGATATCCACAAAACCTATACATACATAGGTCAACTGACCAACATCAACTCAGCAATGGTATCAGAGGGAATCATCTACAGTGAAATGCTCTACCACTGATCTATACCCACAAGATGGAATCATCTGGATCGCAGGGTATGGCTGCATGTTAATGTTTGATACCATGTGGAAGGCAGCCTGGATCAAGAGTGTTTAGGTCCTACCAAAATTCTAACCAGACCCTGTGTACTAACCTGCCTTGTGTCCTTCTTATCTACTTTATAGCTCCCTCAATCCACTCCACGCATTCTACCAGCCTCACCATTGGACAAGGAAGAAAAACCACCCATGAGGTTGAGCATAAACCATTAATGACTTACCAAAAAAAAAAAAAAAAAATCTTCGAATCCTCATTTGCTTATGAATTGGTCTAAGACCAAGGTTGCAAACCAACATGAAAGTATGTTTCTTGAGGGTCCCACATACAATTTAAGTGATTCAACTTAATGCCAACTTTTAAAATTGGGGGTATTTCACAGAAAAATGCAGGTAATAATTATCTTGGAAAAAAAAAAAAAAAGAAAAGAATTACAAAAGTGGTGGTACTAGGCCCAAATGTTAAACTGGTAACAGGTTACTGAATGCTGTGTAAGCCTATCTCTTTAGATGAGGTGTGTTCTCTATTTGACCACAAACTCTGCCCCCAGGTAGAGTCCCTACCTGTCCCTAGGGACATGATCCCTAGTAGAAGCTCTTAAACAAACCCTTACTTCTTTTCAAAATAACTTTATCTAGCCAGGCATGATCGCACGTGCCTTTAATCCCAGCACTCAGTAGGCAGAGGTAGGAGGATCACTGTGAGTTCGAGGCCACCCTGAGAATACAGAGTGAATTCCAGGTCAATCTGTACTAGAGTGAGACCCTACCTCGAAAAAGCAAAAAATTAAAAAATTAAAAAATAACCTTATCTGATGACATGTCATGGAAGGATATGGAAATCTCAATCTGTTTTTAAAATTCAACGTCCCTATACCATATACTTAGGACCCTAGAAAGGAAGTAATTAATTCTCATGATAGTGTAAGACATTTGTTCAGGAAATTTCCATCAAAATCCTCTCTTGATATATTTTCAGTCTGAAGCATGGTCCCCCAAAAGATGAACAAGCTCTCCTTCAGTTTCCCTTGCCCTCCAAGCCAGCGAGACCGAGGCCCAATAAGTGCAATCAAAGGGCTGGCACTGGAAGTCTTCATTAAGCAGAGTGATCAATAAATAACACACATGGGTTTGGGACTCAGGAAATAAAACAAAATAGATCTAATCTACATAAGTGTAAGGAGTCAATATCCATATTTTTAAAGGAGAAGAGAAACCCAAAAACATGCAGAGAAAGCTTGCAGAGATTAATCCAAGTTCACTACTGACCTTCTATATGATTTTACCTCACTCCTAACCACATTGAGCACAATATCTTATTTGGGGAGGGCAGACTTCTGAAAACTTTAATTTAATTGATATTTTACATATTATTATCTCCCTGGTTTAAAAAATAATAATAATAATCGCACTCAGGAAAAAAACTCCAGGTTAGAGTCAAAGGGTCACCAACTCACTTGAAAAGGATAATAAGGCCTTTTTATTTTTTTAATTTATAGGTTTTAGTTTGTATTCACATCAGAAAAAAGAAATGTTCCAATTGTAGGCTAAAATTAAAATGGAAATTAGCCCTTAGAAAATAGAGATGACTTTAAATTTATACATCAGTGACTGGTTCATGAATTATTAACTGATTTTAATGATCCTGGCTATATTTTATTTGAAGTTATTCTCCTACTTGCAATGACTTTTCAAACCTCAAGACTCTTTCATCCATTCTCAATAGACAGTTTACTTACATAAGCGCTAACATTTAAAAAGGATCCATATACTCACACAACATAAAGATAACACACTCATATATAGTTTATACAAAGGACTCTGGTCATTTGTTAAAAAGACAAATGAATGAACCCCTATTATTCACGGTTTGTAAATAAGTTTAAAGATAAGCGCTAACTTTTCACTTGTTAAGCCTGGCTCTGATTGCTCTGAAGTGTCCCAGATGGTTGTTAAAACAAGAAAAGGCAGAAATACACTATTTTGAAATCCATCATTTTCCATTCAGAAAGATAATAGAAGTCTTCAAAAGATAAGTCTTATGAAATTAATAATTCCAGGTGCTTTCAGATGAAATAAATGCATGTCTTTGTGTGCTGGTTTACACTTTCAATATAAATCTCCAAGCACCACTTCAGAACACACAAGTTAACTGTGAAACAAAATGCTGTAAACCTTTAATTAGCTCTTTCTGGTCTATCCTCATAAAGTTAATACTTCCTCTTCTTTCATTCTCGTACAAAGATAAATGACAGGGAATAAAATTGGCTTTTTCACTCCTGAAATTAAGAGTAGGAAAATATAACATTGTGGTTCAATTTAAAGACTGTTTTATTTTTACCTGTAAGCAAGGAAGGACAAAACAAGCCTCAGATAAGTACCATTTGACCCCTCCCAAGGCTAAGTGTTGTATCCAACTGTTATAAGTTGGGTCCCCAGAGCACTTACGAAGATCAGATTGCTGAATTACTAAGAGACAAGTTATTTCAGGTATATCACTGGGTTAAGAAGATGACACCAAGCCACCTTGCAACCACACTCCTAAAGTTGAACAGGCATCTCGAAAAATACGTCTGATTCCGAAGCTCTTGACACCCTCCCCTGACATAAGTGTTCTGTGTGTTTCAATCAACTCAAAATAGCCTTTCTCAGAAAATAAAAGGAGATTCACACAAAACACCCACCGTTTCCTTTGGTCCCTTGAAGTACCCTTGGGACCCAGGGAACTGAGATTTACCATGCACGGCAGTGACTGGATTAGTACAATAGGTTTCTATTTCGGTGTCATTCGAGTGCTGCTGATCTTAAATCAGAGAAAGAAGGAGGTACATGGCACAAGGTAATGGCTTCCAAAATTAAGAGCATGCCCAGTTTACAGGAGGCTTGCATACACAGGCTGAGTTCTAAGGAGGTAAGTAACACCCCACTGGAACAATTAGGCGGATTCTCGGAAACACTACATACTTAATTAGGCTGCCTAAGTCCCTGACTGAGCTTACATGGGGGACTTTTTAAAGCATTTAATAACCTGAGTAAATTCAAAATCAGAGGCCAGAAACCGATGCTTAACTCTGGCTACCACCACCACAGGCCTTTTCTTGCTTTGCTTTCAAGGCTTACTTTCACGCATTCCTCTCGGAATGCGGGAGTCTCACGATGGCCACCACCACCACCAAAGGGCTGAAAATACTGACTGAAGTCTCTCCGCCCTGTATTTATTGGGAGGCCCCTGAGTGCCTGACACGGAGCTGCCCATCATGACACTGAGAGAGCCAGAGAGACCCCCAATAGTCTTTTGGCAAACTTCAACGCTGGAGTTGGAGAAAGAGTATAAACAAATTGGAAGGGGCAGCACCTCCATCAGCCACAGGGCACAGCCAACTGTCCCCAACTCTCCATACAATTCCTCCTCTTCCTGTTATTTATTCATTACTTTTGTATAGCACCTTTCTTTCGGCAGGCTCCTTATTTCCTCTTCTGTTATCCAAGCAATCATAAACAAACTAGGATTTGAAAGAAAAGGGAGGGGAGGGAGGAGCAGGGGGGAAGGGGAAAGGAAAACACACTCCGAAGGGGTAGGGCTCTTTATCTAAATATCGCCCTCGGGTGACAATGTCGCAGAAGCTGGGCTCTGAGAGATTCGGGAGGGGCACAGAACAGGGGTCCACGCAGCTCACCCGCTGCGCTGCTGTGTGTGTTGGGGGTGAGGGTAACCACTTGGGCCACCTGAAATGCTCAGCCTTCGAAGTTGGCACGGAGGGAGGTGCAGAAAGTGGGGTAGATCCCAGGGTGTCCTGTGCAGTCTGCCACTCTCTGGACTCCCCGAAATGCAAAACTTCATCACCACAACCCCCTCTCCAAAAAATTTGAAAGCTGGGGAAGCCACTGGCGCTAACTGGGGGAAGAAGAGGACACCGAAGTCCTGTTGTCCATGGCGCCCTAGGCCACCTGCGAGGCTCCGGGCACTTCGGATTCCCCTGACTGCGACCTAGGGGACGCTCAAAAGTTTGTTCCTGCCCTTCTGCAAGTGGCCCCGGGCCCAGGTCTTGGGCGGGTGGGTGAGGCGAGATGGGCAACGGGAAGGATGAGAGATCATCCGCCCGCGGGAGCGGGGACTCACGCCCCGGGGTCTCCACACGCACACTCAGTGGGGCTGCGGTCGTGTTTACTAATAACAGCAACAAAGACTCACACGCGAGTCCCCTTCGGTCCCAGGAATGCTCCTTGCTTAGCTTTGCGAAGGGGGAGGGAGGCAGAGCGAGCGCCAGCACAAGGACAAAAAGGGGGGTGGGAAGGGGACAGAGAGAGGAAGACCCAGAGAGTTGGACAGAAGAGATGAAGGCGCACAGGGAAAGGAGTGGATGAGGAGGAAAGAGAGAAAAGAAAAGTGCAGCGGGCGATGAGCGCGGGGCACGCCCGGGATCGGGAGGTGAGCCCCCAGGCCCCCAGCCCCAGGCCTGGCCCGGTCACCTTGCTGTAGCCGTAGTACCCCAGGCACTGCGTGAAGTCCAGGCCGGCGGGGTCCCCGGCCGCCGCGGGGTAGAACCTCACATCCATGCCGGAGCCGGGCCGGGGGCCGGAGGTGCAGGGGCTGGAGCTTGGCCGGAGCCGGAGCTCTCCTCGCAGCGGCTAAATCCACCGTCGGGGGCGCCCGAGTGGGGGGCGACCGGGGAGGGGGAGGAGGAGAGCAGTGCGCGGGTCTCGGGTAGCGGAGGGGCTCGGCGCCGGGGAGTCAAGGGGGGGCCCTCGGGAGCTGCTGCGGCCGCGGCACACAAAGGCACGGCCACGCGAGCCGCGGGAGGGAGAGCGGGAGGCGGCCCGGGAGGACGCGCCCCACCGGGGCACCGAGCAGGCTGCGCGCGGGCCGGGCGCCCGGGGCGCGGGGCGCAGCGCGGGGACCCCGGGGCGGCGCGGCGAGCTCAGGTGCGCGGCGAGGTTGGGACGACGACGGCGGCGGCGGCGGTGGCTGGCCCCGCTCCTCCTCCTCCTCCCCGGGCGGACTGAGGAGAGGAGCCGCGGAGACAAGGGGCCCAGCCCCTCCCCTCCTGCTCCCCCTCCTGCCTCCGCCGCCCGCCGGTCCCCTCCCCGCGCCGCCGCCGCTGCCGCTCCGCCCCTCCCACCGCGGGCAGCTGGCTTGCCGCCCGCCCCGCCGGTGCGCTCCACGGCCGGACCGCCTCCGGGCACGCGGCCCCGCCCCGCCAACCCCGGCCCCACGCGGGCCCCGCTCGCGCCCCTCGCAGCCCTCGCCCGGCCCAGCACCGCGGCGCCCCTCTCCCGGCCCCTCTCCTTCCCACCTCTCTCCCTCCTTCCCTCTCAGGTCCTCTTTGTCCCCGTTGCCTCGCAAGCGCTCCCCGCTCCCTGGCCCTCCAAGGCAGCCCCCCGCCACAGTCAACGCTGGCCCTCGTCGCGTCCCCCACCCCTCCTGTCCCATCCCTGCTTCCCTCGGCCCCAGTATCCCCACGCCGGCAGTCCCTGCCCACCCCTCCTTTCATCGTTGGCTTCTCGCCCCATTCCTTCCTGCTTGGGGACTTGTCCTGGTCTCTCTACCCTTGTCCGGTGGCTCCGGTGTCCCCCGGTGTGGACACGTCTAGCCAGGCAACTAAACTGTACGAGGGGCTCCCAGTAGCTGGGACCAAGGACCCCATGTACACCTGTGGTGTTTTCCAGAAAAGATGTTGGGGCCTGACCTTTCACAGTTAGGCAGACTTGAAGCTTCCAGGGTTAAAGCCTTTTTGGGTCTCTTGATTTTTTTTTTTTCTTTTCTTTTCACTTGTTTTCCAAAGGCATTTGAGTAACTGGATCTAGGCGGATCACTCACTACTCTCAGAAAATGTCCCTATTTTCCTAAAAGGTTCTGGGCGATTAACTTCCCTACACTGCACTCACCCACTCCTCTTTATTTCTTTCTCTTTCTTTAAGCTACACCCCCCCCCCCGCCCTCACTGCGCGCGCCCCTCGGCTTTATTGCTTTGAGTTAATTTGAAAGTTCGGCCTTCAGCCTGGGCGATAGAAAAACGTTAGAGAAACCCTAAGAAAGATCCATTCCCTTTCCCCAGCTCAGTTATCTATAAGCCACTTTTCACAAGAGGAGAGAAATGTTGCAGTGTTCTGACTGACATTCACTAACACTGTCGTCCCTGGATCTGTCTGGGCCCTGAACTTTGCCAGGCAAGCGCTACAAGGATTTCTGTTCATTTCTTATGTTCTGCAAAGTAGACACTGGGGCTTGCGACACCTGTGTGTGTACCTTCACTCAATATTATCTCTCTGGAACCAAGCAGGAAAAATAAACTTCAATTAGGTGAAAGTGTGTATGTTTGTTCATCTCTTAGCAGAAGAAACCTGTGTCAGGAGACTTGCGTGAGAAAGCCTGTGTATTCAGAGAAGGAACAACTGCTCACATTGTCCTGGGGTTGACTCTGATCACCACCACCACCACCCCCTCCTTCCTGGAAAAAAGAAAAGAAAAAAAAAAAAAAAAAAAAAGCTTTGGTCTCCTCTCCGAGTCTCCATTTAGTGATGACAACCCAGCAGTGCTCCCTGATGGCCCAGCAGGTTGCACAAATTGGCAGTGCGCTGAGATATTATCAGGACAACACCCCATTGAGTAAGTTCTTAAAACGCTGAAGTGGAGGCCCTTTCTCTGGGCCACTGGGCGCCTGTGGCCTTTCCACCAATCAGAGCTGGAGGTTGCAGTGACCACCTGTTGTCTCTCCGAAAGAGAACATCTTTCAAGTTTCGCTATGAGTATTTAACAATTGCTGCTGCTGCTGGGTCTGGTCCCAGAAAAGCAGGCTGCTGACCCGGGACACCAGAAAGTATTCTTGTTTGTTTGTTTTTGTTTGTTCGGGTTTTTTGTTTGTTTGTTTATGTTTTCTCCCAGATAGCTCTTACACAGAGCTTAGAAGCTGAGTTTTTCTTTGCACACTGGCATCCCTCACCTTGTACTGAATCGGCCATGCATCTGGAGAAATCGGAGCTTGATTACAGAGGATGAAGGAAAGTATAATCAAAGTTGCAGAGAGAGGATGCCTGAAGTTGTAATCAGACTTCCAGGATCAGGCACACAAACTCGCCTCGCAGTGGAAATCCAACTAGCTGCGGGAGCTAGAACTGCATGCGCTGATGGCTGATTTTATGTGGCTGAACACTGAAGAATCAAGTGAGAACCCTGCTCCAAAAGAGTCGGGTACTCTTGGTCACATCCCAAACCCCTCTACCTTCCCTGTAAAGATGCAGATGACTTTGATGGGGGACAATATTTACCAGTCTGCATGTTATCATTGACTTAGGAGGTAAAGAAAGCAAAGTTGTAAGAATATATTTATTTTTAATCTTTATTCATTTATTTCTAAGCAGAGAGAGCTGGAGAGAAGAGAGAGAAAAAGAGAGAGAAAATTGGCACACTAGGGCCTCCAGCCACTGTAAACAATCTCCAGATGCATGCACCACTTTGTGCACCTGGCTTTACATGGGTGCTGGGGAATTGAACCCTAGTTGTTAGGCTTTGCAGACAAGTGCCTTAACCATTGAGCCATCTCTCTAGCGCATGAATAGATTTTTATAAGGTAGAGGATTTGAGAGAAACAAATGGGATGATGAGACCCAAGGTACGCATAATGAGTGACAAAACCACTAATCACGTGGGAAGTCTGTGCACTTGGTGATCTCTCCAACCTGCGTCCATGCATCCTGCAACTGTTTTCTGAGCACTTACCATGTGCCAGCCACTGGTCTTGGCACTTGCAAATAAGTGAATACACACACTTGGGTGTGCACACACATACCTGGGCCCTGTCCCATATGGTCAGCTACAGATCTTGTCATGCCACAGCTTTTGCCACTACTGACTGAGTGATGCAACAGACTGACAGCATGAAGGAGGCTGGGCTTTAGACCTCCAACATGTTTGCAAAGGTTAAAGGGAGAAGGCCGTGTGTACACTGCAGCATCCCAAAGCAAAACTTGGTATATACTTTGCAAGAAATAAGTATCTACTTAGACAATTGAGGAGGAAGATGGGGAGGATGGAAGAAAAGGGAGAAAGGTAGAGACAGAGGGGTGAAAGAAGAGGAGGGAATGTTTAATAGTGGAATATTACTAGCCAGGAAGTGGGTTAAGGTAGGATTTGAGCAGAGTACATAGGACCTCTGGCTTGGCCAAGAATAGTCTACTTTGAAGGGATCACACCTTTTTATATTTTTTATTTTTATTTATTTATTTGAGAGAAAGAGACAGAGAGAGAGAGAGAGAGAGGGCGGGGGAGAGATTTGGGCACCAGGGCCTCTAGCCACTGCAAATGGACTTTAGATGTATGTGCCACCTTGTGCATCTGGCTTATGTGGATCTTGGGGAATCAAACCATGGTCCTTTGGCTTTGCAGGCAAGCACCTTAAAAGCTAAGCCATCTCTCCAACCCGGGATCACACCTTTTGCACCCCTCTGCTTTAGGGTGGTATGTACATTGACACTAAGATTCCATGCTATTTCATTTAGCTCTGATTTGATTAAACTAACCATTGCACTGGAAATGCTCCCAAATTTAAGAATTCCAATAGATTGCTAGTCCATTTATTGAAATTTTTAGAATAGTGCTCCACTAAAAATTTTAGAAGGGTGCTCTAAAATATTTGAGGCAACTATGCCATGTTATCTTAGAGGGTGTCCCTTTTGTCAGTCTGTCATAACTCTTGTTTCTGAAATGCAGCACTAAAGGAGTCCTTTGTATTACTAGGGTAGCCTTGAACTTGAAGAAACTTCTCCAAGAATCTATCTTGAACGTGTTTTGAATTTTTGCTGAATAGTGTTAACAGTTATTGATTCAGAAGAACCAAAGAATCCGTGGTGTAGCCAAAATATAACTTCTGAGCATAAGAAAATTTCTTCAGGGTTTTCCTATGACTTGGATCAATACTGTCAGGTTTTTTTTTTTTTTTTTTAGCATGAAGTTTCTAATTGAATAGCTGGTGTCATCCAAGAATATCTTCTTTAAAATGAGGAAAAATATACAAATGTTACATATAGTGACAACAATGTTAAATTTTAGCAGAACTCTGAAAATTTGTTCTACTTTATGTGGCCTCAAATTAAACAAGAAGGACCCTTGAGGAATGCATTAAACTTAAATCTGAGTTTTCTAAAAAGAAATCCCACTAATTAGGAGTTTTTGCAAGCAATTTAACCCTTCTGTGTTCTGCTCATCCAGATAAAATGAGGGTACTGCTAAATATCATAGATGGCTGAGTTATCTTGAGATTGGGTGATGAAAAGTCCCATCCAAATATTGTGATCCATGCTTTCAGTATGTAATATAGCCAAATTAACAACAGTTCCAAATGGAAACTAGCAAGGCTAGAGCTCCTCAAGTTTCTACTCATCTCTTCCCATAGTAACAGCAAATGTATTCTAAAGGATAGTTGATTTTATATCTGAACATGGCTTCATGTCACAAAGTGAAGTGTCCCCTAATCAGTCTGGATTCTTAATATGCATGTAGAACCCATCTCTATGAAATGTATGAGTTTCCTGTCAGACAATCAATAATTGCATATATAATCATGAGTATATGCAAATAAAATCAAGACTGGTCCATGCTTTCATAGTGGTCAACATTGGAGGTTATTTATTTATTTATGTATTTATTTATTTATTTATTTATTTATTTGCAAGCAGAGAGAGAGAAGAGAGACAGAAAGAGAATGGGCATTCCAAGGCCTCTAGCCACTGCAAATGAACTCCAGATGCATGTGACTCTTGTGCATCTGGCTTACATGGGTCATGGGGAACTGAACCTGGGTCCTTTGGCTTTGCAGGCAAAAGCCTTAACTGCTAAGCCATTTCTCCAGCCCCTGTGTTTTTTTTTTTAATTAATTAATTTATTTGCAAGCAGAGAGAGACAAAGACAGAACATCACAGGTTTTTGTGGGAGATTCTAACCTTGGGGTCTATGTTAAAGGTCATCACCTGTGAATCTAGAACTAGTCACCAGGCAAGAGCAACACTCAGTAAGTACAGTGTGAAAGAACTCCCCAGGCACAGTCAATTTTAGTTTCCAATGGATCTAAGCTTTTTTGGTGTAGAAATGCAATCTATTTTTATATTTTCACCTTGATCAAAAGAAAAAACATAGGCAAATAGAAGAAAAAAATCAACATTTCCTCCATGATAATAAATATATATTCAGTAACATACATGAGGTTACTTCTCATGTTTCTAAAACTAATTTGGTCACATTTGTCTCCACACCACTACACACATTTTCCCTATGGACTATTTCTTTTATTAAGAAAAGTTATGTCCATAAGGTCTGACAGATATAGAGTAATTATGAAATAGTAACCCCACAAACTTACTGGCAATAAGTTCTAAGCTTGAGAATTCATTCTGAAAAGTAGGAAATGCATGAGTATTTGCTTGTAACCTAAGTAGCATTTCAATAAATCTATTTTAGAGACAATCTGGAGGTATACAATTTTCAGTGTATTTACACCCGACCTTAAAAAAAAATAAAATCCTGTATACACAGAAATCCTAAACTACTGCCCTGCCTGTTTTCTGAAATATATTTTATTATTTTTAAAGTGAAAGAATGACCTCTTTTGCAGGAACAATTTTCAGAGACAGTATGTTTATCAAACAGTTTCTCTGCTTTCATAAAAACAATTTATTTTCACTGAACTCTTCAAGATAAGCATCAAAGCCAGGAAGAATGTACAATGAAGTTTATAATTACACTCCAGAAACAAATACTGGGTAGTTTTTAGTTTGCTCAAGTGAAAAGATTCTCCCCCCACCCCAAGACACAAAGGTAGTAATGGGGGAGGTGGCTTATACAAGAGTGAAAGTCAGGAAACCTAGCCATTTTACAGCAGGAGGGCCCCACAGAGTTACCCACAAAGACCACAGGCTGAACAATGAGGGCTGAAGGCCCACTACTTTCTTTGCAAATGGGTAAGGGCCGTCTAGATTTGGTTTTCCACTAAGGGATAGCTATTGGGGCAGAAAGGAGAGAAAAAAAAAATCTCTAGGCAAATATACATTAAACCTTCCCATGACAGATCTACATAGCACTGCATATAAACATCTCTCCATGACATCCTTTCTTTGATAAGCATCTGTGTCTCTAGGCTTAATTTCTATGGTGTGTTATTTTCAATAACCATCAAACAATCGAATTTCAAAAAAAAAAAAAAAAACAAATAAATTATCAAGAAAAGAACTGAGTCTAATAAAGACTCCATTCCTCAAGAAATGAGAAACAATTGCATTTGATCAGAACAGCCAAGGCCTAGCCGCAAAGTCATCTTCCCTAATTTACATAGATCTGTGCGTGCCAAAGGGATGAGTGTTTGCTTTTCGAGTAATAGTGCAGGTGTGTATCCTGCGGTGTCTAAATCTCTACCTCATCAAACTGTTTCACCAGAGTGGGACATGCCCTCTTTTCCTGGAACAGATTCAAGTTTTCTCCCCAGCATTCCAGCCACCTGTTTAGAGAGTTCATCCTCTGGAGTCGATGCATGCAATTAGAAGCCAGAAAATGAAAATAAATGACCTTGTTTGTTATTTATAACAAAGAAACGCAGCAAAATTAATGCTGTGGAGCTTGACCTCCTGACCTGAGAGAAAGGGCCACCTCACAGCTTTGTGGCCAACTCACAATAGTCCAGCAGCTCCCATTGTCCAGTCACTGTGACTTTTAGATGGTCATTAAAACCGTATATCCTAAATATTAAATGTTTTACAAGTTAGATTAGAGGATTTGCACTCTTTTTTTTTTTTGAAAGCGTGTTTAAAGAAATAAGGCTCATTAACACAAGAGCTTTCCTCCTTAAGACAGCAAGTAAAATCATTTAGCTCTATCTACTTACTCTGTCCTGTGTAAACATGTTGAAGAAAAGAGAAATATTAAAATATTTCAATCTAGGTCCCTGGGAATTAAAAAAATAATTAAATATATAATAGACATCAAACAGAACAGTGGTCTTTGCAAGTGATGTGGGGGAAAATATCACATTTCTTTCCTGTTGAGGCTACTAGTAGGCAAGGAAGACACAGCTTCCTTTGGTTACATGAAGATACTGTGAACACTGCCCCCTGAAGTTGTGCAGTGAAATACCACTGCCTTTCCCCTTCCTCCACATCTCTAATCCACACACTCCAACAGTCCAAGATAGGAAGGAAGTGAGGATCACAACACACATCTAAAGGTTTTCAAAACCGATGTCTGGGGAGCGTATTGATACAGGAGTGAATCACAGAAAGTGACACCTTCACACCATATGTGCTGCATCTCAGCCTCGCCACTCACTACCTGACACCTTCCTTACCAGGGAGGGTTCCCTCCCTGTTTAACACACAGCAAATGCCATAGGTATCCTGGGTTCTCCTAGACATTAAACCAAAATCCATATCTATTTTTTTTCCCACTAAGCTCTTTGTGTATTGACCTATCTGCTCAGCACCACCATATTTTTGACTGTTTTGTTTTCCCCCAGGGGACAAATAACTATTTACATAGTAATTTCAACTGTTGCTTAAAAATCTCTTCAGTGCAAAAGCCAATTTCTCAAGGCCTGCAGTTTGTCATGAATACACTACCTCATTATAAGCCATCTCTGCTCACACCTTTTCTTCCTGGTCCCATAAGGCCCAGCTTCTTAAACAGTGAGTTGCAACCCCACAGGGGATCATGAATGCGGGAGCTACAAATAATTCAGCAACACTAAAACGTTCCTGAATGCAGGGCCAAAACTCAGTTCAAACTCAAATGAGTACTATATCCAGTGTGCTTCTGGCAGTACTAGCCTGTGTTGGATCACACGACTTCACTGTAGTCTTGATTCTGAATATACCACATGCACACATTACACTGTGCACCCCATCATACCATACAACACCGTGCAACACTTACAAACAAATGATGCCTGAAAGACATCACTCCAGATTCAAGGCTATTGTATGAGTTGCATTGTTTTTACTGTATATGCCAAGTTTTCTACTCTAAATAAAACATAATGGTGGACTGGAGAGATGGCTTAGCAGCTAAGCACTTGCCTGTGAAGTCTAAGGACCCCAGTTCGAGGCTCAATTCCCCAGGACCCACGTAAGCCAGATGCGCAAGGTGGCTCATGCATCTGGAGTTCATTTGCAGTGACTGGAGGCCCTGGTATGCCCATTCTCTCTCTCTCTCTCTCTCTCTCTCTCTCTCTCTCTCTCTCTCTCTCTCCTCCCTCCCTCTTTGTCTATTGCTCTCAAATTTAAAAAAAAATAAAAATACATAATGGTTAAATGAGAAAAACAAGACTTGAAATATTTTCTTGCCATCTCTCCTCAGCATGTAAGTACCAAATTAATGTGTCTTTAGATTGTACTGTGCTAATATGTTTTTTGATTTTTTTAAGGTGCTGTTTGAGTTGTTGACTTACATTTCATTTAAAGCAATCCCTGAATGAGTTTTGGTGTGAGATTAGGAAATTAAATGACCAAAATGTCTGAAGTGGCCTTAAATGTAATTCTGCCATTCACACCACATATTTATGTGAAGTAGAATTCTCAGCATTAGGCTGGAGAGATGCTCAGCAATTAAGGACGCTAGCCTTGAAGACCCGACAGCTTTTACAAGGGTATTAGGGATAGAACACAGGTCCTCACGTGGTTTCACAGCAGACACTTTCCGAACTGTGCTATCTCCCAAGCCCCAAAATTTGATTCTCTTTTACTTAGCACAGACATAGGTGCAACATGTGTGTGCTATAGTGTGTGGTGTATGTACATGAATATGCATGTGGTATAGTGGTGTGTGGTGTATGCACCTGAATATTCGTCAGTGTGGTGTGTGGTATATGCACATGAGTATGCATGTGGTGTAGTGTGTGGTGTATGCACATGAATATACGTGTGGTATAGCATGTGGTGCATACACATGCATATGCATATGCATGTGGTGTGGTCTGTGTGGTGTATGCACATGCATATGTATGTGGTGGGTGGTGTATACACACTTGTATAGATGTGCCTGCTCTATACACGCACAGAAACCTAAGGAGAGTGGTGGGTGCCCTCTACCTCTCCTCCTCATGTTTCCTTGAGATGGACTCTCTCACTGAACCCAGAGCTGCCGTTTTTGGTCAGACCAGTTGACTAGTGAGCCCCAGCAATCTCCAGTTTCCACTTCCCACTTCCCACAGAACTGGGATTACAACTGTGTGGGTGTCCACACCCAGATTTTTATGTGGGTGCTGGGAAATCAAACTCGGGGCAAATCAATTCATCATGCTTGCCAGATAAGGCCTCTTTGCCACTAAGCCATCTCTCTAGCACTAGGGTTAATTCTTATGTAAAAATTAGTAAGTAGAGCCATCTCACATTAGATTTTGTTTACATCTGTAAAAATGTTAAAATTAATATACATATAGACTAATAGACTATTTTAAAAGAAGTTTCTTTATGATTTATTATCAGTAAATGTTTGATTTCTATACCCATTTTATATACCTATTGTCGCAGTCAGCTCCAAAGTTGCTGGGATGAACTTCCAAACCAGGTAAAGTTATGGAGGAAGGGATTTCTTGAAGCTTACAGATTCAGGGAAAATTCCATAATGGCATAATGGCTATCTTTCACAGATCCACACATAGAGAAAGAAGCAACCAGCACCAAAAACAAGCACACTCTAGGAACCCCAGGCAGAACTCAAGCATTCTGCGAATCTTAGCCTGGAATCAGATCTGCCTCACACCTCAGGGTTGGACCCTCAGCTCCACCCAGTGACACCTCCTCCAGCCAGGTAGCTGGAAATCCAAACTCTTGAATATACTGGGGGACATCCATTCAAACCACCACTTGGGGTCACATACAAATGTCTTAAGCGATGAGATAAAACATCTAAGCAACACTGCCATAGGTACTTTCTTATGTGTCTCTCCCCACTGTGCTTTGGGGATGCTATGGCCATCTGCTATAGAATCTGCTGATATCACTTACAAACCTCTGTTAGTCTCCCCTGTAACTACAACAAGAAAAACAGCAACACAAACATACCTGTAGAAGATCCAAACTTCAGTCAACTACTTTGGAACTAACTGATTCTCAAGCCCCCTCACCTTCCACCAAAAGAAGTTAAGGCAGGTTTCATATTGAGTTAAACTAAAGAAACTCATTCAGCAGACCAAAACCACATTCGGTATTATTTCACTGAAAGACAGAGCACACTTGATCGACAACCACCACAGAGTTCCTACTGTGTGCTCTTTGTTCAGTGTGTTATAGCTGGGTTTCAATGTAAGTGGCAGGGGAGAGTGGGGATTATTCCTTCTCACACAGAACCAGAACCCATGCCATTTATTTCTCCACCTACTTTTACTATACTTTCCTATATGTGGCACTAAGGTACCAGAAATGTTACATGACCCTTGCTCCACTGAAAATAAGACACAGGTAGAGTGTTATAACAATGAAATATCATAACCATTGCCATTGGAGAAACTCTCCCTTGATGAAGTAGTCAACAATCACATGTCTAGATACTGTGACGAAAAGTATGTTGTTGTTCTTACAGAATGAGAGACTATTTAGCATCAAGATCATTGAGGGAATCTTTGTGGAGAAAGCATTTTGAAAGATAGCATTTTGAGAGGCAAACAGGATGGAAAAACGTCATGTATTTGGGAGTTACAGAAGTAATTTACATGATGGAGACTTAGGGTTCCAGCAGCCATTTCTTGGATAGATGATGCTTTTGGCAATAAGTAATCCCTGAATATTTCAGTGGCTGAGGACCACAAAGGACCATTTCTCGACCATATTCTTATCTGTTACTCATCAGATGTTACTTTGGTGTATGTTTTCATTTCAGGGCCAAAACTGATGTAGAAGCTTGGATCTGGGCTGTGTTGGTCTTGGGACAAGAGAAAAAGACATCGTGGAAGGACTCCATGGCCCTCACATCACTTCCATTCACTTTTCACTGGTCAAAGCAAGTCAGGTGACCAAGCCTGATGACAGTGAGGTAGAATGTGTGATTCTTCTAGAGGGGACCTAGCAGGGAGAGGCCCCAACATTTTTTCAGTGGTACAATCAATAACACTAAAAGAGTTTTTAGGTGGCATCCAAATTCCCTGACAAATGAACCTCCCCGGCTGGACTAGTGAGTGTTGGTGAAAAGACAGGAGACTGGTTATAGGCCCTTTGAGAATTCCTACTCATGACATCTCTCTGGGTAGATCAGTATTATTCCCTTCTTTCATGTTGAAGAAGAGGGTCTTATGGAGGTCAAAGAACTTGCTTAAGGACACATAAGTAGCACATAATAGAACCATGTTACAGATTAAAGTATTATATTTCCAATGCATCACTGTAGGGCAAAGAAATAAAAATGTCACCTTTCTTTAGTAGTGACTTCTTATTCATTATCTTCTTGTAGCCACCCTCTGAAAGCAAGGTAATAAGATGCTTTTCCTCCTCAAGCAGAAGTTGTCATTAAGATGGTATTTATATCAACATCACCTGTACAGTGAAAGCTGGTAAGTGAACAGAGAACAAACAAGTCCTTATGGAAGGTATTTGTGAGAAAACGGAGTAGCAGGTACAATTATGTGTTCACCACCATGTACTTCCCAGGTTTCTGTGTGTGTTAGTAAGGAGCCATGTGACCAGTTCTGGGCAGTTGTGGTAGTTTGAATGTGAATGTATGTCCCCCATAGACTCGTGTGTTTCATTAAGCTTATAATTTGAATCTCTAGCTGCCTGCCTGGAGGAGGTGTCCCTGGGGGTGATTCCTGGGGTCCAGCCCTAAGGCATGTCTGGGGGAGGATCTCATTCCAGCTCAAAGGTGTGGAGAGAGCAAGTTTGTGCTTTGGTGGGTTTGTGTGTGCTGGTATTGGTATTTGATTATTGCAGTTGTTTCTCTCTGCTTGGGTCTATGGAAGTAAGCAGCTTCTTCTGCCATTGATGGTACTTCTAGATTTGTAAGCTGAAATAGACCCATTGCTCCCATAAACTGTGGTTGGATGCTCATCCCAGCATTGTGGAGCTGACTGTGACACCAGCCAACTGTGGAATTGACATGTATGCTACACGTAATGAGTGGGCTGAGATGACTAAAATCCAAGATACCACCTTCAAAGTCCTCTTACCCTTCTGTTTTCAGTGTTCCAGGAACACTCTGTGTTCTTGAGCAAATTATTTTAAGTTTCTGAGCTTCTTATGAGTGAGTTTTGCATTCTGTAAAATTATTACAGAAATGCATACAATCTTTAAATTATTCCAGATGATAAAAAAGCATCTATTTCAGTGACGAGGTCTTGGGAGTCTCTGTGTCTCTGGATATCTGACTTGGTAGGGGTTGAGTGTTCTTTGTGTCTATCTCCTTCACCCTTGTGCTGGTACCAGGTTCACCAGTAAAGCAGCACTCTTTCTCATTTCCGCAATAACTCTATGGTTTCAGCTGGTAGCCTGGGGAGGTGCAACGGGCTAATTCTCTCCTCAGGTTCTACGTCCATCTGAAAAAGAGAAGCAAATTCTCCAATGGAGAGTGAGGTCAGTGCAAGATACATGGATGACCATTATTATTTTAGAGAGAATTTAATAGGTGTAGGCCCTCTTGTATCCCACTATTGGTGGGACCTTGATATTGGAGAGCATGCTCATTTTTGGATATGGTTCTGACTTGTTTCCCCTTTCCAGGTATGGGTTCCTAAAATGAACCCAATATGGCTCAGGGAAATTCGTGGAAGAGGGGGCTGAAAGATTGTTAGAGCCATAAGTTGGGTCATTATGCACAGAGACATTGCCTCTCCCCCATACCTGATGGCTACCCCCACAATGCAAGACCCACAATCTCCAAGGGGGGAGGACAGGGAGAACGCTAACAATGGCACCATCATGGCTATGTACACAATATATATATAACTAATAAAAAATATAAAAAGCCGTATCAGTTTTGTATTTGGTTTTGTTCATATATACATTAGTTAGATTTGTGGATTAGGGGAGTTTAAAGGAATCTATTTAGTAACATATTGGCCAAAATCTCCCATGATAATCTTGTATATGAAATTGCTATCTGGGGACATTGTTGATTACCTCCTCCAAATTCATTCCCACTTGTTTTTGCTTCATCCTGCCTCCATTTTACTTAGGCCATATTCTTTTCTGTGTGGCCATATTCATCCAGACTAAATCCTTCCTGATGGCCCAGTTTTCATTGTCAGGGGTGGGTTTTAATGTGATGGTTAATCTTGATTGTGAACTTGATAGGATTGAGAAGAACATAAATTAGTCAGACACTTCTCTTAGCATGACTGTGAGGGCATTGACCACAGCAGATTAACTCACCCTGAATGGAAATGATACCACCCTGTTGGCAGGGGGGCCTGGAGGGGATGAAATGAGACAAAAAGAACCAGAGAGCATAGATATTTTTCTGCTTCCTGGTTGTCATGATGTGAACTGCTCTGCTGCATCCATCCTCCTTTCCATGATGGAACAAAACCTCAGAAACTGGGCAAAATCAATCCTCCCTTGTTTGCTTTGGTGTTTTGCTACAGCAGTGAGACAACTCAAGAACATTAGTCAGGCTGGACATTGTCTATGATGCATTTCTGGTCAGGAGACATGTACAAGAGAGCACAGGAATGCTTCTAAGAAGGATTTCTTTACGTCTATAAAGAAACCTTCCAGAAAGTATAATTTCTTCTCTATACAGTGTCATGTCTCAAAATATTGCAGTGATCATGCCAACCTGAAGCGATCTCCCTGAGCTGACATGCTAAGTGGAGGATTGCGGAGCAGAGATGTAGATTTAGGAGTGATCTCTGGTAAAGCCATGAGGTGTGATGAACCATCCCTTGACTCCGACTCATGTGAAATAACATAGACACTTAGCTTTTGATGCAATTGATTCTATTTTCCATTACATGCAGTCAAGGCAATGAAACACTTACCACACATGCTTTCTGTATCAGTCTATTAGGGGAGACATAACAAAATACCATAGTTGGAGTGGCTTTTCCAGCAGAAATTGCCCATTGTGGTTCTGGAGACTGGAAAACGCAGACAAGGAGTTAGCAGGTTTGCTTGTACTCTTGGCCTCTCTTCTTGGCTGATAGATGGCTGACCTGTCATTGTTCCTTCACACCGTCTTTCTGTGTGCACATGTCCCTGGTGTTTCTCTGCGTGTCCTCCTGCCCTCTTTCTGTAAGAACACTGGTCAGGTTGGATTATGGTCCACTCCAGGGGGTCTTGTTTTTAACTTAATTACCTCTTTAAAGGGGACACACGGACACACACACACACACACACACACACACACACACACCCCATCAGCCACTTTCTGAGGTACTGAGGATTAGGGCTTCAGCATATGAATTTGTAGAACACTCAGTTCAGCTCATAGTATTTGCTTATACCAAAAAGTGGATTTATTTTTAAAGTACAGAAAAACCTCATAGAGTCAAAGGTTATAAAATGAGACCACCTGAAAACTGGGAAGCCAATGGGTAGCTACTGTCTTCATCATGTCTCCCTGAATGGTGTCAAATTTCTCTTTCTCACAGAATGTATGCCTTGATTCTCTCTGCCCATGGATAGACTCCACTATTCTATAAGTCTGTCATGGAGGTTTCTATATGATGGCCTCAGCCCCTAAGACATAGAACTCTCATAATTGATTTCCTACATTGAAGAGACTCAGGCCATGCATCTCAGCCAAGTTCTGGAGAATCTTATTGGCTCAATTCACATCAGATGTTCATCCCTGGTCCAATACTGACTCCAGGGTGATGAGTTATGGGTACATAGAACTGGCTCTCATAGTTCATGGCTACATTAGCGTACCAAGAAGATTTGAATGGGATTAAAGTATTTGGTAGCTCCAGTGGAACAGGGAAATGCAGATGAGTTTATATTGTTGTCAAGTGGATTAGAAGCAGGTTGAATAATCTCACACAAAGTTGCTGTGTTTGGATCAGCAAGATGGAGGAAAGTCTTCAGTATCACATTATTCTGCCCTTAATTCTGAATTTTAAGAATTTTGGATATTTTAATAAATAAATTAGGAAATAGAAGGCATGTCTGTGGAATTCTTAATGGTGAAAATAATGTAAAATGAGTTCATAGAATTGGAAAGAAAATTCAATCTCAAAATCTTCTCGAATGGCAAGAAATCTGAGCAGAATCAAAATAAATGGAAATTAGCTCAGATAAACATTATCTTCCAAATTTGGGTTTCAGTACATTTGTAAAATAATGTAATGAATGGGCTAGAAAAAAAATGACTTAGTAGTTAAGGAGATTGTTTGTAAAGCCAAAACACCCAAGTTTGATTCTGCAGGACCCACGTAAGCCAAATGCACAAGGTAGCACATACGTCTGGAGTTTGTTTGCAGTGCCTAGAGGCCCTGGTATGCCAATTCTCTGTCTTTACCTCTCTCTTTCTCTCTCTGTCTCCCTAACTCATTCTCTCTCTCAAATACAAATAAATAATAAATAAATAAATAAATAAAAGTTTTAAAGTGGGTAAAGAACATTCTGGGTTGCTCTTATGATTACCCAGTTTACTGGGAGCTGTGGTCCCTTGCTGCCTCCTAGCATCACAAGAGTACCATAGTGTAGGTGACTAGCCTGAAAAAGGATTAAAACTCAAAATTTCAAGTAGAGTTTCCAATGAATCCATGATACTTTTGCACCACTGATAAATCAAAAATGCTAAACCGAACTATTGTTTAACTTGTAGATTATTAATACCTAGTACATAGGCTGTGCAGGTGATCTTTATACATAACATTTTCTCAATAAATACTTAGTGATATTAACTAGTAAACCAATCCAAAATAATGATACTAGTGTGTTTGCAAGTTAGGCCTCAGTTACTTATGTGCAATTTAGCTGAGATTTCTGAAGATCCTACCATAACTCAAGGTACCTGGAATGATTTCAGGTGGTCCACAGGCACGAAAGCAGATAGAAGAAACCATTCTGTTTTCTGTTCACTTTCATCCCTTCCGGTTACATTATGGAGGAAGACTCAGCTTAGTGCTGACATGTCTTCCACACTTCTCTTCTGCCTTGTTTCCCCAAGACAGGATCCCTCATGGAACCTCATGCTTCCTTGGCTTTCCATTTTAACAAACAAAGACAACAGAATTCAAGCTTAGACCATAAGATACCATGGTGTCTCCACTCTGAGCTTCTTAAGGAAGGTGCTATGGGTTTCTCTGGACATCTAGTATAACTGGGACCCTGTGTCAAAAATGAAATGACCAGTGTTACAAAGAGAAAAAAAAAAGTCTGTCAAAGTAGAATCCCACCCACCATTTCCTTGGTACTAAGGTTTGTGATCACTGTAATTCCTTTACAGCTACTTTCTGTTTATGGAAAGTGATGTTGGTCTCCATTTACACTCAGGATATGCAATATGAACTTTCAGGTTTATTTTAGGAGGAGAAGTAAATTAAAGAAATGCATTATGTAAGTGCAGGAAATATGACAAAGACTGTACAAGTAGTATGCTGTGACTGAATCCCCTCACAGGTGATGTCAATGGTGAGAACTTAAGACCTGTCTGTCAGTGAGCACTCATGTATTGAGTAGTGCCTGCAGACACAGACACTGTTGCCATTGTGGAAATGGCAACTGAACCAGACAATTTACAGCCAAAGCATTTACATTCTAGAGAAGCATGTACTCAAAGACATTCAATAATAACATAACTACAAACACTGGTACTCCCCCCTGGAAGGTGACAAGAGAGCCACGGCTTGGGGAAGACTCAAAGAGTAGGGTGGCAATGTTGCTTGGCCCCAGGCCAGTTAGGAAACAGCCAGGCTCCCCCTCTAACAGTGGCTGGAAAAATGCAGAGCAACCACGGGGATTTCTGGATCATTACCATGAGGAAAGGAACATGTGTGTGTTCCCTCTCAGTTGCTCCTCTTGACACCTGGGTAAATGGCTGTTTACACAGGCAGATCACCCAGCCGCTCCCTACAAGGTAAACAGCTGCTTCCTGCCTTCCTGGCCAGCACTGATCAGGCCCTGGCAGAGGCTGTATCCAGGTGAAGGAGGAGGTGTCCTCCACCCATGCTTTCATTCATTTGTTCAAGGAGATTTATGGAGTAGCTCCTAAAGGCCAGGAACCAGGACAGTTACTGATAAGAAAGGGGTCACCCCTCTCTCCTGACCGCTACACTCCACTTAATATCCAGGATTGTCCAAGGGAGAAATGTCTTAAGAGTCCCCAGGATGCCCCTCTTGTGGCACAGATGGAATACCAAAATCTGAAGCGGCACAGACGTTTGTCCACAATCCCTGAGATGGTTACAATAGATTTGAGGCAGGTCAGGTCTCACCACTCCTTTATCACCTGACCTCAGTGCAGCATTCTTCCAAGGCTGTCCATCTGGGACACATCTGGACTGATTCTTCTTTATGTCAGTCTTTATTACCTAAACCATCATGACTGAGGGAAAAGAGACAAGGATTCCCCTCTATATGCATACTTAAGGGTAACCCACTCTATGTCCCCAAACAAACCACTTGGACAGTCAGACAGAGTCTTATGTTTATTTATCTTCTTTCCCAAAGAACACTCCCCAATTCCATTACCCACGCTGAAAGGAGTATGGTCTATAGTTAAGACAAGCATGCATTACATTTAATCATACATTCTGTTTCCATAAAACATTGTCTCTTCAATTGCTCCCTTCATCTGTTAAGCCAGCAAGTGTTCACAAGTACCCCCTATGTACCAGGCTCTGTGGGGGGTCCTGAGACTTAATGATCAGCCAAAGGCAAATATACCCGGGGTCTGATCTCTGTCCTCATCATCTAGTCCAGGAGATAAGCAGGTGTCAAATGATTGCACACATAAACATAAATTTGTCAACATAATAGATGCTTATATTAGTTTAGGTCCTCCAAGAAACATGCTAAGACAGGAGACACACAAGAGAAATCTCCTGGAGGAAATGCACATGAGTAAAAATGGGAGGGGCCTCAAATAAGTTGAGGGAGATGTCAGATGGTTAAGCCGTTCTGTGGAAAGAGGGAAGAGAAGTACTCTTGGTAGTCCACTTGGTATGGCTCTATTTGGGGTAACTATAAAGAAAAGAGGTTTGACTCATGATTCAAATGGTTGAAGAGTTCAAACAGCGTGGGTTGGAGTCCTAGGAAAGGCTCTCTGGCTGTGTTACAGCATGGAGGCAGCATCAGGGCTGCAGGCAGAATAGACACATGTGTAAACAAGGAAGCCAGAGACCAGGAAGGAGCCAATTCTTATTTTGACAATCCACTATCTTGAGAATGCATCTAGTCCTAACCAGGTATGAGTCACTCATACAAGACAGCACGAATCCATCCCTGAGAGTGATGCCCCCTCCCTAGATGACTTTCTATCAGACCTGTTAATGATGGTTCCACAATGAGGACCAAGCTGCCTATACATGAGTCTTGGGGGAACAAACCACATCCAGACCCTCCCAATAAGCTCAGACCGCAGTGTGGTTCTGAGGAGGTCCTGGCAAGGCTATATCGGTAAGTCCAGTGTTCTTAGTATTTCTGCTGTCTTCAGTGATAGCTTGGGAGCAACAGGATCAGACCTCAAGGTATGCCTTAAATACCAAAGCAATTCATCATGGCAAGAATGAGACCTGTTGGTCAGCCTGGACAGTGGTAAAGGGCCAATCTCAGTCTGAAAGAGAAATGACTGAAGATCAAGTCTAGAGAGTGCTAATAAAGGTTCAAGACAAAAAAATAAAAATAAAAATAAAAAAAAAAACAGTCCTGATTTGTAGTGTTTGCTGCATAGTCATAAAATATTCCCACACCATGATTGAGTTCAAGATTCCCGGGCTGGAGAGATGGCTTAGTGGTTAAGGCGCATGCCTGCAAAGCAAAAGGACCCCAGTTCCATTCTCTAGGACCCACGTAAGCCAGATGCACAAGGTGGCGCATGCATCTGGGGTTTGTTTACAGTGGCTGGAGGCACTGGTGCACCCATTCTCTCTCTCTCTCTCTCCTCCCCCTCTTTCTCTCTCTCTCAAACAAATAACTAAAAGTTAAAAAAATATGGGCTGGAGGGATGGCTTTGCGGTTAAGGCATTTGCCTGTGAAGCCAAAGGACCCAGGTTCAATTCCCCAGGACCCACATAAGCCAGATGCACAAGGTGGCACATGCATCTGGACTTCCTTTGCAGTGGCTAGAGTCCCTGGTGTGTCCATTCGCTCTCTGTCTGTCTCTCTCTTTCTCTCTCTCTCTGCTTGCAAATAACTAACTAAAAGTTAAAAACAAAAAAAAAAAAAAAACAAAACAACAACAACAACAAAAACAAGATTCCCACATGCCACCACTGAGCATGGAATTAGGAGAAGCAAGAGAAGCACACCACTGCTGAGTGTGAGGCTGGATTTACTGAGTTACTGGAATTATGGAATTATGACCTTTTGGACGAGTGCCTGAAACACAGCAGGTGCTCCGCCAAGGTCTGTTTATTCAGGGACTGAGTGGGTTGAAGCCCACAGATGGGAAAGCAGTGAGAAGCAGGAGAAAGCAAGAAGGAGGACCAGGAATTGGGGGTGTTGACCCTGGGACCATGAGTCAGGGGGAAGTTGGGATTCTTTTGACCAATAACCTTTGTGATTTTTAGATCCTTAAGTGAACAAATGGACGTGAGAGGTTATATGGTCTCTGTAAATGCTTTTACAACTCCATGGTGTAAATCAAAATTTCTCAACAAGTATTTTAAACACATAATTATATTTTCAAACAAAATATCACAGACAAAGCTTTTGAAAGGGAATGTCCTTCTGTCTGTTGGGAGCACTGATCTTGTGGATGTCCTGGAAAGCCCCTGTCAGGAGTCTTTTAGATTGGTGACTTTCATTGAGACACACTTCCTTTATGTCCATACCCTAGGAGGGTCTTTCCCCTTAACTTTGGGCTAGTTGTATGGCCTTAGAGAGTGAACAGAATGCAGTGGAGAAGAAGACAGGCAAGTTTCCAACCCAACCTCAGGGAAGGCCTAATGGCTTCCCTGAGCTAGCTATTGCATAAGAAAACTAGCCACCCTGCTGGAGAGACCTCACAGAGAAGCCATAGGGAAAGACAGAGACCCCGGGACCCTGTGGAGCCAGAAAGAGAGTCCCAGGTGTCCAGTGTCCCAGCTGAACAAATAAAAAGAAAATTGTTGTCTTGGGTTTGAAATTGTGTTGGGATTTAGATTTTGACAGAGAAGTAAAATCATCTAATTATCCACCTGTACAGAAGAGATTCACAGTGCACAGCTAGTAAAACACAAGGCAAGCTGAGTGTGGTGACACTACAGCCCCAGCAGTAGGGAGGCTGAGGCAGGAAGATCTTGTGTTTGAGGTCAGCCTGAGATGTATAGTAAGACAGACAAAAAGAATAAGTCAAGTCTATTGACATAAAATGATTCCTGGGCTGGGAATATAGCTCAGTGGTTAAAGGTTAAAGCCTGTGGGCCAGGGTTAAATTCCCCAGTACCCACATAAAGCCAGATGCATAAAGTGATGTATCTGGAGTTCGTTTGCTATAACAAGAGGCCCTGGTGCACCCATACGCATGCTCTGTCTCTCTCTCTCTCTCCTCATAAATAAATAAAATATATATTTTTTAAAAATCATGAAGAGGGCTGGAGAGATGGCTTAATGGTTAAGGCACTTGCCTACAAAGCCAAAGGACCTCGGTTCGATTCCCCAGGACCCACATAAGCCAGCTACATAAGGTGGTGCATGTGTCTGGAGTTTGTTTGCAGTGGCTGGAGGCCATTCTCTCTCTCTCTCTCTCTCTCTCTTTCTCTCTCTCCCCCTGTGTCTTTCTCTCTCAAAAAAATAAATAAATAGAAATAATTTTTTTAAAAAAAAGATCATGATGATTTTCACTCAAGTGAGAATCTGACTCACTTGGGTGAGTCATAGCACATGATTCCACACTATTTAATAAAAAGGTAAGGATAAAAGCTGGGGAGATTGCTCAGTGGTTAAAGCCACTTGCTTGCAAAACCTGCCAACCCAGGGTTCAATTCCCCAGTACTTACATAAATCCAAATACATAAAGTGGTGTATGCATCTGGAGTTTGCTACAGTAAGAGGCCTTGTGTGCCCATTCTCTCTCTCTCTCTTTATCTCTCTCTCATAAATAAATAAAAGTTTTTAAAAAGTAAAGATAAGCACGAGTGCACGTGAGTGTGCTGTGTGTCCATCTCTGTGTGTGAGTGCAAATGGGTAGAGTATTTCTGCAAAGATATATAGAAAAATGGGTAACAGATGACTTGGAGTAGAAGTGAGAGTTTCCATTTTTTCCTTTCACACCTATTTTCATCATATTTGCAGGTATTTGTTATTCAAGTCATAAAGATAACATTTCAACAAAAACAAAGTAAAAAGTGAGATCTGATAGCACAATGTTGAGGACAACTAGATACAGCACTGGTAATATATTGACATGAAACTTGATGGTCCAATTTTCCTCAGAAATAGCACATATACACTTGGAAGAGAACCTGAAAACTATCTGGCTTGTGTAAACCCTGCTAACTGTTCCATCAGAAGTAAAGACGTCCGTGAGGTGGAGGTTCTTATGATGGGAAGTTTCATGTTCCTCGGAGCCTGAGGCCGGGGTCTCCATGAGGCAGATCCAGTGTCATGATTATTATTATTATTATTATTATTTTGACTGTTAGAGGTAGGGTTTCACTCAAGTCCAGGCTGACCTGGAACTCACAATTTAGTCTCAGGTGGCCTCGAACTCACGGTGATCCTCCTACCTCTGCTGGGATTAAATGCGTGCACCACCACGTCCGGCATCAGTGTCATGATTATTAGAGTCACTTATTTGAGAGATCCTGGGGACACACTGAAACTACAGTGGTAAAGGGATTAAAGAGGCAAGAGGCCAATGAACGGTGTATCAGCGACTTATCGCAGGCGCCCAGTCCCTCTGAGGGCCTCTGTGGGATAGTGTAGTATGTATGTCAGAGTTGTCTCACACAAAGTAAGACAAATATGAGCTATTTATCTTCAGGTCCCAGGAATATAAAGGTTTCAGGATTTCCAGTGCACCCTACTACTGCAGGCTGAGATACAGAGCACTTGCTGGTGGAAGAAGCCACTGGTGTATGGAAGTGAGTGCTGAGGGTACAGGCCAAGAACTAGTGTTTGCTCACCCAGAAAGCAGAGCCTGGGGCCAAGTGCTTACAAGGCAAGGAAGAAGAAAGAACCAGGCAGGGACATCGATTACAGTCTAACCATCACGTTTAGTCCTGGTGGATGTCTTCTTGGAGACGATAGGGCACGACTTCATTTCCACCCCGGGGATCTATGAGACAAGAGCAGAAAGAAGCTTCTCTTCACTTCCCAGTTTCACATACTGGGATCCCGGTGACAACTGGGAAATCATGGTGCAAGAACAGTGGGAGAAGATGCCCAGTAACTCTGGGAGTCTGAGAGCTGCTCCCCCAGTGTGCCATCCCACTGTGTAGTACTGGTAGAAGCCGAAATAACCAAACCTCACAAGAGAGAAGACACGTGTTGACTTCTAGGGCCAGGATGGATCTGAGTTGATGCAAAAAAAGGAATGAGGTAGACTAGTTCAAGACCAGGCGGAATGCCCTGAGAGGTCACCTCATGCTCAAGTATGTGGTAGTGAATTCATACTTCATCAATGAGAAGCTTCATAGATATTTTGAGCGGTTGATCCTCAAGGCTAGAAACATTTCAATATTATATTCTGATAATTATAAGGTAGAAGATATTAAACTATATCAACAACACAGAGAAGAGAAAGAATGAAT
The DNA here is from genome assembly GCA_036365145.1 of Orientallactaga sibirica. Classification (NCBI taxonomy): domain Eukaryota; kingdom Metazoa; phylum Chordata; class Mammalia; order Rodentia; family Dipodidae; genus Orientallactaga; species Orientallactaga sibirica. The sequence continues at coordinate 6,080,121 of JAEOAD010000030.1, forward strand.
GCTAAGACTACTGGTTCTCTAGAACATCATATTGCATAAAATTCCCATTGTTTTTTTTTTTTTTTTGTGTGTGTGTGTGTATGTGTGTGTGGTGTGGTATATGCACATATGTGTGCAAATGTTTGTGACCCCTGCACATACATGCAGAGGCCAGAGAAGAATGTCTAGATTATAAATGTCTAGCACTCTTTAGATTTTTTCCTTTGAGATGGAGTTTCTCACTAAACCCAGAGCTTCCATTTTTATTTTTTTTTTTGGTTAATCTGGCTAACCAGCAAGCCCCAGTGGTTCTTGGGTTTCCACTCCCTACAGGACTAAGGTTACAGGCACGTGTGGCCAGATCCCGCTTTTTCTATGAGCACTAGAGAGTCAAACTCAGGTGGTCTTGGGCCCTTTAAAGACTCCCATGTTTGTATGGCAAGTGATCTTACCCACTAAGCCATCTGCCCAGCCCCCAAATTTCCATTCTCGCAAACATTATTGGAGTTACAAAGTTTGATCAAAGCAAGGAATCTTTCTGGCCACGTCACTGACAATATTTTTGCCAACAATAGACCAAAACACAGGTAGGATGGCCTTATAGCATACATCTTACATCTGTGATCCCAGTGTGCTCTGTGTACACCCATAAACATATTCATGTATACATACATGCATGGATGCATACATACGTACACAAAACAAAAATAAAATAAATTTGAAAGATGGACCCCTCACATCCCTCAAGGTTTGACCCAAGGTTCTTATTCCTGTCCATGTTGTGCTTAATACTTTTTTTTTTCTATGAGGATTTGAAAGAAGACACAGCAGCCATACTCCTCAGACTTACAGATGGCATAAATAGGGAAGGCAGAGATGGTATGTTTGATGGTGGAATTAGTATTCAGCCTGTATTGACAAGAGGGAGCATTAGGTAACACCAGCACAGCATAATATTTTACAGTAATAGAATCTGTATTCAACAATACTAATAGAAGTCAATTGTACAGTGCAGACTTTGGAAGCTGGATTGATAGCCACTGAGTCAGAAAACCTGGGGCTTTTAATTAATCCAAAGCTCAATCAGGTCCCACAGCAGAACTGGTTATTTTTTAAGGTAATTTTAGGCTGCTTCCATGAAAGCCTTGTTTCCATCGACGGCCAGTGATGATCCTAATAGATTCTGTGAGGGGCACACTCCATCTGGAGCGCTGTGTGTTCAGTTCTGGGTGAAAGAGTCCACAATTAGATGCAGGAGGGATTTCAAATGCATGTCACACAAGGAATGGCTATCAGCCCTGGGGAGAAATGAGAACAAAATGATAATATTTTACGGGAATAATAGTGGCCTCCATCTATTTGATGAGCATTCAGGTGTAAAAGGGAGTCAACATATCCTTCTTGCTCTGCATTTTAGTCAGCCATCACCACATTAATGCCCTGTTGGCTTATAACAGCATCTCTTTTATCTCTTATGCATCTGCACGCAAGCTGGAATTTCTCGGACCTGATGGAGTGGGGCTGGGCTTGAGTTCAGGCCATGGTTTGGGTTCAGGTGTGCTCTGTATTTCTTTCTTTGGCAATCAAGTAGGTACTGTTGGGAATATTTTCTCATGGTAACATAAGAAGCCCAAGAGAACACAAGCACATTACCCCTGATGGGCACCACACACACTAGCACCCCAAATCAAGTCATCTCAATGTCAAGGGTGGGAAAGCATACCTTGTTTGCTAGGAGGCAAGGGGAAGGGAGGAAGTTGCATTTATTTTTATTATAAAGGAATGAAATCAAGAATTCAACTTATCCTACTAGAAACTAATAAACTATAATACAGAGTCAGGGTTCTAGAGTTTTAGGAGGATAGATTTGGGGGTAACATAATAAAAGTCTAAATGATGGGGCTGGAGAGATGGCTTAGCAGTTAAGGTGTTTGCCTGCAAAGCCAAAGGACCCAGGTTCATTTCCCCAGGACCCCCATAAGCCAGATGCAGTTTGCAGCAGCAGAAGGCCCTGGCATGCCCATTCTCTCTCACTCGCTCACTTGCTCGCTCTTCCTCCTCCTCTTTCTCTCTCTCTCAAAGAAAATAAATTTAAAAAAATATCTTTTAAAAAATCTGAATAATGATTGGAAATGTCCAAGGATGGAAACCTTTGCCTGGGAAGAAGTTAGATGGAGTTCATTGGCTCATGGCCAAGGAGCATTGCAGATGCAAATGTGCTGTCGTTTGGAAAGTTAGGCCTCAGATGGGCACTTGTAACATCCACGGTCTTACCCATGCTTATCCCCACTGTAACAACTCGAGGCTGTTTCTCTCTGTGCCATCTAAATAGATACAGCTGATTTGTGTCCCTAACAGATCTGTGGGTGATTATCCTTTTTTAAAAAAAATTTTTTGTTTATTTTTTGTTTTTATTTATTAGCAACAGACAGAGAGAAAGAGAGGGAGAAATAGAGAGAGAATGGGCACACTAGGGCCTCCAGCCACTGCAAACGAACTCCAGATGCATGCACCACCTTGTGCATCTGGCTTATGTGGGTCCTGGGGAATTGAGCCTCGAACCGGGATCCTTAGTCTTCATAGGCAAGTACTTAACCGCTAAGCCATCTCTCCAGCCCTGATTATCCTCTTTTTAAGGGTCTTACAAATATCTCAGTGGTCCAGACTGGGACATAAATTTCTCTTGCCTCACCCACGGCCACTAGCTCAGCGTCAAGCTCCAATCCTGCCCAACCATCTTCCCAGCTTCATCTCTGACCTGTCGCATGATACAGTCTAATCTGTTGTACTAATTGCCCTTTCGGTTCACAGGCTCTGCTTTTCAGGGCTTTGCTCACCGACATGCCATTCTCCTCATCCTCACAGACCTACCTGTGCCACCCAGTGCACACCAAATGCTGTCCTCTGCACAATGCTTTCACTTACATTCCACCCAGAGCGGAGTCCTCCTTCCCCACATGCATGGTCCTAACAGCCCTCACGGTGCTTAGTATTTTCTTGCGTAAAAAGAATGGCTTAGGGCTATTTAACATTGCATTATTAGTCAGGTAGAAACTCTAAATAATATTAGCATTAGGCAATAAAAACGTTTAGTAAACTCACATAGTGGAGTATATGGAGGTAAGCAGTTTCCAGGTTGCCATAGCAGTTTAATGATGTCACCAAGAATCTAGACTCTTTCTGCCTTCCTGATCTGTCACTCTTCATGTGTCAGCAATACTTCTTCTCATAGTTGAAAGATGGCAGCTGTGGCTCTAAGCATCCCATCCTTATACCACTGGTACCAAAGCAGGCATAGCACAGGCATTCTTCTTACATGGTTTTATTACCAGATAAACAGAATACAAATGGTTCCTGCAGACATGTCCTTACATCTGGCTGGTGAAAACCAGGCCCCATACCCTGGCCTATCACTGGCAAAAGAAAATGAGTCATCTATATTGTATTAGGTCAAGCAAGAGCCAGACTGTGCTGAACAAAACCCAGACTCTGAACCGTAAGCAAGAAAGGACCAAAAGCCACCCATTGTGACCAAGAGGAGCCACTTATGTACCTAGCTACCCCTGTGTTCCGGTGGGACAGTAAGCCTTCTGAGGGTAGCCATATGTCTGGACACACAGAAGCTCGATAACACTTCAGAGCACTTCCATAGTCACTTCAGAAATCAGTGACGCTCTCTCCAATCTGCTGTCCAGAATTCTATTTTGGTACAACTATAATGTGGGCAGGTCCAGGCCCCTCTTCCTTTGGCTGCTGAAATTGTCCATTTCTTTCCCCTAGGACTTCCAAATAGGAAGCCCAGAGTCCTGCAAGGGGTGAGATTCATTTCAATACTGGCTGCTGATTTAAGTTCCCAGAGCAATGCATCACTGTGGAGGAGACATGGGTTCAGGACAGCTCGTCTTGGAGAATTTTGTTTCTCCTTTGATCACCTGCCATGAAGCAGGATGAGGAATGAATGTATTAGACAAACTAGAGATCAAATCCCAGTCCCAACATGTGGGACCTGGGGGAGCCTAGGGAAATTATTCTCTTCTCTGGGCCTTGGTACCTTGATTTTCCCATTCCTAAGAACACTGACTGAGACAGATAATAACCACAATAATCACAGGTACCACTTCGTGGTGCCTATACCGAGGCTGGCACTGGACATTTTATGCACACGGTCTTTTAAAATGTTCACAGAAGAAGCAATGAGGGAGAGGCCTATGGTGCTCCGAAAGCTTAGGGAAGTTAAGGAACTGCCCAAAGTCACATTGCTAAGAGGTAGACTTTGAATCCACCTTGAAAGCCCCTTCTGGCCATGTCCATTACTCAATCCTGCTTGATTTCCTTTTCTTCAATTATTTGACACTGTTCCCAAGTCCTCTAAGTGTCTCCAATGTGACACTCCTTGTCTTCATTATATAACAGGTCATTCTGTTTCTCATGTCACCATTTGGTCTTTAGGTAAATTTTTGAGTCTTTTTTTTTCCCCCAAATGCTCATATAGTTGCAAAATCCCCAAGAGTATCTGATTTCTTTTTTTAATTTTTATTTGTTTATTTGTTTTTATTTATTTACTAGAGACAGAGAGAGGGAAAGAGAGAGAGGGATAATGGGTGCACCAAGGCCTCTAGCCACTGCAAATGAACTCCAGACGTGTGCGCTCCCTTGTGCATCTGGCTTACGTGGGACCTGGAGAATTGAACCAGGATCCTTAGGCTTCACAGGCATGTGCCTTAACCACTAAGCCATTTCTCCAGCCCATCTGGTTTCTTGTTATACTCCTGCTTGTTTGGAAAGCAGAACTGGTGGAGGATGAACGACCACCGGTGAACTTACATCTTATCTTCTGTTCTCACCCAGAATGCCATGTCACCAGAATGCCTCCTTGTCATCTCCCCTCCCCTGCAGAATAACAGCCTCCTTTCATTTCCCTTTTAAAATGTCCATGGACTTTGGTGCCCTGTCCCCTGTAGCTGTATTGCTCTGGCCTCACTAATGGTACACTAACTATCCTTTTCATAACAAGGCTTCCAAAATGACACAGTGGACTTGGTACCCAGCCAGTAGACACATTCGTGGAAGTTGGGGCAATGCTGTGACCATGTTTCCCCTCAGTCTTATGATGTCATTCACCAGTCTCTGCCAATTCCAATTTCTGTGGGATGCTCCTACCCAGGACAGGGGCCTGGATGAAAGGAGAGAAAGCATTTTCTCCAGAACTGGTTCTGCTAATATTCCTGCTGTCTTCTTCCCACCATCTTTCCCCTTCAGTGTAGCTCAGCAAAAACGCCACTTTCTTCAGAGACTTTCTGACCTCACCTGCCTTCATCAAGGAACCATTCTTATCGTCAGGCACAATAGACTCCAGTCTAAGGTGGTTGGTCTCAATCTGCAGTGGACACAGAATGTGTTCGAGAGTCTGGGCATTTCAAAAGGATAATTCTGCATAAATCCTGATGTTTATTTTTATTTTTATTTTTTTGTGAAATATGAGAATAGCAAGGAAATTCAAGGAAAGGAACTAAAAATGGATTACATGTGTGGTAGTTGTACCCTAAGTCTGTATCAGTAAGAGCGATCACTGATTGAATCCATAGCAGAGCCACTCTCCCGAGCATGTTCTAAGCATGATGTCATTTAATCTGGATAACCAGCCTCAAGAGAATAAATAGCCACCCCAGATTTTCAGGGAAAAAAAAAAGTTAAGTCTAAGGGCAGTTAAGTAATGTACCCAGCAGCGTGCAGTTAGTGAGCAACAGAGGAATCTGAACCCATGCCTTGGTTTCCTTCCCAGTCCAGGAGCTGAGCTCCTCTCACCTGACTTCACCTGCTTCTTGTTCCTCACACTGCCTCGCTGATGCTTCCTTATTTGCCTTTGGGTTAATATTTACTCCCTTGTCCCCAGTACACCATGTCAAGGGTGTGGCACGGGCTTTTCACTTCCTGAATGTATATTATTCATTTTAAACCAGCTTCCAAAGGGACATTCAAAATGACCCCCCAAGCTCACAGAGAACCAGGAGCCCCATCCAGTGCGTGACTGGGTAGTGGACAGGACCGTTGTTTACCCTTTGGGATTGTTGGAGCAAGTTTCTTCCATGACAAAATGACTCAAACACTTTGCTTTATTTAAAGATTTTATTTATTAATTTGCAAGGAGAGAGAGAGAAAAAAAAATGGATGTACCAGGATCTCTTACCCCCAATATCAAATTCTAGTGGCATGTACTACTTTGTGCATATGACTTTCCATGAGTACTGAAGAATCAAGCCCAGGCTATCAGGCTTTCAAACAAGTACTTTTAAACACTGAACCATTTTTTTCCAGCCCCCACACTTTCTAAGCTTCAGATAGTCCCAGAGGATATGTAAGAAGCCAAGTTACCAGGATGAGTCACAGGGGACAAATAGATTAAAGATGTGCCCTGATTGACAGCAGTCCTTGAGCAGGGTAGGCATTACAGCAGGGGAGTTTTTCTCTCTCTCTCTCTCACTGTACAGTGGAGAGAACATGATCTTTGAGTCTCAAGCTTATGGAGTGACCTTGGTAGCATTCTGGACATGTCTGGCACACCTCAGCTTCCTCCTGATAAAATAAAGGTCATGCCCTAGTGGAAGTATTTTCTGGATTTGCCATATGTTGTATATGAAGTACTCAGCAGACACTTGGACAACTGTAGGTGTTCCTGGAACCAAAGCAGCAGTTCTATGTGGAGACAACTTGTCTTTCATTGAAAGCCCCAGTGATCTGGACTTCATGGTCAGCCCTGTTCTAAGACACACAGTGAAGCTGGACTTGTTTGCTCCATGGCAGAACCCACGTTCCCAACTTAGGAGGCTGAACCTATCCATTCAACTTTCCCTTCCATGTGTTTTGGTAAGAGTCCCTGAGAAGTTCACAGAACATTTTGAAGACCTAAAATACCATAAGATTTGTTTGTATAATAAAAAGGAAGGCAGAATAAAGGAAAGCGAAGAAGAGGATAGAATCCAGAACAGACATTTCCAAATGTACAAAGTGAGCAAGACTGACGCTGGGCACTCTTTGAGATCCCTCTTCTGTCACTCTTTCCCCCTTAGGAAAGGAAGAAGACATGTGTTCAAGTCCTCCTAACAAAGCTTTATAGGACAAAAAAAAAAAAAAAAAGCCAGGCCAGGCGTGGTGGCACATGCCATTAATCCTAGCCCTTGGGAGGCAGAGGTAGGAGGATTGCCGTGAGTTCGAGGCTACCCTGAGATGATAAAGTGAATTACAGGTCTGCTTGGGCTAGAGAGAACCCCTACCTGAAAAACAACAAACAAACAACAACAAAAAACAAAGCTTTATAGAGATATGTAATAGGCAGGGAGAGAAGAGAGGGAGAGAGAAAAACACAGAAACAGGATAAAGAAAGAGAGGAGCGGGGAGAGAGAGCACATGAGAGGACCGAGAGAACACAAGAGAAAACAGAGAGGCTGCTTCCTCCCATTTCATTCTAGAGATGCTGAGAGAAAGTTGCTCACTTCCTGTCATCTCAATGACCCCACAGCCTCCAGTTTCCTCATTGGTAGAACTATGTTTAGCGATAGCTGCCCTAAACATTCAGGTTGCGAGAGGATCCCAGGGCACAGACAACAGAAAGACAACAGCAGCATTTACGTTGAGATGGAGACTATCTGGTAAGGTAGAAGACCCCCAGGCAGAAGGGAGCAAACCTGAGTCTAAAGCCTGACATACACATTCAGCCTCTTTGTGACTTGGGGCATATCACATCACCTCTCAGTGCCACATGTTCTTCCTCTTGTGCAGTGAGGAAAGGGGAACCTGGCTGTGTCGGGCTGGGCTGGGAGACCCAGTGACATACCTTGTGAGAAGGAATCTTGCAGATTGCACATTCAGGAAGCATCACTTTTGCCATCTCCCAAGGTCAGTTAGAGGTCATTGTTGACTTTTGTTAAGGTGTGCATCTTTCTCATACAGTAAAAGCATAGATGTGTAAATTCTTTAGTTGACTACAGTTTTAGGGGCTGCAAGGGTGTCTTTGGCATTATCATACACCCCCCAGCCTTACAAACTCCAAGGCAGGTTGAGAATACAACAAACCAAGTGTGGGCAAACCAAACCTGTCCTTAAAGAAGCAGCTGAAACTCAATGACCATGAAGGAATATGGGTCCAAGGTTTTCCTAATTTTCAAAGAATACCCCCATTCTTGATTTCCTTCAAATATAAAATCTGCTATTTGAAAACTACAGCCTTAGGGTCTGGAGAAATGTCCCAGTGGTTAAGGTGCTTATCTATAAAGACCGTGGGTTTGATTCTCCAGTGCACACATAAGCCAGATCCACAAGGTGGTACATGCATCTGGAACTCATTTGCAGTGGCTGGAGGCCCTGGTGCACCCATACTCAATCTCTCTGTCTCTCTCTCTCTGTGTATTTCTATGCTTGCTAATAAAGTAATAAATTATTTTAAAATACCACCTAATAAGACCTAAGGAGATAGCCCAATGGTAAAGTGCTTGCCTAGCAAGCATGAAGACCTTGCTTGATGGCCAAAAGCCAAGTGAAAGTGCTGCAGGCAGTGATACGCATGCCCAATCTGGTGAGGCAGAGACAGGTGGGTGCTTGGACCTCACTAATCACCCAGTCTAGCCTAATTGGTGAGTTCCTGGCCAAGGAAAGACCCTGTCTCAAGAATAATAGATGGAGGCCGGGCGCGGGGGCGCATGCCTTTAATCCCAGCACTCGGGAGGCAGAGGTAGGAGGATCACCGTGAGTTCAAGGCCACCCTGAGAGTACATAGTGAATTCCAGGTCAGCCTGAGCTAGAGTGAAACCCTACCTTGAAAAATTAAAAAGTAATAATAATAATAATAATAATAATAATAATAGATGGCATTCCTGAGGAATGACACCCAAGGTTGTCCTCTGACCTTCACAGGCAGACACACACACACACACACACACACACACACCACACACAGCCACACATGCGCATATGAAATACAGCTGAAAAGTACTTGTAAGCACTATATAGGAAACGTTCTTGTATCACCTAGCACATCTGCCCTGTGTGCAGGTTGAAGGTGGTCCTGGAGCATAGAGCTGCATCTATTTCACTCGAATGCAGCATTCATTCTTCTTTACTGGCTCAGTCAGGTCTCTTGAGTATCTAGGCAGGGCTTGTTCTACCACCCTGGGCTTCCTATTCTACAAAAGGAATGAAAGGACAAGAGATAAAAGAAGATCAGGAAAGTTTTGAAGGAAAGAAAGGAGCTAGTGAAGGAGGGAAGAGATAGAAGAAGGTCCCCACACTAGTACTAGTTAGTGAGTTCCCAGTGTACTTTTCAGAGGAGCATGGTGGGTACCCCTCTGTCCTGCCTGCTCCAGCATCCCATTGTATTTGCTGTTGCCTCAAGCACGAAGCACCATAGTTCAACCTCTGATCTCCAGAAGCCAACTTGCAGGACATGGTGGTGCCGCAAATGTTAATCTCTGGTAGGGAAGAACAGGTTTTCATGAGAGTTGGAGGAGTGGCTTTTGAATGGCTGGCAGGGTTGGTTCCATTCCTGTATCTTGCAAACCCCTTGCCACTGTATTAGGTGAAGGGGAAGTAGATTGTAAAGTACTTTGAATATTATCAAAGGTTATTTAAAAAAAAAAAAAAAAACAGGGCTGGAGAGATTGCTTAGTGGTTAACATGCTTGCCTACAAAGCCAAAGGACCCAGGCTCAATTCCCCAGGACCCACGTAAGCCAGCTGCACAAGGTGGCTCATGCATCTGGAGTTCAATTGCAGTGGCTAAAGGCCCTGGTGTGCACTCTCTCTCTCTCTCTCTAAAATAAAAATATATTTTAAAAATACCAGCAGCCATCCCACCTGATTATGCCAGGTTTGTGACAGGAAACTGAAGGGCACAAGTCTATGAAACCCAAATGACCCTCAAGTCTTGACAAGCCATTGCTCTACCTCTTTTTTCTCTAGGGTGAGTCAGGGACAAACTTTCCTCATTTCCTTCATCCATTGCCTACTCCCTAATTCAGGGGACCTAGTTAGGAAGCACAGCATCCCCAGGCTAGAGAGATGGCTTAGTGGTTAAGGGTCTTACCTGTGAAACCTGAGGACCAAGTATCCATGTATGCTAGATGCTCAAGGTGGCACATATATCTGGAGTTCATTTTCAGCGACTAGAGGCCCTGGCATGCCCATTCTCTATTCTCTCTATCTCTCTCTCTCTCTCTCTCTCTCTCTCATATACATACATAAATAAACTATTTAAAAAAGAAAAGAAAGCATAGCATTTCAAAGTCATGGCTTCATTGGCTGATGTCCAGAGAGGTCAATGTTTGGACAAAGCCACTTGTAGCAGACAGCTTCAGGTTCGCTGAGATGAACTTCAAGACCGGGCACAGTTATGGAGGAAGGGATATTATTTATTGAAGCTTACAGATCCAGGGGAAGTTCCATAATGGCAAGAGAAGCGGCCTGCTTTCCACAGGGCCAAGCAAGAGAGAGAGAGAAAAACAGACCAGCCACCACAGCACACAGAGCAAAACTAAAGCCAAAAGGTCACACAGCACACTTCAGGAACTCCTGCTAGGCACATTTGCATATCTTTACAATGGAATCTCAAACCCACACCTTAAGACTGGCCCCCAGTGACATTGCCTCTAGCAAGGTGATTGAAGATGCAAACTACAACTAATAAAACACTAATAAATATAATAAAATAAATAAAATATATGGGGGACATATATTTAAACTACCACACCACTCATGAGCTGTGTGGTTTGACTTCTCTGAACCTTGCTATCTTTAGCACAAAAAATTAGTGAGAAATTAAAACCAAGCAACTGAATATAAAGTACCTACCACAGGATGAAAATATGTGAGAACTGTCCAACAAAAGATGGCTGTAACCCAGGAGCTTTGGGACTCAGATTCTAAATGGAAAACTATGTGAGGTGTTTGATGCTCTGGTGCAGTCAGGAAAACCCTGACTCTTTGACTCCAGCAGGTTGCTCAAGGTGAAAGATTGAGATTGGAGTAGGATCCACCCCATGAGGCAGTTGAGAAAACTGAGACATAGCCCTGGCAATAAGCTTAGCGCCATGCTTTGGCCATATCTTCCTGCTGCCTCCACGATGTCAGGGTTTTCCAGATGGCAATTACATCAGCTCAGCCTTGCCCTGCTGGTGCTTATAGTCCAGAAGGACATGAGGTTTTATCATGTCAGGTAACCCGTGATCCCACTTGCCCACTAGTATTAGTGGTGTAGTGGTGGAGTGACCCAAGTTCATTGTTAATGTATTGCAGCCACAGCCTACTCTGTACTCATGAGAACAGATGCTCCAACAGAAGCAGCCCTCTACCAATGGCTGGTGGGAGCTAGTATGGAAACACCTGACTATCCCAAACCCCAGAGAGGGACTTCTATGTATTCAGTCTTCAATCACTCCTAACAGTCCCCAGAAGGCTTAAACCCAGAAGCCTGTGGCCTGGTAACTAACACACTAAGTACTGGCTGTCTCCCTGCCCTGTCTCAACCCTCATTGTCCACATGAGGATTTATAGGGATCATCTTCCAACTCAGCCACTTGCCCCTGAATCTTTATCTTGCAGTCTGCTCTTGGGGTTGGGGGCACCATGATGGTGTATTGGTTACTTTTCTCATTGCTGTTAATATATACCTGACAAAGACAACTTACGACAGGAAAGGATTTATTTTGACTCACAATTTAACAGGGTACAGTCCATCATGTTGGAAAAGGTACATTGGCAGTAGTTCTGTAGTAATCTGAGCATGGGACATCTACCTTTTATACGGTCCACTGCAGGAAGCAGAGAGCTTGGGCTGGAACCCAGCTGGTTATATGATCTTCTAGCCCTGTCCCCACAGCCCTCTCTCTGCCAGCTAGGTCCCACATCCAAAAGGTTTCACAACCTCTCAGAATAGCACCGTCAGCTGGGAACCAAGGGTTCAAACACATGAGCCCATGGGAAACATTTCACAACCAAGCCTTAACAGATGGATACACCCTGAAGAGCTAAACTGAGTTTTTCAAGTGGGATCATGTCTGGTGAGTTAGCAAGGGGAATGATTCCAGGGTGAGCACCTTGGCCCCAGGTTTCCTTCACAGGGAAACCTTTGTGTGCCTGTATCTTAAGTCAACTTCTGTGCTCCACTAATCTGCCCTGAGGCCTTGTTTAGGAGCAGGCTTCCTTGGCAATGCCCCTGGAGGCCAGGAGCCATGGGTGGGCTGATGCAAGAAACTGGAGTTGTGTCTCTAGACTATGACCACATGCCAGCTGCAGGCTTCTCAATTTAAACACAACATCTGTGAGTGTGAAGACACATACTCCAACCAGGCAAAATGGAATTCTTTTTTCTGTTTCCTTGTTTTGTTTTTAACAAAGAGGTAAATATAAAAGACACTTAACTATGGGCCCTTTATCTGTGATAATAATAATAATAATTACAACAGAAGATCCAGCTGAGAGAACTTCATCTCATGCTAATGAGAAACTAAAACATGCTCTGAAGTAATAAGGAAAACAGTGAGCTAAAAAAAAAAAAAATAGAGCTTAGAAGTGCTACTTCTGAACTGGGTAATTGGAGTGTGAGTAAGGCAAGCTCTAGCCTAATTTACTATAAAAAGTAAAAATAGGGGCTGAAGAGGTGCCACAAGCAGCTAAGGCACTTGCTTGCAAAGCCTGATGGCCCAGGTTTGATGCCTCAATAGTCATGTAAAGCAAGATGCACAAAGTGGTGCATGCCTCTGGAATTCATTTGCAGTGGCAATAGGCCCTGGAACACCCATTCTTTCCCTCCCTCTGTCTCCCTTTTTCTCTCTGCTCTCTCTCTCTCTCTCCTTACAAATGAATAAATAAAAATATTTTTTTTAAATAAAAATGTAGCAAGGGAAGAGGGGACCCTTGGTGCCAGTTACAGCATTCCAGGGATCACTGGAGAAAGTCAGTATGTCACAGAGACCAGTCTGGTTGCTAAAAAGTGTCCTCTTTATAGTGCATTGCTTCTCCACACTGAGGGGTGGTTTGAAAGCACAGTGGCCTACCAGAGTGGGTGCGTAGGACTTACAAAAAACAAAGAGGTGAAAGTACACATCAGTCTTCAAAGAAATCAGATTTTTGCACCAAATTCGGGATCAGGAAGGGCTCCTGAAAGACAATACTCTGACTCTCCTCTTTCGGTTCTTCCAAGACAAACCACTTCATTCCCAACCATTCACAGGTGGTTCTCCTCCCAAAACAAACAGAGAAATAAATATTTACAGACTTATGAAAACTCAACAGAAGTCACCTGGGCACCAAGTTTTCTCGCCTGTGCTTGAGATCACACTGCCCTGGGATTATTAAACAGAATGTCACACCTAGTTTCCATTGTGGGACAAGAAACCCTTGCACCCAAAGAGGCTTAATTCCCAGAATGTATTCATAAGGATAAAGGCCACATCTTTTCAAGGAAGTTTTTGTGGTCCCAAGGAAGAACTGAGCACAGACAAAGGCAACAACAGGGACGTTTTCTTCATTGCCAACATGTGCAGGAATGAACCCAATATGTTTACCAAGAGCTGGTACCTGCTGCCATTACGTCCACCTAGAATAACTTCTCACTGGGTCATTGGTGGGGAAGGCGCCAGCTTGCCTTTCCCGAATGTCCCGGATATGAACAGGTTTCCGAATTAATAAATGCCACAGCAACTGCTTTCCCCATTCCCTGCCTCATCCTCCTACTTTCCTCCATGGAGCTACAGAACCAAAAGAAAATACCATGCATATGGTTAGGACGGAGAGAAGGAAGAAAAGAAAGAAAATTGAAAATGGAAGGAACCAAAGGAGGGAGCAACAGGGGCAAAATATGAGGGAGGAGTGAAAGAGAAAAGAAGGGGGCAAACCACGGGAAGAAAGAGGAGGTGGAAAGAAAGAGAGACAAAAAGGAAGAATGAGAGAGACAGAACTGCTGTTCTCCGACCCTAGCCGGTTTACACTGAGGGCCTCCCGATAGCCTCTCAGTGAAAAGCTGAGATTAAGCTCACAACATAATTTCCATTATGTTAATGTTGCTTTAAAATATATTGCACAGAGTGCTGCAACAATCAAATTATCAATTATAATGTCTACTCAGAGTAGAAAAGTGTTACAAACAGAGGGCTGATTACTGCTTCAGTACATCCAATCTGCATACTCATTGTTCAGTACAGGGAAAACAAATTATCTTGTGTTGGCCCCAGTTCAAATTTAATTAAATGAGTGCAAAGCAATTATAATAAAGTACAATAGTGTAGTAATGAAAGGAAAATAACTCATTAACCTATTAATCTTTATTTATGTTCCTCTCAAATAACTATGTAATTTCTTTATCACCGCATCCCATAAGAAAAAGTAAGGTCTCACTGCTCATGGCCTGGTTTAAAAGATTCTATTTGGTTAGGATGCTTTGTGGTTACCGTTTGTATCAACTTTTCTTACCTTTGGGGCCCATCCTTCCCTTTCCCTCCCATCATGCTCTCTGCTCACACATGCATGTATGTGGTTTAGATTTAGGGCCCTCTCTCACATTTCTCTGACACTTGTGCAAGGTGTAGATTTGTCTGGAAGCCAAGATGTGCTTAGCACAGCAAATGGAAGAGAGGTACCCTCCACCACCCGTGGCATAAGGCCTCACAAAACAAGAAAAGAGGGCTGGAGAGATGGCTTAGTGGTTAAGGCACTTGCCTATGAAGCCTATGTACCTAGTACCTATATAAGCCAAATGCACAAGGTGGTGCATATGTCTGGAATTTTTTTCCAGTGGCTAGAGGCCCTGGTGTGCCCATCCTCTCTCTCTCTCTCTCTCTAATAAATAAATTTTTTAAAAAAGAGAGGAGGAAACTGCTTCAGCTGCAGAGGTAGCCCAGACTCAACTAGCTGACGCTCCAGTGCTTACTGTGATATGATCATACCAGAGCACATGCTCCTCCAAACACTGCATACACACATTCACAGGACATACATCCCCCACACACCACATACACTACACACACACACACACACACACACACACAGGAGAGAGAGTATATCTAAAAGTCTTGCTAATATAATATAACATGATTTGAAGAAAAACAAAGCTTAAGACTTTCATCAAGTGTTTGGCCACGCAATTCTATTTTGTATATATTCAAATAATTTGTTTATATTTTTATTCATTTAAGAGAGAGTGATGGAGAGAGAGTATGAATGTGCCAGGGCCTTTTTCTGCTGCAAACAAACTCCAGATGCATGCACCACTTTACATATCTGGCTTTAAGTGGGTACTGAGGAATTGAACCCAAGTCAGCAAGCTCTGTAAGCAAGCATCTTTAACTGCTGAGCCATCTTTCTAGCCCTAAAATTTGATTGTATGTGTCATTTTAACCACTCCTGATTCCAACCCTATTTGTCCTAGTTGCTTCTGATACAGGGCTTTCATGTAGCTGTTTTGTATTTATCATTTACCAACATACCTTTCACACATAACACACTGATAATGTGTTTTTAAGCACAGTCTGTTTTTCAGTTTTACATGTTCTTTATTCAATAGCTTATTCAATTCTATTTCTTGAGCAAGTACTTGTGCCAAGTATTGGGATGAGGAACAGATCAAGAAACTACAGAGCCTTTGGCAAGAAAAAAATTGTAAATAACTAAGCAGAGAATCCTTACTTCATCATAATTGTGATGTATAGAGGAAAATGCCAGGATCCACCTTTTTTCCCAAACGACTCAGATCTGGGGTAGATTTCCTACTTCTGAATCAATGAGCCACGCACTTCTTCCCCTGGGTCCAACATTGTTTTGCAGGTTTCTCAGATTGAATGGTCACCCTCATCCTTTAAGAGCTCCAAACTGTGATTCTGTAGTGGAGTTTGGAGGAATTCGCTCTGCTATCTCTTTCCTACCCTATCCTTCGGGGACAGTCTCCTTCCCCCCTCCACCCAATTCTCTTCACCACCATGCTGATCTTTGTGCTTCCTTACCCTGTGACATCCAAGCAGATAATGCAAGGGACAGCTAGAAAGACGGGGGTAGGGGGAGCTGGAGAGATGCCATAGCAGTTAAAGTGCTTACCTGCAAAGCCTAAGGACCCAGATTCTATTCCCCAGTACCCACTGCCAGATGTACAAGGGGGCGCATGCATCTGTAGGTCATTTGCAGTGGCTGGAGGCCCTGGTGAACCCATTTTCTGTCTATCTGCCTCTTTCTCTCTCTCCCTCTCTCTCATAAATAAATAAATAAATTTTTTTTGGAAAAAAACAAGTGGGGTTTTCTTCCCATTATCTTTTTATCTGCAGAGTGGCCCTCTGTTGGTGGCATCTCTGGAATGCCAGCTTTTGTCTGGCAGCCTACTCTAACCACTCTCTGGATCCAGGACCAGCAGATCAGGCCCAGCCCACACTGGGGCAAGCAAGTGAGGGAGCAGAGTTCACACAGATGCTCTCAGGGCTGTGCAAGGGCAAGGCCCGAGAAGCCTTAGTTGCTTATATTTTGTTCCCTATTGCATCTCACTTTTCTTTACACGTGTCCTGTCCTGATTGTTGTACACTTCTACTGTAAAGGGCTCAGGGTTGTCCCACCTTTTGACATCATAATAGGGCATTGTCATCTACAAATGTGTGGGGCCACACTCATAGCTATACTGGGATGGATGTGGCCCCTGGGCCACAGGTTAGATATCCCTGTGCAAGGAAGTCAATGCTTTAGGATTTCTGGCCAGATCATCTGCCCTGATTCATTTCTGCCTTTGGAATGTGCCTGGCCATGTCGAAATAAAGCTTTATTTTCATAAACAGGTAGCAGGCCCAATTTGGCCCATGGCCTACCAATTGCTAACTGTATGGCACAATGCAGCTCTGGCTCTAGCCAGACCACATGGCAGAAGAAACCAAGAAGTGGCTTCTGTGAACATGGCGTTCTGCGCAGGCTTGACATGACAACAGCTACAGTCCCATGCTCACGAGAAACCTGCTACAAGATGACCTGTCCAGAGACAGGCTGTCATTGGTCACAAAAAGGGGGACCACCCCATACAATGATTGGCCAGCCAAGCCCCTTAAAACCCCCCTGCACTTCCTCAATAAACGAGTTTGCGGCAGCTCGCTTTCCGCTTTCACCCAACTCCCGGAGTCTGTGTCGTGATTCTGCACTGCTCACCCCCAACTCAGCAGAGACCCTGCCGTCCTTTCCTGGGTTGGCCTTAGGGGGGACTGCAATAGCTAACCCTTGCTCTAAGTGAGACAGTTGCTGACTCTGGGCCACAACACCATCCTTTGGGTTCCTGTCATCCTCTCCACATCTTTGCGAGACATCCCTTTCCTAAGCTCTCTTCGTATTATCCACATGGAGTATGCCATCTGTTTCCTGCTAGGACCTTAATTGATGCACTTGGCTTTGCATTTCTCTAACCCAAGCTTTAATTGCAAAGTAACAACAACAGAAAGGAGATGATGACCCATTACTATGTAGCAGGGACACTGCTTCACATGTTTTCATCCATTCTCAAATATGATGGAATATCTCTCGAGCTGCAATTCACTCTAAAAGTCAACCAGAGCTGAAATAAACAAACCTTTTTCTTTTTTCTTTCCCTTGGAGTCTGCAGTCTCAATTCTGCTGCCTGCTTGTCCTCTTCTAACGGAATGGAGGTCTACTCTAATTAAACAAGAAAGCACATCTTTTCACAAGGGGAGAACGGCAGGCATTGTACTCTGGGCCTCAAAGAAAGCATGCTTTAATAAGAATTCTTTTATAATCCCTGCTTTTATTTGTAGCTTCCCAAAGCTTTTGCTGGTAATAAAAGGATTGTAAAGTTGACAAATATAAGCAGGGACAAAGAAGTTTGGGGAGATAATGCCTTGGTGAATGGGAAAGTGTTTGAAAGTGTATTGATCCCACAACAACCAGAAGATGATCACAAGGAACCCTAGTTACCATCAGTCACAGTGACATTTCTATTACAACGTTGAAGCCCATCCAGGAAGGACCACCTATCCCTCGTCTGGGGTAGAATTATGCTCTGTGTTGAGAAAAGCAGTTCACACCAAAAGGCACCTAAAGTTCTGTCTTCAAATCCAGTTTCCTGGCATCCCTCACAACCTGCTGGGCTGTCACGTGGGATTGGCAGATGGAGCTGCAGTCAGTGAGTCGTTGAGGTGTTGTGGGTATTTATGGTTATTCCTCCCACCCCCATGCCATCACCACCAGCAGCACCAGCCATTCCTGTTCCTGGAAGAACTACCAATTTCCACTGGTGATCCCTCCACACCCACACTCAAAGCTTTTCTGCTTCCTGCTGGAATCCATGTGGGAGAAGGAAAAGCATGTGACCAGACCTTGGTTGATTCGTGTACGGCCTTCCCTTGGCCACAGAAATGGATTTAAATATAGGCATGTGATCTTCTTGGAATTTCCTAGGAAAGTGAGCAGGTGGGCTTTCCTTTCCCTTTAACCATGACTGTGGGGGCTGGAACTGTTGCAGCAACTGTAGCAACGTGAGGCAATGAAGCTGAAGTCAACTGAGTAGGATGATGACATTGTTCAAACCCAAAATAGGGCCTTGCCTAAAGCCAAACTTAAAGACAATGGGAAATAGGAAAACATGTCAACCAATTCTGTGTTTTCCCATATCTAAACCCTTTTTTCCTTTTAAAAAATTATTATTAACAACATATTGCATATGGACACATCATGAGTTGGTACCCTCTTTTCCCTCGTCCTTGCCCCCCATTCCATTGGGGACACTCTTCAGTGGGGGTTGTAAGTATTCCCTGTGGGATTGTGGTTTATGCATTGTGGGAGCAGCAGACAGTTGTTTAATGTAACTTCACAGATTATTTCATTGAGTCCATTGAGAGACGAGAACTAGGGCTACAGAGATTGCTTAGTGGTTAAAGTATTTGCCTGAGAAGCCTAAAGACTCAGGTTCACTTCTCCAGCACCCATATAAGCCAGATGCACAAGGTGGCACATGCATCTGTAGTTTTTTTACAATGGCTAGAGGCCCTGGTGTGCCCATTCTCTCTCTCTCTCTTTCTCAAACAAACAAATAAATAAGTAAACAATAAGAGTTGAGAACTAGTTCCTGTCCCTTAAGTATGGAGTGCCCTTGAAGCTCACTTTGGCCAACACAATGAAGTGGTGGTGCAGATTTTCACTCTTAGAATCCTGACACCATGCAGAAAAACCTGCCAGCCTGTGGGAGCATAAGACATCCCAGATGAGAGCTTAGGCAGCCTAGCCAGTACCAGCAATCGCCAGAGACAGTGCTTCCAGCAGGCCCCCTGACTCCCAGCAGGGGAGGAAGGGGCCCAGGGGAGACGCAGGTAATGCCCCACCATTGCTGACTCACAGATGTTGACCTAAATAAGCAAGTGATTGAAGATGTTCTCCGATGACGTGTTTTACCATTCATGCTTTACTAACTAATGCATGCCCCATCCCTGGATTTTCGACGTCTATGAATCAATAATCTACCTTTTTGTTTTATTCAGAATTGGATTTTCTGTCATTTGAGATGGAAAAAAAAAAAAAAGCTACCATATATGCTTTAATTCTCCAGCCAGATAACATCACCAGAAATCTTACCTTTATCCAAAGCTGTGACTTGTCAATCGGTCTTAAGTGACTGCCTATGTGATATTGACAGGTTCACAGATCTCACTTTGCAGAACAAAGGACACATTTGCTCCTGAGTCTCCAAAACCATCATCAGGGAGATTGTGGTTGTCTTAGTCCATTTTCTTTTGCTGTAACAAAATACCTGAGGCTGACTAACTTATAAAGAGTGTTTTTGTTTATAGTACTTAAGGGCCAAGAATGTGACACCATAATCTGCTTGGCTTCTTGGGATATTCTTATGCTCCGTCATATCACAGCAGAGAGGCAGGCAGAGGAAGCAGGCACATTTGAATGGAGTGTACATGCCAACTAGGCATTGAGTTTACGTCCTGCCAACTCACTCCTGTGAGAACTAGTCCATTCCTAGCAGCCTCAAGATAACTGATATGACATTCTCTGGAGAAAGACTTCATCATGGCCATGTTCCAGTGAGCTTATTTCCCCCTAAATGTCCCACTGCTTCTCAAGTCCATTACCTTGGAGACCAAGTCTCCAGCCCATGAACTGGATTGGGAATGGAGGAAAAATCATCTTCAAACCATAGCATTCCTCATGAAAAATTTAAACCCTTCCCAGAGCCCTCTTTAACCAGTATAATCCCTGTAAACAGGAACATCCAAGATCTACTACTCAAGGGAGCATGCTGGGCCATCCCCCTTGAGGGAATCCAGAAAAATCTGGCCTCAGCTTCAGCCCATGTTTGCTATAGAAACCTGAAACTGGGAATCATCATTTTCTTTCTAAAATAAAATAAAGGCATGCACCATTTCTAGACAAGAAGTCCAGCTCCATCTGCCTTCTGCATACTAGGACACTGACAATCCTTTGCTAGAACCTGTGGCATTCTTCCTACAATTTATCTTCTTATTTTAAAAAGGAAAGACAGGGCTGGAGAGATGGCTTAGCAGTGAAGGCACCTGCCTGCAAAGCCTAAGAATGCCCATTCAAATCTCCAGAACCCACATTTAGCCAGACGTGATGCAAGCACGCAATGTCGCACTTACCCACAAGGGGGGTGCATGCATCTGAAGTTAGTTCACAGCCTCTGAGAGGACCTGGCGTACCCATTCTCTCTCTGTCTCTCTCCCCCCACCCCTCAAATTAAAAAAAAAAAAAGAAAGTCAGTGGCTGGAAAGATGGCTTGCCTGTAAAGCCTAAAGACCCAAGTTTAATTCCCTAGTACCCACATAAAGCCAGATGCACATGGTGGTGCATGTGTCTGGAGTTCATATGCAGTGGCTAGAGGCCCTGGTGTGCCCATTCTCTCCCTCTTAAATAAATAAAATATTTTAATAAAAAACTAAAAAGAAGAAAAGAAAGGAAGAGAAAAGAAAAGAAAAGACAGGCCTGAAGCCATGTACCCATAGAGGTTCCACCTGACCTACTTTTGGGAAGCCAGCGACTGGTTCCCACCAGCTGTGATGAATTGTGTATATAGTTGTGGGAAGTAAAAATGGAGGGATGGTGGAAGGGAAGGAGGGTGGGAAGAAGAGAGGGAGAGGAAGGAGGGGAGAAAGAAGAGGGTAGATAGAGAGGAACAGAGAGAAAGAAGCATTATTTTCATTCTTAGAAGATAACCAAGCCATCTCTGCTCCCAGGAGCTTACGTCTTGAGTTCTGAAGTGCTCAGGTTGGGTTTTCTCTCTAAATGCAAACTGGGGGCAGAAGGAAGAAGTTCTTGGTGAAGACCAAAAAGGTGAATATCCTTGGTGGACAAAATACCAGAGGCCAAGTGAGGAACTCACTGGCTGACACTGACACTTCTCTGCAACATTGGCCACATTCCCCACTCCATAGTTTCTCAGCTTCCCTTTTCTCTTCGTCTCCTTCTCCTCACAGGCTCCTCTCTTTCCCCAAGAATGCTCAAAGAAAAATCCAAGATAATAAATTTCATTCATGAAAAAAGGAAGGTGTGGTTAATTTTGGTTTATTTCCTCCTACCTAAACACCTGGTGTCCATTCTGGCTATAGTCAATGATCGAACCAACAAATCTTCCCCTCCTTTTTTTTTTTTTTTAAACAAGGAAAATAGGGGTAACGCTTTGCTGAAGAACTGAGGGCCTATAGCAGTTACCTTCTCATTGCTGGGACAAAGCAACTTATTGGGAGGAAAGGGTTTGTTTTAAGCTTAGAATTTCAAAGGGAAGTTTCATCATGGCTTGCCAGTGCAGAGACTGGGCATCACGTCTTGTCGCTGCAGCTGAAAGGAAGCAGCAAGAGAGTGAGCTGAGGGCTGGCAAGGGGGACTAGGGTTATACCACCCCTAGACTCACCCCAAGTGACCTCCCTCCTGCAACAAGCCTCCACCAGGTGGGGATAGAGTATGAGATGTAATCACAAGCACGTGAGGATATGGGGACCATTCTACATTCAAACTACCACAGGGCCAGTGAGAAGACATTCAGTAGTGAATGAGCTGAGCAAAAGCATGGCGGGAGGAGAGGGAGAAGGAAAGGGAGAGAGGGAGTGAGGGAGGGAAGTGTAAGGAGGCATGGACACAAGTGTGAGGAAGCACCAGCTGAGGCTACTAAGCCTGAAAGCACGAGAGCCATTATCATAAATGATGGGATGTGGAAGGTGTGGTCAAGAGTACATTGAATTCCATCATGTACCCATTCCTCTTTATCAACCAGGGACATGACCTGAGATCCCAGTGGATGCCAGAAGTCAGATGGTCCCCAACCCTACGATGTACCATGTGGTCTTATAGTCACAACCTGTGATAAAATTTAATTTGCAAATTTGTCATGGAAAGAAATTGACAACAATCACAATTAGTGAAATAGAAGAATTATAAGAATATATTGTAATAAAAATTAGGTGGAGGTGGTCTCTTTCTAGCTCTGGGTAACTTGAAACATCTTCGCATATTATGAGTTCATTTTCTTCTTGCCAGCTGTAGGAAACTAAAGCTGTGGAATGTGTGACCATGGCTAAATAGATAAATAGGGCTCTTTAGAGGAACAGAACCAAGGGAAAAGAATGCATGCATGCATGCATACATACATACATGTATGTATGTATATATATATATATATATATATATATATATATATATATATATATATATGTTGCAGTGGCTTATATAACAGAGGTTGGATAGTGGACCACTGGCTATCTGCACCCTGAATGAAAAGGCAGAGAATCCACTAACTAACTGCTGAGCCTAAGAAGCCAGACACCTCATTAGTGCCAACCCAAGGCTGGAGGATGGAGGCGGGAGGCAGGAGGGAGAGTCACAGGTGATGAGTCCACATTGAAAGGTCAAAGAAACTGGAATCTGATGTCTGTGGAGGAGAAGGACAGCAATATAGAAGAAGCTGGAGTCTGATACCCATGGTGGAAGAGGAGGGCAGCAGTCATGGGAGCTGGAACCTGATGTCTGTGGAGAAGGACCGCATCATAGGACACGCTGGCCTGGGAAGAAGAGGAGCCTGCATGTGTACAATGGCTTTCTTCTCTTCCCACTTTTATTCTATTGTGGTGCCGTGCCCATGCAGGGTGGGTCCTTCTCCCCTCAGTTACTGTCATACCTTATGATCCTCTCTGGAAACGACCCTAGGACACACCCAGAGACCAGCATGTAGCATGTAGCATGTAGTCATGTTGACCAGCAGGACTAATCCTCTACTACATTGTAAAACACAAACCCCACAACAAAACCTCATGAATGCATGCAACTAAGGCACCCTTGGCCTCTTCCTGGGAATGGCCCCTCCCTCTTCCCAGTGGTGCGAGTTCTCTGATGTTGCCTCAAGCATGCCAGGCCTATCCTTGCCTCCTTCTTCAACTATTCTAGTTCCTTTCATTCCTTCAGGGCCCATACAAACACCTACATCCTTACCTCCTCCTCCTCTCAATGCAGGCCAGGCCCTGCTCATCATTCCCTATACCTTTATTCTAGAACATTCCTCTTCATGGCACATCACACTTGCTAAAAGCATATTTATGTGTTTACTCACTTTCTTAGTGTCTGTCTCTGGATATAAACATCAGCCCTATCTTCTGTCTTGTCCACTGTGGGATACCACCCCCACCCTACCCACCGCTTTCCTGGGACATAGTAGAAACTCAATGATTACTTTCTGAATGAAAACAAAATGGAAAAAATATGCAGACTTGGGAAAGCAAGCAGTCATTAAATACTAATTTAGTGAGATATTAATTTATTGTATTTACCATTAACTTAATTATTCAAACAAAATACTAATTGTCTTCACAACCAATATGTCCTTAGTCTTTGGAGTTTGTGCTTCATGAATCTTTACATAAGGCTCATAATAGGAGCAAACAGTATAAGAAACAGGGGCAGGAAACCATTCTGGACTTCAGAGGTCACCTGCCTGAGGTTCCAAATGTACTCTGCTCCTGCCTTTGGATATGCACATTCCAACCCTGCTAGGGTGTTCTATCACAGCAGAAATCTACACTGTT
Source organism: Orientallactaga sibirica (assembly GCA_036365145.1). Lineage (NCBI taxonomy): Eukaryota > Metazoa > Chordata > Mammalia > Rodentia > Dipodidae > Orientallactaga > Orientallactaga sibirica. Next base: position 6,104,152 of record JAEOAD010000030.1, read on the forward strand.
GCCACCACCCCTAACTGCTTCCTTCATCTCTCCACTTCCTTTACCAAGAAAGTCCCTCAGATACTTTGGAAGGACTGCAAGGAACCTGAGCCTCCATACAATTTCTCTGACATTCTTTACACAAGCCATGTCTTCTGGGCCTTGGAACTTAATGCTTGCAGCTTTCCAATGAAAGTGTAGGAGCACAGTTTTAATTCAGTACAGTGTACCACACCCCAAATGCACTTGACTCACCAGGTCCAGGTCTTGACAGTGGGAAGCAGTGGGCTCCTTGGATTGCTATGCCTTATCAACTGTACTTGTGAGAACATGAGCCTGCCTCCCTTCTTCACCTCCTAACCTACCCAACACAATGATTCCACCTCGACTGAAGTCAGCTGAGCATCATTTGACCCAAAGGGAGAAACACTCCCATACAGTGTCAAGAGCTTTAGGACACCAAGTTGTATGAACGACCTCACTTCTGAGCTTATCAACAGCAGCTCGTATAATCCCTCCCTGGAATTACACGCTGGCCAGTTCAGATAAATAACAGAGATCTCCACCATTCATAACCCCAAATGTTAACAATTAATTTCTGAAATCAATCCCTGAAGGGGGCTGGAAGCTTACACTACTAGGCCCAGACAGGTTTTGCTCAGTAAATTTCTCATGAGTCAAAATTTAAAGCTCAAAACTTGTATCTGTTGTTAAGACACAGCTGAGTTAGGCAATCAAGATAACAATATTCAGCTATCACCTGGATGGAACAGCACTGAGTGTGAATTCATAAGTTGGCTGACACCAGGCCCCAGATGTTGCTTGTGCTGGCAATATGCCCAAAGTGATGATAAGCAGATATACATACTTAACTAATATGTTTATTTAAAGAAAATTTCCAAATCCAGAATAACATCCAGATTTCTTGTTTGGCTGCAGATCAAAAGACATGCTATCAATAAAGACAGAATCCAGGATAAACCTTTTCAACATCTGCTTAAAACCAAACCACAGATTTGAGAGCTTTAGAAAAAACTTAATTGCAGACAAATTTCATTGCCTCTTACATAAATATATTTTTTCGTGTCCCTGGAGTGGCTTCGACCTCATCAGTTTTCATGTTCACAATACACAACATTGTTCATTTACCAGCACGAGCAGCTCTGCCTTCATGGAGAATTCCAGGCCCTAGGTTTCCCTTCAGAATGAAAGATGAATGCACTTTCTTCCTCACCGGAAAATGTCGGGCAAAAATCCGGGGCATGTATTTGAGCATGTATAGAAAAGAATCTACCCCTCTGTCAGTAACTGCTTTGTTTGCTGGGTGTGTGTGTGGTCTCAATCTCTGTACTTTTAGAAGGAGAATATAGAAATAGGGCCTCTGATTTTTTTTTAATTATTTTATTTTATTTATTTGCAAGCAGAGAGAAAGAGGATGAGAAATAGAGTGTATGGGCACACCAGGGCCTCCTGTCACTACAGATGAATCCCAGATGCATGTGCATCTGACTTTATGTGGGCACTGGGGATTCAAACCTGGACCATCAGGCTTTGTAAGCAAGTGCCTTTAACTACTGAGTAATCTCTCCAGCCCCACCAATATGTTTCCTGATGTTGTCCATGATCTGATCAATAGGAGAGCTCCAGGGTCAAATCAAGGTCTTAACAGATCCATGAACCTGTGAAGGGGTGAAAATCCAGTGGTGTCAGTCTCATAATAGCTTGTATCTCTTTTAGTGTAAATTAGTTCAGCTTCCTTAGGTGGTAACTTGCTGAGTAGTGAGGCATTTTTTTCCTACTCACTAGCCACGACTAAAGTTCTGGGTTCAGAAACCCTTTACCTTTACCTTGGCATCTGTTTAGTGTCTGGTCCAGTATTAGTTGGTTGCCCCTGGGGTTGAGTGATTTAGAGAATCAGAAGCTATCCCCATTTCCTCCTGCTCCGTCCTTTGAAGATAGTCATGAAGGACTTCTAGGAATAAACCCAGGCTAGACAAAGCAGGGGAGAGTCTTTCATCATTGCAGACGTGTTGAACTTAGGCCTATATGACTGGATCGGTGCATATGTACCCAGCACGCACAGGCTTTTCCTTGGGTGTTGTTTTATTCCTTAAACAATATAACAACTATTTACATAGTGTTTACATTGTGGCACGTATTACAAGTAATCTGGAGATGGTTTAAAGTCCCTGGGAGGATGTACCCAGGTTACATGCAAACACTTGGTGATTTCTATGGAAGAAATTTGAGCATTTCAGGGCCCCAGTATCCTTGGGGGGTGAGGGGTGGGTGATTGAACCAATCCTCCTTGGGTATAAGACAGCTGTTTTTGACACAAAGACATGCTTCCTTCCCACTAATAAAACAGGAAAACCAGATTCATTCCCAAATTCTATTAGAAAATAGACCTCTGGGAACACATTGCAGAATTGGGTCTCTGAGTTCTGGGTCTAACTTTGCCTCTGTTCCTGTGGGATGAGCTGTCTTCAGATGAACACTCCAGCTGACTTTGGGCATGCACACCTCATCGTGCCTCTAAACTCTAAGGATACATTTTTCACACGTAGCCTTCCTGCATGAACCCTGGAAGCCCTTGATGGCACAGCCATTTTGAACACAACTCTGTGGGCACTAGTGACTCATGGAGAACTGGCACAGATAGAGGAAGCTCAGTGTATGCTCAATGGATGGCTTTATGGATGCATGGATGTATGAATTCATTGTTCCAACCACAAACTCTGGGATGCCTCTTCCTGTTCTATACTCTGCTTATTAAGAGCTTTCATTCTGGAATTAGATGGAACTGGAATCTCAGGCCTACCTCCTGTCAACTGTGTTACTCGAAGTTCCCAGTCCCCTTTGACTCCCGTGGCTTACTAAAGGGTAACAACCACCCATTGGTTTGTGGGGATTAAGTGAACTAACTAACACGAGGAGGTCCAGCCAGTGCCTGGATCATAGCAAGTGCTCTGCAAACTTAGCTCCCATGACTTCTATGCTGTGCTTTGCATGATTCCTTTCTTATAAAGCAACTCTTAATCTTGCAATGGGAAAACAATGGTGGGGATGATAAAATAATTATCACACTTGGGGCCCTATGTACACTGTAGTTTTAAATCAGCACAGTAACAATGAGCCGCTATTATTATCAGTGTTTTCTAGTTGTAACTGAAGTGGCATGTTTGAGGTCACCACGCCAGCAAGGGATGATGCTGGAATTCAGGCTTGAGCCTATCAGTACCTGTGTTCTTAAACTCCAGTCACTCTGCCCCCTCCTACTTTTAAAGTCTTCTCTGATTTAGAGGAGAGAATGCCTCCATTAAGGAAGAGGGAACGCAGGTCATATGCATGGGGTGGGCAGGGTGTTTAGTCAGGGGACAGGAACTAATCGACTAGCGACTACTTGGTTCTATCTCTTCCTCCTATGTCAACTAGGACTAACTTCTGTAGCATATACTGGAGAACATAAATAGCAATGGCTAAAACAAGAGAGAATTTTCCTTTTATGTAAGAATAGTGTAAGGATATTTAGCCTAAAGCTGGTTCACAAGATCAAGTTTCTGTGGTCTTTGACTCCAAAAATAAGCAACCAGAACACTACTAAAATGGCCAAGATATGGAATTAGTTGAATTAGTTGAAGTGTTCATTGACAGATGAATGGGTAAAGAAAATGTTTTCTATATATGTTTGTGTGTGTGTGTGTGTGTGTATGTATGTATGTATTATTTAGCCATAGAAGAATGAACTTCTGTCATTTATGGCCACAGATTGGAATTAGACTTTATTATGTCAAGAGACGGAAGTCAGACACAGAGGGACCAGGATCACATGTTCTCATCTGAATGTAAGAGCCAGCAAAGCTTGCTCATACACACTGCAGAGGAAGTGGCTTCACAAGTACTGCTCTCACTATTTGCCTGACAGCCAGCTCCAGAGAGATGGCGACAGACATGGTGGTCATTCAAAACTCACCAAAGCAGAAGTCCAGAGGCAGCAGAGAGCTCAACACTAAATCTGACTGCTAACACACCTTCCAAGACCCAGGGAACACTGCAGAAGAGAAGGTGGGAAGATTGTAAGAGCTATAGGATGGGAAGGATTATGTTGAGGCATACTCTCCACATCACAAAACTGACTGAAGCCTTCATGACCCAACAGTCAATCCCATTAGCCACACTGAAGAGAGTCCTCACTGGAATGGGGGTGGGGGAGATGGAATATAAGAGCATAGCCTTTTTTTTTTTTTTTTGGAGAGAGAGAGGGAGAGGAAGACAGATAGAGATGGGTGCGCCAGCAGCCTCTCAGCTGCTGCGAACGAAATCCAGATGCATGCACCCCCTTGTGGTCAAGTGTGGCATTGTGCCCTTGCGTCACTTTGCATCTGGCTAAACATGGGACCTGGAGATTGGAACCGCTGGAGATTGGAACCAGCATTCTTAGGCTTAGGAGGCAGGCGCCTTAACCGCTAAGCCATCTCTCCAGCCCCAGAGAATAGCCTTTTTAAAAAACTAAATTGGGCTGGAGAGATGGCTTAGTGGTTAAGCGTTTGCCTGTGATGCCTAAGGACCCCAGTTCAAAGCTCAATTACCCAGGACCCACGTAAGCCAGATGTACAAGGGAATGCATGCATCTGGAGTTCATTTGCAGTGGCTGAAGGCCCTGGTGCACCCATTCTCTCTCTCTCTCTCTTTGCCTTTTTTTCTCTGTCACTCTCAAATAAATAAATAAAAATAAACAAGAAATTTTAAAAACAAAATTATTTAAAAAGAAAAAGCTGGCTCATAGAATATAGGTTAAATCAGTTGTTACCACAGCCTTGGATGAGGGAAAGGGATGTTAAGGCTAATGGGCACAGGGTTGTAATTACATTAAAAAAAATCTAATGTTCTACTTTTCCCTTCTTTTATTTGATTATTATTATTATTAACAACATATTTTGTATGAATACATCATGTGTTAGTCCCCTCTTTTCCCTCATCCCTGCCCCACTCCACTGGGGACCCTCGTCAGTGTGGTTGTAGGTATTCCCTGTGAAAAAGTTTATTGTTGGTAGTCCTAGGCATCAAACCTAAGGCCATGCACATGTTAGGCAAATGTTTTACCAATGACCCAACTTCTCTCCTTTCTTTTTTAAATTTCATAATAATAAAATAGGATGTTTGTGTTTCCATGTTTGCTTTTTCTTTTCCAGTGCTTGGAACTTGTTGGGATCCTTCAATTTGATGATGCATATCCTGCAATTCTTGGAAATGTTCATGCATGATTTCTTAAATAATATCATCCCCCCATCTCTATATTCCTTCTTTTTATAATTCCTTCTTCCAGCACACGTAGAATGTCCTGTGTAGCATAGCCATAAGATGATGGCTGCGAACAGTTCATTGTATATTTCAAGATAGCCAGTAGGGGGGGTTTCACGTTTCCAACATCAATGACAAATGCTTAAGGTACTGATAGGCTAGTAACTCTGAGATGGTCACTATATATTGTATTACTTTCTAGAAATATCATACTAGGGCTAGAGGGATGGCTTAGCAGTTAAGGCATTTGCCTGCAAAGCCAAAGGACCCAGGTTTGATTCCCCAGGACCCACATTAACCAGATGCACAAGGGGGTGCACGCATCTGGAGTTTGTTTGCAATGGGTGGAGGCTCTGGTGTACCCATTCTCTCTCTGTCTCTCCTTCTTTCTCTGTCAAACAAATAAATAAATAAGTAAAAATAAAAAAATTTTTAAAAAGAAATATACTATGCCTCTTGTCTATGTACAAATATGACTCAATTAAATATTTTTAGAAATAAGAATCCGGGAGACATGCTTTCCTTCATAGACCTGGGAGTCTCCTCCTCCATCACTTGTCCCCCTTTTACTGACTTGGGAAACCCCCTCTCTCTTCTCTCCTCTCTCAGCTTCCCTAGAGACCAGTGGAAATTCAAGAGCACCAGATACACAGTAGACCAAAACAACACTGAAAATTAACCTGTCATTGGAAACAAAAGCCATACAAGTAAGCAGGACCTTTGGGCTGAACCTAAATAGGGTGGCTAACTATGAAAATAAAAGACTAAAGAGGGACCCAGAGTTTCTTAACACAATAACGAAGATGCCCAAGATGCAATCAAAGCCCATCATACTGAAAACCAGGAGAATCACAGCTTGAATAAGCAAAGATAATCAATCAACAGATGCCAAGGTTGAATCAGATGTTGGAATTGTCTGAGAAGGATTTTAAAGTCGTCATCACAAAAATACTTCAACAATCACTTACAAATTCTCTTGAAACAAATGGAAAGAGAGTAGATAATCTTAGCAAAGAACTAGAAGTTGTGAAAGAGAACCAAATAGAAACTATAAAACTGTAAAATATATAACAAAAATAGAAAGGAGGACGTGTCTCCAGGCAGGGCCAGCCTCTTTAAAAATATCCACAGAAAGACCACTCAATAATTTCCACTTGATTACATTGTCAGTTTCAAGCTGCAAGGGAGGCTGGTACATGTAGTCTAACATGTAGTTAGCACACCTGTGATACACTGGAGTTTAGTTTATTGAATTAAAGGGTATTTGATGATTAATTGTTCAGGTCTGCCACTGAAACAAAGGTATGGTGAGAATGAGATCAAGGCTCTGAGAGATTGCATTAGAATATGGACTTATTATGGACAAGACCAGAGCAATCAAATGCCCACTAATGAGACTGATGTCACTTTGGGTTCAGGCTGGCATGACCAAGAGTGAACTTGGTTCTTGTGCTCCTGCATAGTGATAAGTTAATGTGACGTGATGTCATGAACACCTTGACAGGCTCATCTTCTGAGAGAAGGCCACTTAATCACCTGATTAATTTGTTCATCTTAATTAACTTGTCCTTATTGTTGATAACCTGTATTGATTGCTCTTCTGGTAGTAATTAGAAAAGTAGTGAAGAAATACATAGAGAAGTCATAGAACAGGGAGGTAGAGCACAGATTTGTGTTGCCCTGAAATCTACTCTCTAGATTTTGAGTTTAACTTTATTTTTTATTTTTATTTGTAGTTATTTATTTGAGAGAGAGAATGAGGCAGAGGAAGAGAGAGAGAGACAGAGAGAATGGGTGCTCCAGGGTTTCCAGCCACTGCAAACAAACTCCAGATGCATGCGCCATCTTGTGTATCTGGCTTATGTGGGTCCTGAGGAATCGAACTGAGGTCCTTTGGCTGTGCAGGCAAGTCCTTTGAACACTAAGCAATATCTCCAGCCCTGAGTTTAACATTTTTGATTTTGCTTTTTGGCAAACATATTAGTGACACAAATAATTTTCTCTGCTAATCATTCTGTTCACTCCACATTCCTTCTTAAGGAATCTGCCCTTTTCATTTTTCTAAAGACTGCTCTTCTAACTCCAACATGACCTATCCACTCAAACACAGCTGTTCAAACAGTGGAGCACATGACTAAGCTGGACCAATCACATCTTGTTTTATTTAGTTTGATCAATGAGAGCTTAAAGAAAGTATCAGCAAACTTGAGGTGCTGAGGCTGTTGGATAATGTAGGTGTCAGGGCTGGCAGAGACAGGCATTTTGCAATACCACTCAGGACCTTGTAATCCTGCCAGCAATTTTAGGGAGAATTGGCTAGCCAAGTATGCCTCTACAGAAATATCGTATTATGCCTTTAGCCTTTGTACAAATATGACTTAATTAAATTTTCTAAAATATTTTTATTATTTATTTTTAAACACAGAGAGAAGATACATTAGGCTTCAGGCTTTCCAATTCCTAGTCCCTGTCTCTTGTCCTGGTCCGCACTTCTTACTCTAGGATGTATAGATTAAATCTGCTTTTTTAAAACAAAACTCTCCTTATATAAAGTAAGAGCCCACTCAAGTCAGTTGCCGTTTCTTGCAACTTAAAGATTCCCTAATATATTAAAACTCTATTTTAGCTTTAAACACTATGAGCAAAAATAAAAATTTAAGGAATGGAGAGATGACTCAGCAGTTAAAGGTTCTTGTTTTCAAAGCCTGATGGTCTGGGTTTGATTCCCCAGTACCCATGTAAAACCAGATAGACAAAGTGGCACATGCATCTGGAGTTTGTATGAGGTTGCAGGAGGCTCTGGTACACCTATACATACACACACACACACACACATTCTCTCTCTCTCTCTCTCTCTCTCTCTCTCTCTGTGTCTGCCTCTTTCTCTCTCACTCTCAAATTAGTAAATAAATAAAATTTTAATTAAACCAGCAAAATGGGAGTTGCTACTTTAAAAAGGCATAAACTGACTGGCTTCCCTCCAGAGCCATGCTGTGTGTCTACCTCTTTCCAACCAAGCGAGTTGGTATTCTACTGCCTGCCATTAATATGTCAGCATTTCTCTCACTGAGTTCAGTCCTATGGGATCTGCTAACTCTCACTCCACCCAGTTTCCCAGAACTCTATTGCCTTCCAGAAGTAATCATAGTCAACACTTAGTGTTAGTTATTTTGGCTTGGGGCCATGGCCTTGCAAAGCTGGTATTGAAGTGATGTTCGCCTATCTAATTTGATTGAATTGAGTGTTCCAGTAAGACTGGTGATGTGTTCCTTGCTTCAGGGTCCATCATAATGAATAAAGACTGCCTCACTTCCATAGATGGCTGCAAACATGGGCCCATCCAGAAAATCTTTACAAACACTTCTTGGTGTCTCAGAGATCACCCAACAAGATTACACATGGGACTATGCTGGGAAAGTCTAAAATAAACCCGATTGACCCTCTCCATTAAGTTTTTCATTTACCATTGTGGTATCAGACTTCAAAAAGAAATACCATATGTTTCTACAAACTTTGAATGTTTGTTAATGAGAAATACAATGGAGTTGAAGTCACCGACAAAAATTAAAAACAGTATAATCATAGAGATGGTCATGTCTGTCTGGAGTTCCATATGCCTTCCCCTTTGTCTGAAGTCCTTACAAGCACTTCCGAGTTTGTATCCGTCACACAAGCTCAAACAACTTCTAAAGTTCTTTGAGAAGGATAAGAACTCTCTGCAAAGAGGCAGCAAGGCAGAGTAAAGCCTCGTGCTGCTCCCAATTCTAGAAAAATGGACTCGCATAAGAGAGATACTACTGTCTTCATCCGTTTCATGTTGGAACAATGAAATTCCACAGAACAGATCATGTACAATGAACAGAAACTTCCTTTTCATAGATCTGGAGGCTGGGAAGCCCAAAATGAATGGTTCAAGTCCAAGTAACAGCGAAGGGTCTTAGCAGCAACGTTCCATTGGCAGAACATAGAAAGGCAAGAGAACATGAGAGTGAGAGACGTTTTAAAGAAACCTAATGAAAAGGGCATCTCTCTACCCATGACAGCTCAAAATGACAGAGGCCTCATGGCCTAGTAACCTCCAAAAAAATTCTGACCACTTATTACTGTTACAATGGTACCAAGCAGAGTTTAGAGACAGTGTAGCAGTCAAAGGCACTTCTTTTTTAAAAAAATTTTATTTTATTTATTTATTTTTTTTTATTTATTTATTAGAGACAAAAAGAGAGGGGGAGAGAGAGAGAGAGAGAGAATGGGCATGCCAGGGCCTCTAGCCACTGCAAACGAACTCCAGATGCATGCACCACCATGTGTATCTGGCTTACATGGGACCTGGGGAATTGAATCTAGGTCCTTAGGCTTTGCAGGCATGCGCCTTAACTGCTAAGCCATCTCTCCAGCCCCTCAAAGGCATTTTTTACAAAGCCTGTGGGCATGGGTTCAATTGCCCAGGCACCCACATAAAGCCAGATGAGCATTCATTTGAAGATGTAAGAGAGCCTGGCATGAGTGCACATCCACAGTGGTGTAACACGAACTTTTTCCTAAGGAGAAAGCTGACAAACTCTTGCTCCCAGCGGTAGGGCACCCCAACAGACTAAAGGTGGATTCCAACCGATTCACCTTGGTGAATTAATGAATTTATTAGGCTTCTGAGCAGAGCCTGGATGAAGGTGACTCACGAGCATGAAGACCTCAAAGCAGCCATAACTTCAAAAGGTCTCCAACCACCTTATAGCTGCTTGATGGAGCTCCAAAGTTTTACCCTACATATAGTCTATCTTTGCTTGTGACCCCAAGCACCATTGCATAGAGCAGGCACAGTGGATACCTGAGATCACAGGTGCAAGTCTGATGACCCTTTCTGCCCTCTCCTTCTATGGGGTAATGTCAACTAGCCCCGTCTTTGAGAGTCTCTCCTGAGGGGACACTGCTGCTTCTGACAAAGATGGCAATCGCTTGCTCAGAGAGGAGCCTCACTCAACAGATGGCAGTTAAATTTCCTCCTCTAAAGACGATCCAGTTGTCATCTCATAGAAGGTTATGTTTTCCAAAATGCAGATCCTCAGACCTAGATGAGAGTCTAGATTTGACACACAATGACTTTTTCTTCTTTATGATATGCCCAATCCTAGTACACACACAGCTTTCCACACTGACGCATCTATAATACCATTTAAATGGCAGCAGGGTTCCTGGGACACAAAAGGAGCAGAATTTATGTAACCAACCTGTACGGTGGGAAAATTAAGCTACTTCAAAAATTTAAATCTTTAAATGTGTTGAGCATGCATGTTTGTGTATATCCATATGTGTGCAGGCACATGTGTGTGCATGCATGTGGAAACCAGAGGAAACCTTGGGTGTCATTGCTAATGTACAGTGTGTACTTCTTTTTGAGACAGGATCTCTCATTGGCCTGGAATTTACAAAGGAGGCTAGATTGGATGGTTTGTAAGCCACAGGGTCCCCCATGTCTCTGCCTGCCTAGTGCTTGGATTATAGACCCACACCACTATGCCTAACACTTGTATATGAGTACTAAAGATTAAACTCATGTCCTCATGTTTGTAAGGCAAGCATTTTACTGACTGGTCTATCTCCTCCACCCCTATTTAAATCCTCTTAATATTTATTGTCAACATGCTTTTCCAGATAGATAGTGTAAAATTAAGCTTTTGCAAATCTTTAACAAGTTAACTATCCATTCATATTCTAGACACACTGGTGATCATTATCCCTGTATCTTTGGCAATTTGCGTTATGCTGGGCTTTTGTAGCCAAGGCTGGAATCATGAATCAAATAATTTTCCTTTGCCCAATACCATCCCCAGCACTACCCATATCCTTGTCTTAGGGATTGCATTGCCAGCAATGTTCATAGACATTTATTACACTTGAGGAAAGAAAAAAGTTGTTCATCCATCATTCCATCAATGCAGAGTCTATACTTTGTACCGACATTGTTTGTAGGCACTGCTGATGTGGTGGTGGGTGATGCTGACAGATCCCTTGTCCTCATGAGGCAGAAGGCCCCTGCCACCATTCACATAGCACCCTGGCTTGGGCTAGAGTCTGCTCCCATCTCAGTTAATTGGACGCAGTTCTCATTCCAAATCCTACCCAAGCTCTTACAGGCATTCATTCAACAAGGCACAACTTCATAGGCATTGCCTTTTTAATTCTGTAGGCTATGCTGAGAGCTGGCCACCATGGCACACTGAGCATCAGAATGGACTGCTCACCCTCCAGAGAGGAGACTCAGTCAACATCCCTCAGGAGGTCATAGTTCCTCAGGTCTAAATGGGATTCTAGAGCTGACACCCAAATGATTTCAACCATATGACCAAGACATGGGTCCCATCACCCTTCAACTCCTGTGTATCCTACCAATTGAAGGAGATCAAAGCTCCGCACTATTCCAAGGACTGCAGAATGTTTAAGGCAGATGGAATCTTAGATAACATGGAGTACAACCTACTTTCTATTTAGTTCACTTTTCATATGTCATGATTCTGTAGTAGCCCTCCTCCATCTCTGAAACTTTCTTCATGGCTTCAGGCCATGTCCCTTTCTCAGATGTAGGCAAAAGCAACACATAGATTTTAGCCCTAGAGACATGCCCTGATGTTCTGATTTGATGTACAGGAACATGATAACTCCAAACTAGCCAAGATTTCTCTGGATTCTTGACAAGATCAACTTGCTTACTCTTTGATCACATGGATCATTTATCTCTTGCAAATTTTACAAGAAAAGTTGAATGTATATTTCAGGGGCATTCCAAGTCCAAGTTAATTTCATGCATATATGCGAGTACAGATGCTTATTTACAATTCACCTACTCAAACTCGCAAGTCTTTCAACAGGGGCAAGAAAAGGGGTAGAAAGTTATTTATCTTTGTAGGTTCCATTGCACAGTTTTTTTTCTGTTTTCTGATAAAATCAGTTCTATGAGTACAGAGAACCTGTCTGCCTTGCTTAGGTATTATGCCTCAACAGCTTAAAATGATGCCCGCACACAGAAGTTACTTAAAAGATACTACAACCCAATACATCATCATATTTCCTTCATACTGTTCTGTGAGGGAACCTCATGTTATTCATTGACTAAAACTCTGTCTGACCCCACACCAGCCAAAAACTCCAGGGAATTTTTTTTTTTTACCAGCATTCTACCTGATACCTATGGGGCCTACTGTATAACAAGAGATGAGATGGGTCCAGAGGAGAGCAAGTGGGATGTATTTATCACTATTGTGTCACTTTGAGCACAGAATGTGACAGAAACAACTGAAGGGAGGGAAGATACATTTTGGCTCACGGTTTCAAAGGGTCTCAGTGCATCACAACAAGAACAGCACAGTGGCTTAAATCATGGCGCAGGTGGCAGAGGCTGGGCCAGTCAGGCCAGAAGAGGAAGCAGAGCAAAGAAGGAACCAGAGGTAACCTTGAAAAGCCCGCCCCAAGTGACCTACTTCTACCAGTCAGGCTCCCCCTCTTAAAGGTTCCTCAGCCTCCCAAAACAGAGCCACCAGATGGGATCAAACATTCAAGACACAAACCTATAGGGGACATTTTAGATCCAAACCAAAACAGAGGGGAATAAAAATACTTAATTTGGGGCTGCAGAGATGACTTAGTGGTTAAGGCACTTGCTTGTAAAGCCTAAGGACTCATGTTTGACTTTCTGGGACCCATGTAAACCAGATGCACAGTGATGCAAGCATGCAATGTCACACATGTGCACAAGGATGTGCACACATCTGGAGTTTGATTGCAATGCCTGGAGGCCCTGGCATGCCAATTCTGTCCCTCCCTCACTCTCTCTCATAAAATAAAAAAAAATGCCAGTCTGTTGGGCTTGCCTCAAAAATAATTTAAATTGGGTTGAAGAGATGGCTTAGCAGTTAAGGTTATTGTCTGCGAAGCCTAAGGACCCATGTTCGACTCCCCAGGTCCCATGTAAGCCAGACACACAAGGTGATGCAAATGCATGCTTGTGCACAAGGTGGCACATGCATCAGGAGCTCAATTGCAGTGGCTGGAGGCCCTGGTGTGCTAATTCTCTCTCACACTCTCTCTCTTCTCTCATAAAAAATTAACTAATTACTGATGATTTATCTTTTTAAATATTTTTTTATTTATTTGAGAGTGATAGCCAGAGAAAGAAAGAGGCAGAGAGAGGGAGAGAATGGGCACACCAGGGCCTCCAGCCACTGCAAACGAACCCCAGATGAATGCGCCACCTTGTGCATCTGGCTTACGTGGGTACTGGGGAATCGAGCCATGAACCAGGGTCCTTAGGCTTCACAAGCAAGTGCTTAACCACTAAGCCATCTCTCCAGCCCCATCACTGATGATTTAGATGGATTTAGTCCCCACCATATACACTCACACATATAGAACTCCATGGAAGGATGTAGCTCCAATCACTCTATTTTATTCCCTCCCCTCTCCACTACAGGCAGTCAGGATGCCACACAAGTCAAGCTGAAATCTCTATTTTACTACATCTCTCTTTCCCCAAACTCTGGGTCTCAGTTGAGACTGGGCACATCCTCCACTATAAAAGCTTTTCTCACCCCAAAATGAAGGTCCCCCCACCAGGGGCTATGCTTCTAGCTAGGAGTCAGGGAGGAAGTCAGAAGCTGACCAGTTATCTCAGTCTTCTGAAGGGGTCCCCAGAGGGTGCAGTCTGCTGCAGTGGCTCGCTCATGATTTGGTAGCTAGGTTTAATGGGGCTGGCTTCAGGGCCTGGGATCGGGCACCATGCCATCTTCACAGATGGGTACATGGGTAGATAGCCAACAGATAATGTATGAGCAACAAATGTGTTTGCTAAGGGCAGGTTTCCCAGGCAGGAGCAACAAAACCAGCTCATTCAGAGTCTCTAACCTGTGCTTCTCTCTAAGCATCTATAGGGACTGTGGTCCTCAGCATAGGAGAGGGTATTGTACAGGTGCTATCAGCTTCCTTCTGAAGGAGGAGGGAGTGACGTCCCAAGCACCGAAGATGTCTTAGGGGCACCAAGAGATGCTGCTGCCTGTTTCCTTTTATAAAAAATATTTTTATTTATTTGCAGGCAAAGAAAGAGAGAGAGAGAGAGAGGAGAGACAGAGAAAGAAATAGAATAGGAATGCCAGGGTCTCTAGCTCCTGCAATCAAACTCCAGATGTAGGTGTGTCACTCTGTGCATCTGGCATTACAGAATTGAACTCAGGTTGTTAGGCCTTGCAGTCAACTGCCTTAACCAATGAACCATCTCTCTAGCCTGCTGATGTTTATGTCTAATAAAGACAACAACTAGAAAGGAGGTTGTACATAACACCAATACCCATGGGACTATCAGTGTGCCTCCCTCCTTTTCTCACTGAGAGATCGCCCATTGTGAAAATCTCTCTCTCTCTCTCTCTCTCTCTCTCTCTTTTTACTATTTTACTTGTTTATGTGTATGTGCGTGAGAGAGAAAGAGAAATAGAGGGAAAATGAATGACAATGAATGAGAATGGGTATGCCAGAGCTTCTTGTCACTGCAAACGAACTCCAGACACATGTGCCACTTTGTCCCTCTGGTTTCACATGGGTACTGGGGAATCAAACCAGGATGTCAGGCTTTGTGAGCAAGCACCTTTAACTGCTGAACATAACTCTCCAGCCTTGAAAAAAAATCTCTTTTTTAAAAAAATATTTTTATTGACACCTTCTATACTTACATACAAAAAACATATGATATTTCCCTCCCCTCCCCTCCCCCCATTCTATTTTAGAACACCAGTCTCCATCATATCCCCCCCTCCATTAGTCTCTCTTTTAATTTGATGTCATCATATTTTTCTTCTATTTTGAGGGTCTTGTGAAGGTATTGCTAGGCACTGCAAGGTCATGGATATCGAGGCCAATTTCTGTCTGGGCAGTTGCATTGTAAGAAGTCATACCCTTCCTTTGGCTCTTCCATTCTATCTGCCCCCTCTTCTGCAATGGTCCCTGAGCCTTGGAGGGTGTGACAGAGGTGTTTCAGTGCTGGGCACTCCTCCATCCCTTCTTCTCAGCACTATGTTGCCTTTTGGGTGATTCCAGTGGTCATCACCATCTGAAAAGAGAAGCTTCTCTGACCAGAAGTGAGAGTAGTGTTAATATGTGAACCTGAACATTAAGTGTAGTGCTTTCAGGGCAGCTTGGTGGGAATAATATATACATTTAGTCAGACAAAAGCAGGCTTTATACCCCTAAGGCTCATGACCTCACCTGCCATAGGCTTTTGCTTAGGTTTTTCAGTACCAGGTATGTATTCCCTCCTGTAGAGAGGGCCTGCAGTCCAATTATGGAGCAGTTGGTTACCCCAAGAGTAGACATGCCACTATTGCACCCGTTCAGTCATTAGGCCTGTATGGCCAAACTTGAATATTCAGTGTCCACTAGTTTCATTGCTGATGACTTCTGTCTCCCATACGGCTGCATGCAGTGTAGCTTTTTCCAGCTTTCAGTTGGCTGGTCTACAGGGAGAAGGTTTTCTGCTCCGCACCAGCTTGCTTTCTCAGTGACCTTGCCTCTCTGGCAAGAGATGTCTTCAGCAATAGGGTCTTACTATCTGTTTCCCATGGGAAACCAAGGGCTTTGGCAAAAGCCTTTAATGTTTTGGAGGCTACAAGGACCTCCTTGGCCAACAACTCACTGGAAGGTATCCCATCCCAGGCACTGAAAATTTTCTAGTAACAGTCTACAGCTTCTAGATGTGCCATTATTCAAAAAAGTAGGTTTATGTAAGTCTTATTCACAATATCTTGAATTTAGATTGACCCTCCCCCTGCCCTTATTTTACGCATTCTCTTCCATGGCCTCACTTAGGCCATTCTGTTCCCTGTAATCTGTTCTTCTACTTACATATGTGCAATACCATACACTTAAGTCCTTCCCTTTCCTCCCTCCCTTATAACCTTTTACCAGCTTACTGGTTTCTGGTACCTATTTTTGGTTCTAGTTCACACACAAGTTTATACATGTGTAGTTAGGATCCACATATGAGAGAGAACATGTGACATTTGGCTTTCTGAGCCTGGGTTACCTCACTTAGTATAATCCTTTCCAGATCCATCTATTTCCCTGCAAATTTCATAATTTCATTTTTCTTTACTGCTGAATATAACTCCATTGTGTAAAAGTACCACATCTTTATTATCCATTCATCTGTGGAGGGACATCTAGGCTGGTTCCATTTCCTAGCTATTGTGAATAGTGCAGCAATAAACATGGTTGTGCAAGTATCTCTAAGGTAGTGAGAAGAGTCCTCTGGGTATATGCCTAGGAGTGCTATAGCTGGATCATATGGTAAATCTATTTCTAGCTGTCTCAAGAACCTCCACACTGATTTCCACAATGGCTGGACCAGATTACATTCCCACCAACAGTGTAGAAGTGTTCCTCTTTTTCTGCATCCACACCAACACTTATTGTCATTTGTTTTCTTGATGGTAGCCATTCTGACAGGAGTGAAATGGAATCTCAAAGTGTTTTTAATTTGCATTTCCCTGATGGCTAAGGACGTGGAACACTTTTTTAGATGTTTATATGCCATCTGTATTTCTTCTTCTGAGAAATCTCTATTTAGTTCCATAGCCCATTTTTTTAACTGGGTTGTTTGAATTCTTATTATTCTGTTTTTTGAGTTCTTTGTATATTCTGGATATTAATCCTCTGTCAGATGTATAGCTGGCAAAGCTTTTTTCCCATTCTGTAGGTTGTCTTTTTGCTCTATTCACAGTGTCCTTTGCTGTACAAAAGCTTTGTAATTTCATAAGGTCCCAGTGGTTGATTAGTGGTTTTATTCGCTGAGCAATTGGAGTTATATTCAGAAAGTCCTTGCCTATTCCAATATGTTGAAGGGTTTCCTCTACCTTTTCCTCTAGCAGTTTCAGAGTTTCAGGTCTGATATTAAGGTCCCTGATCCATTTGGACTTGATTCTTGTGCATGGAGATAGACAAGGATCTACGTTTATCCTTTTACATACAGATGTCCAATTTTCCCAGCGCCACTTGTTAAAGAGGCTATCTTTTCTCCAATGAATATTTTTGGCATTTCTGTCAAAAATCAGGTGGCTGTAGCTGCCTGGATTCATATTTGGGTCTTCTATTCTGTTCCATTGATCTACCTGTCTGTCCTTGTGCCAGTACCATGCTGTTTTTGTTACTATGGCTTTGTAATATAACTTAAAATCAGGTATGGTTATACCACCAGCCTGATTTTTGTTGCGCAAAGTTGTTTTGGCTATTTGAGGTTTTTTGTGTTTCCAGATGAATTGTAGGATTGATTTTTCTATTTCTGTGAAGAATGCCATTGGGATTTTAATGGGGATCGCATTAAATGTGTCAATTGCTTTTGGTAAGATTGATTTTCACAATATTGATTCTTCCAATCCAGGAGCATGGGATGTCTTTCCATTTCCTTGTGTCTTCTGCGATTTGTCACTCGAGTTTTTTAAAGTTCTCATTGTAGAGATCCTTCACTTCCTTGGTTAAGTTTGTATCCCTTTTATGAGTGTCTCTTGCCTTATTGCTATGGCTAAGACTTCCAGTACTATATTAAATAGTTTGTGACATTCATGAAGCCATGATGAGCTTTGAGGAAGTACATGAACTATGTGAAACATTGACAACTACCCAGAGACTGTATCCCAGGGAAATAAACGGCTCTACCTTCATGAGGTATGAGTCCTGAGAAATAACAAATGTCACCCTGTATGCAGACTTCACCTTCTTCCGTGCCCACAGCAGTCAGTGCTCATCAGCTTACAACAGATTGAGTATTTTCTCATGAGCCCAAGGCCAGGCTCAGACCTTTCCAATATACTCCCAGGAGATCAGACAAAAGTGATCAAAGTATATACTTGGGAAATTTTCCTGGCCTCCAATAACTCAGTTCCCGTTTCCAGACTGGAACCATGATGTCCAGTCTCAGGATTTGGGGTGTTGGGGAGCATCCAATGGCTTTGAAGGGATATGTTTCTGAAAATCAAACTGATCAAATTCACAATTTGGGCCCTTAATTTCCGAAAAGTGGCTGGGTAGTATTCTTTCCTCAGCCAATGCTCAGTTGGGCCAGATCAGAGTAGCTCTATAGCAATGACCAGGTCCATGAAAACCACTAGACATACACAGGCAGTTCTGTGTCCGTGCTGACTTGAATGATCCTAGGCTTCCCAGAGTCTAATGTCCACTGAGCAGGGTCAGCACACCCAGAGTTTTGGCCTTTACCAATGAGTGAGATCTCCTTGTTGCTTATTTTAGGCCTGCATTTGAGATTCAATGTTAGATGCAAGCCGGGAAATTTCACAGGGCCGTGAATGTTGCTGAAGCCTGTTAATGAGCAGCCACTTGAGCCTGGGTCCTTCTCCCCATCCTGGTAACTCCTAGCTGGGTGACATCAAGAACACCTTGTCCCTTTTCTGGAGTAAAATGAGAAACTTCCCTGTTTAAGAGCAGAGGTGGCCTCCTGGGTTTGAATCTCATCTCCATCAGCCACCAGCTTTGTGATCCTATGCAAGACACAGAAATTCTCATTTCCCTCTGCAATAAAGTGTGGTTAGTAATAATACCTACTTCATGGAGTTACCAGGAGAACTGAGTGGGCTCACAATACATTTAAACTATTAGCATAATGACTAACACATGGTAAGCACTCAATAAGTAAGTTAGCTATTATTATTTTATGAGAGCTTTCAAAGTTCATGGTAGATAGGAATAACAGAGGAGCTAATTACCTATTCTAATACCAACACTGCTGTTTTACTTTTTTCCTTGCTGTGACCAAATACTTGACCAAGAAGTAACTTATGGGG
Source organism: Orientallactaga sibirica (assembly GCA_036365145.1). Classification (NCBI taxonomy): domain Eukaryota; kingdom Metazoa; phylum Chordata; class Mammalia; order Rodentia; family Dipodidae; genus Orientallactaga; species Orientallactaga sibirica. The sequence continues at coordinate 6,123,264 of JAEOAD010000030.1, forward strand.
GGAAGGATTTATTTTAGCTTACAATTTGAGAAGGGATGCAGCCCACCATGGTGGTAAGGTGTGGTGCCAGGAATGAGAGGAGGCTGGCCACATTACAGCTACAGTCAGGAAGCAGAGAGAGATAAATGCTGGTGCTACTTCTGCTTTCTCTTTTTCATTTAGTCCAGCCCCTGGGATGCTTCCCACCACATTCAGAGTGTGTTAAATCTCTCTGGCAATACCCTCTAGGTGATTCTGAATGCAGTCCAACTGGCAATCACGACTGACCATCACGGCTGCAATGACCACTGGATACTAAGTTACTTGACACTTCTCAGTTGGCTACAGCTGCCACTCCTGTGCTTCAAAGGGAGTACTACTGATGGTTGCAGTTATCCCTTAGATTTAAAGGTCAGATGCTTTTACCAAGGTCAAGATTTTACTTTAACATAAAAGAAATCACTTAAGGCAGTAGAGAAGTAGGAAAACACACATAAGAGAAACCAGGCTTTTGGATCCTGCACATTGAACACGAGGTCATGACTTTTGTCCTCAGTAGACAAAATGCAGAAGATATGCTGGGGGTAAGAGGATTTGGATCTTATGTTATCAAAGTGGCATCCTATCTCTATGCACACTTCTTCCTAAGGTGTGTCATCAAAGCTTCTTTTGTGAGTCAAAATAGATCCCCTGGAAACACAGGTTGAACTCTCAACCACTGGTACTACAATAGGTTCTTATTTGGGAATAGGGTCTTTGTAGATATGACCGTGGTAATTCTTCCTCATTGCACTAAAGATCATAGTGGATGAGAGTGGATCCTATCCAATATGACTGGAGTCCTTTGGCAAAGAGAAGAGATGCCTATGCAGAGAGACCCTGTGAAACTGAGATTGTAGTGATGTGTCTACAAGCCAGTGATTACCTAGGAGTTCCAACAAACACCCGGAAATCAATACAGAGGCACAAGGTCTGTTTTTCCTATAGCCATCAGAGATGGAGATAGTAGGGTCTTCCTAATGACCCCTTAATCTAAGACTTTGAGTCCACAGAGCCATGAGACAATAACTTTCTTTTGTTTGAAGCTGTTAAAATTTGTGGTGCTTTGTTATATAGAAGCCCTAAAAACAAATAAAATACATGATGATGCTAAACAGGGGGCTTGGTTGAAAGACAATCAGGAAAGACAAGGCATTTTGGAAAACACGTGGCTATTCTTATTTGTGCATATTTAGAGAATTAAGTGCCTAAGAACTCTGCCACCATCCCATTAACTGAATTCCACTTCAGGAATCACTTAGCTATTACCTCCCATTGTAAAGCTCATGCCCTAGACCATACCCTGTGCTAGGGTTTGGATGAGTGTCCTCCAGGGGCCTATATAGAGAGAGATGGTCCCCAGGATGAAGGTATTCGACAGGGATGTGAGCCTTGAAAAGGTGGCATCTAGTGGAAGGATCTTAGGTCATTAGAGACATGTCCTTGATGGAGATTCTACCTCTCCTTCTTCTGCCTCTTCCTCTCTTTCTTCATTTGGGCTCCATATGTGACCACTTGCTCTGACACATGCTCCTGTCAACTTGTACTACCATGGCTAGAGGCCAAAACCAATGAGGCCTCTCAGTCCTGGATTTGAATCTCCAGAACTGTGAGCTGAAATAAACCTCCCTGTCCTCCATAAGCAGCCTGCCTTGGCGATTTTTGTTAGGAGTGAGGTAAAGCTAGCTGGTACACTATATAATCCAGCATTTAGTTTCCTGTGTACATTTTACCTCCTCAAAGAAGCCTTCAAAAACCATCCTCTCAACAATGGTGCAACATCCAGACATCCTTGATTATGCTGCTATGTACAAGTCTCTTGTCTTTCTTCCCTCGCTGTTGTGGGTTGTCAATACTGCTAGAGAGGGCTTCACTGCCCTGGACCCCACCGAGAAGACAGCTTAGCTCATTGTAGGCACACAATTCTGTATGCCATCACATCAATTGTGACCTCCATTGTAGAATGCACCATTACTATGGGCGACATTAAGAAAGAGAAAAAGATGCTGTTAATTAGCTCTAGATAGAGAGACACAACCTGATCCTAGAGATGTTAAACTGTGAAAAAAATATGTCTTAAAGACAGTGAAAAATAATAAATAATGCACTGATAATGATGTTGTGCAGAATTTAGGCCTAGAAGAAATTCTCTGACCTCTGTGAAGACCAGCACAGATGCTGCAGGGCAAACCCAGACATGGTCCTAGGAGTGTGAAGGCCTCACATGTACAGAGCAGAGAGGGGATATGTGGTCCTAGGAGTGTAAAGCCTCACATGTACAGAGCAGAGAGGGGACCTGTGGTCCTAGGACTGTGAAGGTCTTACATGTACAGAGCAGAGAGGGGACCTGTGGTCCTAGGAGTGTGAAGCCTCACATGTACAGAGCAGAGAGGGGATCTGTGGTCCTAGGACTGTGAAGCCTCACATGTACAGAGCAGAGAGGGGACCTGTGGTCCTAGGAGTGTGAAGCCTCACATGTACAGAGCAGAGAGGGGACCTGTGGTCCTAGGAGTGTGAAGGCCTCACATGTACAGAGCAGAGAGGGGACCTGTGGTCCTAGGAGTGTGAAGCCTCACATGTACACAGCAGAGAGGGGATCTGTGGTCCTAGGAGTGTGAAGGCCTCACATGTACAGAGCAGAGAGGGGACCTGTGGTCCTAGGAGTGTGAAGCCTCACATGTACAGAGCAGAGAGGGGACCTGTGGTCCTAGGAGTGTGAAGCCTCACATGTGCAGAGCAGAGAGGGGACCTGTGGTCCTAGGAGTGTGAAGCCTCACATGTGCAGAGCAGAGAGGGGACCTGTGGTCCTAGGAGTGTGAAGCCTCACATGTGCAGAGCAGAGAGGGGACCTGTGGTCCTAGGAGTATGAAGCCTCACATGTGCAGAGCAGAGAGGGGATCTGTGGTCCTAGGAGTGTGAAGGCCTCACATGTACAGAGCAGAGAGGGGACCTGTGGTCCTAGGAGTGTGAAGCCTCACATGTACACAGCAGAGAGGGGACCTGTGGTCCTAGGAGTGTGAAGCCTCACATGTGCAGAGCAGAGAGGGGACCTGTGGTCCTAGGAGTATGAAGCCTCACATGTGCAGAGCAGAGAGGGGATCTGTGGTCCTAGGAGTGTGAAGGCCTCACATGTACAGAGCAGAGAGGGGACCTGTGGTCCTAGGAGTGTGAAGCCTCACATGTACACAGCAGAGAGGGGATCTGTGGTCCTAGGAGTGTGAAGGCCTCACATGTACAGAGCAGAGAGGGGACCTGTGGTCCTAGGAGTGTGAAGCCTCACATGTACAGAGCAGAGAGGGGACCTGTGGTCCTAGGAGTGTGAAGCCTCACATGTACAGAGCAGAGAGGGGACCTGTGGTCCTAGGAGTGTGAAGGCCTCACATGTGCACAGCAGAGAGGGGACCTGTGGTCCTAGGAGTGTGAAGCCTCACATGTACAGAGCAGAGAGGGGACCTGTGGTCCTAGGAGTGTGAAGCCTCACATGTACAGAGCAGAGAAGGGAGGACCTGTGATCCTAGGAGTGTGAAGCCTCACATGTACACAGCAGAGAGGGGACCTGTGGTCCTAGGACTGTGAAGGTCTTACATGTACACAGCAGAGAGGGGACCTGTGGTCCTAGGACTGTGAAGGTCTCACATGTACAGAGCAGAGAGGGGACCTGTGGTCCTAGGACTGTGAAGGTCTCACATGTACAGAGCAGAGAGGGGACCTGTGGTCCTAGGACTGTGAAGGTCTCACATGTGCACAGCAGAGAGGGGACCTGTGGTCCTAGGACTGTGAAGGTCTCACATGTGCACAGCAGAGAGGGGACCTGTGGTCCTAGGACTCTGAAGGTCTCACATGTGCACAGCAGAGAGGGGACCTGTGGTCCTAGGACTGTGAAGGTCTCACATGTGCACAGCAGAGAGGGGACCTGTGGCTCAAGAAATATGTCTGTAACAAAGGACCCAACCAATTCCAGGGCTTGTGGCGGTGGTGCCATTAAACTTCAGAACCTCAGACTACCAAAAGGCCATGTGATCTACTGACGTTTACCACTTACCTTTGGATAATTCTTCCAGCCTACAGAGAATTTTCATGGAAATTGTTGCATTTCTTTCCTCCTTCTAATGATGCTTACTTAAGGTGGGCAGTGAGGGACCTGAGGTTCAGGGAAATTAATTGACTTGCCCAAGGTCAACAGGTAATTAGTGCCATAACCAAGACCTGAACAAGTTCTCCAATTGACTCTAATGCCTAACCCTGGCTAATTACAGAGCTTGCATGCAAACAGATGTGTTAAACAGAATTGAACCTCAATGACTTTATGCGGTGAACATCCTCGAAGATTCCAGTAAATCTTTATTCATCCGTTAAAGTCTTCCACCCCCAGCCACTCTGTCCCCATCCTGAGTCTAAAGGCCTTTTTATGTGAATGAGCTATCGAGTCAATGGGAGAAAAAGTCTGGACTCGTTTGGGGGTGCATTGTGGAGCTGTTGGTTGTTTTCTTATAGCTTGGGGAAGAGTAAGTGGGAATCAATAGTGAAATCTGCCTGAATCTCAGAGGCTCGATGAAGGCGCGTTTGAAGCCCATCACAGAGCTTGATTTTCTGTTATTTAGTGCCAAAAGTTATTACCTCAGCAGCCGCCAATGTCTAATTTATACCAAATTGTTAGCTGAAATCTATTAAAGTTTATTAGCATCGTCTCCGAATACAGTAACATCCCACAGGTTTTGCTCCTATTGAAATTGACCAGCTGGTTTAACTCTTATTAGCTTTGAGGCTGAAATAAACCGGAATCTGTGATGGCTGTCCACCCCACTAGAGAAGGCTGAGCACAGATGAGGCACTGAGTATTTGGGGTGTTCTCTGCTATCAAATTACTCTGAATGTAGCCTCGACCCTGTGACTCTGTGACCAACAGAATGGGAGGCTGTCCTCAGAAGGCAGCTATGGGGCGCTATCAGCATCAACACAGGACAATGATGGTCCCACAAGGGTGACTTAGAGCAACTAAGATTGTCTGAAAGATGGAACTGATTTGTCAAGCTATTTCCCCAGGTTGCCAGCAAATCTGTGACTTCTCAAGGGTACTTCCAGTTGGACTGAGGGAGGACAAAAGAGTCTTTGTTACCATAGTGTGATGCTCTGACCTTGGGTCTGTCTTACCTGTCCCTAGGGCCAGGACCTCCCTGAAATTAGCTCACGAACGCATGGAAGCAGTTAAGTGGTGGCAGAATGATCTTCAACAACAGTATACAATGCTTGGTTGTTCGGGACACCCTGGCGCAGTAAGCATACTGGCCTTAAGTCATTCAGATCTGGTCTGCAAACTGACCCCATTGTTTAGTGGCTGTGGTTGTGAAAACTGGCAAAGTTTCCCGGGTCCTAGTTTCCTCCTATAAAAAGAAAATTGAAGGTTTTGGTGAAAGTTTGGATGTTGTACAGAATTCAGTAAAGCCTCAGGCATATAATATGTGTTCAACCCTTGCTTCCTTCTCTTTCCCTCTGCTTGGCACTTTGCTGCTGCTTGGCTAATGGTGTCTTTATTTTGCTCTCCATTCATTACCCTTTTCATGGCTGAAAAGGTTCCAGAGAAATAGGTTAGAGCAGAAAATGATAGTCCTGTTTTACATGTTTAAAAATTTTTTGACTTGGCGGCCAAGATACCCATGTAATATCACACCATTAAGACAGAATGGGATAAGAAAGCTGGGTTTCCCAGTTCCGTTCCAGCTTTCCATGAACCACAGAGACATTAAGAAAAGCCATCAGTGCACTATGGTAAGGCCAGAGAGCTCCACTGCCTCAGATGCAATAGAAACAAAACATAGAAATACCTAGATGTGTGTTTGATATACAGTAGACATTTGTTTTATGTCCACTAAATAAGTGTGCTGATGATTCAAGTTGAACGCACACCACTGGTATTCCACAGGAGAAGTGGGAAGAAGATATTCCAGAGGTTATGGGCAGTAAAACACCAAGTGGGAAGATGAGAGAAACATTACTTATATACCTGCCTGTGATCACTGAACAAGCAAGGATAAAGGACTCTCCATTCTAAATCAAAGGCAGTTGACAATCAATCCGGGGACAGAAGTTCCTGGGGCATTGAGTTATTAGTGCCTGAGGGGTAAGCTCTCCTGATGGTCAAGCCTGACTCCCCACATCTTCTGCCCAGGAGATAACAATGAACTCCCAGTACCTGGGACTCTCCAAGACTCTTTGAACTTGACTCAAGACACGCTGCATCCCCAAACCTAGTTTTTTACAAAATCCAGCACAAAGACTTTTTTTTTTTTTTTTTAAAAAAATATTTATTCATTTACTTATTATTTGAGACACGCACTCCCACAGAGGTAGATAGAGAGAATGGGCACACCAGGGCCTCTAGCCACAGCAAACAAACTCCAGATGCATTGCCACCATGTGCATCTGGTTTACGTGGGTACTAAGGAATCAAACCTGGGTCCTTAGGCTTTGCAGACAAATGTCTTAACCACTAAGCCAACTCTTCAGCCCCACAAAGCTTTTTCTGCATGGAATGAATAAGGATCAGTCTAGACAATGCTATGGCACACAGCAAATGAGGTCAATGGAAGGTTTCCTATCTTTCCCAGTCATTGATTCAGTAGGGAAATATCACCTCCGTGCCAGTGCTGTCCTAGTGCAGGGGGTTCCATGATAAACAGGCAGGCGTGATTCCACTCTCATGGAAACAACAGTGTAGTGGAGGAAAATCACACCACTGAGATGTGACAAGATGGGTGTTCAACAAAGATGGAGGCAGAGAAAAATGCAGCTGGGAAAATCCAACCGAAATAGGGCAATCAGAAGCCCTATTTGAAGAGTGAGGGTAGAAATGATGATTTAAAAAAATAATAATAAGGACAGTGCTGGAGAGAGTGGTTGAGGCATTTGCCTGCAAAGTCCAACAACCCAGCTTCTATTCCCTAGTACCCATTCATGTAGAGCCAGATGCACAAAGTGGCGCATGTATCTGGAGTTCTTTTGCAGTGGATAGAGGCCCTGACACACCTGTACACTCTCTCTCCATCCTCCCCTTTCTGCTTTCAAAATAAATAAATAAATAGATATTTAAAAAAAAAAAAAAAATAAGGACACATTTAAAAAAGGAAAAAGAAAATAAACCATGGAGACAGACAAGTTGATTGATCAAAGTAGCCAAGTGTGGTGACTGTTGGGGAGATTCAAAACTCAGTGTTGAGAAGGACTGACACTGGATTGTTCAGTACTAAATGAGGTATCTCTATCTCATACTCCAAGGCTCAAGGACCATTGCAGAAGAGATGGTGGAAAGAATGGAAGAGCCAAAGAATGGAGACAAGCGCTCTGGAATGCAGTCTTCCAGCACAAAGTGGTCATTGAATTCATGACCTCACAGTGGCCGTCATTGCCTACCCGAGACCTGCATAACATTGGGCCATCAACAGGTTGTTGTGCATGATGGAGGTGGGGAAAAAAGACATGAAGATGGAAGAGGGAATAGTAGGAAAGATGAAGGAGTTCAATGAAGGGGGATGGAGGAGAATAATAATAAAAGTATTATCATTGTTTAATATATTCAAATAAACTATTCATAAATTATTCAAATTAGAATGAATTTTATTATGTTTTTGAATATACTTTAAAAAAAAAGTGTTCCAGGTAGAGAAAAAAATCTGACTTCCAAACTCATTCAGAGAAGAGCTGAGGCAGTTGGAGAAAATGAAATAAAACTCTATAACCCAGAGGCTGGTTCATAGAGAATGAAAGTGGGAAATCAAGGTTGGGAGTGAGCTAGAGTGGCATAATCTCATAATATCATAAATAGGGCTGGAGAGATGGCTTAGTGGTTAAGGTGTTTGCCTGTGAAGGTTTGATTCTCCAGTACCCATGTAAGCCAGATGTACAAGGTGGTACATGTGTCTGGAGTTTGTTTGCAGTGGCTAGAGGCCCTGGCACACCCATTCTTTCTCTCTTTCTAATAAATAAAAAATAAATAATTATAAATAAAACTGGAACCACAAGCAATGGTGGGGGGTAGTAAATAAGGAAATAACCTGATTAACTTAGAACTTAAGGGTTATCCTCTGCTGCAGGGGGGACATGGGTGGGAACGATTGAAGAGAAGAAAGTGGCTGGTGAGCTAAGACCCCATTCAGATAGGAAAAAGGAAGATGTGACTTGTTTTAAGTCCCTAGGAGAAGACTTGAGCAGAGTAAGAAAGTAATTAAGGTTGCAGTCAGCTGAGCATGGTGCCACACACCTATGGTTGTAACACTTCAGAGACTGAGGCAAGAGGATCTTGAGTACTCGGCCTGGACCTATGTAGCAAGTCTAAAGCTAGCCTGGCCTAGATACTGAGACCCTGTCTCCAAGAGTCAAGGTCTGGGGATGTAGCTCAGTGGTCGAGTGCTTTGCTTGCCTAGCATGTGCATAGCCCTCAGCTCAAACCCTGGTACTAGGTGCGGGGTGGGAGAGAACGGGTCTACAACTAGAACCATAGCCAAGGTCATCGCAATCACCTGAAATTAACCATGTGCTCTTGATGGTGCACATGGTGAAGAGAGATAACTGTAGGGAGAACTAGGAATTCCAGTAGAAAAAAGAAAAAAAACAATGTCTAATCTACAACCATACCACCCCAAATGTGCCCAGTCTCAGAAGCTAAGCAGGGCTGGGCCTGATTAGTATTTGGAAGGAAGAAAAAGATGTCTAGAACTCTGTGCTCAAGCTGGAGCCTAGGAGCTTCACACAACATTCGCTCTGAAAAAAGATGCTATTGGCATTTGAAATTTCAATGCCAAGTGAAAAGAAATCCACAGAAGCATGCTGCAGACCATCGTGATGAGAACCATCTAATTGAGGTCAGCCACATTATCTCAGCAATGACCTCTGTTGTTTTCACTTTCCTTCCTGTAGACTTGGAATACCACTTCCTTTGTTTTTTGTAGCAAAGTTGGAAGAGGAGCCAGTGCATAAATTCATAGGAAATGCATCTATATCCAGTGATGAGAAATAGATAAGGGCCATGTCAGTATGCAACACCTAAGGCTCTACTCCAAGAGAACCCGCATAAAAACAAAAAGACAGTAGCTCTGTTTAAAGAGGAGACTCACTTCAAGGAACATAGTATTCATCAGCTTTTCATTACTGTAATGAAACGTCTGAGGCAGGCTACTTTTTAAGAAAAGGAGGCTTACTTACCTTTCTGATTTTGGGGTTCAAAGATCATGCAGCCCACTGGTTTGGCTTCCGGGTAGGGTGGCAGATAGAAGCAGGGCCACAGGTCAAAACAGGTGGTCACACTTCAAAAAGGGAAAGAGAGACACTGGTCTCCCACAATTGACTTCAGAGGGCAGTACCCAATATGGCCTGAAGACCTCCCATCTCACCTACCAAATCCCACCAGTCTTCACATGATCCTCCAGTCACAATGGAGGTTCGCATATTCAAACTATAGCAATTGTGATTACTATGTTTATTTAATCTCAGTAACTTCAATTTTATTATATCTTCATTTTATTTTGTTTTGTTTCAAAACCGACTAAAACAATCAGCACAAAGAGATTATAACTTATTGTGTGCATATATGCATCATCATAAAAAATCTTTCAGAACTTCACTAGGGTCCATGACAAGTTTTTTCCCCTCTCAAAAGCATTTAGTATAAACTCAAGTTTAAGAAATACTGCTCTTAACCAGATGACAACCAAGAAATGGGCTGCCCAGTTCAACATGAATAGAGTTGGGTGGGGGGTAGGTGGTAAGATGGAATAGCATGAAATAATTTTCCCTTCCTGGTACAACTCCCAGAAGGTATAAAATCTGTTGAAAGAGTGATCTTAAAATGTGTTAACTTTGCCCATTCTCTTGTTCTGTTTCTCTTATCTCTATCTCTCTCTGATTGCAAATAAATGAATAAAAATAGTTTTTAAAAAGGCTGCAGAGATGGCTCAACAGTTAAGGCACTAGCCTGCAAAGCCTAACAACCCAGGTTCGAGTCCAAATACACACATAAAGCCAGAAGCACAAAGTGGCATATGCATCTGGAATTTGCTTGCAGTGACTGCGAGCCCTGGCATGCCCTTTCTTTCTGTCTGTCTCTCTTCTCTCTCTCTCTCTCTCTCTCTCTCTGCTTGAAAATAAATAATTTTTTTTAGAAATGTTTTGACTTGTTACTGGGCCTTCCATTGCAGCAGTATATAATTTCTAACTCTTATATTCAAAAGGCAAGTTATTGTCCTCACATCCCAGTGAAAGTAGCTCAGTGAGTTCAACCCAGCAAGTTTTGCCTATAACGCTGAAATGCATTTGGATCCTTGGGTCTTGTTGCTGAGGAAGAAGTTGGAGTGGAGCCAAGGGCCTTGGTCCATGGAAACTGAATGTCTTTAAACCTAAAACCTTACACTCAGAAGACAGCACTACTCATGCCATTGAGGGCCAACAAGCAGCTCACATCAGCAGGTTCCCTTTTGCCTTCTGAGCTCATGTGGAGGAAGCTGTGGCAAACTCACCAACACTCTCTATATCTTCTTTTTGGTATATTCTCCTCTATAGTTGAATTCACCTAAGAATGGACTTATCCCATGAATAAGTTGTATACAGATGTAATAAGACTGCAGATACGGTGAAATAATATTAAATTTTGATGAAAAAGAGGAAGTCACAAATAGTATGTACTATTTTTCTGATGGCATTCGAGGTAAAATTGACCCTGGGATGGCTATTTTGAAAAAGAGACAGAGACAAATACAATTTTTACTCAAGTCACGCTCTAATGTTTTTTCAAATGTCATTTTCTGTGTAATTGGACATACAGACATCCAACAGCTAACAGTAATGAAGGCTGGTCATCAGAGGACCACAGCAAGAAAGTGGACTTAGGTCAGCAAGAGCACATGAGAGCTCATGTCTTGACAATGTTCCGAGGTGGAGCAGTTTGTCCAAAATGCAAGACAGCAGTGTGTTATCCCAGGGGAGGGAGTGGCTACTAAAATAGATATCCTTTGTTTCAATCCATGCATCCCCACTGACCTCTATCACTCATTTCCAAGGTACAGGAAGCATATCCCTGCCCCATTGCTTTTTAGGTAAACATTAAATAGTGCTGCACATGGAGAGAAGCCAACATGTTTGATAATTCATCAGTGGTGGCAAACCTGAGCGTCTCCATGCAATGCAAATTGCTTTGGCTTCCACGGCTCCTGTCGCTTCGAGTGCTGATGGTAAATAGCCATCCTTGGGATTACTATCAAGTATTCATTTTAACAACATTAATTTACAATGTGTTATCCCACTTTACATTGTGCTCCATGACTTATTCACAGAGCCGGCCCTCTGATGGCTGGTGGAGATTCATTGTAATCATTGCACTTGCCTGGGATTTTAGGTTAATGGATAAGATCCTGTGTTGAGTTGTTTCTATGGGAATCACTGATGGGAAAGACAGTGAATGGCATTTCTGAAAAACTGTGTCTTTCTGATGGTGTGGAAGGAAGAGGCTATGAGAGGGGGCTGAGTCAAATTAGCTGGCCCACTTCAGCACTTCCTGAGACCAGTCCTAAGGGTCCACCCACACCAGCCCCTCAAGGCTCAGCCTCCCTTTGATGACAAACACTTTCTAAGTGTCTTCTGATCTAACCTTCTCATGATAAACCTGGAAGGTATATAGAGCCTGACTTAAGTAGAGAATCTGAAGACTGGCTACTTGGATTCAAACTTGGATCTATCACTTTCTAGCTGTGTGACCTTGAGCAAATGACTCATTTTCATTTCCCCACCTTTAAAAATGATGGTAGCCATCCTTCTTTGAGTTGTTGGCTAGTCAATGAACTGTTACAATAGAAACAGGAGAGGCTTGAGTGTGGATTCAGGTAGTTCATAATGAGCCTGTGCCTCTTGGTTCATGCACATGGCAAGACTGCTTCTCCCTGGCTGATTAGCTTGGCTATGGACATATGATTTGCCTTGGCCAATGGGAAGGGAGAATTATGTCTCAGTGTTGGCCCCTGTGTCAGAGAAGGTGAAGTGTGTACTGTACTCTAACTCCACAGCTGAGGTTCTAGAGAAAGGAGCAGAGCTGGCCAAATCGTGACACACAGGTGTGAGAAATAAGGAATCCTTCTATGTGATGGAATATTACAATATTAAGGTAAAAATTTTTCATAATCCGTTAGAGTAGGTGTTTCATCTTGTTCATTGCTATGTCCTGAAACTCACCTTATATAGTTGGAGTTTGCTGAAAATTTGTTGAGCTAGTTAACAAATAAAATATTTTCATAATAGTGAATGATGAAAAAAATAATTTTTGGTGGCATCTGATTTTGTTTCAAAAAATATATTTGTTAACACATTGACAAATGAAAACTATATGGAAAATTGACAAATGAATGGATGATAATTAATTAGATAGATGGATAAATATGGAGATAGATGATAGATAGATAGATAGATAGATAGATAGATAGATAGATAGATAGATAGATCGATCGATCTATGGACTGGAGAGATAGCTCAGCAGTTAAAGGTTTACCTGCAAAGCCTGACAGGGGTTCAATTCCCCAGTGCCCACATAAAACCAGATTTGTATGTCTGGAGTTTGTCTGTAGTGACAGAAGATTCCCCACCCTCTATCAAATGATTTTTTTTTTTTTTTTACAAAGATCTACATAGGAATAACTTTGCACCAGACTCTACATCAATGCTTTTCTTTGGAAGCTTGGTGGTCCTGGAGGTGGGCAGTGGAGGGGACTTGGAGAAGTTCTTTCCCTCTCATTTTGAATAGTTCCTGATATAGTTGATTTTTCTTTTTTGGATTTTTCTTGAATGTATCCAAAACCTTTCTATTCAAATAGTAAATGATAAATATTTGACTCATTGATCTCAAGAAAACAAATTAGTAAATAAGACCTCTTCAAAGTCTCACCCTCTTATTTTCATTGTCCTCAAAGAAAGTCCTCTTCACTGCTTCCCTCAAAGCTGCCAAATGTACCCATGTTAATTGGTACAAGGAGGTTGCCTACAAGAGTATGTTTTGGGCTTGGATCAACAGGCAAATGTGTCCTTTGATGTTATCACAGACCATTAAGCTCTGGATGAGATGGGGAAGGGGATGAAAATGAAGGCGAAATCTTCTAAAAGGTTAACATTTTGGTGAAAGTCTGGAACTGCTTCATAGAAGTTATGACTTCCCAAGACTCACTGTAAGTTATACAGAGCATTATTTCAATCCCAGCTCCAACACAAACTGTAGGACTATGAGAAAGTTACTCAATTCCTTGAACTTAGTTTCCTTATCGGTAAAAGGAAAGTAATATGTCAGTAAGGATAATTATAGCTTCTACAACCCACAATTTAAATAGTTTAATGTAATCAAAATTGATTTTTTCATTCACATTAAACACATTATTGATCTTCCTGTTTGGGTGGCTATATCAGATAGCCCTGTATTCACTGGTGTGCCTTAACCAGAGTTCTCTAGCTAATGAAGCCTAAGTCAAAGGCTTATATGTGAGTGCTTTATTTGGGAGTATGACAACTGACAATGACTAAGAACAGGAAGAGTAGATTAGCTTTCTCATTGCTATAACAGAATGCATGGCTTAAGAAGAAGTATTAGGGGCTGGAGAGATGGCTCAGTAGTTAAGATACTTGCCTGCAAAACCTAACAACCTGGGTTTAATTCTCCAGTACCCACATAAAACCATATCCATAAAGTGGCACATGCATCTGGAGTTCATTGGTAGTAGCTAGACGCCCTGGTGCATCCATTCTCTCTGTCTCTCTTCTTTCTATCGCTCTCTGCTTACAAATAAATGAATGAAATATATAAAGAAGAAATATTTATGTTGGCTCTTCATTTCAGAGCGCCCAGTCTTGCCCCATGCATTTAGGCAAGAATATCATATATGTATATAATCTTCATGATTGACAGGAAGCAGAGAAAAGGGATGCCAGAATTTGGTTATCTTTCTCCTTCTCCCATTTTATTCCATCTAAGCCCTGACCCAACAGGATGGCACTTCCCACATTCAATTTGGGTCTTCTCTCCCTCAGTTAAATCCTTACAGATATACCTCCCAGCTGTACCTCACCAATTTCCCAGATGATTCTCATTCCAGTCAACTGACCATGAATCTCTTAACCCTCACAGAGAAGGAAGCCAGTTGGAAGAGTCAATAAAAAAAGAAAAATGCTTGTTGAGTTCTTAGTTATTGTCTATGTGGCTGTATGTTCCCATAGACTGAGGAAATTTTTGAAATGGGCCTGATGACTATATGTCTTCTAGAAATGGGGCAGAGCATTTACCCACTGGCTATTAGCTTCATGAATCAAAAGTCTGCCACCATGGGGCTTTCACACACCCACACAGCAATGCTCAGGGAAGTCATGGCATACATGAGAGTTGCCTCATTGAACTTGTGGAATAATGTACATTGGGAGAGCATGAAAATCTTGAGTCTAGTCAAGATGTCTCACGCACAGACTCAGAGACATATCTACATGGGATTCTTTCATGTTGTGGCCTGAGCCTCTTCTCATATGGTTGTGCCACACTTGGGAAGGGAAAAGAGAGAGAAAAAGAAGGTAGGTCGAGAAGCAACATCTGTCACTTTTGCCTACATTCCAATGACTAAATGTGTTCACAAATACTGAAATCCTCCCATCCACAGGGAATATAAGAATTAATATGTGGTCTTCCTGTGAGAGTCCAAGGGGATAAGCAATGACTGGGTGAACAGAGAGCCTTGTTTCTCTTACTGATTGCACTGGTTTTTCTGGCCATCTCTCAGAGCTGGCAAGTACTTTGATTAAGACCCAGAACATTTGGGGACTGTGTGTTCTAGTCACAGAGTGGGTAATTGACACATGATATCTCTCTAGCATTCTTCAGCATGAAAAGTCTGTGGCCATAAAAAGTAGTTCTCTTTGAGAAAGCTATGGCCTTGGCCAGTAGATATTGAATGCGAAAGTTGGGGGGGGGGATTGCTATTAATTATGCTCCAACAGTGTCACATGGTTACATTACCTGTTGCTTAGGGTTCCCCAAATGGAATTTCCAAGTATAACTTAAGCAAAAGTTTGTATATGGAAAGTCATCCCATTTGCTGTTGAATTAGGTCACCACCATTTACCTGTATAAGTATTTATCATATCACAAAATGACTTCTCCCAGGGCTTCTGAAAAGACATAAACAACCTTATATTCTCCACCTGGGATCCTCTTAATTTAGAGCTACACAAAGATAGGTGACTTTTGTCTGTGTCTTGGCTTAGGGGTGAGGAAACAGGTCAAGTGACTGGCATCCATCTCTGTTTACATCTGTGATGGCTAATGTCAGGTGTCAATTTAACTGGATTAAGGGATGCCCACATAGCTGGTTAAAGCATTATCTCTACATATGTCTGTGAGGGTGCAATGGAAGTGACTGGCAATGGAATTAGAGGGTATTATGGAAAAGACTGGCACTGGAATGTGGATGAGACCCATTCAATCTTTTGAGAGCATGACTAGAACAAAAAAAAAGTCAAGAAAGCATATTCTTTCTCTTTCTCTCCCTCTCTCTCTCTCTCTCTGACACACACACACACACACACACAATCTCCCTCTCTCTCTCCCTCCCTCTCTCTCTCTCTCCTCCCTTCCCAACCTCCCTCATTCCTTTCCTTTCCCTTTCTCTCAGAACTGGGACACCTTTCTTCCCCTGTCTTTGACATCATTCCTTTGGGTTCCTGGGCTCCAGAATTTGCACCCATGCACCCATGGCCTCTATAGCTTCACAAGCTTTCAGCCTTAGATTTAGAGTTGCTTCATTGTATTCCTGAATCTGAGGATTTTAAATTTGGATTGTGCCTTGACACTGGCTTCTGTGGTTCTCCAGGTGGTCTATGGTGGGATTTTTTATGTCATTATAATCAAACAAGACAATTATTCTAGTAAATCTAAACTCTCTTCATCCTATTAATTCAGTCCCTCTGGAAAACACTGAATAATTGCATTACCATTCAAAAAATACTTAATACTACAAGGTGCACAACCCTCTGCCAAGTGCTAGGTGTCAGAAGGTCATTGTTTGGGTCTAATTAGTAATATGTGGAATAATGACCACATATATACAAAAGAGCTAATTCTAATGCACAGAAATGTAAGAAGGGAAAAATAAATGGTTCAGACAGTTGTCTTCCATTTCTCATTCTATTCTCACTCAAAAGAATCCTCCACTTTAGCTGAGCACAAAGCCTTGTAAGAAAGAAAAAAAAAAGAGGCTGGTTCTACCAGACTCCCTTGCAGCTAGGTATGGTCATCTCACTAAATACTAGCCTGTGGGGTATGACCAAAATAACAAAGCTGTTCTATTTCCTCTTCTTCCTTCTGGTTGCTTAGAAGTCAGATATGATAGGAAGAGCTACAACCATGCTTTTGGACTTATGACAAAAGTCATGTTAAAGAGAGAGACTAACTGGTCCTTCATAGTTATAGAATTCCTGCCAACCTTTGCCATCTATCCACTCTTTTACATGACAGACAAATAAACATCTCTCAGAATGGAAAGCAGTACCCATTTTTTTCTTTTGTGATAAGTCTGTCTCATCTTTGATATGAGAAAGGAGCATATGAACACAGCAAGAAAGAGTTTCTCAGGTAGAGGAGACTTCATGCAAAAAGACTTGAAAGGTCAGAATGGCTTGATGACAGTAGAGTGAAGTAGCCAAGGAGTGGTTGAGCACAAGCAGCTTTGCAACAGAACAGGTGTTCATTCCTAAGTCAGTCATTTCACTCTCAGCTCCTCAATTTCCTTACCTGTTAAACGGAAGCCATGGCACCATTCTGCTTACAGGACTACACTTAAGATCAATGATAACTTGAAAGAAAAAAACAGCATAACACACTGAGAGAGAGAGAGAGAGAGAGAGAGAGAGAGAGAGAGAGAGAGAGAAAGGGCATACTAATAAAGTTCAAGTCTTGTCTATACCACTGACTAATTATATGGTTGGTGGTTAGAAATGCTTCTGTTTGACTAAGTTTTCCCATCTATAAGGTTCTGAAGTGATAGAATTTATCTCATAGGGTTGTTGAAGGAACTGAATCAGTTAATGCATGTCACTTAGAATACTGGCCACATCCTAAGTATTGTAAGTGTAATTTGTTTAATAAAGTGTTTATGCTGGGTGTGGTGGCTTACACCTGTAATCCAAGCACTCAGGAGGCTAAGACAAATCAATCACCCATGAGCTCCACACTAGCGTGGGCAACCAAATAAAACACTGTCTCACCTATCCCTCCCAAAAAAGAAAGGGTATATGGCCTTGAAGAATTATCTTCACTATATATAGACTGAAATACTTCAGGATCAAGTCTGTCCAGCCACTGCTAACACTTAAGGAGATGCCTGTCTTGAAATAGTCTCATTAAAAGTGACTTTTCAAGCAGGAAATTAAACAAAATGCTTAGAGCACAGTCATTTCTCTGCACTGCCATTCCTCTATACCTGCAACAATGTCAGTAATCACAGTCCCTACTTTGTAAAGCTCCTGTAGGAATAAGACACTACATATAAATAGATGTTGGTGAACTTTTCCTATAAAGGACCAGGCCATAAAGATTTTAAGCTTTGTGGGTCATCCGATTGCAACTGCAATCACTCAACTCTGCCATGGGATTCCATCCACACAGGAGGACACATGAGCCCATTGAATGCGTGGTTGAAAGGACATGGCTGTCTGTGTTCCAGTAAAATTTTACTTAGGGTGGGCTGGGGAGATAGCTCAGTGGTTAGAAGTTGCCAGCCTGGGTCCAATTTCCTAGCCGCCCACATGAAAGTGGATGGGAATTCATTTGTAGCAGCAAGAGACACTGGCACACATGTACCCATGCACACAGACACACACAAATAAATGAATAAACAAATAAAATGAAATAAAAATTTTATGTATGGGCATTACAACTTGATTTTCATATAATTTCATGATTTCTCTTGACCATTTTTTGACCATTTAAAAAATGTGAAAATCATTCCAAGCCCACAGGCTATACAAAAGGAAGTGATGTAATGGACTTGGTCTAGAGGCCATAGTTGGCTGACCCCTGGCCACCAATATCTGGCCATGACTGGCACGTAATGAATGCTTGGCAGCTGACATTGACTAATGTGTTAACAACATTTGCCAGAGAGTATCATGCGGTGGCATTTTAGTCCTACAACCTACCATTCCAAAATACAGACAGGCTGGAGAGATGGCTCCAGCAAATAAGAGTACTTGCCATAAACATGAGAACCTGAGAGGGCCTAAGAAGGCCCAAGACTGCCTGAGTTTGATTCCCTAAGACACACATAAATAGCTGAGCATGGCCATGCACATTGCTCACCCCAATCTCCAAAGGTACCCCAAGGTAGAGACCAGAGAATCACTGGGCTGTCGAAAACTACAGCCCCATGTTGAGAGAGAGACACTATCTCAAAGAATACATGGACGAGTAATAGAGGAAGGACATCTGATGTTTTCCTCTGGCCTCTGTGCACCTGTGAGTGAACCTACACACACTTGTGCACACAGCACACGCATACATACCACACATATCACACACACACAAATAGCAGCAATAAAATAAAAGCACATAAAACTCTTCCCAGTCTGAAACATTACTTTTTTCCTCTGATGCTTTGTGCAGCTGGTCTTGACCTTGGTTGGGGCTGAGAGGCTGGGGTGATGGTACAAGGACAAGATCACTTGGTCCGGCCACTCTCCAAATATCGCAATGGCTTGGACCCAGAACTGCCAACATGAAATGGATTTAAATGGAGACACTGTAAGGCGGTTCCGAATCTGATTTTGCTGCCAAAGCATGATTTTTAACAGATCTGCAGCAGTTCCCAACCTTTTAACACTGTCTCCTGTGAGTCCAGAGGTTTTGATCTTGTAACTAAATTGACTCCAACACAGGTTTGTCATTCTCCTGGGTAATGTCTCTGACATGCCCTGCTCCAGCCCCAGCTCCAGCTCTCTCTCTGTCTCTCTCTCTCTCTCTCATCTTCTATTTCATTTTCTCCAAATTGAAAAATATATAGTTTTAATTGTTGTAATGAGTTCCAGAATCAGGCCCCTTTGGCCCTGAACCTAGCATTCTTTCCTGAAAAGAAGACATTTTCTGCTCACTCTTAATGCTAACATTTGGGGAAGTGGCAGCACACATCCGTTACTTGGTATTTGTATCATGCCAGAGTTTTATTGTGTTCCCAGGACAGTCAATCAAGACTGTTTCTTTTTCTTTCTGGCTGATTTTTTTTTTTCCTGAGACAAACTGTTGTAGAATATAAGGCATAGTTTTAAAATAAAGAGCTCTAAGAATCTCTTGGCAGAGGCCAAAGACAGTGGCTCTGCAATGCAGGCTTCTCTGGATAAATCAACATTGTCGAAATTCTCCAGAGTGAGGGGAGAGGGTGCCTCACTGTGTTCTGAGGCCCGAGTCCCTGTGGGCATGTGCCTGCCCACAAAGGCAATACTCAGGTGTGAGGAGCACAGCCCTGGGGACTGGGTCTGTGCAGCTGCCATGTGTTTCATGTCCTAGAGCTGAGGACAGGTGACAACCAGGAATGAGCATGTTCCTCCTACATTGGAAGGGAGGGGTGGAAGAAAGGTGATAGTGGAAAGACAGAGAGAAAGGAGGAAACACAGAATCAAAATGAACAGAAGAAGCAATGTTTATGCACTAATGAGCAAGAAAGAAATCAATAGAAGGTCCCTAAAGACCTGTTTTCATCAGGGCTCCAAGCCTTTGGTCCTTTCAGAATGTGGGTGTGCCTAGAAAACAGTCTCCAGTAAGATCTGCAAAGAAGTTATTGCTAGTAGATTTAGAAGTACTGAAATTTTCTTACTAATCTAAAAGTCCTGTAACTCTCAAGCAGGAGTGTGTGGGAAGAGAGAAAGGGACAGACAGAGAGGAAGCAGGAGGGACGAATGGAGAGAGGGGCTACTTCCTAATCTCTGTTCTTTCAGAGAAGAAGTTATCCCATACCCTGAGGTTGTGCTTGAGAACATCAGTATTCTAGAACTTCACAATGATCCTCTGTGGTCCTGAAATGACCTGGGCTGAGTGGACAGAAGCCCAGCAGGAAGAAGGGAAGATGGAAGAGCCCTGGAAGGACATTTCATCCCAACTGTCTCATGTCTGTAAAGGGGAATCCCTACCTGAAATTCCATCTCTTCCTCTGTGATGAAAAGGGGAATAGAATAACATTTTTAAAGAGGCAAGAGATGAACCTCAATGTATTAATCAGAATCTTCTGGTAACCAGCATTTTGGCCTATCTGTGGAGCAGTGATGTTTCCTTGTACTTATTAAAGACCCCACAAGGTGAAAAGATGACTTTGGTTATTGAAAGAGACGGTCTTCCAAATTATAAGATTTTAAGATAATGATAGCCAACATTTGTTGAGATGTACTATGCTATATCGCCATGTCAAATCAACATAATGTCACCCTTACAGGTTGGTTATCATTATAATAATAATAATTTCATGGGTGTTAACACTGGTGTTTAGAGAGCAGGATGACTTGCCCAGAGTTACAGTTAAAAATTGGAAAGGCTAGCCGGGCATGGTGGCGCACGACTTTAATCCCAGTATTCGGGAGGCAAAGGTAAGAGGATTGCTATGAGTTTGAGGCCACCCTGAGACCACATAGTGAATTCCAGGTCAGCCTGAGCTAGAGTGAGACCCTACCTCGAAAAACAAAACAAACAAAAAAAAATTGGAAAGGCTGAGATTTTAAACCTGGTATGTACATCTGACAGCATGTAGCTTGTACTTAATCCAAAGCTATACCATTTTTGGTGCAAATATATGCATTTGCAAAGAAATAAAATGATGTGGATAATTTACAAATGAATTTAAAGAGAAACTTAAGCTATTGCTAGTGGGCTAGAGAGATGGCTCATCAATTAATGCACTTGCATACAGAGCCTAACAACCAGAGTTTGATTCCTTAGTACCCACCTAAAGCCAGATGCACAAAATGGTGCATGCATCAGGAGTCTGCAGCAGGGGGAGGCCCTGGTGTGCCCATTCTCCCTGTCTCTCTTCTATCTGTCTCTTTTTTCAAATAAATATATAATTGTTTACAAGATATTGCTATTCATAGAGGTATTCAACCTCAGAGAGCCAGTTTGTTTCACATTAGGCCGCTTCTTTGTCCATTATGGTGGAGGGGGTACATGTGTGTGGGCATGTGGGCATGAGTCTCAGCAAATGCTTCCTAGAAAGGACAGTCTGTGAGATTGGTTTTAATGGATAAATAGATCATAATGTGAGCTGGCAATAAGAGGAAATTCCAGAATCAGGGGACAAGGTGTTCAGTAGCATAGCGTCACAAACACCAGACATTGTTTCAGGAACTAGAAGCAGTTCCAAACACTTGGAACATAAAGCGCCCTTTTGGGAGGGGAATGGTTGAGCATAGAGAAGTAGGCAGGAGTCAGGGTTTTACAAGACCTGTGTATAGTATTATCAGAGTTTGGAGTTGTCACAGGGCCTGGCTTACTCAGAAGTATCAAATCCATGTTCCTATGTCCTAGTGGGAAATGAAGTTATGGATTCCAAGCAAAATAGACTTGGGTGCATAATAGAAACATCCAGAAACAACCTCAATGTAGTTAAAAAAAGTTCATGAAGCCAATGAAGCCTTGTCTCAAAAACAAAAAGGGTGGACAACACCTGAGGCAGGACACCCAAGCATATGTAGCCTCCTCACATATATGCACATGCACCTACAAACCACACACACACACACACACACACACACACACACACACACACACACGTTAGGTTCATATTACTAATGTTTATTTGAGAAATGTCATCTAAAGTCAGTAATGCTATTTTTCCTTCCATTTATTTCTTCCTATGACCATGTTTCCCTTAAATTGGCTGTTTTGAATTTACCTGTAGAATGGGTACTTGAAAAGGGATAGATAATATATTGTTTCAAGAGGTGAAGTGAATGTGTATAGGGGCGATCTACCTAGCCTCCCCTGTTTGAAGAACTCCCTTTCTGGCCAGAGGGAAGGAACCACAGCAGCCATGTTCGTAGTGTTGTATCTTATAGACAAAACATTGCATGACCAAGGAGACACCTTAAATAGATTCTCTTGCCAGAGATGTGAAGTAAAAATTCAGAGTTAAGCAGTTACTCTCCATGAATTAGAGAATATGGAGGACATATTAAAAACTTGATGCTGTGCTGAGATAGCTTAGTAGTTAAGGCATTTGCCTGTGAAGCCTAAGGACCTACGTTCAACTCCCCAGAGCCCACATAATCCAGATGCAAATGGTGACACATGGGTCTGGAGTTTGTTTGCAGTGGTTAGAGGCCCTTGAGCACCCATCCTTTTTTTCTCTCTCTCTATCCCCTCTCTCTCTCTTTCTCTCTCTCCTTCCTTCTCTCTGAAATAAATAAATAAATAAATAAATAAATAAATAAATAAATAAATAAATAAATATTACCAAAAACCCTTGATGCTTTGGGACAATCACCATTTTGTTTGTGGACTGGGAAGCAGGAAGAACTGGTTTCTGAAGAGCAGAGTAAACAAACAAGATACACAGAGCAGCAGAAATGAGTGAAGGAATACTGCCCAGACACCTTGTCCTTGTCCGATTTCTAAGAACTATATTCTTCCTGTTGGGTTCAGTGAGATATTTGTAATCTTTAGTGAACATTTTTTTTCTGGATCTCTCTGAGTTTCTGTTGCTTGAAATTCAGATGCTTTTCCAGCACCTAAATCGGGTTATCCCCATATGTGAGTGGCCACCGCAAGTTTTAAAAGCTGAGAAGATATTCAAGAGGACATGGAGGGAAACAGCAGGTGCTAACACTGCTGAACCAAGTCCTCCTATCTGCACAGCCCAAAGGCAGTCCGCTTTTAGGACACTTTCTCTAACATGTTGTGCCAACTGCCCATCATGTGCCTCTTTGATCAATCCAGGGCTGAAGTATAATAGGTAAAGATGTGGTTTGATCACCATGGAGAGTTCTCATTAAATTGTTTTCTTCCTCCGAGGGGTTTTCTTTAATTCCCCCATCCCACAAAGATTTCCTCCTTCGTGATTTGAAATGAACTTCACTTGCATGTGAATTACGATATTTGTCCACTTGAATCATTGGATTTGTATAGCTACTTCCGCATAGAACATGGTGATTCAGCATGGTGAACATTTGAGAAAAGGACCCTATCTCATTTAGTTCTTACCTACCTCCTCTCACTTCATCACAAAACTTTCTCAGTGGATATCTTTCAAATGCCTTTAAAGGAACATTTTCACCAATGAATGTGACCCATGTCAACTTCCTCCATATACCACTCAAAGGGAAACAAGATGCATTCTGTGGGAAGGAGACTCAATTTGATGCCTGGAGCTTCGTCACATCAGTGGAGAAAAAGACAGAATTGCAAAAACCAAGGTACAGAGCCCAGGATGTCTGAGGGGCTGTTAAGCTTGATTCTGTCTTACTCTCAAGGTCAGTCCATAATGTATTTCAAAAAAATAGATTCTAGAACTTCCAGGAAGGATGGAGCAAAAGGATTCCCCTGTTGTTTATTCCCAATCTTTTTGTTCTGTTTCTGTTTTTGATTTTTGGTGTTTTTTTTTTTTTTTAATAGGATGACCTCAAACTTGAAATCCTCTTGCCTCTGTTTCCCTAGCGCTAAGATCATAGACTTGCACCCACATGCCTGGCTGTCCTTTTACTCTCTGTCTTAGTCCTGAAGCCCTATCTAGATATAGCATGCATTTCAGCTTCTGCCTAAAGGTAAATTTGCCAACCTGAGTGGCTCTGAGCCACAGAGCCAGTATAAAAACCTTTCACCAAATTTCTCTTCAGGCCACCAGAACAGGAGATGAGGATACTTCTTGTCCCTGGGAAATCCATTGCCCCCTTCAGAATACAAGGCAAAGGTTATTGGTGGAGAAATACAAAACCACTGAGGCAAGCCAATCAATTTCCTAACCAAATAGGCTCCCATCAAGATGATGGGGGTTTCTCACTTTCCCCAGTGCAGACACAGAGCTCTTATGGGAAGAAGCTCAATGAGCACTGGCGTCCCATGGCTTATGCTAAACTGTGAAGCCCCCATGCTAAGTATTGCCAAGGAGAGTTCCACAGCAACTTCTTCTACCCAAGCTCTTAGAAAATCATAAGAGAAAGAGAATTAAGCTGCCTGAGTCTTGGTGCAAAGAACAGACAGGACCATTTTGACTAGGGCTTGCTCTGTGCTTTTGCAGCAGGCCTTCTAGAAGCTGAGACCTGAGTAGACCACCTGGAGCAAGAAGCATGCTAACCATATTAGTTTGTAACCATATTTGTTGGTTTCCTGCCACATGTTCAACTCCTTGGTAGCCACTGTGGGGATATGGAAAGAAAGACAGAAAAAGAAACACACTATTTTTAACGCTGTATGAATGTTCCAAGAGTTTCAGTTTATAAGATGTCTCATTTAGTGCTAATAAACTGTTTTATGAGACAAGCAATGTGAAAAACATGTCCACTTGTTAAGTAAGGAAATTGAGACTCAAGATGGGTGAGGTACTTGCCAAGGTTCACATGACGGTTAAAGGAAGGGGGGGAGGAGGCCCACTATGATTATTCTTGGTACCCTGGTCTTTATATCTCCATATGCTTCTGCTTGGCATATCATGGAGGGAAGCACCTGGAGATACATTACAAGAACAAGGCAAGAGCATATATTATAAGTGCTGAACCCCATGGCCCAATAGGTCAAATGAGTGGATCGAGAAGGAAACAGTGCAAGCCAGAGGTGTATGGTGGGTTTCATGAAGGACGGGTACTTAAGAAATGGACTGGACCTTAAGAAATGAAGAAACATTTTGGTAAGAGAAGCTTTTCTTTTTAGATGGTGGTGACCTTGGGATGACTCAGAAGACACCATGGTGCTGAGAAGAAGGGAAAGAGGAGTGCTCAGCACTGAAACATCTCTAACACATCTTCCAAGGCGCAGGGTCCATTGCAGAAGAGGTAATGGAAAGAATGTAAGAACCAAAGGAAGGGTAGGACTCCTTACAACATGCTCCTCCAGATTCAAAATGGCCTGGATATCCATGACCTCACAGTGACTGACACTACCTACACAAGACCATCATAACTGGAGGAAAAGATCATGACATCAAAATAAAAGAGAGACTGATTGAGAGGGGGAGGGGATATGATGGAGAGTGGAGTTGCAAATGGGAAAGTGGGGGCAGGGAGGGAATTACCATGGGTTATTGTCTACAATTATGGAAATTGTCAATTAGAAAAAAACCAACCAACCAACCAACCAAACAAACAAACAAACAAACAAACAAAAGAAACAAAGAAGCAAAGCCAGGTGTGGTAGCTCATGTCTTTAATCCCAGCACTTCAGGAGCAGATGTAGGGGGATTGACATGAGTTCAAGGCCAGCCTAAGACCACATAGTCAAGGTTGGCCTGAGGTAGATCAAGACCCTGCCTTGTAAAAAACAAACAAACCAAAAAAATGAAGAAGCATTCTAATGAGAGGGATAAAAGCAGAGATGAAAAGAAACTTTCTGAATAAAAATGGTAGTTTCCCAGACAGCAAAGTTCAGAAAAAGAAAATGAAATATGCTAAAGTCTAGGCAAAAGAAACCCTTGAAAGGCAGACATCAGCAGTCTTCCAGCACTCATCTTCCCAGACATAGATGATGCAAACTGCCTCCAAACTCCACTTGGAGTTCATAGCAAATTTTCTGTGGTGATGCCAACAGAATGAGAACCAATGCCTAAGAAACAAGCTGACCTTTGGTACTGATGAGAGAATCTGAGGGTGGTTCTTTGTCTTGAATTTCCACATTATGCATTTCCTATAGTTGCCTCTGCCAGTAAGTAGTGTCATGGGGCCAGGTCAGATCTAGGTAAAGCTTGGACCTGCCATTGGATCAATGTAAGAATCACTCCTCAGAGCCTCCATACCTTCTAGAACTGACCTTTTAAAAACATATTTTATTTATCTATTTGAGGGAAAGAAAGAGGTAGAGAGAGAGAGAGAGAGAAAGAATTGGCACCCTAGGGTCTCCAGCCACTACAAATGAACTCCAGATGCATGTGCCACCTTGTGCATCTGGCTTAGGTGGGTCCTGGGGAATCAAACCAGGGTTCTTAAGCTTTGCAGGCAAGTGCCTTAACCACTAAGCCATCTCTCCAAAGCTAGAACTAACTTTCCATTGAAACAAGAGGTCAGTGGATTTGACTTTTAAATAGAAAGCTGTGACCAACTATTTTCCAACAGCACACTTGATAGAACCCATTGCTGGCATCAGAATAAGAAGGAAAAGTCAAGGTCAGAAAAAAAAATGTATGTTTGTCCTCACCTCCCCCGCCTGACCCACTTCTCTACCATCCACCTGCTTCAGCCACCTCAGGCCCACTCCTAGCTGCCAAATTCCAACTGGGGCACTCCCTCACATTGCCAGGAGATCACTGTCCAGACTGTCACCCCATGATCAGTAAAAGATGGCATGTAAGTCACTGACAGCACCTGAAAGGACCCTCATTTGGATTAAATCAAGGTATTTAAATATTTATAAAGTCCTGGTATCTAAAATAGCCAGTCTCTGCTCTGCACATAGGCTATTGAAATACGAGAGTAGTACATTCTCAACAGAACTCATCTGAACAGTTATATATTTTGTTTGTGCATGAGAGTGTGTATGACAGTGTGACTATGTGTGTGTGTGTTGAAAGACCTAACTGCATAATGTTAAATATCCCAAGGGCTCAGTATGGAACATGACTGGAATGAGTACAGGATGTGAATAACTTTTTTCTATCTCATTAGATGGTCTGAGTTTTGAAATCTGTTCTAAGAGTGTGGTAAAGTGTGTGGTGTTGTAGATTAGTGCACTGAATACATTTCTACAATTCTTGATGTGTTTCATAAAAGGTCCATTTCAAAAGTGTGCTGTATTATAGGTGAACACTCTCAGTAAATAATCTTGTTACAGAAACCTAAGCAATTTTTACAAGCCGTATTTCTGGCTGACTGAACAATTTATTCTCCAGATGTCACATTGTATTTTTCCAATATAAAATGAAACAGCTTTTTTTTTTTTTTTCTTTTAAGGCCGACTGTGCTGCTTTGTCTGAATCTAGAACAAAGGATCTCCCCTTAAGGAGGCTGATGTCGTGTTCAAACCCATCACTTTAAAATGAACACCACACCTGGGAGGAGCAGACCGCACTACGGCTCACTCCCCTGGCCAGGCATGACCCTTGACAATAAGGCAAGATACCCCCGTGGGTCATCTAGGCCAAGAAAACTCCCTGGCTTCTTGGGGAAAAAAATACCAATGGGAGCAAGAGGAAGGACACAAAGAATGAGCAGATGAGAGAAGGGAAAGAAGGGAGACATGGGGAACAGAAAGGAGGAAGAGGAGGAAAGAGGGAGGAGAAGTAGGAAGCAGGAGAGAAAGGAGAGGCTGGGAGGAAGAAGCAGAGGCAGAAGAGCTGTGGAAGAGTGGGAGGGACAAGGGACAAATAATAAAGACTAAAATAGTCTTTAGTAAATAGTAAATGACTAGAAGAGCTGAGAATAAAGGAGAAGTTGGCCAGATTCTGCTAACAGTTTTTCCAAAACATTAATCCCACAAAATACTCTTTGTTTGTTGTTTGTTTGTTTATTTGTTGGCTGGGGGGTGGAGCTTAGTGATAGGCACCTGCCCAGCATGGAGAAGACTCAGGGGAGGGGTTCAATCTTCATTCTCTTCTTTTGTATATTCACAATGCAGGGGATTGCAGGGAGGGGATCTTCTGGTAAGGCCTATGTTTTTTTTTTCTTCTTTGGTATATTGGCCCAGGCTGACCTTAACTATAGTTGCAGGCTTTGAAAGATCTTGCTGGTAGGAAACCTGGCGGCTTCATTTAACCTAATGTTTTCAAGCTCATTTAAACTTCAAATGATTTTGTTTTCTCACAAAGCATCTATGACCACATGTTCTCCTAAGAGTTCCTAACATATCCTTCATGTTATTCCTGGAAAAGGTGGATCCTACTATGCCCAGCAAAATACCTCTCAAGTCAGGTCTTTAAAAAAAAAATTTTTATTCATTTATTTTATTTTGAGCTTCCAGATGAATTTTAGGATTGTTTTTTTCTATTTCTGTGACAAATGCTATTGGGATTTTAATGGGGATTGCATTAAATGTGTAGATTGCTTTTGGTAAGATTGACATTTTCACAATATGGATTCTTCCAATCCAAGAACATGGGATGTCTTTCCACTTCCTTGTGTCTTCTGCAATTTCTTGCTTGAGTGTTTTAAAGTTCTCATTGTAGAGATCCTTCACTCCCTTGGTTAACTTTATTCCAAGGTTTTTTTTTTGTTTTGTTTTTTTTTTTTTTTTGAGGCAATTGTGAATGGGAGAGATTCCCTGATTTCATCCTCTGCATGTTTCTTGTTAGTGTATAAAAAAGCTACTGATTTCTGTGTGTTTATTTTGTATCCTGTTATATTGCTAAAAGTGTTTATCAGCTTTAACAGTTTGTGACAGAGAAAGAGAGATAGACACACAGAGAGAATGGGTGCACCAAGGTCTCTAGCCACTGCAAATGAACTCCATACGCATGCGCCACCTTGTGCATCTCGCTTACATGAGTACTGGGGAATCGAACCTGGGTTCTTAGTCTTCATGGATGAACACCTTAACTGCTAAGTCATCTCTCCAGCCAAAACACCTCCTTGTAGTGTTATAATTATATACCTTAACTAGGACAAGGAGCTGGGGAGGTTATTTCCCAAAGCTAACAAGATATAATAGTACACTTCAGCTACATAACACTATAAAAACAGTCCCCAGCACTTGGTTTTCTGAAGGGTTTAAGTATGTTGCATCAGCACAGCTGAGGCTCTCTACTTCTGTTCCCCATGTCTTCCTAATCCCAGGCCCACAGCTCTATGAATGAGCCACACAATAATTTTTGAAGCATCTGCCCAGGCATTTCTCAGATCACAATAACACTGGGGAAGCAATTCATATGACCAAGTTTGATATCATGGGTCAGGTGAGTGTGAAAACTCAAGAACCAGGTCATAAGGGCAGCGAGCAAAGAGAACAGTGAATATTAAAGAGGTCAGAGGAAATGCTACACTCCATTGGTGTGTCCAGTGGCAACCCCTTATTCTGGACTCAGTCACTTCATGGTCCCCAAGGGCAGAAAAAATTAGGCAAGGGTTGGAAATTGTGTCACAGTGGATATCTTAGTATATGGATGAAGACAGGTGGGCCCCACTTTAAGAAATTCAATACCTGAAAAGTTGAGTATGTGTTAGGGTTTACATGTTCACATAAACAAAATAACCTTTGCTGCATAAATGTGTAGTATGGAGTTGTATTAATTCAAGGTAATCCATTGAGCTGATAAAAGTGTCATTCTGAGGTTCAGAAATCACCTGTCAGTAATCTCATAGTTCAAGCTAATGAAGATTCAACCTGTGTGTACATTATCACAACTTATCACCAAGGATGGCTGAACAGTCTCATCTTGGGCACCAACCTCGCTGTCTGGAGTGTTGAGAAGGATTCTGAGGTCGTATCTTGGCTCCACAGGAAAGCTCACCAGAGGAGACTGTGCTGCTTGCCATGGGGTCTTACTACCATGCCGTACTTTTACCATCCCTGGTCTCCTGCAGCAAGCTGCAGTGTGATCTAGCAGCACATCACCAGTGCATGCCAGTGTCCCTGAAACCAGGCTGTCCACATGCCCAAACTCAAAGGACTTCTGCTATGATACACATAAGCTCCTATCATGAACCAAGCAAAATTTTGCATCCCAGTTTTTAAAAAGTATGCATGTCTGGAAGTTGGAGAAAACGGAACAAACTCAATTTATTTTGGGAAATGGGCAGACTGAAAATGAAAGAGGCAGCCACATCCCTGGGATTCTCGCTTGCACTGTCTTCCGTAGTCACAGATTTGCTCCTGCAAGAAGAGCAGGGCTTCTGCAGTGACCGAGCCCACTGCCCGGAACACACACCTGCCCATCGTTGTAGCTCTTACTCCCACCTGCTCAGATGTTGCCTTAGCAGAGAGGCCATCGGTTGCCATTCAGTATGAAATCTCTGTCACCTCTGTTACTTTTCTGTATCTTCCTTGAGACCGTTCATGTTGATCCTGTAGCGTGACAAATGGTATGAGTGAGAGACAGGACGTGATGAGTGAGCAAGTGCTCAGACCCATCCCGCCGTCACCCAGCAGAACAGAGACATATGGGAGAATCAGCCTTTCTCATGTAGATTGATTGCTGAAAATTGAACACAAAGTTAAAAGAATTTTGTACAGTGATTTCAAAAATAATATTAACATTGAACCTGTGACATTAGGCTAGTTATGAAGAAATTATATAAAATTAAGAATCATTTTGGGGGAGTGAATTGTCGAATGTATAATGGAAAAAGTACCAAATGAATGATGTAGAAGACAAATGACAAATATAACCTTATCTCAAAGAAGAATGTGGAGTTTAACAATGAAGAGAGAAGACAGATGGTTGGGCTATTAAGGAGATCCAGCAGACATGTAAGAAAATATTAACAAAAAATAATCTTAGTAGAAAAAGAATTTAAGCTGAAGGAAAGTCTGAGTGTGTGAACCGAAGGGTTTTCTGAATACCAAGCAAGTTAAACTTTTTAAAAATTATTTTACTTATTTAAGAAAGAGAGAGAGAGGGGCAGATAGAAAGAGAGAATGGACATGCCAAGGCCTCTAGCCACTGCAAACAAACTCCAGACACATGCGCCACCTTATGCATCTGGCGTATGTGGGTACTGGGAAATCAAACCTGGATTCTTAGGTTTCGCAGGCAAGTGCCTTAACCACTAAACCATATCACCAGCTAAAGTGAGTCTTTTTAAGAACTTGGGCTTGGGTTGCAGGTCAGTGGTATAGTACTTGCCTTTTATGGGAAGACCCTAGTCTCCATTTCTAGCAGAAACAAAAGAGGAAGACAGGAAGGAGGGAGAGAGATGGAGGTAAAGAAGGGGGGGAGGAAAGGGAGGGAGAAAGGAAAGACAGTAGGAAAGAAGAGAGAAAGAAAAAGAAAAAGGCCCTAGCTTTTTTAAAAAAATTATTGACAACTTCCATAATTGTAGACAATATCCCATGGTACTTCCCTCCCTCCCCCCACTTTCCCTTTTGAAACTCTGTTCTCCATCATATCTCCTCCCCCTCTCAATCAGTCTCTCTTTTATTTTGATGTCATCATCTTTTCCTCCTATTATGATGGTCTTATGTAAGTAGTGTCAGGCACTGTGAGGTCATGGAAATCCAGGCTATATTGTGTCTGGAGGAGCACATTGTAAGGAGTCCTACCCTTCCTTTGGCTCTTACATTCTTTCTGCCCCCTCTTCCGCAATGGACCCTGAGTCTTGGAAGGTGTTTTAGAGATGTTTCAGTGTTGAGCACACCTTTGTCCCTTCTTCTCAGCACCATGGTGCCTTCTGAGTCATCCCAAGGTCACCACCATCTAAAAGAGAAGCTTCTCTAACCAAAAGTGAGAGTAGTATTAATATATGGGTGTGGACATTAAAGAAGTGCTTACCAGGCAGTTTGGTGAGCATAGTATATACATTTAGGCAGACACCAGCAGACATTACACCCCTAGGGCTCATGACTACCCCTGTTGTAGGTTTTCAGTATCAGGGATGTATTCCCTCCCATGGAGTGGGCCTCCAGTCCAATTAGAGAGTGGTTGGTTTCCTCCATAACAAACATGCAACTAGGGTCTGGGAAGATGGCTCAGAAGTTAAACGTACTTGCTTGCAGTGCCTGCCAGCCCAGCTTGAGTTCCCGGTACCCTCATAAAGCTAGATGCACAAATTGGCACATGTGCTTGGAGTTCGTTTTCAGTGGCAGGAGGCCCTGGTGTGCCCATTCTGTCACTTTGCCTATCTGTGTGTTTCTAATTAATTAATTATAATTTTTAAAAAACTTTATTTCAAAAATTTATATAATCCCCTCCCACCACCCTCCTTTGTCTGCTCCATCCCCTTCTGCTGAACCCCCACTTATTTCCCACTGTTCCCTCTTCTATATTGATGTCTGTTATTCTAGCTTAATCTGAAGACATAATATGTGGCAATCACTATGCTTAATGCTGACCACATGTTATCTCATTTAACATCCCCAACCACAGACCAGACAGGGCTGGAATTCTACCCATTATGCAGATAAAGGTCTAGAGAGGTCAAGTGAGCAGCCAAAGTCACATGGGGAATAGCAAGCCAGGAGTCAAGACTTCCTAGCTCCCAGGCCAGGCAATCTTGCCCACTCAGTCTCCTGGTCTATGTGAAGAATTGGGTAGGCACCGCGGGGGGGGGGGGGATCTGCACAGTGTCCATAAGATGCACCCCCTCCAGTTAGAGTGCTCTAGCAACTTTTGACTGCTTTTCCCGGGTGGGGCTGTTTTTCACTGCACCTTTCTCTCTCCCTCCCCACCCTGCCCCAGCACTCACTGGGCAAGGTCAGGATGAGTTCCTAGAGCAAAGCAGTGGGTAAGTGCAGTTTCTAGAACCAGACAGCCTGAGTTTGGATCCTGCCCCCACGCCCACTGTCTGTGCGATGTTTTAACAAATTACCTTCTCTGTGCCTCAGTTTCTTTGTATCAGAAAAAGATTAATAATGGTTGGCTCATCGGGCTCCTGTGAGTGTTAGGTAAGTGGGCACGGATAACATTCTTAGAAACATCCATCAGTTGTGAGCTTTCATCAGATCTGTGGCCCGAGATATACTCTAATCTCAGGATCTTGTATCCCAGACCCCCAGCACAAGCATGCAGGATCTGCCCCATGTTTAACTGGGTTCTAGCCAACTCCACTTGACATGCTCCATCCTGGGCCATAGCAAGCCCTCAGTAGCCGGCTCTCTCTCCTTGGGCCTTCTGCTCTGCCTCTCCCCTTCACACCATTTAGTCAATGCCATTAATCAAAATCCTATAGCAGAAAACGCATGCATAAGTCCGACACATTTATTACCATGGCAACAATTCAGGCCCTTGTCCCTGTGTCAGGCTATATCAGTGGAGATAAATTCTATTGTTTTCACAATGACAGTTTTCTCTATGTTGGACTTAATCCATGGAAAAATATAGCCTTTCTCCTTATTTAAGAGAGAGAGAGAGAGCTGGAAAGAAAGAGAGAGTGACCTCAGGTTTTTTTTAGCCAGTGTATTCAGGACTGAAACCAAATTTTCTCTTTTCTTTTAAAAATGAAGGCAGACGTTCAGCTGTCTGCAACAGCATCCCACCGATCCATCAATCAGCAATCCCATAACCAAGATTCTACCCTTAGAACCTGGAGTTCAAGGAGGGCCGAAGTCATTAAGAATACTGCTAGAGCCCCAGGGGCTGTGCTGCTCACTGGGTTGGCCAGCGCCAGAGTCCAGCCCTTTCAACAGCCTGTTGCCTCAGCAAACAGGGAGGGTAAACAAAAAGAGGCCTGGTCACATGACCATTTCTCCCCAGTGAATAGCGTCTCTCACCCAGAGCTATGGCCACTGTATTTGGTGAGTGGAGCTTTTAGAAATCTTTCTCTCCCTCAGCCTCCCCATGCAGCACTACCTGAAGCCCCCCTCCACCGCACACACACACTATCCCCCCCCAACACACAGCAGCTTGAGTGCCCAGCGTCTGTATTTTGTGCTTTGGTTACCCATAGCCATCACGCCCACATCCATCACACCCACACTTACGGCAGAAGTTGATTTGCCTTTTATAAGCCCCTTTTGTAGTAAGTCTCTTTCCCATCCTTCCTGTTGAAATAAAAGCCCAAAAGGAAGGTTCTAGCTGAATCTAGAAACCTTTGAAACATTGGCATGTGCCCAACCATTAAAAGAAGCATGACACATCTTGGGTAGCCTATGGGCCACTGGAAAAGGCACAATATTCACTCATTCAGTTTTTGCTAGCAATGATCAAAGCACCTACTGTGTGCCGTGTGCTTTCCACACAACAACTGTGTATTATCTTCCTCTTGCTGCTGTAACAAATCAACACACACACACACACACACACACACACTCAGTGGCTAAAAGCAATGCACATTCATTTTCTTACTGTTCTGGAGACAGAAATCCAAAAAGGGTTTCACTACACTGAAAGCAGGATGTCCTCAGATCTATACCATTACTGGAAGCTCTAAGCGAGGGGGGTTTGCTTGTCTTTTCCAGTCCCAGGCCATCTACAGGACCTGGCTGGTAGCTTCATTCTTGTCAAAGCCAACAAGTTCAGTCTGAATCTACTAATGGTGCCCACCCCCCGTTCTTTTCTGCCTTTCCACCATTCTTTTGAATTTATTTTTTATTTTATTTATCTACTTATTTGAGAGACAGACAAAGAAAGAGAGAGAGAGAATGGGCACACCAGGGCCTCTAGCCACTGCAAATGAACTCCAGATGCATACGCCACCTTGTGCATCTGGCTTTATGTGGGTACTGGGAAATTGAATCTGGGTCCTTTGACTTTGCAGGCAAGTGCCTTAACCACTAAGCAATCTCTCCAGCCCCCCTCTCCACCATTTTTAATCACCTTGTATGGATCCAGACAATTCAAAGTTATCTCCCTAATTTTTATGAGGCAAGCCCAACAGACTGGCCTTTTTTTTAAAATGAGAGAATGAGAGCAAGAGTGAGAGAAAGAGTAGAGAGAGAGAGAGAGAGAGAGCAAATTGGTGCAACAGGGCCTCCAGCCACTATAATTGAACTCCAGTCATGTGCACCACCTTGTGCACGTGTGCAACCTTGTGTATATACCACCTTGTGCATCTGGCTTACATGGGATCTGGGGAGCTGAACATGGGTCCTTAGGCTTCTCAGGCAAGTGCCTTAATCACTAAGCCATCTCTCCAGCACTATCTCCCTATTTTAAACTTAATAAGCACTTTTAATTCTACCGAAAGGTTAATTCCCCTTTACTTTGACACATAACTTTCCCAGATTGTGGGTATCTGGGGATCGGAATTGGGATATCTTTGAGGTGGAGAGAGCATTATTCTGCTTCCTACAACCTGCAAGTGTTGAGACTTTCCTGTCAGGTGAGTAATAGTGACCTCATTTTACAGATGAGAAAACTAAGGGTCAGAGAAGTCAAGTCTCAGGAGACATACTGCTCAATAAAGAGGCACTGGAAATGAGACTTAGGTTGCCCGAATCCCACATTCTTTCCTACCAGAACCACATTGTCCTCACCTGTTCACTCATGAAATAGTATGTTTTTAAGCTAGTATTCACTCATTTTATAAAGCAATGGGTTTCACAGTGACATTTTTGTTTAAGTCCAGCATGTCCTTGGACCTCATTGCCCTCTCAGTCACCCCTCCTGTTAGCCCCATCCCCTTCCCAGATTCATTAGAAACACTAACTATTACTTACCCACTATGTGCATGACTAAGACTCATGAGCATTTGGGGAATGGAGGGCAAGACTGACAGAAAAGCAAAGCAATGCTCCTCATGGAAAGGCAGGTAATATCACTAAGGTTTTCCTGAGAAAAGGAAACACAGTGAGAGCTTCGTAACCCAGGAAGGCTTCCAAGAGGTGGAGGAACTAGGGCTACAACAAAAGAGGAGGCAGAAAAATGGCTGCATTCTTTCCAGACTCTCCTGTGTGTAAAGAGGTGTTTTTAGCTCCCAGGACCAGAAGGGTGGTCCTTTCTAATCCTCGAGTTCAAAGTTGCCATCTCAGCTCGCACAGTGGCCTCGATGAACTTTCCCCAGGGTCATTTCCCCTTGGATGCAGAGGAGAATTCGGTGTGTGTTCTGTCAGTCAGGGCTCTGGAGTCAGCAGGGATAGAATCAGAGAGTAGGTCCCAGACTTGTCTTCCCCAAGTTGAGCAATAAGCTCAAGCTTCCATCATGCATATCTTCTTCTTCTATGGTTCTGCTATTCCCTCTCCTTCCCTGTGTCCCCCTTTCCCTGCCTGCCTCTCCTTTTTCTTCTCTTTGCTTTCCTTTCCCTTTCTTTTCATTTTTGGCTTTTTTTAAAGGAGTCGAGAGGCCACAGGGTGGGCTCTCTACATCCTGAGACTGTCCTCATCCATATGAATGAGGCTGGCTGCTAGGGTCATCCCTGCTACAGATCCGTTAACCCCTTCTCTGCCAGATGCCTAGACCAGGAATCTGGAAAGACTCAGCCCTAGTCCTGAGACTGTACCACCCTCCCATCATGGACTCTCCTGGGTCTGACACTGGGAAGTGCCCTGGGGGTCAAAGGTCCTACATTCCTAGACTCTTTGTTCCAGAAACAAACCTCAGATTGCAGAGAAGGACTCTGCCTCTGGCTCAAGGTGTGGGTTCAAAAGAAGGTGGTTGAGCAGCATTCGGAAGGGGTCTCTTCAGTGACATTTCCTAAACCCAAAGAAACCTCTGTCAATAAGTTATGAAAGAAAAGTGACATTTAAACACTGAGTTTTCAGTACAGTGGGTTAACCTGGGAAGTGGCTCAGGAAATGTTAGAGAAGCAAAACAGGCTATAAGAGGTCTGGAATGAGAGATGGAAGGGAGAGAAAGGCCACCAGGGTGGACCAGAGCAACAAGCCAAAAGAAGAGAGGGAAAGACTGTGGAAGCCAAAATATTTCCAGATAAAATGAGTCTAGGGAAAGCAAGCTAGCATGAAGGGAGGATTGAAGGTGCCCTTCCAAACCTATCTGCAGGAAGCCTCAGGTCCCTTGTTACCATCTAAACCAGGTGAGAGCACTGGCATCCCCGAGCCAAGTCTGGGTCATGAAGCAGCAGAGAAGGAGGAGGGTACAATGGAGCCTTGGAGAATGGCTGAGAAATGGAAGGTTGAAGCTCTACCAGCAACCAGACCAAGCTTGGAGGAACTCCTGAGGCAGGCAGGAAATAGGGAAGGAAGCTCATGTCTTGCTGAGAGTTTATTTGTTCATTGGTACACTTGTTCTATATTTACCTACCACAAGAACCACAGTGATAGGTAGCAGGAAGTAGGAGTCTTTCTTGCTCTGTCTAAATACATTGGTCAAAATCTGTTGGAATTTAGAGACTTTGAGGAGGCAGGAGGCCACAGAGCACAAGATGTCCGACAGGGTGACACACACACAGAGGATTCTAAAACTGAGTTTGAGGCACTGTATTTTTGCCCTTATAACACCAAGCCAAAGCCTTTGCTCTGAAGCAGCTTCCTAAATTGCAACTGCTGACAGTTGGCTATCCATGCCTGGTTGAGCCAAATCCTGCACCACGTTCAGTGTATGTATTTCTGCAATGTCCCTGTTCACCACCCTTGTCTTGTTTGATGATTATGATGATTTCAGTTTTGTGAACCAAAGTTCCAGTATGTAGTCCAAGGCTGGCCTCAAACTCACAATTCTTCTGCCTCCCAAAAAACCTAACTAACGCTTTGCTTGGCCGGTTGAGACACCTCGGGAGACTACGAGGTCACTGCCACTGTGAACTGTCCATGGGAAGAAGGAAGGATGAGCTCCTGAGCTTGAAGAATTTTCCTACCTCTCCCATGGGACGGAGCTTGCACCAGGAAGCACTTGCTCCTCCACATTGCTGGTTTGCACTGCCCTCTTGAACTTGGGTAGGGACTGCAGCCATCAGGACAAGCACCATGGAGGTCATGCTGAAAGGAGCCTTCCTGTCCAGGGAGGCTGAGGGTCCATGGCTGCTAGGAGATGAGGTGATGGTGATGGTGATGGTGGCTGAGATCCCTCCACTTCCTGCTCTACATAGCTGCAGGCTGAGATAAGCCACGTGGAAGACTCCCTTGTGTGCTGAACTGTGTCCCCTCAACAGCGCCATCATCATCTGCATCATCTTCTTTGGCAGGGTGAGAAATCCCAGGTAGGGCATGCTGGAGGTGGTGCCAGAGGGCAGATAGAACCAGCCACATCCTATAACACATGACAGTGTCTTGAAAGTTCGTAGCTTACTGAATTGCAACTCAGAGCAAGAGGAAATGAGGAGAGAAAGGATGGGGTTGATGTGGCAAACTAACTGGGGAGAGGGGAAACATGCTTTTCCACAACTTGCCATGGAGAAAGAGAATCAGAGAGTGTTTTTAAAGCTGGAAAGGGGCTGCCAAAATCAATTCCTCTAGTTCCTTCATCTTATGGTTTGGGAAACTGAGTTCCAGAAAAGCCAAGATCTGTGTCCACAGTAACAGACCACCTGGGATTTGAACTTAGCTCTACTAGAGTCCGTGTTCCAGCTAGTCAGCTTAGTGCAGTTCAGGGAGGATGGATTTCTCCGTCCCTTCCATCAGTCAGACATAAAGCTCCAGCTGATTACTTTGCTTAATAATGTGCTTAATCTAGACTTAACGCTAAAGATGCGCAGTAGTGAAAAAAGAAGTTAATGCAATAAACTCATGTTTGCTGTTTCTAGTCTGCCATTCTATCCAAACTATCAAAATACATGCTGTTTGTTTTCTCTCTATATGTGTGTGTGTGTGCATGCGTGCACATGCACATGTGTGAACACACACTCACATACTTCATGTATATGTGTGAGTTACACACACAGACACACACACAAAGCACTCAGATCTTACATTGTCAGACTGCTCTTGGTCATAGGCCAGTCTCTTTCACTTACCTCAATAAGTTACCTCATTGGGGAAATCTCTCTTTAGGCAACTTGGCATTGCACTGCACCTTTCTGTGGCAGGTTTATATTGCTTTTTGTTGTGTTTTGCTTTTGTTTCCCATTTCTTAAGTGACATTTTGAAATGTGCATTCATTTTTCTTTTTGTGAAATGGTCTTTTGTGAAAATGAAACTATGTTTGCATAACAACTAAGATCTTTGTTTAAAAATGCTTGGGGTTATTGTCGGGAACTTTCTTTTCATCTCTGAGGGGAAAAATACACTTGTGAGACTAGCTGAAATAGAGAGCTGAATTGGGGAGCAGAGTTAACGGGGGGCTATGTAGAGAAAAATGTTAGGAAGAATTTTACTTAATATAGTAAAAGCCCATGCAATCTTTACAATGGAATGGAGTATTTGTTTTGGTCCCATGGTCAGTATAGAACTGGAACTTCCTGTTTTGTTTAAGGAAGCAAGGTGACATTAAAATGGAATGGATACAGGATTGTGTAGTGCAAGGGGCATTCTCTTAGGGGTCCAAAGAGCTAAATGCTAGCTAACTCTCATCCTATCTTACCCACAAACTTTCCAGGTGCAAGCTTGGGCTAGCAATACCTGTCCAGTCTCACCAGAAACTTTTAGATAAGATATAGATTTTAGGGGAAATAATATTTTGGCAGAACCAGGGAGTTTTCTCCTAGAAACCACCTGTGGTCCAACATACTATTCAAATGCCACTGCAGACCTCTGCATATTGCACGGGGCTGTCAATCACCTGCACTTGTTCTGCTCTGGCACATGCTAGTCTGTCTTGCAGAGTGTCAAGGAGAAGCAATGTCCCTGCTGGGGTTATCTAGTGAGGCCTCCTTGGGACCACATGACTGGATTCTAGCCAATGGAGTGTAAGTAGAAACGATACCCATCAGAAAGGCCAGGGATGAAATTCCACACAGTTCCCCCTAGGAACAGAGAAGACCCACAGAAGAATCTTGGGAGTTATACATTAAGATGAAGAGCTAACACGGAAGGAACTTGGGTCCTTGAATTAGCCTTAAATGAGCCTCCTGATTTGAAGCAAGCAAAGTGGACAATTATGTGAGTGAGAAATCAACGTTTCCTGGGTTGAGCCAATAAAGAGAATTGGGGATATTATCTGTTATAGCAGCTGACATTCTCTTAATTAATATCACTTTCTAACAGCTCAGTGACTTCCTTTTGGGAAATTACTTCTCCCATTATGTGTCATGTGAATTGGATAGCAAATCAGAGGTCTCTTTCCCACCATGGAAGACAGACTGTCTTTCCTCTCCCTCCTCCCTCTTGGGTGCAGCAGGGGGGTGGGCCCAGGAATTTAGCTTGGGGCAGCTGTCTGTCCATCCTGGGAGAGAGGGGGAAGAAAGAAGCGAGGAGGGCAGCAGAATTCCTTCCATTGCTCTGCCTTAGGATCTTTCCTGAATTTCTACTTTCTAGCCTTCCATACTTGTCCTGACTCCTGTCCAATCCTGACCAAATTGGAAGTGCTCAGCCATTCTCTGAGTTTCTGATATCCTTCCAATATACTTCAGCTTCTTAAGGTAGCTAGAGTCCATTTCTCTTGCCTAGGACCGGGAAAAAAAAACACTAACACTAGCCTCTCAAAAGAACAAACAGGAGAAATAAAAATTTTAAAGATGTCCACGTTCCAATAGATACTTTAAAGATTGGGATTGGTAAATAATACTCAAAGCAAATACAGGTCTCTTAAAATATAAATACACTTTACCTAGCTGTCGCCTTGGGTTCTGCAGAGACATGGGGTGGGGGCTGAAATAAAATGATCAGTGTGGTTTTCTATAAGCTGCAATAAATATAGAGACAGCTCAGTCAAGACAGAGGCTCTGATTGATTTATTACATTATAGTTCATTAAAAGTGTTCCCTTGCTTTTTAAAAACCATCTAGTCATTAAAAAATCTTTGGGAACAGAGTTTCCAGCATCGTTATAAGGGATCCTTGACAGCTCTTCATTTTTAATGGCACCATTATAAACAGGCTTCATAATGGTCCTGCTTAGTGGGGGGTTGGTTCAGAGGCCCACAACTAAAGCATCCCAGGCTGGTGTGGTAGCTTAGGCAGAGATGGAGTCCGAAGTTCATTTGTGTAAAGTAACTAAGGAACTTGGATTTTGTCGTGTGACAATGAGGGAGCTTTCTAAAGGGGGTGCAAATGCCAACACCGGGCTCTTAAGTGTGTTTTCTCTTGTAAAGCAGAAAGACAAGAGAAATAACTGAAGTGTCAGAATTGTCCTCAAACATCGGACGGGAAGGAATGGTACTGATGTGCAATTCAAATTGGAAAGACTGTGCCCTCGGGCCAACTAAAGGGAAAACACTGGCTTTCTCATTTATAGCAAATGGATATGCGCTCTCAGCTTGGTTTGACCAGCATCCCCAAGAGATCAAACAGCAAAGGAACAATATGGGGGAAGAGGGGATGTGCATTCAGACCAGTGCTGTTCCTCCTCAGCCTGCCACCTACCATAAAGTACAAGAAATACAGTGGCATCCTTACAGTCTTGGGAAATGTCCATCAGACCCTAGAAATAAATATCCAGTGCAAGTGCTTACACCAAGTTCCATCCCACAAGCACTTCCTGAGCACTTATTAGACCCTTGTCAACAGGCAGGCTTTGTTGGGATGAATAAGGCATCATGCGTACCATAAAGATTAGTTTGACTAATTTCATACCACAGGGAAATAGGAAGGAATTTGGGAATAAAAGTTTAAAGGGGTTAGAGAACACATCTGTTATTTGCACCTAGCCAGCATCCCTTCTTCTTGAGAAAAGAACTTTAATTTTCTTTAGATGAATTGTCTTTCCGTTCAAATAACTCCTACCCCACCCCACTGCATGCCCTGGCTCCAGCCAGAGCAGAGCACGCATGTGCAGGTTTGAACAATCAGACCATCCTATTCTACTCCCCTGACCCTGGTGGTCAGTTCCAGCATGGATCCTTGACTCAAGACAGGCCAATAAAACTCGGCTTGGGACTTTATCTGGAACTACTGAGGAATAAAAAAGAAGCTAGGTTTTTGGTGGGATTGTTCCAATAGTTCAAGCCTGGAGCAACTGGCATCTATAATGCTCCTGTCTAAGGAGAGCAGAGATGAAAGATGGACAGAAACAGCTATCTGATGACATAGTTGAACTTCTGCAGCCATCTCTGCCTGAAGTCTTTTTACCCTTGATATTTCAGGAAAGAGAGCCACTTGCAGTTAGAGCAAGTGCAAACGGTAACCAGCACAGTAGCATCAGGTAGAAAGGATGAGGGCATCCCAGGAGCCAGGGATGACTATACAGTGAATGCTCTATGACCCAGTTAAAAGGGAATTCGTGAAACTCCATGTGCCTTTTCTGCCCTCCTTTCTTACCAGAGACTAGAGTGGTTCCTTGACCTTACTTTGCCTTTCTGTGTATTACCTGACTGTATACTGGTCATGTGTCTCATTTGCCCTTGGATTCACATCCTACCCTCCCCCAACTTTTTCTCATGCATCTGAGGAGACTGACCCCTGGCTCCTTAACAACAGGTTCTGGATAAGATTGTCACGGGATGCCGACGAGATTGGAGAATGAAAGAAGGGGAGAAGCTAACATATTCATGTGCCTCTCTCCTTTGGACTCTATCTTTTGCTGTAGCTACATTGCATTTGGGGTTCCAGCTCCCACTAGGCAGTTGCCACGATGGCTCCTGATGCTGCCAAGTGGCACTGGTTCTTAGACACTTGAAATACTACCTGCTCCCTCCAATCCAAGGAACAGTACCAACTTCTTGCAGGCACTAACTCTGGCTTGCCTCACCATCCCTTATTTGCCTTTTGCACTCTTTCAACATTTTTCTAACTGGATCTCTGTGTCCATTTCCCTCTGTTGAATTATCTGGCATGGCTTTTGTTCCCCTGCCCCACGTCCATGCAACAAACCATCTCTATACTTAGTGGCTTTACACAACAACAACTGTATGATTTTCTGTTGGTCAGAAAGGAAAATTCAGATCACCTACCACAAAAGAAGGCAACCTGAAAATAAATGCAAAATAGTTTTATGAAAGTCTAGCTGACAATGTTGATTACTAAGGCTTAAGTTTTATCTACTCTCTGTTGGAAGAGAAAATCAGGGCTGGAGAGATGGCTCAGTGGTTCAGGCGCTTGCCTGCAAAGCCTAATCAACCCAGGTTAGATTCCCAGTACTCATGTAAGGCCCAGGTGCACGACGTGGTGCATTGTTTGCAGTGGCTAGAGGGCCTGGCATGTCCATTCTCTCTCTCTCTCTTTCTCTCTCTCTGTCTCTCTCATAAATAAATAAATAAAATATTTTTCAAAAGAAAGAGAAAATGACCACGTTTTAGGTGCTAAAGCCAGTCATCGAACTGAGATAATCAAGAAGCCTGAAAGGAATTTCTTCCTCAGGGTAGAAATCAATGGCAATGATGACTGTGGCTGTGCCCCACATAACATTATCCCTCCTGCTACCTACATTTCAGCTTGTGCACGCCACAGGTACATGTTCCAGATGTGGGCACGCACATGGGAGCAGAGCAGACTGGCTTTTAGATTACAGAAGCTGAATTAAGCTAGCTGACATTAAAAGGGCTTTATCTTCAGAAAGCACAGGCAACACTCTCCCCTACCCCTTTCTCCAAAGAGTCTTTCTGCTCTGTCTTGGCCTTGAACTCTTCTTATCCCTCGCATCTAAATGGCTGGCTAGGTCTAGTGACAGCTACTAGGCAGGCAGGATTTCATTCCAAATGTGAAGACAGGAAACCTGCTTGGCCTAACTTAAGGGAGGAAGCCAGCTCTGACTGCATCAGCCATAGCTGGTTACGAGTGTAGACCTCGAGGCAGATAAGAAGGAGGAGGCCTTGGGAAGAGTGCCTAGTAGCCTAGGCGTTACTGTGGGAGCCTGGAAATCAGCTCTGTCCTGGGCTGAAGCCGCAGGCAAAACTGCGAGAGGCTGAAACAGTTCAGTTGTGTAGATTTTGTACTGACCCTTTGGCTCTTAGGCTAGGAGTACTGTGATCTTTCCCGGGCCGTTGACGGAGTTAAGATTTCACAAAGGGTTGCTCATCTTTGCATAAACATACTAATCAGAATGTAAGTGTTCTTATCTTCAATTATTCTAAGATCACTTCTTAATATTTTTATTTATTTATTTGAGAGAGACAGAGAGGCAGAGAAAGGGAAAGAGAGAGAGAGAGAATGGGCATGCCAGGGCATCCAGCTATTACAAACAAACTCCAGACGCATGCACTGGCTTTTGCGTCTGGCTTATGTGGGTGCTGGGAAATTGAATCTTGGTCCTTTGTCTTTTGTAGGCAGGTGCTTTAACCACCAAGCCATCTCACCAGCCCCAAGCTTATTTTTAAGTTCATTTTGTTGTTGTTGTTGTTTCCCTGGACATCCAGTTGTTCGAACCTCCTCAATTTGTTTACTTCTGTAGAGCTGTAAGTAATGATGACTTACTATATCCTATGTGGGCTTGACAGCCTATTCAGTTCAAGACTCCCAGTCTGAGCTTGGGGAGAATTAATCAGGGTGGTTTTAACTAACCTTCTTCTTTTCTGTTTTTAGTGATA
Source organism: Orientallactaga sibirica (assembly GCA_036365145.1). NCBI lineage: Eukaryota > Metazoa > Chordata > Mammalia > Rodentia > Dipodidae > Orientallactaga > Orientallactaga sibirica. The sequence continues at coordinate 6,167,496 of JAEOAD010000030.1, forward strand.
ACAAAAAAATGTTCAAACAATCAAAATGATAATGTCTAACTCCTAAGTTCTTGTTTGCCTAAGAACAACACCATTTTGTCTCCCTCATAGCCCCATTCTTTACCTCTCCCCTGGGATTATGTAGGAAAATGATCCCTAGCCTGTAACCCTGACACAAACAATTCAAGAACTTGGACCAGAGACCAAAACTGTTCCACCCTGCACAGTGATCCTAACCCACAGCAGAGGCTGCATGGAGAGCCATGGGAAAAGAGGTTCTAAGGCAGACAGACACCTGAGAGACAGAGGCAGGAAGAATGCTGGGATCATGGAGCAGCCATGGACCATGGCCTTGTTCCTTCTTGTCCCACAGTGACACACCCAGAGCTGTATGAAGTGTCTACTCCATATCAGCATCCCTTGCTTTACCTCCAGACTGGATTACAAGCCACACATTCATTCCCAGGATCTTATGGAGAAAATATCTGGTCAGCTCCTTCACTATAGGGCTTGTCCTTCCCAAACAGGGTTTGTTTTTCCTCCCAGGAAATGGAACCATTAAGCATCTTAGGGAAAAGAGGTTTTCTAAGGAGATTCTTCATGCCACTTAGGGTCATGTAGGTACGATGGAAGAATCATGTATTCTGTCTTATCAAACTAGCAGGCTGGAGAGATGGCTCAATGGTTAAGGTGTTTGCCTGCAAAGCCTAAGGACCAAGGTTTGATTCTCCAGTATCCATGTAAGCAAGATGCACAAGGTGACACATGCATCTGGAGTTTGGTAGCAGTGGCTGGAAGCCATGATGTACTCCCTCTCTCTCTCTCTCTCTCTCTCTCTCTCTCTGCCTCTTTCTCTCCCTTTGTCTCTCTCAAATAAATAAATAAAAATGTTTTACAAAAGATATCATCAGCTATTTGAAATGAGTTCCCAGAGGGATTAGCCTATGCCAAGAAGGGCTATTTATTGACTTGAGTATTCAAAGAAGGGACATGGGTGGAGCTGTCCCAAGGGGGATCCACATGAGGGATCTGCTGCTGCCTTCTCCCTGCCTCTCAGTCTCACCTCTGCTTTTCTGATTGGTGACTTGATTCCCTCTATTGCAGAGGGGCTGTGCCACATGACAGAGACATAGGTGAATTCTTACACCATCCACCAGAAAGGGACAAGGATGCGGCCTTCCCAGTGGAGTGGGAAAACTTCCAGGCAAGACTGTCATCGGTTCCACTGGGGTCAGGTGCTTGTCTCTTGTACCAACCATGGTGACCTGGATAATGGTGAGTGGCACAATCTCTCTTGCTGAATCCATCATCAAAAACATCAAGGGGGGGCTGAAAAGATAGCTGAATAGTTAAGACACTTGCCTGAAAGGCCAAAGGACCCAAGTTCAGTTTCTCAATACTCAAAGCCAGATGCACAAGGTGGCACATGTGTCTGGCATACATTTGCAGTGGATAGAGGTCCTGGCATGCCCATTCTCTTCTCTCTCTCTCTCAAATTAATAATTACATAAATAAATAAAATATATTTTTAAATTTTAAAAATTATTTTATTTATTTTTGGAGAGAGACACAGAGAAAGACAGAGAGGGAGAGGGAAACAGATAGAGATGGGCATGCCAGCAGTCTCTCAGCTGCTGTGAATGAAATCCATATGCGCCCCCTTGTGGGCAAGTGTGGCATTGCACCCTTGCATCACTTTGCATCTGGCTAAACGTGGGACCTGGAGATTAGAACCCGGTTCTTAGGCTTAGCAGGCAGGCGCCTTAACCGCTAAGCCATCTCTCCAGCCCATAAAAATAAAATATTTTTAAAGACAATGGCTTCTTTAGAAATTATTATAAGGCAGACACCCACCCCGTAATCTTACTTAATAGATTTGTTTTTTTTTTTTTTAAAGAACACATAAAGCCGGGTGTGGTGGCGCACACCTTTAATCCCAGCACTCCAGAGGGAGGGAGAGGTAAGAGGATCACTGTGAGTCCAAGGCTACCCTGAGACTACAGAGTGAATTCCAGGTAAACCTGAACTAGAGTGAGACCCTACCTCGAAAAACCAAAAAAAAGAAAGAAAGAAAGAAAGAAAGAAAGAAAGAAAGAAAGAAAGAAAGAAACAAAGAAAGAAACAAAAGAAAGAAAGAAAGAAAGAAAGAAAGAAAGAAAGAAAGAAAGAAAAAGAAAAAGAAAAAGAAAAAAAAGCACACATACAAACACACACATTTTTTACATAAAATTTTAGAGATCCATTAGACCCTGAGGTCCATCCCAAGGCCCTAAGATTGACCCTGTTTGCACAAAGCGAGAATACTAGTGGAAGAATTCCTAAAGGTTGATCATGTGTAGAGGCAGAGCAGCCCCATCCAGCACCTTCTCCTAACCTGGCCCCTTTCAGGCATCCCTCAAATGTTCACACACCATTCTATCTTCTCCTCACTCTCTGCTTCAATCACTGCTATGAGGATGGGAGATCATTTCTATTCAGAGAAACCTGGAACAAACTACATGACATCAATCCACTTTGCCCATCATCAAGAAGGTTAAAAACAATGGCACTGAACTGGCATAGACTGTGGAGATAGAGTACTGTTCTTAAAAAAGCAGGGGGTAGAAGAGTAGTGGTCCTTTGTTTTAGATTTTTTTTTAATGTGCAGAGGAATATTTCAAATGGAATTAACAGCTGCTTGGAAGCTGCTCTAGAGCAAATTGGAAGTCAGGACCATGCCCCGGGCCTTCACTAGGTCGACATAGAAGAACGTGTGTGCACACACAGTGCATTCTTCCTGCATACATATTTGCACACAATATATAGAAAGTGACCTTCCCCCACTCCATCCTTCCACTGCTTGCAATGGTAACATTTACTGGAGATTTTATTACAAAAGCCACAAAATGAAATTCTAATCAATAATAGTTTGCAGAATGATGGGGGGGAAAAAGGGAATTGAATACATTCATAGGTAAAAGATGTTATTATCTCAGTTCAGTAAGTATGAAAGAGGAATAGATGAAAAAATCTGGGTTTTATATTAAAAACCGGCACAGCTGTACAGTTACATAATAAAGTATTGCCTGTATCCATGGAAATGGAGAGTAATTGATGCACCACAAGTTATTTTTATAAAACCAAACAAAAAAATTCAATCAGAAATGTCTCTCCCCGTTTTGGGGGCATTGTATATTTTGTATCTGTACATAATGCACACATTTAGAGTCTGAATGCACTCATTATTGATCAGCCCTGTTGAATAGGACACGCTGCTTTCCCTGAATATTCAAGATTAGAATCCTGCGGCCTAGCTCCCACTCCTTCTTGAAAGATTTCCTCCGAATAAATTGTGCAATGCTTTAAAATTCAGGCAGTTCCACCTTGGGGGGAATAAAGGAGGCCTGTTCCTAGCTTGGGAGGAGTCAGAGGGGCCAAGTTTGAGGATGAGCGCTCTTTGTAATGCACACACTTGACCCCACCCCCTTCCCTAACACCATCAATCTGTTTTGCCTCAGCCCAGGGGTACCCAGTGTCTAGCACAGAGCTATGCTCAAGGCAGGTTTTCCAAAACAACTGGGGTGCATGGCCTCTTAGAATTCCCCCTGTTTGCTTGATAAAGAATCACTGAAGACACCGGTCACAAACACAGATTGCAGGGCCCCATCCAAAACTGGTTCTGCAAAGGAGATACATAGGAATCTGGAGAATCAATGCCTCCCTCCAAGGTGGTTCTTGTCATTGGCAGCTGGACCCACATGGATGCAAGGCTGGTTCAGAGGCATGTGTTCTATTAGGCCGAACAGGGCCCTTAACTCATAGGTCCCTCTATTCTTTATTTAATATTCTGCTGTCTCCGCTTTAAAATTCTTGACTGTGTGTGTGTGTGTGTGTGTGTGTGTGTGTGTGTGTGTGTGTGTGTGTGTGAAGTATGTGGTGTGGTGTATGTACATGTGTGTGCAGAGATATGCATGTCCCATGCACCAACCATGATGCCAGAGAATGTCTGGTGTCTCTTATCACTTATCCCCATATTTCCTTGAGATAGGGTCTTTCTCTCAACCTGGATCTACTGTCCATCAGCGAGCCCCAGTGATCCTGTCCCTGTCCACTGGGGTTACAGAGAGGTAGAGCCATGCCTAGATTTTTTTTTTTTTTTTTAGAGAGAGAGAATTGGAGTGCCAGGGCCTCAGCCTCTGCAATTGAACTCCAGACACTTGCACCACAACTAGTGGGTATGTGTAACCTTGCACTTGCCTCACCTTTGTGCATCTGGCTTACCTGGGATCTGGAGAGTCAAACATGGGTCCTTGGGCTTCACAGACAAGTGCCTTAACCACTAAGCCATCTCTCCAGCCCCATGTCCATATTTTTATGTGGGCTCAGAAGGGTCAGACTTAATGGTTTCTAGCCCAAGAGGCCCTCATGCATGAGTGGCAAGTGCTCTTAACTGCTGAGCCCTCTCTCAGACATGATAGGAGAATACACTGAGCAGATCCATAGACATGGCTTAGAATTCTAACTTCACCACTTAACTGGTTAGGAGACCTTGAGAAAGTTAGTTAACCTCTGAGCTTCTGTGTACTCACTTGTGAAACAGAGATAACGGCAATATTGACTGCTATGATATTGGGCTGCTATGAAAATTACATGACCAGTTTGTAATGTGCTCATGGTTAAGGAAAAGCAAAGTGTTGCTCAGTGGATGTCATTAGCATTCACACTGAGCTCAATGAAAGACCTGAAGGAACAAGGGAGACATCTCAGCTAAAAGCTGGAAGAGGACCAACTAAATTCTGGCCGTTCCAAGGTTGAGTGACTGTCCAAATGGCTTTAAACAAAGCAACTGTATTTGAGAATGGGTCATAGATCTACAATGACTAGTGCTGACCTGCAGCTTTGCATCAGCTTCATTTCAGAATCTGCTCAGTGGTTGACAGCACCAGGGATATACTTTGGAAAAATAAGATGGCAGAATGAACCCTCCTCCATCATCATGTTTGGATTCACTGGCCATTGGGGCATAAGCTAGGGACATGGTGGGACAGGGGGTTAGCGCAGGGTAGTGTGACAGGAAAATTTCTATCATACTTCTCACCTATATGGATACACACTTTGATTTGTCTTGGTTAGATACCTGGAAGTAGAGTTGCATGGTCATACAGTAATTTGATGATTCTGAAGAATTACTAAACTGTTTTTTTTAAACAGCAGTTATACTTTTATACAATACTACCATCAGAAAATCTGATTTCTCTACACACTTAATTATCATTGTCTTATTTAATTTTTGGCTTCCTAGTAGATGTAAAATGCCCTCTCGTGGCAGTGTTATGGTGGTTTGAATCAGATGTCCCCCAGTGACATCTCATGATGGGGTTATGGTGGTTTGAATCAGATGTCCCCCAGTGACATCTAATAATGGGGTTATGTTGCTTCGAATCAGACGTCCCTCAGTGACATCTCATGGCAGTGTTTTGGTGACTTGAATAAAATATCCTCCATAAACTCGTGTGGCTTGAATGCTTGATCCCTAGCTGGCAAGAAATTGGAAGGTGGAGCCTTGCTAAAAAAGGTGTGCTGCTGGTGGTGGACTTAGGGGGTTAAGCCAGATCTCCCTTGCTAGAACTCAGCTTACCCTCTTGCTGCAATTTTTCTACCTGCTGTGGCAAGTTGTGATGTCCAGTCCCTGCTCTGCTATCTTCCCTGCCCTGATGAAGCTTCCCTCAAGACTATAAGGGAAAATAAACTCTTGCCTCCCTTCAGCTGCTTTTGGTTGGGAGTTTTATTTCAGAAACGTGAAGGTAACTCCAACAGGCATTGATTTGCATTTTCTTAATTACTCACAATTATCTTTTCTTATTGAACATTTTTTTATCCTTTGAGAGAAAATTGTTTAGATCTGTCATTCCTTTTTTTTTTTTAAAAAAAAATTTGGCACCAGTTGTTGGGGAAAAAGAACTTATTATTTAACCACTGAGTCATTTTGGCATCTTCATCCAAAATTAATAGATCACAAGATAAAGGTGGGGTTGGGAACACTCATTTCTATTCCACATGTCCATATGTTTGTCCTTACCCTTCATTACTGTTTTTAATTTTTTTGTTTGTTTATTTATTTATTAGACAGAGAGAGAGAGAGAGAGAATGAGGTAGAGAAAGACAGAGAGATTGACAATGGGTGCACCAGGGCCTCCAGCCACTGCAAACGAACTCCAGACACATGTGCTATCTTGTGCATCTGGCTTACGTGGGTACTGGGGAATCGAACCTGGGTCCTTAGGCTTCACAGACAAAATGTCTTAACTGCTAAGTCATCCCTCTAGACCCATTAGGTTTTAAAAAGTTATTTATTTATTTATTTTCAAGCAAAGAGAGAATGGGATGCAGGCATGCCAGTGCCTCCTGTCACTATAAATGAACTCCAGACACATGCACCACTTTGTACACCTGGCTTTATGTGGGTACTAGGAAATCAAACCTGGGCTTTGCAAGCTAGTGACTTTAACTGCTGAGCCATCTTTCCATCCCCCATTATTGTTTTTTATAGTAAGTTTTGAAGTGTGAAAATGTGAGTCAACAAACTCTTTTCTTCTTATTCAGGATTGTTTTGACTATTCTAGGTTTCTTGAATTTTCATTTGAACTTGTCAATCATCCCACCACCACCTTCCCCCCCACCCAAAATAAGATTTCACTGAACCTCTAGATTGTTTTGGATAGTATTTCCATATTAACAATACATATTTTAATGCAGGGACATGGGGTGTTTTTCTGTTGATTAAGGTATGAATGACTTTCAACAGTGTTTTGTGGTTTTCAGAATACAATTGTTGGGATTCTTTTGTTTTATTCCAAGGTGTACCATTACTTTGATGCTGTCTTAAATTGATATTTTTCAGAGTTTTCATGTTCAGGTGAATTATTGCTAGCATGTAGAAATGCATCTGATATTTAAAAATCAGCATCTTAATATCTTATAAACTTTGAGCATACACACTGCTTCTAATTGCTTCTTTGTAGATTCCTTAAGCGTTCTACCTATCAGACCATTTCATCTTAATAAATAAAGATAAATAAATAAAGATAGTTTCACTTCTTGCTAGCACAGATGCCTTTTATTGCCTTTTTTATTTCTTTTTTTTTTTTTTTTCATGCCTACTTGTTCTGGCTAAAACAGTACAATGCTTTATAGGAGTGAAGACAATGGACATCTTTGTCTTGTTCCTGATCTTAGGTCAAAAATATATCATCTTACCTCAAGCATGCTGCTAGACATGGTTTTTGTTTATTGTTTATTGTTTTAGTAGACCCTTCCCTTTCTTCTTTCCAGTGCACTGGCCATAAGAACCACACTTCACTAAATTTGTGTTGCTGTATTGTGCCTAAAACTTCTATCCACTGCCCCTTTCGCTAAGTAAGTTCTATTAATTTTTTATTAAAATTTGTTATCTGTACCCAAACCCAGTCAGAAGCCCGTGTTCTCAGAACTACTAAGGTAGTAGTACTAAGGCACTAAAGTACTAAAGTACTAAGGTAGTACTTTGCCATCTTGTAATCATGATGTCATTTAGCTGATGTCTCTCTTCTCATATGAGAGCTAGCTAATGTCTGTAAACCACTTGATTCCCAACTCCTGCCTCAAGAGGCCAGGAAACTACTTGATGACTTCAAAAAACCATTCATAGCATCCCATGAATATATGACATTAATATAGAGATAGAACAGCAGAGGTAACCTCCAGACATGGCTCTTGCCTATGAAGACCCTGAATGCTTCACTCTTTCTTGTTTTAACCCATGAAAAAAAAAAAATAGAAAAGGTAGGGCTAGAAAGATGGCTCAGCAGTTAAGGTGCTTGCCTGAAAAGGCTAACAACCTAGGTTCAATTCCACAGTACCCACATAAAGCCAGGTGCACAAAGGTGTGCATGTATCTGGAGTTTATTTGCCCTGGCACATCCATTCTCTCTATTTGTCTCTCTTCTATTTCTCTCTCTCTCTCTCTCCCTGCTTGCAAATAAATAAATAAATTTAAAAAAATTTTTTAAATAGAAAACATCCATGTCAGATGCTGAGGTGGCCGTGGAAGACATATTTTTGGAGATATCTCTTAAGCTGAGCAGATATTATAACTCCTCCCCATTCTAAAAGAAATTTGCCTTATCACTGCCATCATGTCTATAATTCATTTCCATATCCTTCTTAAGACAGTTCAACATTTTCATTATCTTATCATCACATGAATGTCTTCTCTCTCCATTTCCCTTTGAAGGCTAATATCATGCATGGTGGGCTGAGAGAGATGGCTCAGCAGTTAAGGCACTTGTCTGCAAAGCCTAAGGATCAGAGTTCAATTCCCAAGTACCCATGGCACATATATTTGGAGTTTATTTGCAGTGGCTAGAAGCCCTGGAGTGTCTCTCTCTCAATTCAATAAATAAAATTTTTAAATTATTTAAAAAATTATGCGTGGTACCCTACCAACCCCAACTTAGTCTCCAGAAATGTGTCAAGTGAGGAAGAATGATGAGAACTATCAAGTCATTAAAAGTGAAGTTTTAGGGCTGGAGAAGTGGCTTAGCAGTTAAGGCGTTTGCCACATAAGCCAAATGAACAAGGGGGCACATGCATCTGGAGTTTGTTTGCAGTGGCTGGAGACCCTGGTGTGCCCATTCCCTCTTCCCTTCTCTCTCTGCCTGCCCATTTCTGTATCTCTCTCTCTCTCTCAACTAAGTAAATAAATAAATATTTTAAAAAGTGAAGTTTTAATCATCACTTTCACTCTCAAATACATGATTTTGTACTCTTTCATCATAGGAAATGTCATTAATTAATCATTAACAAAGAATTCAATGTTAACACCGCAATTAATCAAAATCTACACAAACACGGCCATGCTGAGTCTTGTACTCTGGTCAGTGGGGCCACATGCCATCCTGTGCTGCCAATATCACGTAAGCTTTTCTCTCATCAGTGTTTACTCTAGCCATTTCCAACCTGCAGACTGTCTTCTTGCTGCTGATCATTTAAGAGCCACTTTAAGTCCCACCATTTCCTTGAAGGTGTTCTTCATCGGAGATGTGATGACCTTCAATACTCACTGCTTCCTCGATACTTGCTTCATCTGACGTCTCTGAGAGCTCTATTTCCCCACATGTCAAACAGCTCTCAAGGAGATTGCAAGCACCTTGATGTCTCAAGCTCTACTAAAGTCCCCTGAATCAGTTACTTTTCTCATTGTTCTGACAAAATACTGATCAGAAACAACTTAGGGGAGGATTTCTTTTGCCTCATGGTTTCTGGGGATTCCAACTACAGTCCTTGGCCTTCTTTGATTCTAGGTCCATGTGAGGTAGGCAGAATGTCATCATGGCACTGAGTATATGTGGAGGAAGAGGCCATCACCTCAAGCTAGGCAGGAAACAGTGAGTGAAGAAGGAATGGGGACCAAGTAGAGCATTAAGAGGCATATCCTGGGCTGGAAAATGGCTTAGCAGTTAAGGTGTTTGCCTGCAAAGCCTAAGGACCCAGGTTCAATTCCCCAGGACCCAGGTAAGGCAGATGCAAAAGGAGGCACATGCATCTGGAATTCGTTTGCAGTTGCTAGAGGCCCTGGCATGCCCATTCTCTCTTTCTCTTTGCCTCTTTCTCTCTCAAATAAAAATAAAATAAAATATTTTTAATAAAAAGGCATTGTCCCTAGCGAACTACTTCCTCCAACTAGACCTACCTCTCAAATATGCCCCATTAGGCTGGGACATGAGCCTGTGGGGAACATTTCATATTCACATTGTAACAGTTCTAGTCAACAGCCTCAGCACAATTATGACCACAATTGGAAGATAAAAAATAATCGTTCTCATATGCATGCTTCATTCCAAAATGTTTCCTTTGCCCATGTTGCAGCTCCATAATTACCCAGGCCCAACTCCCTACCACAGACCTCCACTGAAATTTACATGCCTAGCTCTACGCCTTCCTCATGTTACCTTTTAGCTGAGTGATTTGACTCTGCACTGTTACTTTCTATGTAATAAAAGCAAACCCATGCCCAGATTCCCTTTACAATCCCATCCCTCCTCCTCTAGTTGAGATAGCTTTTAGTCATACTGGGTGTCCTTCGGTCTCTGTAAATGTCTTTTTCTGTGTAGTACTCCAAAATGGCTATGAAAGTATTAATTCCAATGAAGTATCAGAGTACTGATTTTAGTGAGGGTAATTTGTGTGAAAATTATATAACACACAATAAAGTTAGACACGCTTCCTTTTGTGGATACAGCCTATTCAATGAGTTTCTTTGATGCTTGAAAAATTGGGATAATTTTCTACCTTAGGCTCTTCAAGACATATTGTAAAATAACTTTATTGGGGAAGAGGTAGGCTATAGGAGGTTTAAAAAAAAGGAGAAAAAAATGTAACCCAAATGATCATTAAACATTAGTTTGGGTTTTTCTTGATTTTTTTTTCAAAACAGAAGCTTCTAGATTCAAGATGCATGAACATTTCCTGATTATATGCAGTAATGTGTTGGTATACCAGCTCTCAAAACAAAACATATAAATGAGTACATCCACACAAAGTTCCCAATTTCGGAGATATTTGTCATTTTTTAAGGCGTCAATAATTTTACTAGGGCCATCTTCAAGCCACCAAATGTTTTACAGCTGGCTTCCCAAATTCCTTAGCTTGTATAAACTAGTGTACATCAACACCAGCGTCCCTTCTGGATGTCACCATGCCTGGTAGTTTGAAAGATAAAAGCCCCGGTTCCTGACATCAGTGAGCCTATAGTGTAACATAGGCACAGATATCCACACTTAGATTAATTGCTTTGATTTTTTTCCCCAGGAGACTTCTGCATGAGCCTGAGTACTTACTGTGATTTGGGGTCCATCAAGGTAAATACTGTTCCCCAAAGATCTAATTCTCCAAGAGTAACAGGTTGACAATTTGTTAATAATGCTGCAATCATAACATCTCTAAATGTTCTACCTTCTTACCTACGCTCCAATAAGGTTTACCATTTTGTTTTCAACATTCAGGCATTCATGGCTAGACATAGCTAGCATTTCAGATAGTTAAAAACCATTAGCAAAGAAATAAATTACACTCCCACAGAAATTCTTTTGATGGAACAAGATAAAATTGCTCTCAAATTTTGTATTATTTATGAACAAATCACAAGAGAAGAGGTCAGCAAATTGAGATGAGAGCTTGGTGTGGGGACACATGCCCAGGGTATGTACAGCATGTACTGAAAATGCTCGCCTGCTCCTAAGCCCAGTGGGTAATGTCAGCCGTGGCCGTGTGGTTCACTTAGCAGTGAGGTCAGTGAAGAATGTGCAGAGATTTGAGGCCTGACGAGTGGTTGATGTCTTTAAAGCTTAGATTGGTTTTGCAAGTAAATTTTCAGAGAAATTGTAGACTGAAGGTAAGAATGAGTGGAAGGTGTCTTTAATAAAACTTTGGTGAGGAGGTAGTCATTATCTGATGTCATGGTCTATAAAAACTCAAAGACAAACAAAACCCGAGAATATCATGTTCTGTGAAGTGCACTTGGAATTTGAGTGCTGGACTTGGCTTCTTTCAAATTGTGCTTAGCTATCTAGCTGTGGCCTCATCTTCTCTTTTTCTCCACTACCACATTCCCCCGCCCACAGGTGGGGATTCTTTTTTTTATGAATTTTATTTTTATTGATTTATTTATTTGAGAGAGAGAGAAAGAGGTAGGCAGAAAGAAAGAGAGAATTAGGCACCCTGGGGCCTCTAGCCACTGCCAACAAACTCCAGACGCATGTGCCCCCTTGTGCATCTGGCTTACGTGGGTCCTGGGGGATCGAACCTGGATCCTTAGGCTTCGCAGGCAAACTCTTTAACTGCTAAGCCATCTCATAGGTGGAGATTCTTCAGGGAGTCTAGAATCCTGACACTAGACAGGCTCATAAGCTGGTTCTCATACAGCCTTCTTACTGATGAATATCTGCGGACATTTATCTACAGTTGCACCCTCCTGCATTTATAACTTATACTGGTCTCCCTTTGAGAAACTTGTAAATGCTCTTTAATATCTGTATGGAGAAGTGGAAAAGTCGATGGTGTGGCTGTCGCTAGATGAATGTGCCTGGCCTCACCTCCTTCTCCTACCCCTCCTTTCACTTATTGCATTCACTTAGCTAGGTAGCCTTAGGTAAATTCCCTAGCCTTCTGAAGTTTTTCTGTCTCTAAAATGGGCACATAGTTATGCTTAAATAGTGTCTTTATTCAATTCAAATGCATTTGTAAAAGGTTGGGAATTCTTTCCAGTCAAAAGGAATCTGTCCCTTCTCTTCTTCTTCCAGTAGATGCAATCAGCGGTGTACCTTACTGTCATCACTAAATTGGAGCCTGTCCAAAGCCAGCTCATCATACCCATGCTCATTCATCATCGCCATCAAGGGCCTAACAATATCCAGCAGAATGTCCTGCATGCTGGGATCTCTTTTCTTTATGAGAGAGAAAGAGAATTGGCACACCAGGACCTTCTAGCCACTGTAATCAAATTTCAGATGCATGTCCCACCTTGTGCACATGTGCAACCTTGCATCACCTTGTGCATCTGGCTTACATGGGACCTGGAGAGTCAAATATGGATCCTTAGGCTTCACAGGCAAGCACCTTAACCACTAAGCCATCTCTCCAGCTGGCTCCCATGTTTCTTGATAAACATTGGACATGCAAGAAATAGTGACTGGATGGGAAGTGGGCACATGGTCACAGATCCATGTGTTTTGTAAGAAATGATGCCTAAACCAATGGTAGGCAACTGAGAGCTATTGAAAGTTCTTGTTCACCATTGAATGGCTGGTTTCCAGTCTGTTTGTGGTCAGAAAATAATTTAAACTTAAATTTATTACTTGGATCTCCAGCCTCCTAGCTGGAGGAGGTGTCACTGGAGGGCAGATCCTGGAGTCCAGCCCTAAGATGTCACTTGGGGCAGATCTGAATTCCCACCCACAGATGTGCAGAGAAGTCTGAGCTCTCGTGGGATCCTGCTTGTTGTGGTTCATGTTTGCTGCTTTTTGGTGTTTGCTGGCTGCTGGTGGTTTCTCTCTGTGCTTGGATATATGAATGGGAGCCAGCTTCTTCCACCATTGATGGAATTTCCCCTGGATCTATAAGCTTGAAATAAATCCCTTCCTCCCATAAAACTGTGTGTGCTTGAGGCTGAAGAGATGGTTTAGTGGTTAAGGCACTTGCCTGCAAAGTCAAAGGACCCAGGTTCGATTCCTCAGGATCCATGTAAGCCAGAGGCACAAGGTGGTGCATGAATTTGGAATTTGTTTGCTGTGGCTAGAGGCCCTGGCATGCTCGCTCTCTCTCTCTCTCTCTCTCTCTCTCTCTCTCTTTCTCTCTCTGTGTGTTTCTCTCGGTCTCTGTCTTTCTGTCTGTCTGTCTGTCTCTCTCTCTCTCTCTCTCTCTCTATATATATATGTGTGTATCCCTCTTTCTATCTCTCTCTCAAATAAATCAAATACAATGCAATAAAAATGAAAAAAGATTAAAAATCAATAAATTTAAAAAACTGTGGTTGGATATTTGTCCCATCATCATGGAACTGTCTACTACAATAATAATAAGTGATTTTTCTAACAGTCTCTCTCTCTCTATTTATCTATCTATCTATCATCTATCTATCTGTCTTTCTGTCTATTGTCTGGTGGCCTAGAGATACCTATTTCTTCACAGAAAACAACTTTCAGCATCAAAGTGCTTGTGAGTAGCACTAAAGTGGCATTATGCTATTAGAACCAGATATCACTCAAAAAGTCCTAAATCAATGATTCCCAGTCAGGGCAATTTTGCTCACAAGGGAATATTTGGCAATATCTGGAGACATTTTTGGAGAATTGTTACTGCATCTACCAGGGATGTTGATAAACAATCTGCAACAACTAGCACAGACCCCATAATGTGCTTCAGGGATGCAGACACTGGGAAAGCCTGCTTTAAATGATCAATTAGACAGATATTCATTGTTAACATATGACGTGACATGATGGAGACTCTATGCAATGGTCTCACTCATTTATAGAATCACAGGATGTTAGGACTGAAAGGAGCACAAGGAGTCACCAGTACTGAACTCTTTGCTTCATAAGAGGACCATGCATGTTTTGAAAGGGAAATGAATGCTCTAAGCCACACAGCTGGTCAGTGGTGAGCCAGGACAAGAAGCCAGGCCCCCAATTCCTAGGCCATTCCCAAAGCCTCATCCCATTCCTTTTCCAAATGCCAATCTCCCTTTAATTCCCACCTATAGCTCCAGCACCAGCCTAGGTTCTTCAGCTTGCTCCCACTGGATCAGGGTTGCTTCCCAGCTTCTAGCCTGTAGGGCCTACATCAGTTACTTTTGCCACACCCATGAAACACTTACATGATTTTTGTTCTTAACTACTTTTTTGTTTGTTTGTTTTTCGAGGTAGGGTCTCACTCTAGTCCAGGCTGACCTGGAATTCACTATGTAGTCTCAGGGTGGCCTTGAACTCATGGTGATCCTCCTACCTCTGCCTCCCGAGTGCTGGGATTAAAGGCATGCACCACCATGCCCGGCTCTTAAATACTTTTTAATAAGCAAACTTCTTTTTGTGGGGGGAGGTTTCGAGGTGGAGTCTCACTTTGGCCCAGGCTGACCTGGAATTCACTATGTAGTCTCAGGGTGGCCTTGAACTCATGGCAATCCTCCTACCTCTGCCTCCCGAGTGCTGGGATTAAAGGCATGTGCCACCACACCCAACTTAATAAGCAAACTTTTTATCAGCACTCTAAGCAGTATCTTATCATTTGACATATCTTTAAAAGATCTAACATTGGCCCAATACAAACAAAAGTGCTGTTTAAGGATGGAAGGAAAGCTTAGTGGTTAAAGCACTTGCCTGAAAAGCCAAAGGACCCAGTACCCACATAAAACCAGATGCATAAGGTGGTTCAAGCATCTGGATTTAGTTTGCAGTAGTTAGAGGCCCTGGTGAAACCATTATCTCCTCCTTACTCTCCCTCTCTCTTTCTCTCTCACACACATACACAATCACTCAAATAAATAAATCAACTCTTTTGAAATGTTTTTCAATGTTACCTTGATATTGTCTTCCCTTTAAGACTCCGAGTCCTAGTCTTGCCTTGTTTTTGCTAAAAAAAAAAAAAAAAAAAAAAGTGGGGGAGGCACACAAGTGTAGGAGGTGTGCAAGACATGTTGGCACTAAACAGAGGCTTTCTTGGTTTTAAATTGATGCATTATTTTGGGTAGAATGATACTAAGAGAGAATTTAAAAGGGAATGTATTTCTGACCCTGAACTTCAGATTTATTTATTGCTATACCTATGTCCCACTAAAAATAATCTTGTATTCCCTCAGCATTTTACTTACTTGGTAAACACATGAGAGAAAGAAAAATGACTTCTGGATCCTTCTTTTGTCTTCTAAACAGAAACAATGCAGAAATCAGACTCCACTTTGTTCCTGTGCCAGTGTTAGTGGGGCTCTGGGCAGGAAGATCACACAGAGACCCACCTACTATATGTCTACATAGCTACAAGTTATAAAGTGAGCCCCAAACTGTTAAATAGAACGTTCTATCCTCCTATGTTGGCAAATAGACTATAATGATTTAAAAACTGCTTCTTTCAGAAATGGGCTCATGCTGCCTTGCTCCAATTTGAGATTTGAGGAATCTGGAAAGGTTTATCTCTGCTACAGAGCTCCCCGTGAGACCCACAGAGGCCCCAGTCACAACCACACAGAGGATCACCTTCACCTTTCCATCAGTCTTACCCTCCCAAGAACAGCAGGCAAACATGTTCCCAAAGGAGTCAATCGAGGACAGCCACCCTCTCACCCCAGACTCACTGAACTCCCTGTATGTGGCCCTTCTAATCTGCACCTTTAGCTCCTGGGCCTCTCACCCTGCCACTTGCTGGTACACATCTGATAGCTTTTAAGCCAGGAGTCACCCCTAAGAAAGGAAACATCATCTCTATTACCTCTTTCTTTTTGTTTTGTTGCATATTTGTTTACTTAGGGTTCTGGGGACCAAATTTGGACCTTAGCATGCTAGGCAAGTGCTCAACCACTGAGCTATCTGCCCTCAGCCCCAGCCTTCCCTCTTTATTAAAGCAAACTGGTTGCACCTTCTTTGGGCAGTTTGCCAAAGGAACCCTTCCCCCGCCCTTTAGAGGACCAGCTTTGTGTGTCGGATCACGTTCAGCATTAAAGAAGAAAACATCTAATTACGTGCAAAGAGAGAATCCACGTGTCATTTGTTGGCTGGGTTTGTTTGGAACTTTATTATCATACATATCACTGTAGCCTATTATTTCTCAGCAGATTGGACAAGTTTCAAGGTTAATAAAAATGTTCTGGCAAATTGCTATTTTGAAAGTGATTGAAGGAAATGTCCCACTCGAAGCATATGTTTGACCTTTTGGGGGAGGAAAAGTAGAAAATGCTTGTGGAAGCCTCCTGCCGTTTGAGATCTTTTGACAGCTCTAAATTGTTTGGTGAGTGTTGAGTTGCTTTAAGCACTACGGAGGCCAGCGTTTCCCTCCAGAGTCTTTCTCCCTCCACTTGGACTCATCACTTCAGATAATAGTGATCATAATCATAACATAATAAGAAAGCTGTATTTTGTTGTCAGGTGCAGCACTTTGTACTCTATGTGTTTTCTCTCATTCCATGTCCACAAGAACCCTGAGAGATAGGATCTCTTTCCAGTTCTACTGCACAGAAGAGGGAACAGGTTTAGAAAAAGAATGTAACTTGTCACAAATCAAAGTGTTTAAGAGATGGAACTTGGATGAACACTGAGGTCTGTCCTTCTGCAAGCCACCCCAAACTGCTTATCTCCAGCCATAGCTAAAGAGGACCACAGAGGCTCCAGTGGAGTCTTGTCCAGATCTCCAAAGGCCGCTTGTGCCTGCAGAGCAGACCACAACTGTGAGGGAACTCACAACTCCGCCAGGAGCTCTCAGCCCATGAGTGTTGAGAGCTTCTGTGGAAAGATCTCAGCTCTTGACCCCATAGGATGGGGAGGATTGTTTTGAGGCCTTTGTGGATCTCCAGCCAGCGTTCCAAGCTGGTCTAATGATACACCTTGACCAACTTTCCTCTCCTCCCTGAATCATGTTCCTATTACCCAAGGCACATCCTCTGTATGTCCCACATGACCTTCTTGCACTTACATCTTTGGCTCAAAGTTATGCCTGGAATGATCTCAAAAACTCCCAAAGACCAGCAGGGCTATGGAAGGACCAGGATTGAGCCGACCCATCCTGCTTTCCTGGTGACAACCATGACTCTGGCTAATTCCAACCCCAGTTACTTAGGACCTAACACTAGTGATCTCAGGATACTCCTCATCTACTCCTGTGTCCTCAGGAAAATGACTTTTCTAAGTACAAACTTCCCAAAGGAAAAGGAAGAGCTTTTTTTTTTTTTTTATATCCAGAAGTCACAAGCTTAAGACTTCCAGAGAAAATCTAACTCACAGTTAGATTTCTCCCCAAGTTCTACAAGGCAGTGTGCTAGCTACAGCAATCCATGGTCAAGTCCATGGTCTCTGTCTTTAGACTCTCTGGTTCCACGACTTTGGAGCCTTGGGACCTTGGGCATTGTTCTTAACCTGTCAGTTACTTCAGTTCCTTGGTCATTAATCATGGTAATCACCTGTACTTCGTGATGGGGCTATGAGTGCAGTTCATGTCATAGAAAGTGTCTATACAATGCCTGGTACGTAGTAAGTGCTGGTTAAGAATTCCCAGTTGTGGGCTGGAGAGATGGCTTAGCGGTTAAGGCGCCTGCCTGCTAAGCCTAAGGATGCTGGTTCCAATTTCCAGCGGTTCCAATCTCCAGGTCCCACTTTTAGCCAGATGCAAAGTGACGCAAGGGCACAATGCCACACTTGCCTACAAGGGGGCACACACATCTGGATTTCGTTCTCAGCAGCTCAGAGACTGCTGGCACGCCCATCTCTGTCTCCCTCTCCCTCTCTGTCTGTCTCTCTCTGTGTCTCTCTCCAAAAATAAATAAAATAATTTAAAAATAAATAAATAAATAAAAATTAAAAAAAGAACTCCCAGTTGTCATTATGATTAGCCCACTAGGGGAGATATGATGGGATGAGTAGCATCATGCATCAGAGTTCACTTAGCTCTTGTAGGATTCATTTTGGCATTTACAGGACCACAGTTGAATTGAGAGTTGATAGCAAATCATCAGAATATGTTGCCTTGAGGGTGCCCTAGGCCACTTCCTGCCCGGACTTTGTACATACTCATCCAAGTGGCCCATCCCAATAGAATCCAAATCTGCTGGGAAAGTAAGCTGAGGAGACACTTTCCTAAAACAGCATTTATGCCTTGAACGAAGACCCAAGACTGTCCTCAATGACTGGACTCCACCTCTTCCATTCAACCTCTGATCATCCCCTTTCTGCTCTGGGGAGATCACTCTCCCTGGCACCCCTGTAGCATGGCACCTGTCCAATACACCTTTTGCTATCTCCCACTGAAGACCTGCCTTACCTAAAAACTCTCCCTGAGGGGTCAGACTTTTTCTTTCTGCACAAGGTTGTATTGAGCCTGCCCAGCTTCTCCCTGGTGTTCCAACCCCTTGTTATCCTGTTCCTTGTGGGATCATCATCCACATTTGAGCAAGTTATTTTATTTTGTCTTAAAAAAAAAGGAAAGTGCTTCAGTTTTGTGTTCAAAAGGCCTGGGCATATGCCTCTTCCCTAACAAAGACATACAACCTTCCTGTGCCCTCGTTTCCACGTCTGTTACCAATCACTCATTCGGAAGTGCCTAGAAATGGCCCCCAGGAACACCTGCAGCCAAGGAGAGAGGGGGATCGATGAGTCAACCCCTACGTCTATGCCTCTGGGACAACTCTGAGATACCTTCTAGAGCAGGACTCACAAATCTTTACTAAAAGAGCCACAGAATGAATATTTTAAGCTTTGAGGGGATCATATGATTTTTGTCACAAGTGTTCTACTCCAGATAATACATGACCAAAGGAACATGGATGGCTCTGTCCCAGTGCAAGTTTATTTACAAAAACAGGCAGGTAGTCCCTCACACTTGTTCTAGAGTACCTCGCAGGACCGTCAGGATTGGACCCAATTGTCTTATGAGTCCTATGGTTTTTCTCAACACACAGTTTCTTTCATCCCTTCTCAGCCTCCCTATACCACTCTGTAGCCACACTTGCAGGAGTCTAGCCCAAACCCTGGTCTTGATTATGCAGTGAAGGAAACCCAAACCAAGACCAATTGCTATGAAGGTCAAGTGTAAGGTGTTATGAGGCCAGATGATAGGAAAATCATCCAGTCTGGTATGGTACAAGTAGAGGGAATAGCATTTGCACAGTCCTGAGCAGGAATCATGAATGCAAAACATAAGAAGATCTGAGTGGTTTGATCAAGGGAGGTTGTTGTAATACAGAACGATATGACCAGAGAGATGGGGCCAGATCCTGAGGGATCATGCTAAGGGCTTGGCTCTAGATCCTGAAGTAGTGGGGGCAGGGTGCACTGAAGCATTAGAGCAACTGAGTGGCATAATCTAACACACATGCCAAGACCAGGCACAAGGGGCCAGCAGGAGCTCCATCTCTGGTCCCTAACTAGTGATCTACTTCTTCCTGCCTTCTCACCCCCATTTCCCCAAGAAATGAAAAGCATCACCCTAAAGCAGATTCCTAAGCAGCTGAGTATCCTCCATCAACAGGGGATAGAGAGGAAAATACCCAATATGGTATATAATAAAACAACTATAGAACAATCAAAGCTATGGTACTCGGACCTCACAGGGTTATTGCTTAGACTTGGTGGAGGATTTGCCAGTAATATCACTGGATTCTTCCAGGTCCCTGATAATTATTCCAAAAATGCTCTTTAATGCCCCCTATTTTGTATCCTAGTCTTGAAGAGCTGGGGTTGCAGAGTCTTCAAAAGGAATCCTAGACAGATAGGTCCCTTTGCAGCTGTCTCTCCTTAGCACTTTCACATCCAAAAAGGAAGGAAGCACCCCCAGGGCTGCTCCATTGTCCCCGTACCTCAGAGACACCCCCCCCCCATCAGAATGCAGGTATAGGTAACCCAGCACCCTCTGCAGAGCTAACCCTGAAGACTACTGCACATGGGCTAAGGGGAGGAGCATTTCCCTTCCCTCCAGTGCGTGGAAGAAATGTGTAGTGCCCAAGAGGAGCTCTTAGAAGTCTTACATGGTCACCAGGTGAGACTTCTCAAGAGGTTTAGGGGGCAATCAGCCAGGTCCAGGTGGGAAGATTCCATCTGTAACAATAGCCAGGCCTTGCTGATGTAGATTATAGGACAAATGGCTGGATTTTTCTGGGGCTAAAAGCCACCCATCCACAAGCCACCTGCTGGCTAAGCATGCCAAGGTTTCCTTTCACTTTTGGCCTTTCCTGATACGTTGCCTGAATATGCAGACATGGTGATGGTACATGGGTGATATTTAAGTTTCTTTGGGTTGTTTTGAGGAAGCAGGCAAGGTAACACCAGGCTGATATGTGTGTGGACCCAAAAGAAAAGTCAGTCCCAAAAGCTCCCCATCCCAGAAGTATCATTTGAGTTCTGAACTTGGGTAGTAGACCCTTCCAACTTTTTCTTCCTGCTCTTCTTATTTATCATTTACTTATTTATTTATTTTTATGAGAGAAAGAAAGAGAACTGGTATGCCAGAGACTCTTGCTACTGCAAACAAACTCCAGACATATGTCCCACTTTGTGCGTCTGGCTTTATGTGGGTACTGGGGAGTTGAATGGAGACTAGCAGGCTTTGCGAGCAAGTGCCTTTAACCACTGAGCCATCTCCCAGACCTCTGCTCTTCTGTTTTGATATTGTTAGTGTCTTTGCTGGGTGTTTTTGTTTTTTTTTTCTCTTGGGGGTTGTTGTTTTGTCTTGTTTTGCTTGACTTTGTTTTGCTTAGGCTAATCTGAGAAAGACATCACAATGTAACTGGGCTTACCTCAAAATCACAATCCTCCTCAATCAGTCTTTGGAGGGCTGAGATTATAGATGGAAGCCACCACATCCTCTTCTTTTCTTCTTCCTTTTTTTCTTTTTTTTTTTTCTTTTTTTCTTTTTTTCTTTTTTTCTTTTTTTACAATGGTGAACTGACTGCATTTCTAAGCCAAGTAGTTAGGAAATAAATCACAAATCTCATAGAGCCAGGAGCACCTCTTTGGCTAATGTTTCAGTTAGATTTCTTTTTGTTACAATTGACAGAAAATCCATCTCATGCCTGCTTAAGCAAAAAAGGAAATTATTAGGTAAAGCCAACTGAGAAAACTGGGGGTCAGGCTAGGACAGCTTGGTTCTTTTTTTTTTAAGTAGTAAATATACTATTCTGAGTATAAGTCACATCATGATTTAAAAAGCAATTGTTTTATAAACAGGAAAAGTTATCAACATGTATTACTAACAACAATGTTGACATAGTTTCTGACCCCCAATACCAGATACATTTCATTGCAATGCAGTTACTCTTTTCCATTCTATTTCATTTTTTTCTTTTTTGCACATATGTGTGCAGTATGTGTGATGTGGTATGATAGGCATTGTATATGTACATGTATAGGCCGATGCATGCACCCTTTGTGCATGTGCAGAGGCCACAGGAGAATGCCAGGTGTCCTCCTCTGTTGCTTCTCTGTGTGTTTCTTTGAGACAGAGTCTTGCACTGAGTCCAGAGCTGCCCTTTCCACAGAGACTGCCTGACGAATGAGCACCAGCAATTCTCTGGTTTCCACACTCTTTAGGTTTTGGGGTTACAAGTGTGCATGTCTACACCCAGCTTTTTACATGAGTGCTAGCAATCAAACACAGGCACTCTCAGGCCCTCATGGAGGAGCTCTTACCCACTGAGCCACCTCCTCTAGTCCCTAGTTCATTTAAAATTTTTTTTTATTTCTTATTTATTTATTTGAGAGTGACTGACAGAGAAAGAGGCAGATAGACAGAGAGAGAGAATATGGACATGCCAGGGCCTCTAGCCACTGCAAACAAACTCCAGATGCCTGCACATGGGTCCTGGGCATCTGGCCTCAAACTGGGTCCTAGGGGAGGCAGGAGCCTCAAACTGGTCCAGCCCCCAAGTTCAATTTTTTTTTTTTTGGTTTTTGGTTTTTGAGGTAGGGTCTCACTCTGGTCCAAGCTGACCTGGAATTAGCAGCAGTCTCAGGCACTCATGGCAAACCACCTCTGCCACTGGGATTCTCCAAGCCCCCAAGTTCAATTTTTAATGTTAATGGTGAATTTATTTTCACTAATCACTAATGGTTGCTACTCATTGTTTGGAAATTAGTCTTAATATTATTATTATTATTATTATTATTATTATTCTGTTCAAAGTTTCCTACTGAACTGTCCGGGAGATGAAAATGTGCAAGGACACTCAGTTTCTCTCATTCTCTGTGTCACTCTTTGGCTCCACACAGGAGCAAATGATGACAATTGTTCTGAATCTTTCTATGTTAAGGACCCAGAGGTCTCAGTACAAACCTCATCATGTTTCACTGGCTCTGTTCAAGCATCCTCCCTGGGCAAACCCTAGTGACCACAGGAATCATATTTGTGGACTGGCCTGGGCAGGAGTCACATCCATGACCACACATGGAACTCTATCCAAGTACACCTACCAAAAACCACTAGCATGTGACAATACTAAGAGCTGAGGTAACACTTTACAAAGTCAAAGGTTACACTTGGACAGATGGAAAGCTTTAAAGAAAGGCCTTATGGGACAGAAACATAGGACTTGAGACTTAAGAGATCAGAAGGCACCTCCCCCAAGAAGTGAAATGACTATAAAGACACACAGGTCAGTGTTGGCAAATACAAAAGAGGAGAACCAAGATACCAGAGCTTTCATCCAGCAGAAGTGACAGCAGTTGGCCTCTCCAGGGTTCTAGAGGGTAGCTCTGGACCACTTCAGAGTTAAACACATTAGAAGAAGTAGATGCTAGCCACTTCTCCATGCAGCAGCTCCTGAGCACCTGGTAAGCCCTGTGCAGAGTGGAGTGTCTCGAAAGCTCACTCACTGGTCTTAGCCAGAGAACAATCAAGTTTCTGAAATGTGTCTGCCCACAAGGCAGACTACACCTTGTACTTGAAGAGAGGAGCTGGGACAGATGCCAAACCACTCTGCTCCTTCACAGGGCATTTACAGGAGCTCTAGAAAATAGAAACTGGATTCTTTGCTCAAAACACAAGGGCAATCATAACTGGAAAATTCTCATTCAGCTCAATTCAATCAACAGGAGCAAAGGGGTGGGTCTCTGTTGGCTCTGACATAAGCCAATTAAATTTTTAAAAACCTGTGGGAGATGCATAGATGGACATAGATACAGTGTATGCACAGAGGCATAGATGTCTAAACGCTGTGTGCAGTACAGATTCAAAACATGCTATAACCAACACCACAGAGACACCTCCATACTGAAATTTCTGTCTCGTCACCTACCCAGGAGAAACCACTGTTGTCACTTGTAGCAACATGGAGTCGCTTGGCTGTTTTACATTCTATAGGAACTGATAGAATATTGTAGACTTTTGAGGTGCTTTATTTTCATCATTTGGTTGGTGACATCCACTCATGTCACATGTGGTGGTGGATTGCTCATCCTCAACACATAACATCCCGTTGTGGGACCAGAACACTGCTGTGGATGGGCATTTGGATACTTTCTACTTCGGGCTGTGACAAGTTGTTCTCACGTAAACACTTCAGTATTGTCTCTGACAATTATGCATATTGTTCATATGTATGCCCAGGAGGAAAACTTCTTTGTCATGGAAGGGTGTAAGGTCAGCAGAAGAAATTGTTGAACAGTTATTCAAAGTGGTTGCATCCATTTAAAATTCTACTTAGAGTGACCCAGTTGAGTTATGTTATTTACAAACTGTTGGTGTTTTCTGTCTTTTTCCTGTTAGGTACTTGAATTGTCAGGTTGGTGTGTAAGTGGTATTACATTACACTCTTAATCTCTGTCACATAGAAGATTCATAAAATGTATTGTTTGTGTTTATTGGCTCTTTTGTGAATTATCAGTTCAATTATCTTTGACTTCCTTCCTTTTTTGTTTTGTCTTTGGGTCTTTGTTTGTTTCTATTTGTTTGTTTGCCTATTTTCTGGTGCTAGGGATCAAACTCAAACACTACATGAGTGATATGCCACCAAATTACAAGTTCATTGTTTATCTTTCTATTGGGGTATATCATTAATAAGTGTTTTTGTGGATATCCAAAGTGGAGGCAGACTTTTCACTTTATTTTGCTGGATTTTCATTTTATTTTTGGTTGGTGGGCATTTTCAATATACTCTAATTTGTCAATTGTTTTCTTTCATGGACAGGGACTTTTGTTTCAAAGGTTTCTTGAAGGCCTGAAAGGGCCCTGAGAGAACATGAGTTCAGTCTCCAGCACCCACATAAAATGCTGCACATGACCACTAACAACTGTCTCCCCAGTCCTGGTGGAGGGCAGAGGTGATGGGCATATCAATTAGCTTCATTATGGCAAACATTTCACAATGTGTACATAGAACAAATGATCACAGTGTAAACTTTTAAAGTTTTATTTATAAAGTACACCTCAATAAAGCTGGAAATAGAAATGGGTGGGGTGGATGAGGCCAACTTTGCATTCCAACCTACTAATCTTCCAGCTTCTCACAGACATAAGGCCTCACAACTGATTGTGGACACTCCGTCCCTGCATGCTTTGGCAATGTCTCCAGGCGTTTGGCATTTTGCTATCTTCTGAGGATGCCTTCCTTCTCTTGTTCACCTTCTGCTACTCTAGACTGTTCTCCAGCACTTCTTTGTGTCCAAAAAGAGGTCCAGATTCTTTCCCTACCACATATAGTTTCTGTTTCTATGCTAGCAACCATCTAACCGTGTTGTGTTCTAGAGCCTCCCTACTACAGACCAGCAGCTCCTTGAAGGCAGATCTTGTGGGTTATCTTGACAATTCCACCATGCCTGTCTCAGATAAGACCTCACTGTACTTTGAGTTGATTACTACTAAATGAGTTGGAACAATAGGAATAGAGATAGATGAAAATGGACCGTGGCATGCCTTAGAAAATAGAAAAGGTGATACATAGAAGCTTCATGGACCATTGCCTATTTTAAATGCAGGAAGAAGCTAAGTAAATGGGATTGGCAAGAGATGTCACAGGCAAAAGAGGAGGAGAAAAGTGAAGGGAAGTTTTTTTGTTTGGTTTGGTTTGTTTTTTTAATCAAGCATGGAGTAACGTGTATTGGACTTGTCCTGATTGCTATGAAACTGAATAAAATAGTAAAGATAATCATTTTAAACAGAACATAGTACAGAAATATAAAGGAGGGAATATATGTGGGTTGAGTCCTGTTTGTAATTCTATATAGAGATAGTTTGCTAACAATGTCAGGAAGGTGAGACCCAGGCAACGCATGATGAGGAAACAAAGACTGGAACCTGAGCAGCTGGGTTCTAGAAAGGAAGCTCCTTCATAAATATAGAAGCTCCAGAAATTTCTGTGGAGAACTTTTGTGTCCTTGGTCAAATGATGGGCTAGGCTGATCAAGGCAAGACTTCACAGGGCAGAGCACCTCCAGTGACATTAAGAGCAGAGGTCCAATTCTCAAGGGCATAGCAAGGTGATTGCAAAGACAAAACTCAGCAGTCTTTAAAATGAAGCAGTGTAATTCAACTGCCATAGATCATATGATCTGTCATTACAGCTCATGATAAGAAAAAAAATCACTGCACACATAGTGAGAAGAGGATATGTGACAAATAATCAAGAGAAAGCCATAGAGTAGATCCCAACATGACTCAGGTATTGCAATTATAGGGAAAGACTTTAAATCTCTTGTCTACCATTTCATTTCTTCTAGATCTGAGCTCCTATGTAGCTCATTCAGATGTGAAGAACCTGTTTTTCTCATTCTGAACATTTATTTCTGAAACTCTCCAGTGTCTCCTCCATCCCCATGTTTGAAGGACCTGCTTTACTGGGTGTCAAGCTCTGGGTTGGCAGTGGTTGTTTTTAACATTCTGAAGATAGTATTCTGTTGTCAACAAGTGACTATTGCTTTTTCTGAGAAGTTGGCTAAGAAATATCATTATTTCTGTCTGTAGCATGTATCATTTTACTCTGGGTGTTTCATTGGTTTGTTTTCTTTTAATTTTTAGGATTTTAAGTATAATCTGTTTCATTGTGTTTTCTCCATTTAACCTACATGGGGTTTATTGAATTGTTTGTGATGGTTTTCATAAACTTTGAGGTTTTTTACACCATTACTATTTTTAAATATTTATTTATTTATTTACACACATACACACACAGAGAGAGAGAAAGAGAGAGGGAGGGAGGGAAGGAGGGAGGATAATGGGCATACCAGAGCCTAAGAATGTCAGTTCCAATCTCCAGGTCCCACGTTTAGCCAGATGCAAAGTGATGCAAGGGCACAATGCCCCACAAGGGGGCGCACACATCTGGATTTCGTTCACAGTGGCTGAGAGGCTGCTGGCGCACCCATCTCTATCTGTCTTCTTCTCCCAATCTCTCTGTGTCTCTCTCCAAAATAAAAATAAATAATAAAATTTTTTAAAATAGGGTTCCTGCCCCCCATAAATGAATATTCTTGGGCCCAATCCAGATCTACCCAAGCAGATATGCTACAAGTGAGCTAGTGTTCTGCTGTTCAGGAGATCTGATGAACCATGAATTTTGAGAACTCTTTTTCAGAAAATAGGTGCTCAGATATATTAGGAAAGTCATGCAGTAAAAATTATACTCAATTCGTAAATCTTTGCATATTGTCACAAATTTCTTTGAGACAAGATCATTCTGAATAGCCCAGAGTAGCATCAAACTATGTAGTCCAGGCTAACCATCAACTCACCATCATCCTTTCTCAGCATCCCCAGTGGCTAGATTACAGATGTGCACCATGCTCATGTCTGTTTTATAATTTTTAAAAAAGATTTTATTTTTATTTATTTGTTACAGTCAGAAAAGAGAAGAGAGAGAGAGAGAGATTGAATGAGAATGGGCGCACTGGGGCTTCTAGCCACTGCAAACGAACTCCAGACGCATGTGCTACCATGTGCATCTGGCGTATGTGGGACCTGGAGAATTGAACCTGGTTCCTTTGGCTTCGCAGACATGCACCTTAACCACTGAGCCATCTCTCCGGCCTCTTATAATTTTTTTTTTACTGAAGAATTATACACACACACACAGAACCCCCCAAGTCTACCTCATTTTCCAAATATTTGACATCAGGGATGACTATGTCACTGACTGATCATTTTGTGAGTTTAATAATATAAACTTTGATTCTATTAAAAGTGTTTTTAACAGCAAATTGAAGAAAACATTTTAGTAAAATTGAATTTAGGAAAACTTTAAAAACAAGAATCACAGGGCTGGAGCACACAAGGTTGCACATGCACACAAGGTGGAACATGTGTCTGGAATTCGATTGTAGTGGCTGGAGACCTGGCATGCCAATTCTCTTTCTCTCTCCTGTCTCTCTCTATCTCTCATTCTCTCTCTCAGGGCATGTGCCACTATGCCCAGAAAAAAAAAAAAAGCAGAACCACAAACTTATGGAAATAATGATACATTTCTTTCTGGTGGAATAATACATAGTTTACTACATTAACACTATATTTTTTCTTCCATTGATATCTGTTATTAATTAATTGCACTTTTTGTAGGAAAACAATAAAAAACAAACAACAAAAAATGAAGGTGTCAAACCAGTGCCATCCATCAGACACCATATTTTTTTTCACTTTCAACAGATTCCTCCATCCATCAGATATGTTAATATTTATGGAGTGTTTATGGAAGAAATCCATTAGAATTAATAAATAATAAAGTTGATATCTCCTTTTAAATAAATCAAGAACCTCATCATAAAATTGCCCATAATTTACTGCAACAATAAAAACATACCAAGAAAATAGTAAACATACATTATCATAGTCCATTGTTCAGAATATCTAACTTCCCTCAACGTACTTTTTTTCTCAGCAATGAAATAAAATGCTTTGGCAACTTCAACTTCTAATGAGCTTTTTTTTTGTCAATCTATGTAAGGCCCTGAGTGATTAGATCTACATAGTAAGTCATGTTGAGATATTCTTTCCACTGATTTGACCCTGAAGTATTAAATTTGACAAGTATAATAACACTCGGGATTATAGTCTCTATATTCCACACTGAGGCTGAATTTCTTATTTTGTGAGGTTTTATCAAGCATGGGTATTAGGATTATGAAAGCCCCTTGAAATTGATTGAAAAGTGTTTCTATCCTTAGGTAACACATTGATGGACTGTCCCTCAGCTTTATCCAAGTGATGCAAATCTTTTGACTAGTCAAAAAATTTGGAAGACAGGTTGGAAATATTTTTTTGCTTAATATGGAAAGACAAAAGAAAAAGAAATAGTTAAACCTTTAAGGCAAATATCTTTTATCTATATTGGAATAGTGATAAAACAATAAAGATATTTCATTATATACTCACAGACCAAGTCTCTGGTTAACTTTAGTTTTTCTTTTTTCTGATTCAAAAATATAATTTCTTTTTCTTTAGATCACTGAAGTCTCACTTCAATGATATTCATGTTCCCAGGAATAAAGGAGTTCTCTCTTTCTGTTCAGAACTCAATGTTTTCAAGCCTCTGTCTTAATAACCAACCTGTTCCAACCTCAGAGCTGATGTGATTAAATGTACTTGAGTTTGAGAGTCACATGGGTAGAAAACAGATCATAATCTGGTCCCAAGTAGTCACTCTGTGAACACATATGATCCGTGAATTGCTGAGAAAGAAAAGCAACATCAATATTAGCCAATGTTAATATTGTTTTGTTTTGGATTCTAAACTTTGATAAGGAGCTAGTCAAATTATTGTATAAATGCTTTGAACTAATTTTATTGCCTTGGGCAAAGTATAAGTTGTCTAGGATTTTTAATGTGTCAAAACATTACCAGCAGTTGCTATTTGAAATGAATTTCTTTTTGACAACATATATTAGATGATTTTAGAGCATATATTATATTTTTAAAAATCCATTCTGTCAGGGCTGGAGAAATGGCTCAGCACTTGGGCTACTTGCCTGCAATGCCTAAGGACCTGAGTTCAGTTCCTCAGTACCCATGTAAAGCCAGATATACAAAGTGGCTCATGCATCTAGAGTTTGTTTGTAGTGGCTTGAGGCCCTGGCACACCCATTCATTTTTCTTTCTCTCTTTCTCTCTCATACAGTCTCTCAAATGATAAATAAATCCATTCTATCAATCTCTTTTTTGCTTAATTTTTGTTTTTTATTGACAAGTTCTATACTTATAGACAATAAACCATGATATTTCCCTCCCCTCCTCCAATTCCCCTTCAGAACTCCACTCTCCATCATATCCTCTCCCTCTCTCCATTAGTCTCTCTTTTAATTCAATGTCATCTTTCTCTCCTATTATGAGGATCTTGTGAAGATATTGCTAGGCACTGCAAGGTCATGGATATCAAAGCCAATTTCTGTCTGGACAGTTGCATTGTAAGGAGTCATGCCCTTCCTTTGGCTCTTACATTCTTTCTGCCACCTCTTCCTCGATGGACCCTGAGCCTTGGAGGGTGTGATAGAGATGGTTCAGTGCTGGACACTCCTCTATGCCTTCTTCTCAGCACCATGTTGCCTTTTGGGTCATCCCAGTAGACAATGCCATCTAAAAAGAGAAGCTTCTCTAACCAGAAGTGAGAGTAGCATTAATATATGAACATTAAGTGTAATGCTTTCAGGAAAGTTTGATGGGAATAATATATACATTTACCCAGACAAGAGCAGGCTTTATACCCCTAAGGCTCATGACCATAGGCTTTTTGTTTGTTTTTGTTTTTCGAGGTAAGGTCTCACTCTAGCACAGGCTGACTTGGAATTCACTCTGTATTCTCAGGGTGGCCTCGAACTCACGGTGATCCTCTTATCTCTGACTCCCAAGTGCTGGAATTAAAGGCATGTGCCACCATGCACAGCTGACCATAGGCTTTTGCTTAGGTTTTTCAGGACCAGACATGTATTCCCGCCCATAGAGCAGGCCTTTGGTCAAATTAGAGAGCAGTTGGTTACCCCTAGAACAGACATGTCACTATTGCACTCGTTTGGTCATTTGGCCTGTCTGGCCAAACTTGGGGCTTCCAGGGTCCACTGTTTTCATCACTGATGATTTCTGTCTCACATAGAGCTGCATGCAGTGCAGCTTTTTCCAGCTTTCAGTTGGCTAGTGTACAGGGAGAAGGTTTTCCACTCAGCACCAGCTTAATTTCTCAGTGACCTTGCAGCCCAGGCAAGTGAAGTCTTCGGCAATAGGGTCTTACCATCCTTTTCTCAAGGGAAACAAAGGGCCTTGACAATAGCCTGTAATGTTTTGGAGGCAACAGGGACCTCCCTGGACAACAATTCACTGGAAGGTATCTCATTCCTGGGACTGAAATTTTCTACCAACAATCTTTTAACTCATTTCATATAAGGTAACTATTGATATATCATGAGTTCAGTCAATTCCAAATATGTTCATGAATGTAATTTCTAGGAACCGTGTGAGATGAACAGTGAGAGGAAAGGATCTTCTGACCAACCATGTAACACTTGTGGGCTGAGTGGTAAATCAGACTGTAAAGTCTACCAACAGAAAGCCTTCACAAGCCATGCCTTAGCATTCCACTCTAGGCTTGCAGGATGAAGATGCTTCAAGAAACTTCTAGATATGGACTAAGGATGTAGGTCAGTAAGAGAACACATGTCTAGTATGCTTCAGTGTTCAGGTTCCATTTCCAGTACCACCCCAAAAGTAAAACCAAACAGTAAATTCCATTACTCCCATTAGTTTATCCAGCATAGGGAAGTCTGAATGTATTATCCATTGTGTTCAGTGACACTCCCAGAAATCACAAATGAAAGTTTTATTTCACTCCTCACATGAAAATTTTGTTGCCTGAGGGGTAAACATACATTTTTGTGGACATGAAAATAGTAATACTTCATTCTTTGTTTTGACCTTCAGGAAACTCAATATCAATTTTTACCTTTGAAATTGTGACCTTATCATTGATTTGCCTCCCCAACCCTTTGTATTACTATGGTTTACTTCCTATGCCATAAATGCCAGAAGACAGTTATTACTTTCATAAGTAGTCAATAATTTTTTGCACATGTACACACACACACACGTTCCAAGAGTTCTTGGTTCCTTCTCAAAGTTCCGTCCTTTCACCCGGAAACATTTCCCTTCAGCCCGAGGAAGGTGTTTCTTTTTTCATCTGCTGAAATACCAAGGTTTGAGTTATCATGAAGAAAGAAGCTGTGAATGTCTCTTGAAACATGTTTTCTTTTTCCCGTAGGTGAGTGCCTGAGAGAGGAATTGCTAGATCTTATAAGTGATTATGTTTAATACTCGGGGAAAAAACCCAAGTATTCTCTACAGCTGTAGTTTTCTATTCCTGTTGGTAACTATGAGTGTTTCCGCTGTGTGATATCCTCCCCAGCCCTTGGTAATGCTAGTCTTCAATTTCAGCCATTTAGGGAGTAGTGGTGGTTTAGATTTTTATTTTCCTAACAAGTAACAACTGAGAAACTTCTCACATTTTCACATTTCTACCAGCCATTTGTATACATACATATATACATACATACATACATACATACATACATACATACATACATACATACATACTTTTGCCCATTTTTAGGAATTTTCGAGTTATTAGAGTTCTATATATGTTCTATATCCAAGTCCTTTTGCCAGATGTCATAGGATTATCTTATATCTCTGTCTTATCTTTCCTCTATCATACCAACTTTTAGAGAGGAGTTTTTCTTTCACCTTTGAAGGATTTTTGCTAAGAGAATGGTGCTGAAACAGAAGGCCTTTCTTCCTTCTTACATGGTAAAGATATTACTCTATTGCCGTTTAACTTGCACAGCCTTTGCTTAGAACTTGGCCTTAATCCCTGCCCTGGTCCCTGAAGATGCTGAGTCTTTTCACCCTGTTGGCCTATAAGAGTTTTCTTTTGATCTCTGATTCCAACAGGTTGACTACACTATGTCAAGGTGCTATTTTCATTGTTATAAACTATCCATTTGGGGGATTGCTGTGTTTCTGTGGGTTGATATCTATCATACATACCAGGAAATTTGGAATACTCGTACTCAACAAAGACATCTTTACTGTTTCTGCTCCATTTACTCTCTCCCTTCCTTCTGGGTTTCCAATTATTTTCATGTTAGACCATGTGAAAATGGTGTGTCTGTTTATAGAATCTAAGTTACTGATTTGTTCCCTCTCTTTCTCTCTACCCCTCTCATACTTTCCTTAACATTTTTTTAAGTTTGTTTATCCCTTTTTGCTGCTACTTTCTCTTTGCTATTAAGCTTATCTGCTAAATTCCTAATTCCACATAGTATTTCATTTGAGAATATCCCTAATTTCCTTTTTAGACATTTTATATTTCAACTGAAGTCTCTCTATTTTTCTCTATCTTGCTTTTCTTTAACACATCCATTACCAGTATTTTATGATACTTGTTTGCTAACTCCAATATTTGACTCATTTATGGGTGTGTTTCTATTGACTATTTTTTTGTTGATTGTGATGTTCTTTTTCTTCCTCCTCTTCCTTGTGTGTCAAATGTGTATTACATACCACATGATCATATCAAAGAACTTAGAGACTGTAGCTAATGTCCAGCATGTTTATTGCATTATGAAAAAGGTTGGGTGGAGAGATGACTACCTCGATTGAATCAGGAATGAGGATAGATATGGCTGGATGGTGGCTAACTTACTTTGGTCAACCTCTGACTGTAAATGTCTTGAGGTAGAAACCTGCCTCATATTATTGTTGATTTTGTTAGTATTGTGCTATAGACGACTTCACTTTCTATTCCCAGCCAGGCCACCAAGCACTCTCTGTTCATGGCAAAAGTACCATAGAGGAAACTTGGTGCACAGAGAAAACTATTTTCTGAATCCATGTCACTTTTTTTTAATGTTGTGTGTCTTTGTGTGTATACACTTGTATGCTCATGCATGTGGAGACAAGAGGATAGATAACCTTAAGTATTGTTCCTCAAGTGTGCCATCTTTGTTTTTTAGCATGGTCTCCCATTGTCCTGGAACTCAACCAATTAGGCAAGACTGTCTGGCCAGCCAGCCTCCTTTTCAACTTGGGATGACATGGGATAGCAATTTTACATGGGTTAATAGGGAATTGAACTCAGGTCTTCAAATTTAAATTTAACCCATCAAGTTATGTCTCTAGTACCCACCCTAGCCTACTTATATTAACCAGCTATATTTTTTTAAATTGCTTCAAATGATTATCAACTAAGACAAGGTTAAAATATAAACATAAATGAAGTTGCTCTAAAGCTGCTTCCTTAACTGTTATCATATCCATGTGTGTTGCAAAAGTCTTCTTTGAGATCCCCAATCTTATCTGAGATGTCACATATAAAGACGTTTTTTCTAATCAATTTTTGTTTTAAAGATTATCATCAAGATATTGAGTGGTTCAAAAACCAAACACAATTTATTAACAGAATCTATAGTGGACAGGAAGTTGTTGGCTACAGAATTGAATTCATTTTTCTGAGCTAGTTTCTCTAATGAGAAAAGTGAAGGAAGTAAAATGAGACATTAAAAACTAATAGAAAATTTTAATATAACTACCAGCAAAGAGTATTAAAGGCCTCTTTTAAATTTTTTAATAGAAATAAGTGAGAATGTTTAATGATAGGCACCCAAGGAAAGAAGAGCATTTGTTAAGTTCAATGGCTACATTATTCCTAGGTATTTGCCCTGAGCCAGGAAAAGGTTTTGCAATTTTTTAAAGCATTAGCAACTGTGACCCCTGAGTTTATCAACAAATAAAAATGAATGAATATCACTTCCTGTGCTTTTTGAACTAAGCCATTCTTTTACCATCATATATGGTCCTACAATCTATTTAGAATGCCATATTTGTATTCGGTATCTCATTACATGGGAAAATAATGCAAATCAGAATAGAAAGTTCTTTTCAGTAGAGCAGGATATTTGTAAAAGAGCTTTGTAACACTGCACAACCCACATTTGTAGAGCACCCCCTTCCAAGCCATCATTTTAGCAAGCTGAGAGAGGAAGATTATGAGTTCAAAGTCAGTCTGTGCTGCTAAACGGCAAGAGCCTGTCTCAAAAACATACCAAACCAAAAGAAAAAGAACCCACAATTTTATGTTTCTAGGTGTCTTCCAAAAACTACACAGTCTGATAATACTCATATAATTTTTTAAAGATCAGATACTAAGAGGGCAAGAGCTATTCAAAACCCAATTGCAGCCTGTTAAGGGCAGGGAGAGCTTGCCATGTTTCCTGTGATATTCCCTAGACTGCCACAGTTAAATTCTTGCCATATATTCATTGCAAAATAGAGAAAACTAGGGCTGTAGGGGTTGAGATGGAAGGGAATCTTGAAGAGCATCATGGAGGGATTCATGTTGAAACAACAGTGAAATTGACCAAAAAAAAAAAGTTGGTTTTCATTTTTATTTCATTTCTGGAAAATTCTAAAACAGTGATTAATGTCTCTCTCTGGGAGAAAAAAAAAAAAAAAAACTTTTCTTAGCCTAAGTTGTAAATAATAGCTATCATATCAGTTGAGTTTAATTACATAAATGTAAGCTTCAAATTAGCACTTTTTATCACTGTGCTTTAACACATAGTGCATTCTGCATGCAGGTAACTCAGAGAACTCCTAGTTGTTCAGTGGAGGTGGTCCCATGAGGACTTAGCTACAGGCTGCATGTCAACAGGGTAATTTTGCCAATGTTCAGACTCACTATGCTAACTTCTGGCGGAGCCTGTGTCTCTAACCCCTGTGGTGTGACACATTCCTGTGCTGCTGTGGCAGGTGTAAAATAAACACTGGGAGCAGATGTAAAGATGAGAAATGTGGTTATTTCAGTGTTCACTAGGGGATTTCATTTGTGTTTAAAGTAATGGAGCAGTACAAATGACCTGATATAATTTCTGTATTTGGTAAAAATGAATAGTTCACATATAATACATTTTACAAACTTTGAAAATATCTTTTAGACTGAAATTTATTGTTTTTAAATTATTTTTGTTTGCTATAAAGCTAGAGGAAAACTGATTATTTGATGATTAAATATGTATGGTGGTCAATAACTTCTTATATAATGAATGAATAGGAATATTTTAAAAGGACAGTTCTGTGTTTTGAAAGATACCACACATACCTCTAAATGCAAGACATACCATCATAGTAGATTGGAAATGACTGGCTGCTTGCTGTATATATATGTTTTACATATACAGAATTGTCTCACTCACATAATAGCTGTGGAGTAGGAGCTCTTTACTCACTATTACTTCCATCTTGCAGATGAAAACACTGAGTTGTAAAGATGGTATGGAAGTACAGATCATCTGAGAACCCAACTGGACTGACTCTAGTAGCTGTATCATTACCCACAATGCTATTCTGCCTCTCAATCACTCATCCACACATCCATCATCTCAAGTTGCTCTTTACTGAACTCCATTTGCAGGTCTGAAGCTCTATATACGTTATCTCACTTAATACTTTAATGCTCTGAAAAAGCCTATTATGACCATTTTGAATGTTCCCCATAGCCTCACTTGTTTATGAGTAAGCCTCACACA
This sequence comes from Orientallactaga sibirica, assembly GCA_036365145.1. NCBI lineage: Eukaryota > Metazoa > Chordata > Mammalia > Rodentia > Dipodidae > Orientallactaga > Orientallactaga sibirica. Next base: position 6,203,231 of record JAEOAD010000030.1, read on the forward strand.
AAATTCTCAGCTGCTAGAGCCTTTAGGAGGTAAAGTCTTTCTTGAGGAGGTTTGTTGCTGGGGGAGGAACTGTAGGTGTTATAGCCTCACCTCACTTGCCATACTCAGCTCACTCTCTGTACTTCTTCCCTGCTGGTATGGAGATGTGACACCCTGCTGTCTGTTCCTGCCATGCTTTCCCTGCCAAGTATAATGGTAGAAAGAACCTTTTGATTGTGCCATGCCTGGTTCCAAAATGCTTTCTCTTCCTGCTTTTATGTTATCTCCTTCCATTCTGGACAAAAAAAAAAAAAATTTCAGCAATGCCCTGGCTTCCAAAGTGCTAGAAAGTACATGCAGACTGGCCAGTACAACTCTCTGGTTGAGGGTCACTGCTTGTCTGTTAAATGTTCAGCACAACCATGACACAGAAAAGGGAGACATTTCCTTGTGTGCACAAGGCCTTGGAGAAACAGAGCTTGAAGCTCGTGGGCAAAATGTCAGCCCAGCCAAAGGGAGAAGAGAAAATTTTTATCTAGTTTTAGATTCATCAAAGACGTAGATGGATGTGGTGTTCCATCATGCTGACAGAAAGGAATGATGCCAAAGAGGGAAGCAATGACTTCAGGTGTGCCTAGAACACCTGTTAGAGCTCATTTCAGGTAGAACCTCTTTGAATGGCCACAGGACAGCCTATCACACTCCAGGCTGACATTCTACCATCTGCAAGCTACAAGAAAGAACACGTGTGCTGGTCAGTACAGGAATGAAGTCCCTGTGGCTGACTGCTAATGCCCTAACATGTCTGCCCACTCACCCCTTAAACAATGAGCAGAGAGGTATAAACATCCTCCATGGTCAGTCTGAATTATGAGTTTGCCCTGTTGCTACAGAGTGGAGTTACCCCACTTGAATTTTATGAGTTGAGTGAGAAAAGAGGTCCTACTATTTCCAGAAGAAAAAAACAATAGAACAAATTAAAAACAAAACAAAAACAAGGGGCTGAAGAGATGGCATGGTGGGGGATGTATTTGCTGGGTAAGTGTGAGGACCTGAGTTCAGATCCTCAGAACTCACATAAAGCCAGATGCCGTAGCATGAGTGTCTGTAATCTCAACATGCTTATGGCAAAATGGGAGGTGAAGATAGGAGAATCCTTGGAAACTCACAGACTAGCAGGTCTACCATACACAGCCACAAACAAGACAGGCTGCCTCTGACAAGGTAGAAGGCGAGGTCTGATACTTTCAGTTGTCCTCTGACCTCACACAGGCATGCTGGCCCATGCACACAAACATGTGTGTGTGTGTGTGTGTGTGTGTGTGTGCAAACTCACACACATACACACAAACTTTTTTTATATACAAAAATGGTGTTTACGTCAATTGTTATATATAGCAATCATCACTCAGTCCTCCTGGGACCCATCCTGCTGGGCACGTGGCTGCAGTGAGCATATTCTATGCAATTTCTCACCCACAGCTTCATCCATGGATCATACCACATGAGAAAACAGGCAGGGGTCTGTGCAGCAGCTCCCTGTGGCTCAATCCTCCAGGCCACACGAGTATTTATTACTGTGAAGGTCTCGGCCTCACCTTCTCCACCATGGGGCACAAGTCATTCCTATGGTGGCACATTTCCTGTGGGCATCACCACTGAGTTAGCTATAGCTGTGAAGCACGCTCGAATGTGGATCACAGAAAGCAGTGCTGTTAGAGGCATAGCATTGGCTCTTCTGCTTTTTTCAAGATGGCTTCCAAACCAATCATGATTCACGGGGATTTCCAAGTAAAGAAGGTGGGCACAATGTCCTTACTTCAATAGTCACCTTGTCAGTACATCCACAGAACTCTCATTGGATTGTGCAGTGCCATTTCTGTAGCACATGTGTCATTCTTTTTTCCCTCAATAATTTTTAAATATTATTATATTATTATTATTAACATATTTTGAATGGAAACATCACATGTTGGTACTGTCTTTTCCCTTGTCCCTGCCCCCATTCCACTGAGGACTCTCTTCAGTGGGGTTGCAGGTATTCCCTGTGGGGTTCTGGTTTATGTGTTGTGGGAGCAGCAGTCTCAACCTGTGGCTCTTACCATCTTTCTGTGCCCTCTTCTGCCAAATTCCCTGAGCCGTGGTGGGTGAGTTTTAAGTCTACTTCAGTGATGAGCTCTTAGGAGCCTATGGAGTTCTGCTTTGGTAGGTGTTGAATATCCTCAGGGTCTGTCTCCTACACCCTGGCACTGATTATCAGGTTCAGCATGGAAGCAACACTCTTGCTCATCTCCCCAGTTCCTCTGTGGATTCAGCTGTGACTTGGCTGAAGTGCGAGGGGTAGTTTATCTCCTCGGGTCTCGCTACCTTCTGCAAAAGAAGAACAGATTCTCCAACAGAGAGTGAAGTCAGCAGAGTTTGAATGGGATAAGCATTATTAATTTAGGGAGAATTTAATGTATGTAACCCCTCTTTTAGCCAAAGACTAGTGAGAGCTTGACACTGGAGAACATAATCTTTGTCTCCATAGGATTCTGATCTGGTTCCCAATTCCAGACATGGGTTCCTTTACATTGAGCAGATCTCTTAGCCAAACAAAAAGCTGTTGGTTACCTACCAAGGCTGTGCACTACTATTGCACTGGCATGTAAATCCTGTCAGGGTGTTTGCTTCTGAGTAGCTTAGACCTCAGGTTGCTCAAACCACTGTTGGTCACTTTCCCCCAGTAGCTCCTGTCTGGGCTGTCTGGGGACTGGCTCTCTTCTGGATTCCAGCCAGGTCTCTCCATGGTCTGTGTCAGCAGTCTAGGGTGTCTTCAGCAATAGGATCTTAGCTTTTGCTTCAGGTAGGAAATCAAGTGCTTTTACAGAAACCTGTCTTGATTTGGGGACCTTGTAGGTCTCTGATCAATAACTTATGGTGGGTAGCAACCAATTTCTGGTATTGGGAGTTACATGCCAGAGACAAAAAAAAAAAAAAAAGCTTAGGCTTCATTCCGCCCCCTCCAAGGACCTTCTTTTCAGGTGCTCTCCCTTACTCCTTTTGAGGATTATATGTTTTAATCTATCTTCAGGGATAAAGGTTTCTATTTTAACACTTCATTTTGTATTTAGTTTAATTTTTATTTTGTCCCACCTTCCCTTTACCCTTTCCCCAAGCCCTTCCATCCCTATTATCTGGGCCTTGAGTTGCCTATCAGGTATGTCAGCACTCAAACTGGTCCAGGTTAGGAACTGCAGATAAGTGACACCATGCAGCACATGTCTTTTTGTGCTTGTGTGAGCTGAGTATGATTTCTTCCAAGTCTGTCCATTTTTCTACAAATTTCAGTGTATCTTTTTTTCTTACTGCTCAGTAGAATTCCACTGTGTAAATTTACCACAGCTTCATTATCCATTCATCCAATGATGGGCATCTGGGTTGATTCCTATTCTTAGGTATAATGAAATGCACAGCTATAAATATGGTTGAGCAAACATCTCTGTAGTGAAGCATGGAGCATTTAGGGTAAATGCTCAGTAAGTGAATAACTGGGTCTGTTAATAGCTCTGTGTTCATCCTTTCAGGAATCTCCATATTGATTTCTATAGTGGTTGTACAAGTTTACATTCCTAACAAGAGTGGATGAAGGTTCTTCTTTCTCCATATCCTTGCCAACATTTGTTGTTGGTAGAATTTTTTAATAATTGCCATCCTTACTAGAATAAAGTGGAATCTCACAGTTGTTTTAATTTGCATTTCCCTAATGGTTAGGTATGTTGAACATTTTCTTCAGTGTGTGTTAGCCGCTGTATTTCTTCCTCTGACAACACCCTATTCAGTTATCTGCCCCATTTTGGGGTGTGTTGCTTGATTTTTTTATTGTTTAGTTTTTTTAAGTTCTTTGTAGATTCTAGATATAGCTCTTTCACATCCTTGGTTAGTGTTATTCCAAGGTATTTTTTGTTGTTGTTGCTATTGAAAATGGAACAGCCTCGCTGATTGCTTTCTCTATGTATTTGTCCTTCACATTTAGAAAGGCTACTGGTTTGTGTGTGTTGGTTTTGTATCCTGCCATTTTACTGAAGGAATTAATCACCTTTAGAAGATTTGAGTAGATGGAGACTTTCAGGTCACTTATGTACAGGATCATGTCATCTGCAAATAGGACTAACTTGACTTCTTCCTTTCCAATTTGAATCCCTGTTTTTCTTTTTCCTGTCTTGTTGCTTGGGCTAGTACTTCTAGTACTATGTTGAAGAGCAGTGGTGAGAGTGGGCACCCCTGTCTATTTCCCGATCTCAAATGGGAACTCCTTGAGTCTTTGAGCTTTAGGTGCTTTATATATGGCCTTTATTATGTTGAGATATAAACCCTCGTGCCTGTTCTTTCCAGCATCTTGATCATGAAGTGTGTTGGATTTTGTCAAAGGCCTTCTCTGCATCAATTGAAATGATCATGTGGTTCTTATGGTTAAGTTTATTTATGCAGTGTATTATGTTGACTGATTTCCATATGTTGGACCATTCCTGCTTCATGGGCATAAAGCCTACCTGGTCAAGATGAATAATGCTTTTCATATGTTGTTGAAATCAGTTTGTGAGGTTTTTGTTCAGGGTCTTTGCATCTAAATTCATCAGGGATATAGTCCTATAGTTTTCTTGTTGTATCTCTGTCTGGTTTTGGTATTAGGGTGATGCTAGCTTCATAAAAGGAGTTGGGGAGGATTTCTGACTCTTCAATTATGTGAAGCCATTTGAGGAAAATTGGTTTCAGTTCATCAATGAAGTTTTGATAGAATCCAACTGAGAAGCCATCTGGTTCTGGACTTTTCTTTTTGGAGAGGTTTTTGATTACCTTTTAACTCTTCATGGATGTAATAGGTTTGTTTAGGAGATTAATCTGCTCTGAGTTTAGTTTTGGTAGGTGGTATGCAGCTAGGAATTCATCCATTTCTTCCAGATTATCCAATTTTGTGGAGTAGAGGTTTTGGAAGTATGTCCTGATGATTCTCCCAATTTCATTGATTGATGTTTGTTATGACCTCTAATTTTTAATTTCTGATTTTGTTAGAGACTTTTTTTTTTTTTGGCTTGATCAAATTGGCCAGGGTTTTTTCAATCTCATTTACTTTTTTTAAAGAACCAGGTCTTCATTTCATCAATTTTTAAATTTTTTCTTAGTTTCCAATTCATTAATTTCTGCTCTGATCTTGATTATTTATTTCATCTGATGCTCTTAAGAGTTGGAATCCTTTTGTTTTTCCAATGCCTTTAGGTTGACAGTTAGGTTATTAATTTGGGATCTGTAGGTCTTTGTTATGAAGGTACTTAGCACTATGAATTTTCCCCTTAGGACAGCCTTCATTGTGTACCATAAGCTTTGGTAAGTTGTATTTTCATTATCATTCAATTCTAGGAATTTTACAATTTTTCTTTGTTTCATTGTTTAAGATTGTGTTGTTCAGTCTCTAGGAGCTGGAGGAGTTCCTGATGTATGTCTTTTGTTGTTAATTTCTAGCTTTAAAACATTGTGATATGATATGATATGATACAGGAATTACTTCAATTTTCCTAAATTTATGTAGGCATGATTTATGGTCTAATATATGTTCTATTTTGAAAAGGTTCCCTGGGCTACTGAGAAGAATGTGTGTGCTGTAGAGTTGGGGCAGAAAGTTCTGTAGTTATTTGTCAGGTCTAGATCTGTGATATTGTTGAGCTCTATTATTTCCCTGTTGATTTTCTGCTTGGATGATCTGTCTATTGATGATAGTGGAGTATTGAAGTGTCCAACTATGATGGTGTTGGTGTTTATTTCTGTTTTGTTACAAGTAGGTTTTGTTTTATAAACTGTGGTGCACCTGTGTTTGGCACATACAGATTTATGATTGTGATGTGCTCATGGTGGATCATTCCCTTGATGAATAAGAAGTGGTCTTCTTTGTCCTTTTTGATTACTTTTGGTTTGAAATCCAGTTTATCAGATATTAATATAGCAAGACTTACTTGTTTCTTATTTCCATTTGTTTCAAATATCATTTTCCATCCTTTCACCCTGAGGAGGTGTCTGTCTTTAGTGGTGAGATGGGTTTCTTGGATACAGCAGATAGATGGGTCCCCCCACACTTTTTTTATCCACCCTGTTAACTTGTGTCTTTTGATGGGCAAGTTAAGACTGTTAATGTTTAAGGTTTTAACTGTGAGGTTCAATTAATCCCTACCATGATGGGGTGCTGTATGGGGTCTTTGTGTTTTGTACTTTTTTTTTTTTTACCCTTTGGTTTTTCAAGGTAGAGTCTCACTCTAGGCCAGGCTGACCTGGAATTCACTCTGTATTCTCAGGGTGGCCTCAAACTCATGGTGATCCTCCTACTTCTGCCTCCCAAGTGCTGGGATTAAAGGCATGTGCCACCATGCCTGGCTGTGTTTTGTACTTTTTTGAGCCTGGTCTAGTTTTGCTTATTGTCATCTTCTTCTTGCAGGCTCTTTTGACTCATCTGTGTGGATTATTCCCTAAATTATTCTCTGTAGGTTTGGCTTTGTGTTCATATAATAGAGTTGACTTTTTTCATGGAAAGTTTTTCTTTCACCATCTATTATGAGGGATACTTTCACTGGGTCCATTAGCTTTGGAGGAAGGCATAGCTTTTTTTGAAGTGTTCCATTCCAGACCCATCTGGCTTTCAGGGTTTCCATTTAGAAATCTGAGGAAATTCTGATGGGATTGACTTGGTATGTAGTGAGTTGTTTCTCTCTTGCTGCTTTTAGCACTCTTTCTTTGTTTTCATTTTTAAGAGTTTTTACTATAATGTGCCTTGCAGAGTTTCTTCTTTGGTCCTGTCTGTTTGGCATTCTGTGGGCTTCTTGTACCTGGATGGACCTCTATATTGAGAGGTTGGGGGCATTTTCTTCAATAATATTGTTGACTATGCTTCTGGCCTCGATTTCCTCTCCCTCTGGTATACCCATGATCTGGATGTTTGGTTGTTTTAGGGCATCCTACAATTCCCTCATATTCTGTTCACTTGATTTTTTGAACTTAGCAAAGTTTTTGGCCTCCTGATCAATTTCTTCTGTCTTCTCTTCCAGCTCAGAGGTTCTGTCTTTCACATGAGTAACACTGTAAGTGAGGGGTTCTAGAGAGGTTTTGAAAAGCTCTATTTGATTTTTGTTTTCTGTTGTGTTATTTTGCATTGTGTCCATCTTTTATTTTAATTAAGGTATGATTTCAGTTCAAGGTCTGTTTTTCTTGATTCTTCCTGGGATTCATTCTTGCATTTGATCAAGACTTCATTAAGCTAAATCAGCTCATTATTGAGATCTTCCATTTGTTACTTATCTTCAATTTATTTATATATTTTTTAAAATTTTATTTATATTTATTTGAGAGAAAGAGACAGAGAGAATGAGCGAGAGGGAGGGAGAGAGAGAGAGAAAAAATGGGTGTACCAGGGCCTCTAGCCACTGCAAATGAACTCCAGATGCATGTGCCCCCTTTTGCATCTGGCTTATGTGGGTCCTGGAGAATCAAACCAGGATCCTTTGGCTTTGTAGGTGTAGCAGACAGCTTCAGGTTCGCTGAGATGAACTTCCAGACCAGGCACAGTTATGGAGTAAGGGATATTATTTATTGAAGCTTACAGATCCAGGGGAAGTTCCATAATGGCAGAAAAAGCTGGCCTGCCTTCACAGGGCCAAGCAGAGAGAGAAAAAGACCAAGCTACCAGCTACACAGAGGACACAGCTATAGCACACAGAGCAAAACTAAAGCCAAAAGGTCACACAGCACACTTCAGGAACTCCTGCTAGGCACATTTGCATATCTTTACAATGGAATCTCAACCCCACACCTTAAGACCAGCCCCCCAGTGACATTGCCTCTAGCAAGGTGATTGAAGATGCAAACTATAACTAATAAAACACTGAATATATTGGGGGACATATATTCAAACTACCACAGTAGGCAAATGCCTTAACCGCTAAGCCATCTCTCCAGTCCCCCATTTACATCTTTTTTGAGGCTTCTATGATTTTCTTTAATTAAGTTAAGCCTAGTGTCAAAAGCTGAGTGCTCTAGAGATGATTCTGCTCAATTTATATTATGTTGTTTTTTTGATGGTGTACTTCCAGTTCAGCAATTCTTTTTATCAGGGTCACATTGGTTATTGTGTTTTCATTTTGGGATCCAATTTCCATTAATTTCTCCATGATTTCATTGGAGGTTTCCATTATGGGACTAGGCATCCTTGGTGAAGATCTCAGTTTTCTGTTTTTTTTTGTTTGTTTGTTTGTTTTTTTTTTTTTTTTTCATTGTGAGCTACCCATCTTGGGGAAACGTTTTATTCTATTGAGGAGGAAGCAAGTATTTGACCTTGTAGGATCTTCAGTGGGTGTTCTGTTTTAAATGTGAATCCAATTGGTGTATGATGGGGTTATAACCACAGATGGACAGATTGTGGAGATTGCAATTCCATCAAAGGTACCTGGGGAACTGGGAGCTCTGGCCTACTCACTCCACTTATATGTACTCTTCAGTGCACAGGGATCAGGGGTTGGGAACCAGGCTCTGGGAAGATGGAGAGCCAGGAGCAAGAGGCCAGCTCCTAAAGTGGCCCATGTACCCTTTGGCTTAGGAGAATAGGGATTTTGGGACCCAGAGGCCCTTCAATCAGGAAGGCAGAGCAAAGGGCCTGATTCCACAGTAAGCTTTCAGGGTCCAGGCAGCCCCAAGCCAGCAGCAGAGGAGCCAACTGGGACTAGGGTACTGGGAGGAAGGGACTAACACAGAGATCTGTCCTCCTCACTTGGCACACACCCGCCAGAGCTGTGTTATTTTTAAGTACCAGCTCCAACAGGGGTAACTACAAATGCAGTTTGCAGCAATATGAGTTGTAATGTGAACTCTTTTCTGGGGAGACACTGATGCGTGCATCCTCCCCCCATAGGCCAGGCACTGTGACTGATTAAAGGCTAGTCCCACTTGACTAATCAGTGAGTTCATTGGGTTTCCTTACACAGCACAGGTGAGGAGTTACTTACAGAAGCTTGCAAATGCCAAAGCAACCACACCATCCAGCTAGAAAGCCTCATCCCAGGCTGGATGACTACCTCCCAGTATCTGCTTAGATGTCTCTTGATCTTCTACCCTGTGTATTCTACCCTCCACTGAGGCCAAAAGACTTTATTCAGCATTGAAGGCCTTGGGCATCATTGCAAATAGCTGGCACAGGGACACCTGGGATCTCAGGTGAGGGTCTAATGACCCTCCTTACCTACCTTCCTCCTTCTGTGAGGGTATTCCAACAGACCCAATATCATGAGTAGTTGCATGTGTTTCTGATAAAGATGGCAATCATTGTTTTTCTCAGAGGACCTCATCACACAACAGTTAGCAGGTCTGAAATCAAGCAATATGGAGTGGTGGGTGGTGGAGACTATGGTGAGCTGGATGGAACATTCTTAAATATAAAGAAATAGCCACTACTCCAGTCTAGTTGGATGTGGCCATGAGAGAATGCAGAACCTCTGTTTCCAAATCAACTGATGGTTTTTTGTTTTGTTTTGTTTTTGTTTTTTGTTTATCAAGGTACAGTCTTGCTGCTCTAGCTAAGGCTAGCCTCAAACTCACAGTGATCTTCCTGGAATTAAAGGTATGTGCCACCAACCCAGCCTCAACTGATGTTTTAAATGTATATATTTAATTCTGTATATTTGCTGATTCAGGGATAGGCACTATGCACACCAAACTACATCTTCAGGTCACATTTATCATTCTGCAACCATTGGTCTCTCTGTTTGGCCCTTCACCAAAAACATATACTCCTGGAAGTGGAGGAGAGGTGAGCATTTTTCTGCAAACTTAAAGCACTTTCAGAAGATGAAACTCTTGGCAAGCAATCAATTCCAAAAGAGAACTCCAGTGAGGCTTGCTGACAAACATTGGGAGCTCAGTTGGCACTGCACCAGCAGTGGCACGGGCCAAGGTACCTGCTTCGGTCTGCTCCTCAAGGATGTCACATGGCCTGCCCCAAACTTTCACATAACCAATTATTGTGATTCTGAAGAAGCTGCTTTTCCAAGTCTGTTGAGTTAATTTAAATAAGTCACTCAAACAATCCCTGTGAGGCAAGACCTTCCTGCCTGGTGAATGTAGCAGGACCAGAAACTATGATTAATACCCTCCTCCCACTGAAGGTACTCATGGCACCAAACACAGTTTCCTCCATCCTCCTTCCCTTTCACAGAGAAAGTCTCTAATCTCTACATAGTAAGGTAGGCTCCCCTTATCTGTGAGAGATAAGTTCCAAGACCCCCAGTGGATTCCCAAAAACAAAAATAGTCCTGAACTCTACATATACCCAACTTTTTTTTTTTTTTTTTTTTTTTTTGGTTTTGCAAGGTAGGGTCTAACTCTGGTCCAGGCTGACCTGGAATTCACTATGTAGTCTCAGGGTGGCCTCGAACTCTCGGCGATCCTCCTACCTCTGCCTCCCGAGTGCTGGGATTAAAGGCATGCGCCACCACGCCCGGCAATACCCAACTTTTTAACTGTATACACAAACCTATAATAAAATGCCTATAATCTCAACACTTAGGAGGCTGAGGCAAGAGGATTGTGAGTTAAATGACAGCCTGGGCTATAATACTAACACCCGGTATCTTTAAAAAAAAAAAAAAAAAAAAAAAAAAGGTATTATTCAAGTTTAACAACAATGACTAATAAAAAAATAAATCAATTATAATCATATTGTGCAATATAAGCTACTTAAAACTCAATATTTATTGCTGGAGTTTTCTATTTAATACTTACAGAGCTCAGAAAGTAAAAACACAGATGAGGGAGTACAACTGCACACATCAAGATTTACATGTGATTTTTGCAAACCTCTGAAGCAATTGTGCTATTTCCCAATCGCAGAAGAGAGACCTGACTTTACCTGTCAAAAGCACATTTAGGAAGGTAAACATGTTTCCCCACCTATGACAAGGCAACCTAACATGGCATTGGGCTAGTCCACCTCTGAAAGGGACCAGGTACTCATTTGTTTAAGTAGCAAAAGTTTTAAATGCATATTGATCAAGCATTATTGGAGAATCACTTAAATGGAAATGGTACATAAAATCAATATTGGATTGATTACTTTGAGCCAATGACTGGCAGAACCTGAGACTAAAACCAAACATCCCCGCTGCTCTGCTCCTATGTTTAGGTTTGGGAATTCACATGGGTACAACTCTGATGTGTTTAAGAATGGCCAAGCTAGTGGCACCAGGTCTCTGGGTGACAGCCAGCCAGCTCCTATCCTCCCCTGCTGCTGAGCACCTTCTTTGCCTGTTGAATTACATGTAGCTACCTGTCTCTCTGCTTCCACTTTGTAAAGAGACAAACAGAACAGGCTAAAGAAGCTGGGAGCAAGTGTAGTGCTGGTATAAGTTCTGGTACTGTCCAGTGGGGAAAAATATGAAAACATGCATGGATGATGAAGAAGGAGGAAGGAGGGTCACCATGACCTAAGAACGGGAAAGAGCTCATTCTTAGTCTATGTGAGCAGCACCGACGTGCTCATTCTTTCTCCTGATTTACTCTTCCTTATTTATGCTCTGTGCTTTGGTTGCTATATCATTTGATTGTCAAAACAGCACCAGCATCACCAGATATATTTATACTGATGACACGTCTCCAAGGAGATAAATGACCATCATGGACTGGTCCAGTTGGAAGAGACCTGAGATGCCATTGATCTTATGCTTTTTACAAATGTGCAAAATAATGCCCAGAGAGAATCTGTGGTGTGCCCAAATCCAAGGGCAAGTATTTGCAGTCTCTGAATACATACTTCCAATTCTGCAGCACCCTGTTCTTGTTAAGTGTCCACAAAGCTGCCCAGGCAACCTTTCTGTACTTGACCTTGTGCCAAGACTACGCCGGACTGCATTCTGCAAGATGGTCTTTCTATTATCTCAACAGCTAAAGGGGAAAAATAGGGTTGAAGAAAGGATTTTCAAGAGGATTTTGAAGTCATAGAAGTCTGAAGTCACTGACAGATGGACAAGCAACATAAATTCACCACATGCCATATGTATGTAAGTATGAGCTGTCAAGAATGTTCCTCCTTACTCAATATCACACCTCTAATGCTGATAAAGTTTAGCCAAGGGTGGACACCCAGTAGGCCGAGATTAATGAATTGGCCAAGATTATGTATAATTGACCTATTCATTGTTCCTATGCAGATGGTTCTGCTAAGTATGTGAAAACAATTTGTTCTCCTAAGTAGGCTATATATTCCCTACCCTCAATCTTGTTTACACTATTAATTTGCTTAGCAAACCCTTTTACCATATCTAGTACAAAGGTAAGCTATAGCCAGCCAGAGGGTCTGAATTATTCATACATTCTAAATTAGCATGGTCCAGATTAATGAGGTTTTACTCTACTTTTTATCCTCAACTACCTTCCCTTGGGGCTAGAGTCATTGCTTCCCTCTCTCTGTGTCCTTATTATCATAAGCTATATCCCCAGGTGATACCCAGCCAAAGGGCACCTGGTTACAGTCTCCGCGGGGCTGCTCTGGCAACATAAAGAAAAGAAAGAGAAACATAATGGAGCCCCAGACATCCTGTTACCACTTCCTTGGTTCAAACTCTTTTCAGCAAGTACCTTTGGAAAGCTGACAACCAGCTTAATTTCTGTTTTTTTTTCATATGTATAATAATTTTTGGAAGCACTTGGACACCATGAGGCCATTGGAAAGAAAGAAAGGCTTGGGGAGGCTCTCCAAAGGGACCCTTTGGTCACATACTATATGCAGTGAAATTTAGAAGTACAGCTTCATGAGAGTATTAAGGGCTGGCTGGTTCATCCTTCCACCCTACTCTGATGTTACCAAAACATACATAGTTTGATGTTATTTTCCATGCACAATACACTAATGATAACACCCTTCTGAAAACCAGCTGCAGGAAAGGATCTCTCTCTCTCTCTCTCTTCAATTCTACCAATGCCATCTTTAGAATGTAAAAATTACACTTTTTCATTGGTGCAGTCTATGAAAGCTAAAACAAAAAAATGACAACAAGAAAAGCTACTGTGTTTGTCGGAGGTGAGTAAGTATGTAAGCGTGGGCAGTGTGAGAGTACGGACACTGAAGAGGGGAGCGGAGAGCCTGGGGCTGGCCATGTGCATGCTCATTTCCTCTTTTACTGCTTAATTCCCTCACGGCACCATCTGATCAGCTCTTGAATGTCCCCTGTGTCTTCGCCTTAACAATTGAGCCTGGTAGGCCATTCCACACATTTGTGATTCTCCGCATGGAAAAAAAAAATGCTTCCTGACATCTGTTCTGAATTTGTTTCTCTTTAATTTCCATTTATGCTCCCTTATCCTAACATCTGTGTCATTCTGAAAACAGTAACTCAGACTGACGTTATCTGTGCCATTTACAATTTTATATTCCCCAGCTAGAAGTTCCTCTTAACCATGTCGTGGATGTGGAATGCTGGTGATGTTCCATCCAGCAAGCGGGGCTCAGCTGTGATTTCAGAGGGCTCTGTAGATATGTCGGCCCTCAATGCTTTCCCAATATACTTTCAAAAGAGAAGCCAGAGGTCAAGCCTGGATCAACGCTGCCTTTCAGCTAGAACTCTTTCTTTCTGCCCAGGCCTCTCCTTTGACTCATCAGTGCGAATGTGGCCATGACGACCAGTAACTTGACATTTATCCACCAAATGTTCTACATCACTTTCCAGAGAGACCCAGTATATAGAATGCTTCACTCACTCAAACAGTTGATAACCAAGGGGTTAGAACAAAAGAAGGTAGCTTGGTGGAGATAAATTCAAAACCAATCCATCCCTTCTGAAAGTCACATGCATATTAGAGTTGCTGTTTAGATACTCAAAATTTCTTCACAAATCTACAGTCCCCAACCTTCAGGTAAATCTCATTACAGTGGAATTAGCAAGTCATTGATCTAAATAGTTTTTGGTTTTTTTTTGGTTTTTCAGGGTAGGGTCTCACACTAGCCCAGGCTGACCTGGAATTCACTATGTAGTTTCAGAGTGGCCTCCAACTCATGGTGGTCCTCCTACCTCTGCCTCCCAAGTGCTGGGATTAAAGGCATGCACCACCACGCCTGGTTCCCAAATACTTTTTTGATATTTTTTTATTTATTTAAGAGAGAGACAGAAAAGCAGATATATAGAGAGACTGGATATGCCAGGGACTCAAGCCACTAGAGGCAAACTCCAGACACATGTGCCACCTTGTGCATCTGGCTTTATGTGAGTACTGGTGAATCAAATCTGGGTCCTTTGGCATTGCCAGTAGGCACCTTAACCACTAAGCTATCTCACCAGCTCTCATTGATTTAAATTCTTACCATGGCAAGAGGAGAACACTTTCCATACGCTGCCATATTTTTGGTTTGTGGCTCCTATTCCTAGACTCCCAGTTTTTATCTCTTTCTCTAAGCTTAAAAGCACACCTATGAAATGTATTCTGAGAACCAAGTGCTCCCCTAAGAGTTTAGGGATTTTAGAAAAATAATGCAGCTATCCAATCAATAAATTTCTCATCTGTTACACAACTACTGTGGGCCAGACAGACATTGTGTGCTAGCCACATGCTCAGAGGCATAGGAGGGAAAGTAAGCATAGCTTTGACCACCATGGGACTTAATGCCTAGTGAAGGAGCCAAAACTCAAAGCAAAATAGAAAAGCGAGTCAAATTAATATCTAATTGCCCATGCGCTCAGTGCTAGGAAGGCGAGATACGGGTGTTATGAGAGTGACTCACTTTAGATTTAGTGATCAAAGAGCAGTCACATAGCAGTTACCTTCTTGTTGCTAGGGCAAAACACTTGACCAGGAGCAGCTGATGGGAGGAAAGGGTTTATTCTGATTCACAGTTGCAAGGGGAAGTTTCATCATGGTGGGGAAATCATGGCAGAGGCTGGACATCACATCTTGTCACAGAAGCAGGAAGGAAATAGTCTGAGTGAGCCAGCTCGGGATACCCAGTGGGTTAGACTAATCAACCTCAATGTCTGCTCCCAGTGGCACACATCATGCAGCAAAGATCTAGCTCCCACTAGCTGGGGACTAAGTATGAGCCTTAATTATAAACACTTGAGACTCAGGGATCGGTTTCCATTCAAGCTACCACAAATCATAAAAGATAATGTCTAATAAATATGGAGCAAAAGGAGCCATGGACATCATGAATCCTGAGTTGGTCAAGTGTACAAGTTTCTACAAGTCACATGTCCATGGAGGGGAGATAAAGAGAAGTCAGGAGGCAACCATGAACAGCACAGTGGGCATAGATACTGGACTCATGGGATTAGAGAAGCAAGGCAAAGTTCTGATTTTTGCCTGTTTTCCATTGTGCAATAATGCGTAAAGCACTGCATTCAAGCTCAAAGAAAGACGAGCTTGTGGAGTCTGCAGATGTCAGGAGAGGCTTCACAAAAGAGAAGGGAGGTAGGCAGGGCTGCAGGGAGCCAGGCCGTCTCTCTTCTAGTCAAGGACTCCACATCTCTTGCTTTAACAAAAGCTGCAGCCAATTTTCTGTGGTCATTTGTGAAGCCAGTGGGGGAATGACTAAAATGTCAGTTTGGCCATGTCTCCTCACTGCTTAAACCCATACGTGGAGCACACTGCCTTCAGGAGGAAGGCTTTCGGGAACCCTCATGATCCAGCCCTGCACACTAATCTAGCCATATCCATCAAAGGTCTCCTCTTTACCTCATAACTGTACGCTCCACTTGCACCAACTTCCTGTAGTCCCACAATGGCTGCACGATACACTATTTGAAGACATTGCCCCTTCCACTCTTCAGCCCTCCACCCTCCTCTTGACTACCTCCAGCTCCTCCTTCGGGAGCAAGTGATGAAATCATTGTGCTGGGGAAGCTACCTCTCAGCCTCCTCCAGGGGAGGAGCCTGGTGGCCTTTGCTGCACGCTCCAACAAAGGTAGTCCTCTGGCACCATGCTGTAACTGTTTGTCT
Organism: Orientallactaga sibirica; assembly: GCA_036365145.1. Taxonomy (NCBI): domain Eukaryota; kingdom Metazoa; phylum Chordata; class Mammalia; order Rodentia; family Dipodidae; genus Orientallactaga; species Orientallactaga sibirica. Next base: position 6,219,203 of record JAEOAD010000030.1, read on the forward strand.
CTCCCCTGGACCCTTCATCATAAGCTCTGTGAAAGCAGAACCAGCATAGGTCTTGTCCACAGCTGGTTCCTAAAGATTGTTCCAAGTCTTCTTCATTTATCTATTTGTTTACAATTTCATACTTGTAAATAATTTTGATCACATTCACTCCCAATAGCCTTGTATATCCCCTTTACACTCCCACTGAACTCATTTGTTTTTCTTCTCAATTAGTCCCCTTCATCCTTGCATGACCGAATCTAGTTAGGGTTGTTTGCATGAGCATTGGGATGGGGTTATTTACTAGAGCATGAGTGACGGAACAGTGGCTACAGCACTGAAACAAATGACTGCCTCTCTCCAAGCAAACATTACCCATTAGTTCCTCATGCAAGGATGGCATCTCATGAGCCTTTCCCCCAGCCATGATGGAATAATGATGGGTCCAATCGTATGCAGGTCTTGTGTAGGTAACAGCTGCTGTGAGTTCATGAGTGTATGGCATGTTCAGAAAACAGCATTCCATGATACTTCTCCCTACCATCTCTGTCTCTTTCCACCCTCTGTTCTGCAATGTCCCTTGAGCATTAGAGGGAGGGTGATATAAATGCCCCCGTTAGCTCTAAGCAGTCAGTCATCACTTACTCTTAGAGATTTAACCCATTGTAAGTCTCCTCATTGACCATCCACTGCAAAAGAAGCTTCTCTGACTAACATTGAGAGCAGCACTAATCTATGGGTATAAACATAAACAATTAAAAGGTATTTTAGGGCTGGAGGGATGGCTTAGCAGTTCAGGCATTTACCTGCAAAGCCAAAGGACCCAGGTTCAATTCCCCAGGACCCATGTTAGCCAGACACACAAGGGGGCACATGCATCTTGAGTTCATTTGCAGTGGCTGGAGGCCCTGGCATGCCCATTCTCTCTCTCTTTCTCTCTCTGTCAAATAAATAAATAAACTATTGTAAAAGGTATTTTAATTAACTAATTTGTTTGCATGCATGTATGTGCCTGGGTCTCTTGCCACTGCAAAGGAACACCAGAATATTGTGCCTGTTTTTGTATCTGGATTTTACATGGGTGGCTGGGGAACTGAACCCAGGATAGCTGGCTTTGAAAGCATTTACTGATAACCTCTGAGCCATCTCTGTAGCTTAGAAGGCATTTTGACAATAAGTCCATTTATAAAACTACAGTAGGAAACTCCCTCCCTGGGTTTATAACCTCCCCAGCCACAGACTTCTGACCACATTTACAGTATCAAGCATGCAATGCTTCCAATGAAAAAAATGGTTGCTTACCCCCAAACAGGCCTGCCACTATTGCACCAGTGGACACATTTTACCTGGCAGATCAGTTGTGTAACATGTGGGGTCCACAGCTGGGTAAGACTGTTGATTTTTTTTTCCCCATAGCAGCCTTCATAGTACCTTCCTTCACTATGAGTGCTAGCCAACAGGGAGGAAGCTTCCATCCAGCTCAATTGCAGCTTGATTTTTCTATGTTCTGCAACTGAAGTGGGTACTATCTTCAGCAATGAGGTCTTATCACTTCATTGTTGGACAGCCAAGCACAGTAGCAATAAGTTTCTCAGGTGCATATTATTAGGAGCTTCTTACAGATCTTCATCAAAGTAATGAGTAGGGCTGGGGAAATGGCTCAGTAGTTAAAGGCCCTTGCTTGCAAAACCTGCTGGCCCAGATTCAATTCCCCAGCATGCACATAAAGCTGGATGCACAAAATGACACATGCATCTAGAGTTTATTTGCAGGGGGAAGAGGCCCTGGTACACTCTTACTCACATTCTCATTCTCTCTCTCTCTTTCTCTGTAGTTAAAGGTGCTTGCTTGAAAAAAAAACTGCCATCCCAGGTTCATCCAGGTTCAAATCTCCAGTACCATCACCATCCTCAGTACTCACCTAAAGTCAGATGCACAAGGGGGGGCATATGCATCGAGTGTATTTGCAATGACAAGAGGCCCTGGCATATCCATCCTCCCTCCCTCCCTCCCTCTCTCTCTCTCTTCTGGCAAATAAATTTTTTAGAGTAATGAGTGAATAACAATGGAGTTTCTGAAGCTTGTTGCTGAGCTGAAAATATCTCTGTCCAGTGGAATTAGAACCTCCCCAGAAAGATGTTCTTGCCCTCACCCATGGACTAATACCAAGCTCTGCCACTAAAAGCATCTCCGTCTGGAGAGGAACAAGCTTCTGTGGTAGAAAACAGCACCAAACTAGAGAGTGCTCAGAAAATGGAGCCCAGAGTTCTGCTTATTACCATCCAGGAAGAAGTGATGAAGCAGGAAGGGGTGTCTCAGCATTTCTCACAATGACGCCAGTCTTGACATCAAAATGTTCACGAACAGCCCAGCTGTCTCTCTTCCCCTCCCTGCCCCAAATTATGATGAACACCCTGCATCAGGACTCCATTTCCCCCTCTTGGTATTATTTATGGGGCATTGCTCTTGAATAAAGAATCTACTCTTATGGAGAAAACCACTACATGTTCAAAAAAAATTTTTTTCCCCACATTTGGTGCATGGACCCTGTTTTGTAACCAACCTCCAGTTTGTGAGTAATAGGTAAGTTTCTTTCATGTTTATATCATGCTAAAGCTTATTCAGATGTGATAACATTTTTGCTGCTGTATCTTGGCAACATGATTTATTCTGCAAATGCTCAGTGTTACCGTCTCACAAAGCTGTACCATCTGGGTTGAATTAACAGGCTACCCAGAGAAATAAATGAGAATGGTCTCCCATAATTAACATGTAGGTAAAGTATATTTAACAGATTATTATAATTAATATGTCAGTTAGTGATTTCATGCTAAATAGAATTGTGAACACAAGATATTAAGATTAGTTACCCTCTCTTGTGTGTGCCTCAAAAAAATTAAAAATAAAAATAAATGCAATGGGGAAAGAAATGAGGGCAGAGAGTTCAGTATCAATAAAATTGACCTTAACATTAAGAATATCAGATACCAAAACTCTAAGCAAACAGTGACAATGTCAGGCATTATAAACTGGGAGCAGCAAATTACCGGTTTTAAAAATTCAGAATAGATACAAGAGATGTCCAGAATATTCCAGATGCGACCTGCAAAAGCAGGAGAACGTGCTTAATTTATACGCAGCTGAATGCTCCTATCAAAGGGAGGGGGAAGGAAGAGGGGAGGGGGGAATAAAGACAAAGAAAGAAACCAGATTTTCTCCTAATGTCAGCCTGAGTTCCCTGCTGCTCAGCACCGTATGCAAAATGCCTGTGCAAGTGAGAAAAGCCACAAAGGAGACCTAGAGACATGGGAATTTAGGGGTATAGGCATCCAAGCTGGCCCTTCAGGGGTGGGTAGAGTTTTGTCTTGTCACTGGGCATGGATAACACTGGATAGGTCATGGGGAACCAGGTAGCAGGGGAAGATGGTTCCTATCCTTTGGCTTGTCTTTCATTAGAAATTGCACTTCTAAGGTTCTTGGGAAAGGGAAGATTCACCTTGGTGAAGAGTCCCATGTGGGCGCTAACATGCACAGTAAACTCACCTATCCTCAGAAGCCCTTCACTGGATACAAGTTCACCCAATTTTCTTGAGATAGATACACATGGGCTTCATGCAAAAGGAAGCCCACAGCAAAATGTTTCCAGTGTGTTTGCATAATCAAAGCAGGAAGATGAACTTGTTTGCACCTCTCCAAGCTTTCTTAGTCACTAATAGGAAGTGTTTTCCTGGACCATCCTTCTTTTCCTTGCTCCTCCTCACTACTCCAGATTAGAAATCCTTTAGGAATGTCCATACTTTCCCACTGCCCTTGAACTACGATGCAAGGATTAAAATTATAATTTTAGAGGCTGGAGAGATGACTTAGCATAGGCTCTTGCTTGCAAAGTATAACAGCCTGGGTTTGATTCTGCAGTACCCACGTAAAGCCAGATATACAGGTGGCAAATGAGTCTGAAGTCTGTTTGTAGCTGCTGGAGGCCCTGACATACCCATTCATTCTTTCTCTCTCTGCAAATATTATAATTTTGGGCTCAGCAAGCATGTCCAAGTTGTCTGCTTTGCTGAGGAAAATGGCAAGACCATCACAAGTGAGGCCACATTTTTGGAAATGATTCTACCAATGGACGCATGGGTCTCATCTCCATCCAACAGAGAGCAATGAGAGGTGGCCTGCCCAGTGTCTGCTTCCAGGCCACCCTAATGTAATTGCTGAACAAATGGATCCAGGGATCATCCAAGCTGAGCCTCCTCTAGAGGATCCCTAAGGACAGAGTACAGCCCATTTCCAAAACAATCAGGCCATCTGAGAAGTGACAGAGTCAAACAGAATGTGTCTCCCAAGAACTGATTTTGTTTCGCCTTTGGGGACAGAATGACAAGAAGCATTTCTATTGCCTTTCTTTTTCAATAGTACAAAGGGGAAGGAAATATTGCCTTAGCCAGAGAAATGGGGATGATTATTGGAAAGATAAACCATCATATTAGCTAGGGGCAGTAGGGAAGAGAAGGGGAAGGAAAGGGGGAGAGGGGAAGGGAAAGAGAAAGCAGAGTTTTGTTGGAATGGTTTCAGAAAAACACAAAGAATTCTTAATTTTAGCATTCTGACATGAAATGAAAACTATACAGCTTTTTGTTTCCTTCTGGGGCGTAGGGGTTCTGTTTCTCTGCAGTGTGACCTACCCTGTTCCATCACCCGTGGGCCCAGACATGGTTCCACCCTGTGAATATCTCCCAAATATGGTTACCTCAAAAGACTCACTCTAAACACTTGAGTTCTGATGCTGCAATCCCAAGTCCCCAGGACAGTGGGGTACCCAGAGTGAGGGTTCAGTTCTGTACCAATCACCTGTGCCTGCAGTAAAAGGGTCTCAGCCACCTCAGTAGGGGTGGAAGAAACAACTGTATAGGAAGGAGAGAAGGATGAAAATGATTACCATCATTTGGTTTAATTTTCTACCCTAATAACTCTATTGGTATAACCATTACAGTGTGAGATGTTATTTGCTTTTCTAAAGGAAAGTGATCTTTGCCCTATCTTGAGCGGATTAGTTCTAGTCTCAAAAACACCTTTTTCTAAAAAAAAGTACTTTTCATTTAAAGTATTCTCAGAGCATGGAAGCCACACTGTACAGGAGGGGTGTTTATGGTGATACGCTAGACACAGTGTTTGTCTCATGCCAGATGCTCCAAAAAAAAAAAAAGGTAGTAGCTGAAGCAATGAACCAAATAAGGCGGTTTTGTAAAAGGCTCTATGTCACCTGCCTCATCCTAGGTCATTTTTCTGATGGGTTCCCCTCACATTCTTACCAGACAATGGTTTGTGACTGTGGCCTTGGGCATCACTAAGGTTACACCAGTTGCTGCCTGGTTAAGCAGCAGCTCCCTGGCCCAGCTGATGTCTGCAGGTGCACAGCATGTGCTCAGGGAGAGATGTGCACAGCTTGGGAAGCTGGTTCCAAATCTGCCACAATAAATATCAGCCCTGGAGTGCTCCGGGGAAGATGGGCTCAGATGAGCTTGTGAATATAAAGAAGACTCCAGGGGGAGTGTGACAACCAGGGCAACCACGAAGGCACGTTTAGTTCCCCTGCGCACAGAACAAGAGCCAAACCCAGCAAGCCCTAGGATATTTCCCTGGAATCCCTTAATAATGCCAAAAACTGCCTCTTATGCATTAACTTTAGCATAGAGATGTCATTCTGCTCCTAAGGATCTGCTTCATCAAAATATCCAGTCATGTGAACAAGAATATAAATACAATGGTATTTGCTGCTACAGAATTTAATTTTTTTTAAATAGAAGCCATGGAAGTGTCCATCATTTAGGGAAGAAATATATACAACCATCTCTGTGGAGTAAATGCAGCTGTCAAAAGCACTGTAGCACATCTAAATATGTAGTAGATCTATATATGTAATAGATCTATATATGTAGCAGGTCTGTTTATGTAGCAAATCTATATATGTACTAGATCTGTCTATGTAGTAGATCTATATATGTTGTAGGTCTATGTAGTAGATCTGTATATGTAGCAGAACTATATGTATATAGATCTATATATGTGGTAGCTCTACAAATGTTCCACTAACATGAAAAGGTGCCAAGATGTATGATTTTTTAAGTAACCTATAAAAAGCAATGTGACTGTAGGTAACAATACTATATCATATAGTTAAACTATGCAAAGCTGCATTCTAAGGGGAGAGAGAGAGAAAGAAAATAGGAAGGAGGGAAATAGGGAGGGAGGGAAGGAAGGAGGGAGAAAAGGAAGAAGGAAGGGAGGGAAGAAGGAATGGAAGGAGGGAAGGAAGGAGGTAGGGAAGAAAGAAGGGAGGGAGAAAGGAAAGAAGGATACTGAATATGTCGACTAGTTTTATTATGGTTACCTTATAATGTACACATATGTCAAAACACTGCTGGAAACCTTCAGTATATGCAATTTTTATTTTTCATTTGTAGCAAACTGTCCATTTGTTAAAGGAAGGCTATGGAAAAGAGTATATAGCATTTTAACACTGATCCTTTCTGGAAAGAGAGACTGCTATAGCCAGAGCCACTGAGGGAACAGTTGAGCTAAATCTAGCCACAACTTTCTATGTGCACATTAAGTCTTTCTACATGTTTTCCCTTTTCAATTCTGCAAAATTTGTAAAAATAAGGAAAATGAAAACAATAGAAATGTATTAACCACACTCTCCACAGAGAAAACCTGAGTTTCAGATACTATGTAGTTTACTATAAAGTGCATGTCTAATTTAGGATCAGAATCGATTTAATCTCACATTCCCTACAGGAAAGGATGGGACCAAACTGAATCATAATGGATTTAAGGTGAATGTAAGGATGCCAACCATGATGGACTGCTCATAATTGTGAACTGTTAATAATTTATGCAGGGAAGTGATTCAGAACATGGCCTCTTTTGTATTTTCGGCTTGCATGCAGGTTTTGCCTCACCCTGACCAAGCTACATAACTTTTCTATCTTTCCAACAATGCATTTGTAAAGTTGCACCATAATGACTTCTACTCCAGAGGGTCATTGTAAAACTACATTAACTACCTGTTAAGTGTGGTTCCTGGGACATAGTAAATCAAACTAAACCAGAAAATATATATTAGTCACAAGAGATATTCTGAAATATAAATAATAAATCTGTAAATAACCCTTAGTGTTTGATCTAAGTATTCATGATTGGGTATCTATGATTCTGTGACCCTCCCAGAATTCCCTGGAAATCTTTGTGAGAAAAAGCATGTGGATTCTTTCATGGGGAAAAGGGGACAACATTATCACATCCTCACAGAAACTTCCAAAGGCTGAGGATACATAGTTGGAGAATAATTTTTCTCATGGCCAAGGACAACCTTCCACCAACACAGCACACAGAAAGAAGTTGCTGGCAATTGCTCGAAGCATCCACATTAGGTTTTTGGGCTCTGCTTCCTTATCCTTGATGCCTACCCTTTTTCACAGGAGTAGAGTCTGTTATGGATTGCCTAAACAGTCAATCTCACTAAGTTAGAATAAATCTAACTTAATAACGGATAGAAAAACCCATAATACTTTTTGTCACTGAATTGACAAGTTTGACTGAATGGACCAGCTGGACACCAAATGAGGTGAGAAAGGTAGGACAATTTCAATTTTAAGTGACAGAATATTAACACAGTCTGGCTGAGTAAGAACAGAACTTGTCCATGGATGCAAGCCCAGGAGGGCACCTCATTTCTACCAGGTGCTCACACAATATCACCAGGAATCTGTCTCTATCTTTCATGCCTGTTTTATTGTGAATTGGCTTCAGTCTCAGGTGATCAGGTGGCAACGATGAAGTTCCACAGCTCTGAGCAAAAACAAGAGCTCTTCTTTTCCCGGTATCAGCCAGCATCCAGAATGAAATCCAATTAGCACACCTTGGTCATTGGTTCACCTTGCAAACCAATTGTCATGGGCAAGGAAAGAGATGGACAGCTCTGATTGGTTGGACAGGAGCTCACCTTCAGTGCTGGAGATGGCGTTATCTGTGCAGAAATATGTAGCTTAAGAGTGTGTGAAGGGTGGTTTTCTCAGAGAAAACTGGAGTGCTGTTATCAAAAGAAGGGGGAATGGATATTGGACTGGATGGCCATTTGCTAACCTATGATTAGTCAGCTCACAGACATCCTCGTGTTGCTTTATCCAAAACACAGTAGCAAGTCTTCTCTGAAGACAACGGCCAGACCTAATCACCATTCAGCGGCAGCATACCACAAGTCCAGGTGGAAGCCTTCCAGGCAGAGGGAAGGCAGCAGACAAGCCACATGCACACCGCTTCTCTACTTCACATCCTCAGCTAGCTCTCTGCTGTGGTTTTCAAGGCTCATGTGAGTCTGTCAGAAGGGAAGGATTAACATGTATTTTGATTTCTGTTGAAAACACGTTGTTTCAGAAATAAAGTTGGCATGGCAGGCATCTTGGTTGATTTAATCTCTGACACAAGAAACTATTTATAGCATCACAGCCTTCCTAATGTTTAAAAACTTGAGTATTACAAGCCTGCTGTGCTTTTCCTGAGAAGTACAGAACAAACGGCACTAAGTGAATAATGCCACCTGGCCCACAACGCGGGTGTGATCCACAATCAAACACAGCTTTCGTCCACTCCTGGTGTGTGGACGTCCCTCTGCTGGGGCTGGAGGCAACTTGCAGGATGGTTCCTGTGCCCAGGAACTCATCCTAGGAATGGTATATCCGTGAGAGGAAGGGACTCCCTCTGGGTTCCCTTTTACTCTGCTCTCAACCTCTCTTCCAACCCTCTCCTGATTGAAGAAGTGTTGTATCACCTGAGATTGCCCATGCTGCATTTCCCCCCAAGACGATCCTTTCCTGCAAACAGCTGTTCCCCACGGACTCATGGCAAGAGCATGCTTGAAGACTGTATGCCCACATGAGTGCTGCTATCAAAGTGCTCAGAACAAGTGACTTGTTGACTGCTCAACCTTAAACAGGAATTCTGTGTCACCCTCTCCAAGGCTTGTGGGACATTGCAAAAAGAAGATGGAAAGAATGTAAGAGCTGGCCTGGAGAGATGGCTTAGCAGTTAAGGCGCCTGCCTGTGAAGCCTAAGAATGCTTGTTCAAATCTCCAGGTCCCACACTTGGCCAGACGCAGAAGTGACACAAGCAGCGCAATGTTACACATACACACAAGGGGGCGCACATGTCTGGAGTTCATTCACAGGGCCTGAAAAGGCCCTGGCGTGTCCATTCCCTCTCTGTCTCTTCCTCTCTCTCTCTCTTTTTGTGTCTCTCAAATAAAAGAATGTAAGAGCTGAGGCAGAAGAGGAGTACTGTGGGATGCTGTCTTCCGTACGGTATGCAGTTGTGGTCAGGAATCCCCAGCAGCTGTGGCTTCCTGCAAAAAACTGGGCTCATCAACATTCTATTATGGCTGGGGGAGGGATTACAAGGTCCTAACCCTCTCAAAGGAGCTCTTAGCAGTTAGTGGTTGCTGGGGGATACAGGGGCATGCTCTTCAGTGGTGTAGCCACTGGGAAGTTGCCCATACTCCCCACCCAAGTTCATGCAAGAAACCCTAATTAAACTGAACATCCCCCAAGAAGACATGAAAAAAGAAGGGGGCCTGGCAGGAGTAAAAGAGGGAGTCATGGGGATTAATATAATCAAAATATATTATATGCATATATGAAATTTTCAAAAAAAGTTGTATCAATAGATAAATAAGAATGTGTTTGAAAACAATGATGTTAAGACAACCTAAGCTACTTTCCTCATTTTCCCAGTCAGAGTGAGTCTCAAACAATACATTGTCCCCCCAATAACTAAATCCACTAAACATAGATCTTAATGACAAGGATGTAGGGTAATTTAAGCATGCAAGTCTGTCTTCCTGTCACAGGATTTACTCAAGTTAAAACTTAAGTTGTTCTAGAGATATGTAAAACAGCTAGGCAATGGCATCTGTAAGGACAGAGGATCCAAATGACAGCTGCAAGTCAAACATTTGATATGAATTTCCAGGCAAGACAAGCCTCCTCAACACTAGAACCCAGAATTTATAAGCAATGTGCTTTTATATGTCAATGAAAGGCAGTCTTTCTCTTTCTTTCTTTATTCCTTTCTCTTTCTTTTTTTAATCTCAATTTCAGAAGTTATGATTCTGATGTTGAACCAGAAAACAGCCCACATGCACTTTATTTATTTATTTATTTATTTATTTATTTATTTATTTATTTATTTGCTTACTTATTTATTTTATTTGAGACAGAGAGAGGGAGAGAGAGAAAATGGGTGATTGTAAATGAACTCCAGATGCTTGTGCCACCTTGTGCATCTGGCTTACATGGGACCTGGAGAATCAAACCTGGGTCCCCAGGCTTTGCAGGCAAGCACCTTAACTGCTGAGCCATTTCTCCAGACCCCAGATGCATTTTATATCAAATTGTCACAATTCTTTCTAGAATCTGGCCACAATAAATTCCATAGCAGGACTTTACTGTAAGAAAAACACAAAAATATAAAACAGCTAGAATCTTGCTCCCTACTCCTGATTACAAGTGTGATTATAGAAATGTCCTCATTAGAGGAAGAAATTCTTGAAGTTGGATCAGAGACCACAGGAAAAGAGGCAACATGACTCCTATGAACTGCTAAGGTGCTGATAGTGGTCACACTTATGAGCCAAAAAGCAGGACAAGTGGTCTGAGAAAGCTCAAGACTTCTTCTAAGGGTAAATTTTAAAATGAGGACCAAAACAAAAATGTAGCACTGTGCCAACAGGTCACAGAATAGTATCTTGGTCCTAGAGGTAAGACTGAGCTTGAATTCCCAACACATTAGCTATATCTCCATGAGCAAGTCATTGTTCTCACTGAAACTCAGTCTCCTCATCTGTGTGATGGGAATACTAATGTTACCTACATCATATGACTGTCATGAGAATTAAATGACACAATGTCAAATAAGGCTGGCTATGTCACAAAAACTCTAAGAGGCAGAGTAACAGATGACAAGTCATCCCAAAAGGAGATACTAATAAATGGTAAAAATCAATTTTTATTTTTACTCTTAGCTCATCTATAACTTCAAGGAAAGGTAGCATGTGATGGAAGACCAGCACTGAGAGTTAAAAAAAAAATCTCTGATGTTCTTACAGAGCTCCCAGATGTCATCTGGATCCTCCACTTCTGACTGGATCCACCTTCCTGGTCAGCCATGTTCTCCTCACCATGATGAAACTTCCCCTCAAAACTGTAAGCCAAGGACTGGAGAGATAGCTTAATGGTTAAGGCGCTTGACTGCAGAGCCAAAGGACCCAGGTTCAATTACCCAGGATGCACTTAAGCCAGATGCACAAGGGGGCGCATGCTTCTGGAGTTCGCTTGCAGTGGCTGGAGGCCCTGGTGCACCCATTCTCTCTATTTGCCTTTTTCTCTCTCTCTTTCCAAATAAAATAAAAGTTTTTAAAAAATGTAAGCCAAAATACCTTTCCTCCCATAAGCTGCTTCTGGTCGGGTGTTTTCTTCCTCCCTCAAAAGCTCCATGCAATGAAGCAAATGCTACCATGACTGTCAGCCAGCTCTCAGGTTGTTTATAGATGCACACAGATACTATATCATCACTGACTCCCCTCTCCTCATTGAGTGCTCAATACTGACTCCTCTTCAGACCCAGAATGTTCTGACTTCCACATCCACTGGACAGGACTTTACCATCCATTGCCTTGGCCTTTCTATTGCTTCATGTCCTTGTTACCAATTTTATTTCTACACTTCAGCTAACCTGCCATCTGTACCTCACCCTGTTCTCATAATTTATGTGACTAATGTATTGGCATTACCCATATCATCGTTTCTTTCTTATCTGATCTTCCCAACCTTCCTAAATGCAAGTTCCTTGAAAACAGGGTCCTTTTCTGATTGGTTTATTGTTCCATCCACTTTACAATGTGCTTTTTGGGTGTTAGGTATTCTCAGTAAGCATTTTATGGGCTAATTGAGTGAATGAATAAACAGATGACTAGATGAATCACACTAAGGTGTTCTTGAGGTACTGAGAAAACTGAGATAAAAGTTAAGAGCAAGCTGGTTTATCATATGTGATTCAAGGTTAATTAATGCTCTGGCCTCTTAGTGCCCACTTGCATGCTATAAACCCATATGGTAGAAACCCTGGTCAGATTCAAGCATTTCCTGGGATGAATGATATGTGCAGAAGCTAAGAATGAGCACAGCAGAGACCAATGTGGAGTCTTAGCAAAAATCCAGTCTATGGAATTCCTCTGCCTCTTTCTATCTTGACAACACAGTCTTGGTCATTGCAGTAAATGCCAATGTTGTAAGAGCTGATCAGTGGAGAGCTGACCTCAAATTCTGGCTTTCCTCCTTTCTAGAGTGCCTTGAGCTGCTTATTCATTTTCAAAAGTTTGATGTTAAGCCTCCTGTTTACAGCACTGGACAGCTTAACCAGAAAAAGAAACATATGATGAACATTCAGTTTAGTCATTGGAATGTGGTGGCTGGTTTGAATGTAAGGTGTCTCCTCCTTTAGACTCATGTATTTGAATGCTTGATCCCCAGATGGTGCTGTTTGGGAAGTTGGTGAAACCTTTAGGGAGCAGATCATGGCTAATGAAAGTATGTCACTGGGGGTGGGCCTTGAGGTGGTATAGTCCAACCTCACTGGCTCTTCCCTACTTCCTCCCTGCTGATGTGACAATGTGACACCTGCTTCCCTGCAGGTGTGAAGGTGTGATGTCATCTGTCTGCTTCTGCCATACTTTCCCCCTGACATGATAAAATTCCCTGAGAAACTATAAGCTGAAATAAACCCTTCCCTTCCCTAGGCTGTTTCTGGTCAGGTATTTTGTCCCAGCAACAAGAAGGTAATGGATAGGCCAGCCTGAGCTCATGGTAGAGTCAGCCAAGCTAGGAAGCAGCAAATCCCCTCTCAACTTGATTACCCCACCCCTTGCTCCTCTCTTTTACCCCACCCCTCCCATCCACCACCTGCCTCCTAAACTCACAGGCCTACTGTTGTTTGAATACTATATCACAGAGCTCACTCACTTGTGACCCTTCCAGGATCCTCAACAGAGGACATAAGGATTGGAGGCCTGTCCTGAACCAGGGTCAGAAATTAAGATCCAAGTCTCAGCTCCTCTATCAGCCCATTCTTGGGCAAATGCTTCTCTGATTCATGGCATCTTCCTCCATAAGAAGAGGATGTCATGACCACACATTGGGAAGCAGTGACATGTAGTCCTAATAAAAATATAATATCTTTTATATATATGTATATATAATTCCTGCCCTTCTGGGTACCTTTCCCAGTAACATCCAGAAATGTACTTCTCTTTTCTGTGCCTGTTTTGTTATCTGTAATATGGGGATCATGGTTACCCTCTACCATGTGGTTGTACTGGCTGACCGAGTTAGCTAACAGTTCTTGCATCTATCATATGCCAAATATACTCCTAAGAGCTTTACAGGTAGAAAGGCATTCACTGAGGAGAAGATTGTGGCACAGAGTGGTCAGGTGACATGGCCAAGGTCACAGGCTTAATATGCAACTTCCAACCATCTGGATCCAGAGCCTGCATGTACTTCGACCTCTGCTGTCTCTCATGATACCTGCACAGCACTCAGCACCACCCTGCACTCATGCCAAGCATCAGTAAATGTTAGTTGTTAGCACTGCTTTACAGGGTTACTGTGGAGACAAATGAAAGGCATACCTTAGAGTATTTGGGTAGTTCCAGAGACAACATAAATGGAAGACAGCTATGAAAATAGTATTGATACAATCTGGACACCTGAAATGACAGTTACCTAGTTATGTCTCCTAAACTTGGGGCTAGGAAACCAAATCCAGGTACCATCTGCTTTTGTAAATCAAGTTTTATTGGAATGCAGCCAGGCATATGTGTTTACTTGTTGTCTATAGCTGACAACAACCTGCAATGCTAGGAAAGTGTATGGCATATAAAGAAAATATATACTAATAGCCCTTTACACAATGTGTTTGCTGAATACTGTTTATATTTTTTAAATATTTATTTATTTAAGAGAGGGAGAAAGCAGATAGACAGAGAACGGGCAGACCAGGACCTCCAGCCACTGCAAATGAACACCAGACGCTTGCGTCTCTTTGTGCATCTGGCTTGAAATAGGTACTGGGGAATTGAACCTGTGGCCTTTGGCTTTGCCAGCAGGCACATTAACCATTAAGCCATCTCCCCAGCCCTCATGTATATTTTTTAAACAGAGTTCCTGAGCCCAATCATGGAAGACACAATGCAAATATATATACACACACATGCACACACACATACACACAAAAAACTTGGGCATCAGAATAAAGAACAGCAAAGATAGCAGTCTTGGCCTAAGTGCTCATGCTATGTTCAGCAGTAGTAAAGCATCTGGTGTGCATAAGCTTCATAACCAGCCCCTGGAAGTGGAATCATTCCCATTTCAAAGATGAAGAGATGGACTCAGAGAAGTTAAGGCCTTAAAATCAGAGAGCTGGAAAGGAGGGAAATCAGGATTCAAGACAAGATCCCAAGCTCCTGACTATAACCCCTCCTTCCTGCTGCCTCCAGGTTTTGAGGTCAGATTTGACTCATTGCTAGCCAAAGATGGGAAAGAAATTGAGTCCTCACTCTGACTCAGGGTGACTATAGGAAAAAAATAAGTCCTTTGTTTCTCTGAGACTCCTAAGCACCTCCTCTAGTCAGTCACCCTTCCCTCCATTTCTTCCTTTCTTTCCAAAGACAAAGAGTGGGCCTGACCCCCACACATGTGTATTTGCATGTACACACACACACACACACACACACACACACACACACAGTGCTCAGTGTTACATTTAAAGCAGAGATGGATTAAAACAACAGAACAGACAAGAAAGAAATATGTAGGTAGGTGAGGGTTTCTTTTTTTTCCCCTCCAGGTTTGCACTTGAGAATCACTCTGGCCAGTTGTCAAATGTGAACTAGGGTAGATTTCCTCTCCTGCCCCCTTCTCCGCCTTCTGCATAAGCCATGGTGTGTGCTCTGTTTTTCTTGGCACTGCTACTGAGGAGAAAGAAATCCATCCGTTTCATTAGCTCTTTGAAAAACGATGTGGGATCGTGTGGGCGAGGTGAAGAGGTCACTAAGAGTCATTTATCATTTTCGATGAGGCATAATGAACTCCTCGAAGTTGGGCTGTAATTTAATTGTCGGCTACTTAATTAAGAAGAAGGAAGCCAGTTCCAACATACTGAATGAAGGTGTTGTTTTTGAAACATAGATCTTATTTGTACTCCATAGGTGACAGAAAACCTGCTTCTAGTCAATCTCTCTCTCTCTCTCTCTCTCCCAATGCAATTTTTATTTTGTGTTCAGTAGAATCTAGACTTTCCTTCTTAAAATGACTCATCCCCTCAGTCAATGGCACCACCACCATCCACACAAGTGCCCAGACCCCAAATAAAGAAGTCAACCTGGATTCCTCCCACCCCAAAGCCTCACCAGCAAACCCTTTGGCCGATGGCATTAGCTGACAATTCCTTGCACTGACTTAAGACAATACTCGCTGGGTTCCCATCAGTGCTGGCCAGTTTCCCCTTGCTTCCATACTCGGCCCTTCCATAAGTGTGGACAATCAACATCAGCTGATATCATTTGAATTAATCACCTATTGCAGAACAAATGCCACCAAAATTTAGCCACTTAGCACATATAATCTTAGCAGTTTCTATGGGCCTGGAGCTTAAGTGCTGGTGGCTCTGAGCCCGTCTCCTGAAAAATGGAGTCAAGAGGCCACTGGGCTTCAGTCATGGGAAGGCCCCACCTGCAACAGGTCTCAGGCACCAGGCTGCTGGCAAGAGGCCTCGGCCTCCATGTCTCTCCATCCCTCATGCTGCCTGCACACCCTGGTGGCTCAGCAGCTTGCCACCTCACAAGGGGCAAGACAAAAACCCCAATGTCTTTTGCAGCCTGAGAGTCACACTGCCATTCTCTTCATAGCCTAGTAGTTCCAGGTATATTTTTTTTTTTCTGAGAGTGAAAGAGAAACAGAGAGAGAGGAAGAGGCAGAGAGAGAGAGAGAGAGAATGGGCACGCCAGTAGCCTCTCAGCCTCTGTGAACGAACTCTAGGCACGTGTGCCCCCTTGTGGGCAAATGCTGCATTGTGCGCTTGCATCACTTGCGTCTGACTGAACGTGGGACCTGGAGATGGAATGGGCATTCTTAGGCTTAGCCGGCAGGCACCTTAGCTGCTAAGCTATCTCTCCAGCCCTTCAGGTATATCTTATTCAATAAGAAGGGTGCATACAGAAAGAAACCAGGACCTCTTGGAGATCACCTTGGGATTGGACACTGGCTATCGAATGACACCTTTGCTTAAATTCCTTCTTAGAATAAAATCTCCTCTTGTCACTAAGGTTTTCTGAGCCCTGCACAATCTGGCTTCCACTTACCTCCCTGTTTCCCATTTAGTTCCAACTACTATGGACACCTCTCACACCTCAAGCATGCTCCTGCCTCAGGCCTTTATTACTTGGTTCTAGCTTGGGATGTTCTTCCACATTGCCACATGACTGACTCCTTGTCACTTAGATCAAGAAGCAAACGGAACCTTCAGAGAAGCCTGCCCATGAGCCCCTCACCATCCTAATAGCAAGACGTCAAGAAAGAAATTGATAGCATCTTAGTATATTATGGGCTGTAATGACTATCTAGCAACTTGAGCTTAGACCTTATCCTGATCTGTTACTCTAATGGGAATGTACTATTTTGCCTAGACCCCTGAATGCTTGGGTTGTTTAGAGGTCTGACTTAGATAGTCCCCTTATACTCATGTACTCTGAATACTTAGTCCCCAGCTGATGGCAGTTTGGGAAGTGGAGCCTTCCCGGGGAGGTGTGTTGTTGGGGGCAGGTTTAGGGATGTAACAGCCAGCTCCCCCTTATCACAGCTCTGCTCACTCTCCTGCTGCTGTTTTCCACGTGCTATGGCAGAGGTGATGCCCAGCCTCTGCTCATGCCATGCTTTCTCTGCCGTCATGAGGTTTCCCCTCAAGGTTATAAGCCAAAACAAATCCTTTCCCATCAGCTGCTGCTTGTTGTCAGGTGTTTTGTCCCCATAACAAGAAGGTACCTGCAATGGTTTCCCTCCCATATACCACCTGTGCTGTGCACAGTGATGAAAACCTACCACCCACTGCAGTCCATGTACTTCTCGCAGCAGAAATGTCTGTGGTGCTGAGCCTGGATCCTAGCTTCTCCAAAGACAGATACAGGAGAATCAGAGGATTATAGTTTACAAGACCTTGTCTCAAAAACAAAAACAAAAAAAAAACCACCAAAATTTTAAGCAGGAAGGGGCTGAGGAATGAGTCTGTAGCTAGTAGTAGGGTGCTTTATTTAGCATGAGTTTAATTCCTGGGTTTAATTCCCAACACTAAAACCAACACACACACACACACACACACACACACACACACACACACATATATATTTCTACTAAAATGGATAAAGTCTTATATCCACTTCAAAAATTAGGGACTGAGGGCTGGAGAGATGGCTTAGCAGTTAAGGTGTTTGCCTGCAAAGCCAAAGGATCTGGATTTGATTCTCCAGGAACCACATGAGCCAGATGCACAAGGGGCACATGCATCTGGAGTTCGTTTGCAGTGGCTAGAGGCCCTAGCATGCCCATTCTCTTTCTGTCTTCCTCTCTTCTACCTCTCTCTCTCTGCTTTCAAATAATATAATAAAATAAATAAATATTTTTTTAAAAAATTAGGGACTGTGGCATGACTGGGATGCCCTACCAACTAAATGATATAAGCCAGAATTGAAATTCTGCTCTGCGAGCTACCTCTGTGCCTTAACTCTACATTCCACGATATGCATGCCACCTGTGGTCTTACACTGCATTTTTCTAAATAATTTTATGTTAACATAATGGAGTTTTTCTTATCTCAACAGCCGTTTATGGAATGTTTGCCATGTGCCCAGCACCATGATAGCTGCTCTGGAGATCTTGGTAGTGTGCTGCAATTCTAGCTATGTACATACTTGCGATATGTTGGCTTGAGAAGATAAAGTAGGGAGAGTCACTTCTCCGGTGTTTAGAGGAGTGACAGCATTGCGGAGGTGGTCAGAATTTGAATCAAGGATGGAAGGAAAAAAGGGAGGATGAGGTCTTCTAAGCAACACATTGAGGCTGGAAAGGTCAGGAAACAGTAAAGTGGCCACTTGGAATGAAACTGAAGCCACATGAATGAATGTGAATGGTGAAAATTTTTAAATCCAATGTAAAAAGTAAAAGAGGAAAGGATATATAAGGGTAACTAGATGATTAACATGGCTAGTGTCAAAAAATGTTTGCTGAGTGAAGGAATGAGCTATGATTGGAATTGAGCCTGCCCAAGGAAATTCCACTGGGTAATTACCTGGCCACCTTTCCTGCCTGCTCCCAATGAAAATTACACATTTTGGATTATGTAAATAAAGTGTCTAGGTAGTTTCAGCTTTTTGTCACAATTCAAAAGAAACAAACCCTTTCTGAATATTCAAGCTATGAGCAGAATCCAGTAAGTGGCCTTGTTCACCTACTAACTTGGTCAAGGTAGGTAGTTTTTCTAAGCTCTTCTATAAAATATGGATAATAGTATTCCATTTAGAAGGCGATTGTGGGGATTACTTTATATATAATTTATATATTATTCCTTTTGTGGTGCTAAGAATCAAACCACAGACCTTGCACATATTAGACATGTGCCCTACTGCTGGGCTACCTCCCTAACCTATAATATCCACAATTTAAGGCACTAAATTATTAGCATTCTCTCTACAACCTGGACAGTTCATTCTGTAAGGGAGATGGTTCAGACTGGGGTAAGAGTGAAGGAGAATGGGAACAGAGTAGGTGTGGTACCAGCTAGGTTTGGATATGAATTGGCTACTCAGATCTACAGACCAAAAGCTCGTATCTTTCCTGGACTCTGCACCCTTCGTCCTTCCAATCATATAGATCCCACTTTCCTAGTAGAATTACTGGCAGCAGCTTATCCTAAAACAAATTGGATTAGTACTGATACCCAACCTGTTGCCTTTCCCGAGTACATTTGATACAAACTGGGTCCATTAGTGCTCTTCCTATGTAAGTTTGGAACCTGAACGTGACAATTTCAGTTCCTCCCATCTGAAAGTTCCTATTCCATGAAAGTAGTGGCTTTGCAGGAAAGATAGTGTGAATCTCAATAGCCAAGTTATAGAATCCACCCAGTTGCCCATCAACAGATGAATGCATAAGGAAAATATGACACATATACATAATGAAATATTATTCAGCCATACAGAAGAATGAAAAAAATGTCCTTTGCATGAAAATTGGTGGGAATCATCATGGTAAGTAAAATAAGTCAGATTCAGAAAGACAAGTATCTAGAATATCAAAGACAAGTATCAAGAATCTATATTTAAAAATAAAAGACAGGGGCTAGAGAGATGGCTCAGTGGTTAAGCACTTGCCTGTGAAACCTAAGGACCCTGGTTTGAGGCTCAATTCCCCAGCACCCATGTAAGCCAGATGCACAAGGTGGCGCATGCATCTGGAGTTTGTTTGCAGTGGCTAGAGGCCCTGGCGTGCCCATTCTTTCTCTCTCCCCCCTTCCCGCCTTTCTCTGTCTCTAACAATAAATAATTTTTTAAAAGACAAACAAAATTTGTTTGAAAACACAAAAATGAAACATAATTCTTTATATGCTAATAAACATAAAAATAAAGAGATAAAGGTAGAGAGGGGACTCTTGGGGAACAAGAGGGAGGGCTCTGGGAGTATGATGAGAACGTGAATATGATAAAGTGCATTGAATACATGTATCATGTCTTGGTAACCATTATTTTGTACAAAAAAAAATATGTTAATGAAAAAAGTCAAACCAAGAACAAGTGCATACCAGGAATGGTCTAAGTTGGCTTGAATTCTCTTTTGACTAGAACGCTGTTAGCTTAGGGTTAGTCATTTCTGAAAGTATTAGGAAGCTTGAAAATAAACATTCTGGGAGAGGAGAGTACAAAAGTGGGAGCGAGTATAAAGGTAGTGGCCACTGGAAATGCATGTGTGACTCTGCACATCTACGGAGTGACAAGGACTGAGAGACCATCATGGAAACTAGCTCTAGTCCCATCTGTGGCAAGATACAAAAGACAGCACCCTACCTTTCAGTATGAGAACCCATCAAGTTCAAGCATCCTGCCAAATAAGTGCAAATTGAGTTTCTGTGCAACCAAAAAAAAAAAAAAAAAAAAAAAAAAAAAAAACAAAAAACCAAAATCCTCTGCTCCAAAACGAAGAGCAACACGAGTTTCATGTGTGCAGAACAATGAAGAGGCTGACTTCAGATAACAGACTTCCTTCAGGAACTGGAAGTGATTAGCACCGAAATTATGAGGAGTGTCAATGCAGGGCTGTGGTGAGCCAAAAGACACCCTTCCCCCCAATAGGCTGCTTCTGATGATTTGGTCCAGACAATGGAGAAAGTAAATAATACAAAGGCAGACAGATTCTGTTGCATGCACCTTCCTTCAGGCAGCCATGCAGAGTCACCAGGCTTCACCTTGTTGGCACAAGAATTGCAAAGGTTGCTTGGGGCACTGAAGCAGCATGGTAGACGTGGACAGCTGGGATGGTGGGCAGGTAGGTAGGAGAGGTTAGAATCTATGATGCAGAGTGGAAGGTGGAGGCTGGAGGCAGGAGACTGCTTGGGAAACTTTTCGGAATGAAACTATGGTGGCTTGAATATAAAATGTCCCCAAACACTTAATCCTCTGTTTGAATACTTAGTCCTCAGCTAGTGGTGCTGTTCAAGGGAAGGCTGTGGAACTTTGAAGAGGCAGAGCTTAGGTGGTATAGCCTCACCCTGCTGGTGTTTGCTCTTTCCTCCCTGCTGATGTGATAATATGATGCCTGCTTCCTACTCCCTCTGTGCCTTCCTTGTCCCCCCAAAACTGTAAGCCAAAATATAACCACTACCCCCCAAAGGCTGTTTCTGATTATTTGGCACAGGCAATGAGAAAGTAACGAATACAAAGGCAGACAGATTCTGTTGCACCTTCCTTCAGACAGCCATGCAGAGTCACCAGGTTTTACCTTGCTGGTACAAGAACTCCAAAGTCTGCCTTCCTCTACCTTTGGAATTCCACTTGACAATGGCCTCATTAGAGAAAAAGATCTATCGACAGTACATCGATAACTAGATGTGTAATTAACTTAGCTTCCCAACCCCCGGGTTGAGGCCATAGGGAAGGCTGAGAATATAAACTCTCAATCCCCCAGTGGAAGCTTTTACTGATGTGTCTTCCTCTGATGGGTGTCACGCTGACAGCATAGCTAAATGAAGCTTCATTTGACAATCCCAACAATCCATTGTTAATGATGTGCCATTGTTATAATTTGCATTTGGAAAACGCAGTTTTTTTTGTTTTTTGTTTTTTTTTTTTTGTCTTGCCATTGGCTTTCCATTAGCTTTCTCCTCTGGATTCCTGGACCCCTGTGTTCTTTGGTGGGCAAGTTTCCTTTTCAACACCACCAATACCATCTCTGCTATTGGGACACAACAGTTAAATAATGTGAAATTGCACTGATGCCGGTGAAATAAAAGTGAGTTTTACAAAACCGAGTTCCTTCCCTGCACATAATAACAGTAAATTTCTAGGGTCCTATAGTGTAATATCCATTAGATTTATTATGTTGCAATTCCCAGTCCCACTAGTTCTGCCTGAGGGTGAGTCTATTACATTTCATCACAGTTTCATTTTCTCCTACAGATGAGAAATGGGAATGTGATCGCAGTTATGTAGCATGCATGTGTTAAATCTGATCTCTAATAAAATCAAACACATCACAACTCAGAGCACTTTAGCACAGTGTCGGCAAAATGAAACACCATCTGTCATCATGTAGAGATTGCCTTATTATAACACAAAATCAAACTGCTCAGTGTGAACATTGTTTCTTAATAAATGGGTAAATGAAAACTGATAATTATGATCTTATTTATTTTAAATGATTACTTAAAGCCACCAAAAGCACAATTTAATTTGTCAATTAGACACTCTGGACCCCATAACAGCATATACAGCAAACACCCCTTAGTGAAAATAGTAAACAGATTTGCAGAGAAACAAAGGAGAAGAGTTGAGAGGAACCTTCCAGAAGTACATACCAGGTCCAAGTACAAGTACATATAAAGAAGAGGACTCCAAGTCTGAGAAACCATGGTAGTGCTTATGCCATGTCTACAGTTTCTGCATTGCAAACACCTGATGCTTTCACTCAGAGAAAAAATAACAACAGCTTCCAAAGTGTGGGGACATAGTGACCCGCACAGCGTTGGTCCCCCCAAGAGGCACATTTGAAGCTCTGATGTTGTTTGCAACTGTTGGAAGCAGGAAGGGTCTAATTTAGCTTGATCTCTCATTTGACTAGAGCAGTGTTAGCTTAGGGTAAGTCATTTCTAAAAAATGAATAGTAGAGAGGCAGAAAGTGGACATTCTGGGAGAGGAGAGTGCAAAAGTGGAAGCGTGGGTAAAGGCAATGACAACTAGAAAGCAGCCATGATTGGAAGGGCTTGCTTTTCCCAGCACTATGGAGGTTGAGAAAGGAGGATTGTGAGTTCAAGGCCAGCTTGAGCTACATAGGGAGAGAATGTCTCAAAAGAGAAGAGAGAAATAAAGAGAGAGAAGAAGAAGAGGAAGAAGAGAGGGGAAAGAGGAGAGAGAAGAAAGTGGAGAGGAGAGGAGAGGGCAAAAAAAAAAGAGAGGAGAGGAGAGGCGATTGCCCATGTGTCTTGGATTATGTCTTCCTAGTACTGCTACCTATCGTCCCAATTATCTGCTCTGATAAAATCACCACCATTCCTGGAATCCTACAGGACATGTCTGCAAGCCCAAGAAACTGTACTTTCTTATCTGCCTGATAAGCAGTCTGACATGAATGTGCTACACAGGGATAACAACCCTGGATTCTCCCTTTGGCATAGCATCCTGTTTTTCAGAGCCTTGCCAATATTACAAATTCCCTTTGTCCCCAAGAAATTGACAAAAAGTCTTACAAATCTCCCCTAGACTCTCAGGCTTCCCTTAAGATCTATGGCAGGGAATTCAATCAAGAGTGAAAAGAATATACATCGTGTGGTGGTTTGGACTAGGGGTACCCCACAGACTCATATATTCTGGATGCTAGGTCCCGAGCTAGTAGCAATATGGGAATTGGATCCTTGCTGAAGGAGGCAGGTTGTTGGGGGGTGGGCTTGTGGGTATTGTTGCCAGCTTCCCCTTGCTCGTGTTCCACTCACTCTCCTGCTACTGTTGGCCACTAGATGTTGGCCAAGAGGTGATGCCCAGCTTCTACTCATGCCTAGTTTTCCCCTGCCACCACGGAGCTTCCTCTCAAGTCTACAAGCCAAAATAAGCTCTTTCCTCCCACAAGCTGCTTTTGATTGGGTGCTTTGTGCCAGCAATGCAAAGCTAACTGCAACACATAATATACTGTCATCTTGGCATGCCCTGCCTCTGATACTTTAAAGGGCAGTTTCATGGAGAATTTGTCTTCATTTCCACCTCAGAAGATTTAGTTATTTAATTTCAAGAACACACTATAGGGTGATTTCACCTTGAATATTTAATTCCACTAGGTAAATATTTTTGAAGGTCTTGCTATATTTAAATCAATGAAGTTTATGTTTTTATGCAACCCAGTTGTAGACAGGAAACTTGTAATAAGGATGGGAATCTATCACAGAGGTAGTTACCCTGCAAATCCTTGTTGCAGTCTGATGAAGGCAAGGAGTAGATCTACTTGGGGGCTGGGAGACAAGGCTCATTGAAGAGATGGCAACTGGGATGGATTCTGAAGGACTTCAAGGCATAAAGATGTTGAGGCAGAAGAGAGATGTGGCAGGCAGAACCCTAAGATGGCCTGAGGTATAATGAAGAACTTGTCTGCTTGTCTTGAGCTCCTTGCTGGGTATTTTAAAGCCTCTTGAGATTTCCTCAAGGGAATTTGTTGGCTATGTAAATGAGGTAACTGACAGGTCCCTAGGGAGCATGGGATAGGGACTGGTCACCAGAAAAAAAAAAAAAGTACATGATTCAAAGGCTGAAACTTGGGAACAGCCTGAAACTATAACCTCCAGAGAAGTGGGAAAGGCTAGAGACTGACCTCAATCATGTGTCCAATGATGTGAGTTAGAGGGATGGCTCAGGGGTTAGGTGTGTTTAACCTGCACAAGCAAGGTGTCCCAAGGGGACCTGAAACCACCTGAGTTCAAATCTCCAGATCCTACATAAACAGATGGGTATGGCCACAACCTCAGCCCCATAAAGTGAATCACCCAGGCTCATGAAAAACAGCAAGTCCTGGTATCAGTAAGAGACTGGTTCAAAATGAGACCAGACAAAAGAACAAGGGAGTGGAACGTCCAATGTTCTGCTCAGACCACAAGTGAGCTCCTGCCACTACAGGCAAGAGCATGGAGTGCTGCACATTGCACATACACCACACCACATTCCACACATTTGTAAAATCTCTCGACATGATGGCTTGATGGAGCTTACTGGGAGGTGAATAATGAATGTGTCTGGGGAGAGCCATGCATTTGACACCATTAGAAAAAGGAAGTGGAGGCTCTATGCTTCCCCTAGATCTCATCATTTATGTAACCTTTATAATAAATCTATAATTCAATGTATGATCCTGTTCTGTAAGCCATTTTAATGAATTATTGAATTGGATGTTATAGAAACCCTTGAGTTTAAGCAATGAGTAGGATGGGTGGCCTCAGGTCTCACTTGGAGCCAGCACTCAAAGTGGGGTCGGTCTTATTAAGGACTTTGCCTTTAACTTGTGGAGATGATCTTCAGTGGGCCTGAACTAAGCAGATCTGTTAAAAGAGGTGGGGTTATTCCTGGCCAAAGACTTGGAAGCATGAGATTCAATAGGAGGGATGGTTTTCCATTGCTAGTTTGGACAATGGAGGGGGCACATGTGGCAAGGAAACGCGGCAGTCTTAGGAGAGCAGCCCCTGATGGATACCTACCAAAGAAAGAGCAATGTCCTTCTTGTAGCCCCAAGAACTAGATTCCATCCTACCATATGATAGAGCTTGGAAGTAGACCTTGAGTTCAAGACCACTCCACTTTCATTCCTGTGCATGACTGGCACTTTCACTCCTGGCTTGGGACCCTCCAGCCTGAGACCCAAGCCATGACTTGACAGCTAGTCTGCAGACCCATGGGCTAATGTGGGCTTTGCCTCAAACCACTGACATTGGGGTAATTTATTACACTCAAATAAAAGAGGCCCTGATGAAGGATGTGCATGAACCACACCAGCATTCTGTGTTTTCTCTGCCCCACTTCTCTGATTATCTAAGGTCTTTCCCATTACCTCATAGATCTGTTATATCCTTATGGTCATCGTGGGAGCAGCCATTTTTAGCAGCCATTGAGACCTGCCCAAGACGCAACAGATCCCTTCAGGAATGAGATTTAAACGTACCAACTACAGCACTTCTCTGGAACTTTAAACCTGAAGTTCAGAAGGTGACTAGCACAATAAACTGGGAAAAAGGAGCATTTCTTCTATATGAGAGAATTACCTGCTTTGAGTGATAGGAAGTCAGCCCACAGAGAGAAGGCAAGACAAGCAAGACCACAGCCATGTTTGAAGTCTGGGCCAGTGGTCTCTTAAGTCCTGCTTAAAAGTTGTGAGAGACACTTAGGTATCTTTTATATCAAATTCTGTCTTTACTTTTGCCAAATCAAGTTGGGTTCCTTTCTGGTGTAATGAAAACTGTCCTAACTAATACAGCAGTAACAATTACGTTTCATAGTTTGCTGATAAACTGCTAGGCCAAGACTAAATGCCTGTTGTAGAGTGATGTTCCCTTTCCATGGGATATTTTCATTAAGTCCTCCAAAGACAGTATGTCAGACTCCCTGACATGATTTGTCTCATAGGCAGTGTTTCCACAGGATACAGAATAGTAGAGTCATTCAATTAATTCAGCAAATAATCTGTTACATTTTTTAAAAAAATGAGTTTAGCCAAGGTTGGTTTGCTGAACTGGTGCTGTAGAACATTGTCCTCTGGGTATGACACAGCCACTGCCCTTCTGAACTCTCAGCCACTGTGATGACCTGCACAAGACTGGGCCAATTTTATTTGATCATGGAGGAGGGGAGAGCTCATGAGGCCCTGCCCCCTCCCCAGGGATCTATAGGCAGTTAAGGCTGCTGGAGGGAGGCTTTTCTTCAATGGTATAGTCACCTGTAAGTTGACCATGCTCCTGGAAGTAACCCCAACTAAGTTCATTGGTTGATTAAACTAGATGTGGGTGGAGCAATCATGTCTTTGGTCTCTTGTTTGTGCCCTCTCTGGGGTGAATGGACATTTGTCTTTCCAGGGAGAGTTCACACAACTGACCTTATAGATAAACCTCCAACAAGTTATTGAAACTAAGATTTGCTTGAGTTAAGACACATCAGAACTTTGTAGGATTGAAAATGGACTGTCAGGGTTGCAGGGACTAGTCTTTCTCTGTATTCCCCTCATTAGTCCAAAACACTGAGTATAGTCACTCCTGGACAGTGAGTACTTGACTGTGCTGCTGTGGATCTCCTCACTGGGGAATGGGGAAGAGGGGTCAGCCCTACCCAATCCAGATGAAAAGAGAGGGATTCCCAGAAGTGTGTTTGAGGCTCCCAAAAGAAGAAGAAAGAAGTACGAAGGAGGAGAAACACTTCTGTAGACAGAAAAAATGAAGACTAGAGAGGGGATGTGGCTTGCCCCAAGGCCACACAGCTCAAACCACTTGTCAAGTCTGGTATTTTGGCAGCTAGAAATGTCCTCCTTCCCTGAAAATTCACCTGCTCTTGAAAAAATCTCCACAATGTTCCTAAACCGCCTTTGCTCACAGCTCCCTTGGAGCCTCAAAGAACCCCTGCCCATGGGGCCTCTAGACCATTTATTTAATTAGGTCCAGTCAACTAACATTTGCATTCTAACAACTTAGGAACAACTTGAAAAAGTAACACAAAGAAATTTAAAGAAAAATATATTTGTATTTCATTCTTTAATATTCACAGGCACTTGTCAGACACTGTACAATTTCTTAAACCTCAAAAATAGCCTAGACAAGCTGGGTGTGGTGGCGCACGCCTTGAATCCCAGCACTTGGGAGACAAAGGTAGGAGGATTGCCATGAGTTCGAGGCCACCCTGAGACTACATAGTGAATTCCAGGTCAGCCTGGGCTAGAGTGAGACCCCACCTCGAAGAAGAAAAAAAAAAAGAGCCTAGACACAATCACTCTTACTTTGTTTTTGCATTCTGCATCAATGTTTACAAACTTATTGCTTTTTTGAAAAAAATTATTTGTTTATTTGCAAGGAGAGAGAAAAGAGGGAGAGAGAGAGAAAAAGAGAGAATGGGTATACCAGGGCCTCTTGGTGCTGCAAATGAACTCCAGACATATGTACCACTTTGTGCATCTGGCTTTACATGGGTACTGGAGAATCACACTCAGGCTATCAGGCTTTGAAAGCAAGTGCCTTTAATCACTGAGCCATCTCTTCAGCCCAACTTTTTGCTTTTGATCAGTTACTGTCCTAACCACCTAGACGATAAATGACAGATAGATAGATGATTTATAGATAGATAATAGATGATTAGATAGACAGACAGACAGATGCATAGCACAAAGCTATGAGAGAAAGGAATTTAGGATGATCTAATAATACCTAATAAGCACTTTATACAGTGTACAGTGAGATGTCAACTGTCATTGGTTTCCTTCAAAAATATCAAGGACTGAGTGATTGAATAAACAAACAAATATCCTATGGTGCCCCTGCAGGATCAGCTGTAATGTGCCAGTGTATCTTGCCATGGGGTTTGGAAATCATCACCTTAGTTAATATAAGGAGTGCAGTGCACCAGGCTTAGAATCTCTGCCCTCAGGGGGGCTAAGGCAGGAAGATCAAGAGTTCAAGACCAACCTGGGCAACAAAGTGAGATACTGTGTTAAAATTTTTCAAAAGGGAGAAAAATGAAATGCTCCACCTCCTGACCCTCCCCAGGGTAGCATGCAGTGGCCTTCAGCAGCAAGTGGGTCCACAGACCCCAACAAGATGCCAACAGATGAGGTACCCTGTTCATAGGTGAGCAGTAGCACTGACACCTCCAATTGTAAGGGCTGGAGTAGCCACCTTAAAGACAATGGGGCCAGGTATCTACTGTCCCTAAAGAAGAGCTGGTGCTACTTATTTTATTTCAAATGATTGCCTCTCCTTGATGAAGTTTCTATTTCATTTTGCGGCTCTGGCCTGTGATCTCATTCTACACAAAGCACTTGCATTACAGATTCCTTCAGAAACCAAAGTGAAAACCCCTCACATTGGGTTTTTCCTCTAAAATATAAACTGATACTATTTGTGTCCCCTTTACCCTGTCCACTGACCTGGGGACACAGAAGTTGGAGGTCTCAATCTGGTTGTAACACCCTCTTGCTATTTAATGCTGGCTAAACGCACCCACCCACCAACAACACCCCTCTCTATTTTTTGTACTTGTTAAAAAATACAAGGGGTGGGGGCTGGAGAGATGGTTTAGCGGCTAAGGCGCCTGCCTGCTAAGCCTTAGAATGCTGGTTCCAACACCCAGTGGTTCCAATCTCCAGGTCCCACGTTTAGCCAGATGCAAAGTGATGCAAGGGCACAATGCCGCACTTGCCCACAAGGGGGTGCACACATCTGGATTTCATTCACAGCAGCTGAGAGACTGCTGGTGCACCCATTTCTGTCTCCCTCTCCCTCTCTATCTCTCTCTCTCTCCAAAAATAAATAAAAAATAATTTTAAAAAATTTAAATACAAAGGGAAGGGCAGAACTTTCAAAATTAATTTAGGATTATCAATGTTTTATTTTGTTAAAAACATAAAAGAGGGCTGGAGAGATGGCTTAGCGGTTAAGGCGCCTGCCTCCTAAGCCTAAGAATGCTGGTTCCAATCTCCAGCAGTTCCAATCTCCAGGTCCCACATTTGGCCAGATGCAAAGTGACAAGGGCACAATGCCGCACTTGACCACAAGGGAGAGCACGCATCTGGATTTCATTCACAGCAGCTGAGAGACTGCTGGCGTGCCCATCTCTATCTGTCTTCCTCTCCTCTCTCTCTCTCTCTCTCTCTCTCAAAAAAAAAAAAAAAAAACATAAAAGAGCAGCTATAGTCTACCATCAGTATTATAACATAAAGGGAAAACAGAAAATAGAAAGAAAATATCTCAAAGTAGCTTCAATTTAAAAGTTGATTTCTGGGCTGGAGGAGATGGCTTAGTGGTTAAGATGCTTGCAGGTTAAGCCAAAGAACCCAGGTTTGATTCCCCAGTACCCATGTAAAACCAGATGCATATGGTAAAACATGCATCTGGAATTTGTTTGTAGTGGCTACAGGCCTGGGTGTGCCCATTCTTTCTCTCTCTCTCTCTCTCTCTGCCTCACTGCCTCTCTTGCTCTCTCATAAATAAATAAGTAAATAAATAATTGATTTTTACTTGAATACCAGGGGTGGGATACCTCCCTGAGAGTTAATTCTTGGGCAGGGAAGTCCCTGAGACCCCCAAAACAATACAGCTTACTACCAGTGCTCTTGATTGCCCACCAAAACTAGATGGTAAGTTTCTGTTGCTGAAGATATCACATAGTTCAGTTGCAGGACACTGAAAAATCAAGTGAAAACTAAGCTGGAAACCTCCACCCTGCTGGCTAGCTGTCACAATGCTAGAAAGTGCTATGCAGACTACTAGGGGAGACAAGTCATCAACAGTCTTACCCAGCAGTGGATCCATCTACCAGCAAAGCAAGCAAGATGTATCTACTGATGCAATAGTGGCATGGCTGTTATGGGGGTAACCAACAGTTCTCTGACTATATTTGAGGTCTGCTCTATAGGAAGGAATTAATTCCTGGTACTAAACACTTAGTCAAAAGCCTATGGCTGGGAAGGTCATAAACCCTAGGAAGGGAGCTACCACTTCTGTTTGGTGAAATGGATATATTGTGCCCATAAAAATACCCACTAGAGATTTATTTTTATGTCCATAGGTTGGTGCTGTCTCTTCTTTGGTCAGAAAAGTTTTTTGCAGACAGCAGTGACTAGTAGGGAAACACAAAACTAGTCAACACAATGAAAATAACTGGGTGCTGGGTGTTCAGTACTAAATAAGACATCTCTAAATTTAGAGTCCAGAGTACTAACCATTACACCATGGAACCCCTTCATCAATGAGACATCTCTACCACACTCTCTAAGGCTCAGGCAGCATCATGAAAGGAGGAACAGAAAGAAAGTAAGAACCAGAGGATGAGGAAATGTGTTCTGGAACAGTGATGTAAAGTATCCATTGCATTCATAACCTCACAACAGCCATAATGTTGGGCCCATCAACATTTCTACAACATTCATGTTGGAGGAGGGGATAAAAGACATTAAAATAGAAGAGGGTCTAATCAGAAAGAAGAGTTTCAGTGAAGAGGACACAGGGGTAAAAAATAACAGAAGGCACTAGGAGGGGATTGTGATCCAAATGCATTATGCACATTTGTAAAAATGCCCAATAAAATTTTTTTGTATAAAGTTTATTTCTTTGCTCTATTAGATAAACTCACCGTATGTGGGGGGGGGGCGGGGTTGTGTGCTGGGAATCAAAGCAGAGACTTACATCTGCTAGGCAACTGTTCTACCACTGAGCTACCCCCCACCCCAGCTTGCTCGTCTAATTTACCATTTTGCTTCAGACTGATGAAAGTTTCATCATAAGCACCAGCTGAAAACAATGTCCTGCACACAAAAATGGGTTTTCAATAAAAGAAAGTCCTGGACACCCCTCCAAGCCCTGACTTTGCACATGTCCACAAGGACTTTGCTTTCTGAACATAAATATCTACATCTGACAAATGGGCACAAAAAGTCCTGCTTTACTTCCCAGGATTGTTAGGAATGTGAACTGAAAAAACAATGCATATGAAGATGCTTTGTAAAAATAAAGGGAAGATGAAGGTACCATCCCAGTATCATCTTCCGGAACCTTGATGCTCCACCTTGATTCAAGGCTGCAATTATGGACCTCCAAGTTTTTCTCTAACTCTCTGGCTTTGACTGGTTTAATTTAGACCCTGAACATTAGTTTAACAAAGTGCTTTCATGTTTATTATATTGGATTAGCAAATTACAAGCTATCATATGAGGCTTTTGAGAACACCCAGACAAATGGCCTGCACACAGGGAACCCTCATATACTCACCATATGGGCTTCATTTATTAAAGCTTTGGACCCGGAGCTTGGGGAGAGCCAACCTCTTTACAGAGAGACTCCTGAGGATTGGTTGCTAGGAAGCTACAAAAGCTAGTGTTTTTAATGAGATTTAAAGTATCATAAATTATATATTATTTTCTGCACTTAGGACATTCATAGTTCTTTGGTTTATTTTGTATTTCATTTTGCATTGGTGACATATAATCCCTTTATATACAAAATGCCTTGCATAAGAATTCCCTTAGAAATCTGAGCAAAATTACATTTCAAAAAAAAATCTTTTTTTCTCCTTAAAATAAAAGTTCATATTGCTTTGTCTCCTGTATGTCCAAAGCAGGCAATGGCTAAGAATTTATTTTCTCTAGCTTAAAAAAAATTAATCTTAGCCTCTCCCAAAAAAATAATTACTCCAGTGAATACTGTAAGATGGGGCCAGAGCTGTTGTTAATAAGAATTTTCATAATTCCATTTTCTGATGAGTTAATGTGGTTCTGCAGGCTTAATTCCACAGATAATTACAGAGGCAGCATTTAAAAACCCTGTTTAGTCACTACCCTTCCTTGACTCCCTTCAGTTTTCAACATTAAATAAAGAGGCAGACATTTTACAAAAGAAATTCATAAACTATTTGGTTTAACTGCCCATCTTCAAGGAGGCTGGTCATTATGCAAATAGGGTGCCTGCAATTGGCTGGCAGAGGCTGTCCTGCTCCTTCATCTGCATAATAAAAGACAGCCCTGGTCTGTGCTGGGGGCCTTGGGCACATTTCTGCTGGAAGTGGCCACCTATAAGACAAATGAAGACAGAGTGGTTTTCGATTAAGAAACTGTTTTGAGAGGTGATCTTTTGTGAAATGAAATTTTAACGTCTTTAGAAAATAATGGTTCCTAGACAAGGTTGCCTTTTTTGTGTCCCTGTAGGGCTCTTCCTGGATTATTCTGTGCTTTTTCACTCTGTGCCTTAAATATGTTATAGAGACATTGGGCAGCTTTCTGGAACTTCTCAGTCATTGCATTTAATAGGCTCTATTTTTCACTTTTAACAAAAATCAAGGGCTCTAACAATTTTCAATTGATCAAGTCCAACAAAAGTTGGGGAACATTTCTAAGTGGAGATGCTATGTGTGAAGGAGGTGGGGGCTCCCCAAGGCAACAGCTAGAGACCTCATCACCCTTCCTCACTGCTCCCCATGGCCCTGCTCAGAGCTCTCTCTGTTTCAGGTTGCAAGGGTTGATTGCTTGCTGACTGGACTGGAGTAGATCCCAGCTGACCAATCAGAAATCTGGGTCTCACTTAGCATCTGGGTCCTACATTCCCTCTTCTCACTTCATGAGCAAAATGTCCTTTCTGACTGCATGTTGCTTTCAGCTGGCTGCACTAAAGTGGGACTGCATGTAAGTGCAGACATGTGTGTGTGTGTGTGTGTGTGTGTGTGTGTGTGTGTGTGTGTGTGTATGATAATATCATATACTAGAACAATTATAGTGTTGTATGTATGTGCATTACTTTCTTGTCTTTCCTATGTTTTCTACTATGATCCTGCTGCTACATAACCTTGGACTTGGCCTCAGGGTCTGTCTGTCCTGATTTGTAAATGAAGAAGATGATTCCATGGTCCCTTTCAAACTCATATGTTGAGTCATCTATGAATGTCTGACTCATCCCAGGGATAAGAAAAGAATAAGGAGCCATATGGATAAGGAAGCAGAATAAATCTTAATCCTGCTACTCAGCAACATTAAAGCCGTAGGAAAGCTTGAAGATCTTCCAAACTGTTCTTGTACAAGGATTATTTGAAAGAAGTATCCCAGTTGGTATGGGGGGGGGGCATGGAAATGATTGGGGCCCTCTGATCTACTTCAGGGCTTTAGCTAAGACACAAGACTTCCAGCATAATAAGCCAGAAGGAAGTAGATCTAAGATGAAAACTTCCATGCTGCGGTAGGTAGTTTGGATGTGAAATGTCCTCCGTTGCAGT
Organism: Orientallactaga sibirica; assembly: GCA_036365145.1. Taxonomy (NCBI): domain Eukaryota; kingdom Metazoa; phylum Chordata; class Mammalia; order Rodentia; family Dipodidae; genus Orientallactaga; species Orientallactaga sibirica. The sequence goes on from JAEOAD010000030.1 coordinate 6,252,532, forward strand.
CAACTTCATGTTGCTGCCCAAAGACCCCAACCAAGAGCAGCCTGTGGGAGGAAGGGGTTTATTTTGGCTTATAGACTTGAGGGGAAGCTCCATGATGGCAGGGGAAACTGATAGCATGAGCAGAGGGTGGGCATCACCTCCTGAGCAACATTAGATGAACAGTAGGAGCAGGAGAGGTGTGCCAAACACTGGCAAGGGGAAGCTGGCTATAACATCCATAAGCCACCCCCAACAATACACTGCCTCCGGGAGGCTTCAGTTCCCAAATTGCTGGGACCTAAGCATTCAGACATACCACCACATCCTCTATCACCTCTTGTGATTGTGATGAAACCTCATACTCAAACACCAGCAGGGGGAGCCTTTGGGAGGTGGAGCCTTGCTGGAGGAGGTGTGTCATGGAGGGGGTAGACATTGAGGTTTATTAATCTAGTCCCACTGGGTGTTCCCTGCCTCATCCATTCTTGCTGCTACCTCACAGCTGATGTGCCAAGATGGGATGCCCAGCCTCTCCTCTGCCATGCTTTCCCCACCGTTATGAAGAATCCTCTCAAAGTCAAAATAAGCCCTTTGCTTCCAGCAGCTGCTGTTGGGCAGGCATTTTGTCCCAGCAATGAGAAAGTAACTGCCACACATGTCTCCGATCTGCAGGGTACTTTCTACCAAATGTTGCACTATCTTTAATTTGTGATAATTCCCCATCTGACCCTTAAATAGGGGGCTCATTCATTGCAATTTGCCTGGAATCTTCCATCTTTATGGTTGATGTCGCTGTGTAATTATCAGTAACATCCCTCTTGCTCTTGACATGTATGCCCTGAACTCAACAGTATTCTCTACTGTCATGCTATTCAACTTGAACATGGTACTTGCCCCTTTCTTGATCTCATAACACCAGCTTCGTGAAACAGTTTGTGTTTGTCAGAGAAGACTGACCCAAATATTCAGTCATGGGTTGACCTTGTCTCTAGTTCTCACTCATGGTCTAGAGGCATAAGCTGGGGTTTAGCTGTGCAGCTTGGGAACTGAATTAGAAGTCATGAAATGCCATGTAGAGAAAGACCAGACCTGCAGAGCAGGAGCCCATCCTGATACATGGCATGACAGCCTGTCTCTTACCGAAAGGAAGAGAACTATGCATGTAAAACGGCATTCATCCTCAGGAGGCAGCCTTCCTTCATTCAATTACCATTAGCATGTGCCAGTTCCCAAGCTTCACTTGAGAAAACAGAGATTACTCACACATCATCTTGTGTTTCTGAGAAGTTCACGGTCTAGTTGTGAGACAGAGGGTAGGACGTCCTGGCTGGACTACACTGCCAACTCATTTTGTCATTTTTAAGTCCAGACAACAGGCCATATAGTAGGCACTCAGAAATCTGTTTTTTTAAATATATGCCTCTGTAAATTCATGCATCTGTTCATTTTCTCTCTAAAGTTCTCTACCCCTCATCTCTTCAATTACTACTGAATTATATTATTATAGCATGAAGGTTGGAGAGGCAATGGTATGACAGATAAAAGCCCCTGCCCTGCAAGCAGGAGGACCTGAGAGAGCCCGATTCTCCTTGAGTTCAGCATCCCAGCACCCACCCACACAAACAGCAGGAGTGGCCATGCACACCTGGAACCCCAGCCCTGTTGGGAGCAGAGATCATAAAAACTCTAGAGCTCACAAGTAAGCTAGTCTGACTGAAAACACTTCTGGGTTCAATGAGAGACTCCTTCTTAAGGAAACACAGAAATGAGCACACACACAAACATACACGCATGCATCTACCACATACACACATGCCTCCATCACATACTCCACCACACTTACACACACACACGTGCATCTACCACACATAATCCACCACACACACACATACACGTGCATCTATCACACACACTCCACCATACATACACACACACATGCATCTACCACACACACTCAACCATACATACACACACACCACACGCACACATGTGTATATGCTATGCATGCTCTAACACACACACACACACACACACACACACACACACACACACACACACACACACAGAGTTCCAGTCTAGAGGCAGTTACCTGATTTGAATCTGGCTCTGCCATCTGTTAGCTGTACTCTGTTCCTCTGGGCCTCAGTTTCCTATTCAAAAATTGGTTTAATAACATCAGCCTCCTCGTAGCATCCAGAGGATTAATGAGTCAGTATATGCTAATCACCTAAGCCAGTGACTAGTGACAGTACTGTGCTACTTGGTGATAAATGTTAGCTCTCTTGGGATAAAAGAAAGGCCCTGATGTGTAGCATGTGTTGATTTCACTGGTATAAAGGCTTCCACCACCAATGTGATGTCAGCAAAGGCACAGGTATGAGAATCTGAACAATTGACTCCTCAAGGCAGCACACCATTGATTTACACTTGATGGGGCAATGGACGTGAAAGCATTTCCTTGCCTTTGTACACGGGAGTGAGTTTACTCTATTAACCAATTATTTTTTCTGTTTGGCTCCCCATTGTGTTTAACAGAACAGTGAAGACATGAAATCAATATTCTAAGTAATTACACACACAGGCCAACTACACTCACTGAGTTGGGCTAAACACTGAGGAATGAGAGAGGTGCCCGGCACTGCCCACCATGCAAGGTGCTGTCAAGTTTCTTTAGAATGATGCCATGACCATAACCACTACCACCTTAAAGGGCTTATTGCACTGCAGGAACTCTACCTGGTTGTTTTCAATAGAAGTTTCCGTTGTATCCATATAACAAACTTGGCATTGTAAACCTGAGTTTACAGATGAGGAAACTGAGGTTCTGAGCAGTCCATAACATGCTCTTATTCCACAACTACTAAGTGACAAAGCCAGGACTCAGCCCTCGTCATAGCTCAAACCAGCTCCTTTAACTGCCACAGCACACCTTAGGCTGCCATTCTCCTAGTGACTTGGTGTAGTGGTTTAAATGTAAAATAACCCCCATTGACTCATGTGCTTGAATACTTACTCCCCAGCTGGTGGCGCTGTTCAGAAAGGTTGTGGTAGCTACTCTGCCCATGAAGCTGATGAGTTCTCAGTGTCCATGGAGGATAGCCGGAACGGACACATGCATGAGTGAATAGCCAGAGCAACCAGGAAAAGAAAAAAACAAAAAGCATGTACCAGTAATTAGCACGGACAGCCAGGCAAAAGGCTTCGTGTTCTCCTGGAGCTTCTTTATACACAGTCTCCACTGGAAGCACTGATCACTGTGGAAGAAGAACTTTCTAGCTCAGTTAATCCTCCCTGGAAATACCCTCAGAGACCTGCCCAAGAAGCATGTCTCTTACTGGATTCCTAATCTGATCAAGTTGACAGCAGAGTTTAACTACTTGCCATTCATTTGCTGAGAACTTACTGTGTCCCAATTACAAGAAGAACATTCTGCCACGTGCATGAGGGGAGCGTCATGGCAAATGGCACAGAAGAGGCCCTCCCTCCTAGAGCTTATGTATGAGCAATAGAGACAGACAACACACAGAAAAACAACTGATGGTGGAAAAGGGTAGATAGACTCACCTGCTCTCCCTTGAGTTTGCTATGCTCTTAATCCTCTATCTTTTTGCATGAGCAATTGCTTTGGTTAGAATGTGCTTCCATAACCAGCTCCCTCCCACCTTCTAGGTGTCTGCCTACATCATTACCCTTCAAGATTCAGCCCATACATTGCTTCTTCAGGAAACTGTCCCTATTTTGCCATCCAACTTGGTTTTCCATCATCATATCACTTCCATCTTACTTTGCCTAAGCCAGAGTTGATATGGAGTGAATGCTTGCTTAATGAAAGAACAAATTAATAAATGGATTTCTTCCTTTTTAAACCAGCTTCCTTGGGTTTGAGTCATGGGCGTAGAGAGAAGAGACTGTACCTGAGTGTTATCTTATATCCTGAAGTTGTTAGGGTGATGTTGTGTGCTTCATTAACCAGCCATTGAGAATGGATGCTGACATAAAGCAAAATTATCCCTGTGACCAGTGCATTTGTGTCATGTGCAAAAACATGTTTGTTAAGCTCAAAAATCATAGTGAGTTCTTTTTTTTTTCTTTATTTCAGGATTTCTTAGAATCTCTAAAGTGCTATTTTACATTATGGTCCTTAAAGATAAAGCTTTCTGCAATTGACCAAAACAGGTCTGCTCAGCAGACCCTTTTGTTCTCAGCTTATATGTGGTAATTTTAATGTAAAATGTCCCACATAGACTCAATGTTTGAATACCTGGTCTTCAGCTGGTGGCACTGTTTGAGAAGTTTGTGGGACCACTGGGTGTCAAGTCTTGTTAAGGGAAGTGTGTCACTGTGTTAAGGTCAGCCCAGCTTGCCATCTTATACCTGCTTCCACGTGGCTGATGTGAAGATATGTGCCAGCTGTCTGCTCCTGCCGTACATTCTGGACTGACAGTCAGTTCCCATCAAAGCTATAAACTGAAATAAGCCCTTACCCTCCATAAGCTGCTTCTAGTTGGATATTTTGTCCCAGCAATGAGAAAATAACTGCACAATATCTCAACAGCTAAATGTCCTGAAGAAAATATCAGTACCTTGCAAAACAAGTTTTCTAGACTGGTCCATTTAACTCACCTTAAAACAAGAAAATCAACAGTGCTTTGCCATAAAGTTTTGCACCAACAGGAAGACACTCTGTTCCCATGCCTCCTCAGCTGCTAAACCATGGGAAGAGTACATGTTGCAGAGCCAAATGAGAAGTACCTTATACAGACAAGAGGCATGGAGGCCTTATTTTCTGCCTTTCTCCCTTTCTGTCTTTATCTCTCAATCTATACAATACAGTGAAGAAAGCAATGCCTTCGTAATTGAGAAAACGGCCTATCAATCAATGCTTGTTAAAACAAACGTACAAAAATGGAAATCTCTGAGGACCCGAATGAGTAGCAGCCAAGGCTGCTTCTGGATATGTGAGAAATGAAATCAGAGTAGACAATATGCCATTTGGGAGAAGAAAAGAGTTTTTTCTAGCACAATGCTTTACATTGTTTTCTAAAACACAAAGAATGCAATAAAATACACATGAACGTGTGATTTTACACGCAGACATGAATAGTCACCTTACGCTATCGCGTGAGAACATAAAATTGACAAGGGTTTTCTTTTCAGCCTGTGTCTCTGTAGCTCAGTTGATGACTAATCTTACAGATTAAATCCGATCACTGGATTATTGATATTAATTCTTTCTTTGAGTTGACAGCTGTAGGATGGAAATGTCATAGGAAACACGCTGAAATCGACTGAGCCCAATTAAGCAGGCAGGACTTAAGCCAACACAGAAAATACATCAATCATGGTTCACAATTTTAGTCCTAAATCAGAATATTTTTAAAACCTGAGAGAGTAAGTTTGAAATACTATATTAATAACAAGATCATCTTGAATGATGATTTAAGCCATGTTCCATTGTTCTAAACCTAATCTGTCAACAAGGAGTGAAAATTTTCTTAAGCACTTTTAAAGAACCAAGAAATGTTCAAGGATGGAAGAGGCTTTAGTGTCTTCAGTATTTTAAGCCCTGCTTTTAAAGTTAAAGCTTTTAGTTAAACAGGGACAAGTCTAAGCTGGCAATTTGCAAACAGGCTCATTCTGCACCCGTTCATTAGTGTGCTGATTAGAATCCCAATGTGGAGACTGGGGCATCTTAAAGTCAACTCATTTATGGAAATGCTCATAAGTTTAGCAAATCGTTGTTCAAATAGAAACATTCCAAGATCATAGAAAGTGCAGAAAGATTGTAAGCAGTCAGGGGTAAAGAAGCACATAGCTCCTACCATAAAGTTGCCCAGAATTAAGTGATTAAAAGCTAAACTCAGAAGAAGGGAAAGAAGGATATTCAGCATTAATAAATGGTAGAAGTGACAGATGCCAGCAAGAGTGGTCAGCATTTATGGACAGAGAGCAAGAGGGGGAAGATGGAAGAAATAAGGATGGCAATGAGTTGATCACTGCTAAACTAGATAAGACTAATATGTAGCTATTACTACTTTATATTTGCTTCAAGCTTCGTTTGGTGGAGAAAAGCTTCTTGCAAGAGATGTACTCATTTTAAATGAATCAGAAGGAAACCAAATGAAAATTAAGAACTGTGAAAGAAATGCATGTATTAGGTATAGAGAAGAAGAAAATGAAGAAAACTTTTCAGAGGGAAAGAAAGTCTTCATGTGAAATAGTTAAGAGAAAACCAGGATTAAGAATATGATACCAGGACTGGAGAGAAAACTCAGTGGTTAAGGCACTTGCCTACAAGGATGCAAGTTTGATTCCCCAGTGCCCACATAAAGCCAGATAAACATGGTGGTGCAGGCATCTGGAGTTCATTTTGCAGTGGTTGGAGGCCCTGGAACACCCATTCTTTCTCTTTCTCTCTGCCTTTCACTCTCAAATAAATAAAATACTAAGAATAATATGATCACAAAGACATTTTTATAGACACCACTTTTTTCAATGTCAACAATAAACCTACATTATTTTTTTTTTAAAAAAAAAAAACTATAAATAATCAGGCATGGTGTTGCATGCCTGTAATTCCAGCACTGAACAGGCTGATAACCATGGCATTGAGGTCAGCATGGACTATACTGTGAGTTCAAGGTCAGGCTACAACATAGTTGTGTCAAAAACCCAAGGGCTAGGAATGTATGTCAGTGATTAAATGTATGCTTAGCACATATAAGGTCCTAGATTCTATCTTCAATGCTGAAAACAAACAAAACAAAACAAAACAAAAGAGAAATGCTATCTAAGCCAGGCATGGTGGTGCATGCCTTTAACACCAGCACTCAGGAGCCAGAGGTAGGAGGACTGCTGTGAGTTCGAGGCCACCCAGAGACTACATAGTGAATTCCAGGTCAGCCCTGGGCTAGAGTGAGGCCCAACCTTGGAAAAAAAAAAAAAAAGAAAAGAAAAAAAGAAATACTATCTGAAGGAGTAATGAGAAAAAAAATTATGGACAGAAGAGACGCACATTTTCCAAGATAACAATTATAAAAGGTATTTAAGTTAAAAATTTTATGAAATGATGGATGATAGGAAAAGACTGTATGTGTTCATATGTAAAAGAGGACTTGTGAAAGAGCCAAGGGCATTTCAAAAGGTTTTGAGGATTTCTCTTCTCCTGAGGATAGTATGCATCTAACTGACGCCAGTCTTCTCCTTTTCTATAATCTATGCTTCTAGTACGTCTCTCAGCCTGCCTCCAACAGGGCTACGACAAGACAAGGGATAGATACCATGCAGACCAAGGTCCTACCACAATGGGCACAAGCAGAAGTGATGTATTAAGCCTGAAGGCATTGCTTTATTTTTTTTGTTTGTTTTGTTGAGACAATATCTTGAAGTTACTATGTAACTTTGAGTTGGTAGCTAGCTGTAGGATATTGCAGAGCCAGACTAACCTCAAACTCACTAACTTCCTGGGTGCTGGGATTACAGGTATGTGCCAGCATGCTTAGCTTGAAATTCATATTCCATCAGGGGTTTTGTTTCTTTCATTTTGTTTTCTTGTGATATTAGAGACCAAAACCAAGCTCCCTTCATGTTAGGCAAGTGCTCTACCACTGAGCGACATAACCAACCCAAATCTTTGATCATTCAATTTTTCCCTCGAAAATAGAGCTTCTCCTGTTTGCTACCTTTTCCACTAGAATCTGAGTGACTTGAGCTGCCAGGGCTGCCATCAGTTTCATGTCAGCTAGGGATGACTGCAGTGGGAGACCTGGGGGCTTCAGAGTCACCCTCCATACTTTCCTGTCCCTTGCTCTTCCAGTTCAACTTCCTCTGCCTGACCCTGCTTCTCCTCCCCCTCCCCCCACAAGTGCAATGACCTAGTTACATCAGTAATTTAATCGACCAAGTTCTGGGGACCCAGAACTTTTCAAGGCTGGCTAATAATGAAAATCACACTGAAACACTGACAAAAAAAAAAAAAAAAAAAAACACAGTAGTGAAGTGATGTACCCTTCTTCTTGTTTTGTTTGCTAAAAATGTCCTTGATTTCCCTCCATTAATTGCTTATTAGCATATCTAACACAGAGAATACCTTCTAAATTACTCACTGGTGTGAGGGATAATGTAGTGTGTGAGATGAATGAAATACTCAGCTTTGCAAAGCTTCCCAAATACTTCTTTCAGAAATGATCCACTATTTTCTTAGCTTGAATAGTCATTTCATTCCAACCTTAGTGACTACTAAAACAGTTTAATATTATTAGAATATCATCAAGTTTCATTATGTTTAATAAGAGAGGGTGACAAGTGATAATTTTAAATACATTCTCACCAAAATTAAAATCACAAGTTGTAAAATTAATCCTAGAAATGTCACTTATAATGTGATGTAATTTCAGTCTCCTTAAACTTATTCTCACTAACTGCTCCAGTGTAGAAGTATAGCAATAAAATTTTAAATATGGCAAAGAAGCTAAAAATCTCAAATACCCATCTTCATTCTTGACAGTGAAAGTGGTTTGTCTCAATTTATTTGCCACTTTAAATGGATTATCTAAAAGAAATCAGTTGGCATGGGCAGATATCTCATTGTCTATTCACCATTCAGTGTATACAGAGAACAGTAGTCGTAGGCACAGTATGACCCAACAAGAAAGAAAAAAGACATCTCACTTCCTCCCATCCCTAAAACTAACCCACTTAGAGGGCAACCTAGAAAAATACAAAGTTAAATATGATTTGTGTTCATTCATTCATATCCTGTCAAAGGGGGATATGAGATTCCTTTTAAAAACACATATAGTGCCGGGCATGGTGGCACACGCCTTTAATCCCAGCACTCAGGAGGCAGAGGTAGGAGAATCGCCATGAGTTCAAAGCCACCCTGAGACTACATAGTTAATTCCAGGTCAGCCTGGGCCAGAGTGAGACCCTACCTTCAAAAACCAAAAAAAAAAAAAAAAAAACACACATATAGTATAACAGAATAAACTCAGATGAAAGGAAAATAAAAGAAAGTAAATAGGTAAACATTTGGTTGAAATTAAGTGTACTATAAATGAAGCAGGGATCTAGCTCCCTAAGAGGCAACGCAAAAAAAAAAAAAAAAAAAAAAAGAACAGACATTTGCTCTCTTGCACACCCTCTCTCTCTCTCTCTCTCTCTCTCACACACACACACACACACACACACACACACACACACACACAGGCATCAGTTGTTTAGAGGAAGCCAAGCTTTTCTGGAAAGAAAACTCAAGTTACATGTAAAGGAATGCTGTAACGTTTCCTTGACAACATCATGCCTTCATCTATTGGAGTGGTGAGCTCCATGTAATGCTGCAAAGGGCAGGGTGGCAACATAGGGGCCAGAGCCACATGGGCTAAGCAGGCTGCTGTCTAATCCTTATCTCCCAGGAGCTAATTGTCTGACTGGGGCCTCTAAGGAGTCCAATTTGAATGACAGCCTGCATGTGGATAGTCACATGGTTTGCAAGGTATTGGGAATGCACAAAGAAAGAGGTGGCCCAGAAGCAGCATTCAAGAAGGAAGTGGATTTGGTTAGACTACAGAAGCAAAATAGCAGGCCACAGGTCAAGTCCAACTCTCCATTCTAGCTTGTGCCCCTTTTCAAAATTTCACATTGGTGCTCATAGTTAAAAATCCAGGTTTCCCATTTCTCAAAAAAACAAAAACAAAAACCACTGGGAGTTTGTCAACACAAAGCCCACTCTCCTCCATGGGGCAAGGCAAGACCAAGGGTGAGCTGCAAACTCTTCTTATTGATGGCAAGTTTGTCCCAAACACAAGGTCATTTCACTGACTCAATTTGTCTTCCTAACCCTGTGGACAATTCAATGAGTAAGTGAAGGAAATACATCTTGGTTAAAAGCATTTTGAAAGTGAGCTGAGGCTAGAGCTGAGTATAAATTTCTTGTGTAACATGAATGAGCCTCTGAGTTCAATCCCTGGCACCATAAGTACACATACACACACACACATATTGTGGCAACTCCTACAGAGATGTGAACAGACATCTCTTCACCCCTAGATCATGCACCAACAACAGACCAAAAAAAAAAAAAAAAAAAAAAAAAAAAAAAAAAAACCAATGACACCAAGGTCCATCCTGGTACACCAATGAGTTTATTGGGGTTGCTTACAGAATGGTGAGGTGTTACTTACAAGGGCATGAATGACTCACAGGCAGCTGCATCACCAAAATGTCCATGACTCACAGAAACTGCATCTCTGGAACTCACTGCACAACTTGCAGGCAGCTCTACTGTTAAGAGTCTCTCCTTCCTAGGAGTTGGCTGCCGCTGCTATAACCTTGGGAAAGAATCCCATGATCTATCTCATAAGTTTCAAAAGTTTCCTGTGACTTGATTGCTGTTGACTTCCTGAGACTCATGAGCATCCCCCTCCTTCTTGGATGTAATGCTTCAAGTCAAAGGAACTTGTTACACACACACACACACACACACACACACACACACACACACACATTAGAAAAATAGGTGGGCATGGTGGCTCACATGTAATCTCAGCCCTGGGGTGGCAGAGGCAAGATGATCAAAAATTCAAGCTCTAAACTGGAAACATGGCTCAGTGGTAAAAGGCATTTGTTTACAAAGCCTGATATCTGGGGTTCAATACCCCAGTACCCATGTAAAGTCAGATGCACAAAATGGTGCATGCATCTGGAGTTCTTTTGCAGAGGCAAGAGGCCCTGGTGCACACATATTCACTCTCTCCCTCTATGTCTCTTATATAAACAAACAAACAAATAAAAAAATAAATATTTTTGAAAGTTTGAGCTCAACATGAGCTACATAGTGATAGCCTATTTTGAAAGGGGAAGGAGGGCTAGAGAGATGGCTCAGCAGTTAAACGTGCTTGCTCGCAAAGCCTGATGGCCTGGGTTTGATTCCCCAGTACCCACATCAATCCAAATACACAAAGTGTTGGATGTATCTGGAATTTGTTTGCAGTGGCAGGAGGCCCTGGCATGCCCATACTCTCTGTCTTTCTCTCTCTCTCTCTCTCATAAATAAAATTATTTTTAAAAAGAGGGAGAAGATAGCTTGGCTAATGCAAAAGTATGAAATACCATGACATCTTGGGGAAGACTGGAATATAGGGTACATACAGGAAGGATGAAGAAAATGCCAAAATGTCCAGCAAAAGCCAGACCGTATTCAAGACAGACTCTTAGAGTAAATCAGCCACACCTGCTCTTTGACCCATAGGGTCCACGTGTTCCACTTGCTAAGAAAAGTTCGGGGTCTAATTGTTGTTGAGGTTGTGGGTCATGAATACTGAAAATGAACTAAGTATTTAACATGGCCCTCTGTCAGCTGCCTCCTGGAAAATTAGCATCCAAAGACCCACATGTCCATCTCTTTCCTGCAACAGGAATGCTCCATACTTAAATGCAATAGTCATAAGGCATCCTCAGCAGCTGAGGTCCCTTGGATATTCCTCTGCACCTGGAGCCCAGTACTGTGGCAAAAGTTCCCCACTACTCTCAAGTTCTAGCATCCAGTACAAACTGTATCCTCCATGAAGACTCCATTTCCATTCCACCTGAGTCACTCTGCCTTGGAGTCCCTTGAGGCCCTTAGCGTGTGGTATCTTGTGTCACAGTTATTTGTGTATACATCTGTTCCCATATTGATGGTTCAGGTCTTAGGAGAGGTATGCAAAAACTGACTTCCAGGGCTGGAGAGATGGCTTAGCGGTTAAGGTGCCTGCCTCCTAAGCCTAAGAACGCTGGTTCCAATCTCCAGCGGTTCCAATCTCCAGGTCCAATGTTTAGCCAGATGCAGTGATGCAAGGGCGCAATGCCGCACTTGCCCACAAGGGGGCGCACACATCTGGATTTCGTTCACAACAGCTGAGAGACTGCTGGCACGCCCATCTCTGTCTTCCTCTCCCTCTCTGTCTGTCTCTCTCTGTGTCTCTCTCCAAAAATAAATAAAAAATAATAAAAAATTTAAAAAAAAACTGACTTCCAGAATGCAAGGATAGATCTTATTTTTTATATTCTTCTGCATCCTACTCACTATGACCACACCCCCTTTCCATCCCTATACCATCATCATTCACCCTGTCCATGGGCCAGAAACAAGGCTAACACTGCAGTCAGGTTCCAAAACACAGCAAATTGTTCTTGTCTCAAGGAACTAAATTTTGGAAGTCAAATGTTTATTTATATATACATAAACACCATATTAAAAAAAAAACTTATCAGGAAAGGACTCCATGAACAGGGAGCATTTTAGCTGAGAGCCAAATCAATGATGAACAGAAAGCCAGCCATGGGAACATCTGAGGGTAAAGTGTACCAGCAGTAAAGAAGAACAAAGACACAGGCCCTGAGGCACAGCAAGACTAGCATGTTCGCTGGGCCGAAGCAAGGACACTAGACAGCAGTGCATGAGAGAGAACAGGATGTGAAGCCAGAGAGGTGAGAACTCCAGTGCCCTCAGGGCTCTGAGGATCAGGGTTTGGCAAATTACAGCCCCTAGGCCAAATGCAACCTACAGTGTCTGTATGATCAGTGAGATAGAAAGGAGCTTTATATTTTTTAATTGGTTGAGAGAAACTTGAAAAAAAAAACTTGGAAAAAATATTTCATGGCACATACAGCTTACATAAATTTCAAATCTCAGGACTTACTGAAACACATTTCTATATGTATGAGTCTGCTGGTTTTCATACTTGGACTTGTGTATTTGAATAGTTGCAAAGGACACCAGCTGGCCCACAAAGCCTAAGATATTTACTGTCTGGTCCTTTAAAGAAAAAGTTTGCACATGTCGCAAGTCTACCATAACCTTGCTAAGGTCCATTCGTTCTTTCTGTGTCAGGTGTCATGTTGGCCTCCAGCATACATGGCAGCTTATGTCATACCACGGAAGAGTTTGAATTCCCATAAAGGTGTGTCAATCTTGGGTGAGAAGGAAGACAGTTTTGAGGTCAAGGACTTATTCACAACCATTTCCCATGTCTTCTTTCCACTCAACCAAGACACCTGGCTCCATTTTTATCAACTCCAAAAGAAGATGGAGCTGTGCCCTGAAAAGTGCTCCTTATAGAAACATAGCCAATCAGCAAAATCCAAAGGCTCTGAAATATGTTGAGTCAAACTTTCTTTCCCCCAGAGCGAAAACGAAAAAAGAAGATGAAGTCCTTAGAAACAAGATATTATTTAGCAAGCGATGGAAAGCATGCTCACTGCACTAATGAGTCATTAAGTGAGGCGTTTGGGAACTGGGAGGTGCTATAATTAGGTTATCTGTATTTTTAACACAAGAAAAATAATCCAAAGCGGCACTAACCAATGCAGCTGTATGGAAGGGGGGATAGCTCTCTGCGAGTCTCCTAACAGAGGGGGATCGTTTTTAACAACGCAGAGCTCGGCTGAGCAGTTAATTGAACAAAATACTTAAGAACCGTCGGTAGCCATCCTCAACTGTCTCCTGGCTTCGCCACAACTAGACATCAATACCCCATTCCAAAACATGGATAGCAGTTTCGAGGGAGTGGAAGCAGAAAATCTGATCATAACAAAAAGGGGCACAGAAATGAAGTGAGTGATGGGTGAGGAGGAATTTCACATAATTAAATTGTCAAAGGCCACAAAAAGAATGTGGAAATCAAGGGATATCACCATCATGGGGGAGATGAGAGAGGGGATTTAGTTACCAATACATTTCTGAGGAAGATGAAGAAAAAAAATAGATGTCCAGATTGCTCATTTTTGGCCTAATGAATAAATCATTCTGCTCCCCCAATGCTACCCCCAATGCACCTGCTACTTTGAAAAGGCCTTCCATATCCACCCAACATAAATGCCTCACAATGCCTCCAACAAGCCTGGAGACCCGCCAAGGAAAATTACCACTCTTCAACCAAGATAAACATCATATTACTTCATTACCCTTTTAAAACATATGCAAATTAAATCCATTATTCTTTTTTCACCCAGAAATGAAGTTCGTTTGGCTGGAATTCAGCGATTCCTTTTGTTGCAGTTGACCATGAATGGATGAACTTCATGTAGATGGTGCCCACTCCCCATCTTTGAATCAAACATTAATACCATTTGACAGTAACAAATAACACTTATCACAATAGGGATAGAATAATGATTTTCCCACTCAGCTGGCTCATCAGAGCCTATCAGCTGACAACTGCACAAATGAGATTAGCATAACAGCTGCCTATGACAAATGTATCTAAATCCTTCTAATGCTAACTAGTGCTTTGATCTCCCTATCAAGTTGGTGCCAAAACCCAAATCCATTTCTGCAAAGTACATCTTGTTTATGATAGATACATATGTATGTCCCAGCACTGTCTGCAATCCCAAGACATTCTTAATTAAAGAGCTTGGAATATTGATGGAAAATTGTCACCTCTGGCTTGGTATTTCTTTCTGACTTTGCTGTGTATTTTAAGAAATTTGCCATGAGAATGGAGCCAATGCCTTGCCTTCCCATACATGCTCTTGAGTCACTCTCCAGAATCTAATGAGGTCCTGTTCCCGATGTTTTCAAATGAAAATAATTACCATGGCTTCGTTTTGATTATCGCTTTTCAGAGGTATCAGGTTCATAAAAATCTAACTCAACTCCACGTAACATAAACCGCAGTCCTGTACTTCCTATTATACTGTCACCATGAAACAGACTCGTTCTTTGTTTCGGAATGCAAATGGGGTTTGAGATCAAACCTGAACTATAACGTCTTCACTGACCTTCAACAGCCCACAGTACTGATAGGGTAATATGAGGAACAGTCACTACATATTTGAATATTTGGGGAACCCAGGTCCCTGTGATGTGTTTTTTCTTAAGGAACTTGAGGTTGAAGGAAGATTTAGAAACAACAACAACAAAAAAGTCCAGTATTCAGGGAATAACACACTGAACACTAGGGAAATTATGCTGTAAGCAGTTAGATTTTTCCTTAAGAAAAGACAGGCAATCTAGAGATCAAAGCTAACATATGAATGAGGGCCTGATTAGTTCATCATAGTACACACTAAAGGTAAAAGGCCATAGTCGCTACTTTCTATGGAAGGATTTTAACACATTCATATTTCAACATTGCTCCAAACAAATTAGTCAGGCTATAGTCATTCATTTATAGTATATATTTTTGACAAGGGCCCGCCATGCAGTGATCTAGGTGCTAGTATATAACAGAAACCAGATAAACGAGGTTCTTGCCCTCATAGGAGACACATTCTACGTGGCCAGTGTCAACAGTTGTTGAAAAGTAACTGGACAGCAGTGAAGAAAGGCAAGGTGTATTTCAGAGCATTCACTAGATGAGACCTGGGCAGATTCCCACACGTAGGTGCAGCCACAAATAAGAATCAATATAAGTACATTTGGCCAAGGCAAGTGATTTAATCTACATTTGAGCAAATTCAAGGCTGAGGTTGAATTCCTTTCCAATTAATAATGCTCAATATGAAATAGCTGGGAGTATTCATTCATTCATCCATCCAACAAACGTACTGATCATCACTCTGTGCTAAGCATACAAAGATGACAGAGACGGTCTCAGATGTCTATGGTATGCCATTCTCACAGTGGGATCATGACATAGTCATGTTACCAAAGTGAAATCTACTGTGTTGAGGAGGACTAGACAAAACCTTCATGAAGAGATGGTATGTAAGCTAAGAAGTAAGTACATAAGCTGGTCCAATACAGAGGATATGTGAGATAAAGGTAGACTGGATAATAACAGCAGAAGGCAGGTATGTCAGAGCAAAAATTTTCACCAAGATCTAATTATGAAAGTCTTGCCATTCATACTAGATCCCACTGCAGTTGTCACAAAGTTGACTGTCAGTGGCTAGGCATGTGGTTGCATATGTTGGTTCTTGGTGTAAACCATCTCAATTTCATTGAATGAAATACATCGTCCAATTATGAATGAGCAAAACCCACAAGTACTATAAAGGCAAGATTTTTCTCTCTTGCTCAGGTTAGGTACATAATACACAGGGATGAAAGGTGTCTCAATGGAATCTACTCACAAAAGCTAGATATTTGACCAATATTGGTTGACTAATAATTATATCATTGGCTCCATTGTAAAGGACTCAGAAAATCTATACTTGCAAATGTCATTGTTTAGTGTTGGAAAAAATAATACGGAGCACACAAGTAAATTCTGCTATTTTTAAAACCTATGTCCAGGATACCATGTGCTAACAAGATATGAAAGGTTTTTGTAAGCATCACTGATTTTGCCACAGCTCTATCACTGTGTATTTTCTCAATATCCAGGCACAAAAATATTACTATCATAAAATTCATGTTAAATATAGGAGTTTTAATATTGGAGAAAAATGAGAAATTTCTGGTCTATATGGTGCAAAGGCTAAATAAAAATAATCCATTCTGTGTTATCATTCTCACAGAGCTAATGATTCACCACACAGCTGGTCCATTTTGCTTCACAGAATCCCATTTTTAATGTGACACCATGAACCTCTGTCTGATCCACATCAACGTGCTACATGTTCATACTTAAAAACATCTTCTGCTGAAGAGCTAGCTTAGCAGTTAAGGTGCTTGCCTGCAAAGCTCAAGGATCCAAATTCAATTCCCCAGGACCCATCTAAGCCACATGTACAAGGTAGTGCATGCTTCTGGAGTTAGTTTACAATGGCTAGAGGCCCTGGTGCACCCATTCTCTCTCTTTTTATCTGCCTCTCAAATAAATAAATTTCAATTAACATTTTTAAAACCCTAGTTTAAAAAATGTGTGCACCTTCATTTCAGGCTTTATTAAAACCTCTGACCAAGTTTTTGATTTGTGGGGGTTGTTGTTTGTTTGTATGTTTTTTTTGTTTTTTGTTTGTTTGTTTGTTTGTTTGCATTCCCAGCACTAGCTATGTGCTTGGCACTTAGATAAGTGCTATGGAAGATATATATATATTTACATTACTGGAGATTGAACTTAGAACCTTCAACATGTTAGGCAAGTACTCTGCCACTGAGCTACATCCCTAGTACCATAAGAATTTTTTAAGTTATGCTTCCTTATGTCAAAGAATGTAACTAAAAAGAAAAGATTTCTGTCCAAATTCTAATACAAGACAGGAAAGGCCAAGCACCATGGAAAAGGTAGCTATCATGAATGGGAAAATTGTTCCAAATCCCAATAGTACAAAACACTAGGGGAGAAGACAACATAGAAGGTGAGGCTGGGACACTGGGCTACACCAGGCAGACATGTGGATCACAGAGGTTAGATTGGATGAGCCTCGGGGAGCAGGACAAACCAGTTTAGAAGCAGTGGATAGATAATCTTGATTGACATTCTAAAGTTGGTAGCTTTGACAGAACCATCATCTAGCTCTGAATTCTCTTTTGTTTTCATCATAAGAAATCTATCACAAGGCTGATACAACACTCTCTGATGTCAGGGTCTTGTGTCTTTCTGTCCCATTGTTCTTTTTTTCTTCTTCTTTAATTATGATAAACACATAAAATTAATCAACTCAATTGTTGTGAAATGTATAGTTCAGTAAGTGTTAACTACATTCACATTGCCTCTAGCAGATTTTCATCTCGCAAAACTGAAAATCTGTGTCCATTAAACATCGGTTTCTTCCTCCCTCCACCTCTTACCCCCAACCTGCTGATAGTCACTCGTACTTCAGAGAAGTGAAACTGTAAAGTTTTTGTCTTTCTGTGATGGTTTATTTCATTTAGCAAAATGTCCTCAAGTCCATCCATGTTATAACACATGATGGGACTTCATTCCATTTTAAAGTTCAATAATATTCCCACGTGCCTGTATGCCATATTGCTTATCCATTCATCTGTTGATAGACACTTGGGTTGCTTCCACCTCCTGGTATAACAATGCTGCTGGATGAGGCATCTATGAACATGGGTGTGCCATCATCCACTTTTGTAGTGGAGAAAATGATAACCACATAGACATGTTTTCACCTCACTTGACTCGCATAGCCTACTCAATAATAACAAATGAATAGAACATATTAAAAGGTACAACTGATTGTTGCTCAGATCCATCTGACTTGAAATCCTGTAGAGAAGGGCCTGTCCCACAGCCATCCCTCATCCTGGCTCTCCCACACGCAGCTGCAGCCACTGCCCAGATAGGATCCTGTTCTGTCCCTCCTGAGCTCCAGTCCAGTGGGACTGGATTTGTATAATGTCATTGGTCCCTTTTTCAAAAGTGATCCTCAACCGAGCATGGTAGCATATGCCTTTAATTCCAGCATCCAGGAGGCAGAGGTAGGAGGATCGTCATGAGTTCGAGGTCACCCTGAGACTACATAGTGGATTCCAGGTCAACCTGAGCTAGAGTGAGACCCTACCTGTTGCAAAAAAAAAAGTGATCCTCAGGCTGGAGAGATGGCTTAGCAGTTAAGGCATTTACCTGTGAAATCTAAGGGCCCAGGTTTGATCCCCATTAGCCATGTAAGCCAGATGCACAAGGCAGCACGTGTCTGGAGTTCATTTTCAGTGGCTGGAGGTCCTGGCATGCCCACCCACAGTCTCATATTCTCTCTCTCTCTCTCCAATAATTAAATAAATAAAATATTTTTAAAGTGATTTTCTGAGCTGACCGGTTGGTCAATTAGCTTCTTCTCCAACCAACACTGTCACTGTACATTATTTAATTTTGAAATACTAAAGCATGTGATCTGTAACCAGCATGCCTGACTTCAGACTCTTGTGATGTCAAGAAAATAGAAGTTGAATTAGCACAAGAGATCAGCTCCCTAGAAAAACCAACTTCTGTGGAAAAACTTCAAAATAATAATTAAAAAAAAAAAAACCTTTAGTTGCCATCCCATGGTTTGTTGGGGTTAATAAAAGTCAACTCAGAATTAAGCATGCAACATCTAAGTGGCTCCCTTAATTGCTTTCCTAAGATCAAATATTAACTTCTAGACACCATTCCTAAGCAAACCTTCTAAAATGTCCGAAAGCCCTTGACACTCCTTTTTCCTCCTCAATTCACTTTTTTGGTTCTTCTGCATATGCTTTATCATAATTATTATGTCTGTCTTCATAGTCCTTTTCAGTTGGGAATTTTTCACACTTACTCTGTTTACTGATTTATCTCCTCCTTTCTCCCCACTTCCAACTACTTGGTGAGGTCAAGGATTATGACTTCATCCTCCAGTGAAATCTCCCTTCTCTCCTGTATCCCTAGGCCTGGCACATAGAACTCAATAAACATTTCGTGAATGAATAAATCAAGCCACGAGCTACAATCTGAAGGCAACTGTAGTCAACATTGTTGAATCTCTGAGAACTCCCCCTGACCACAAGCTTGAAGCCCTGGCAGCCATATTCGGAGCATATAGTCTCCCATGGCTGCCCAGGACAGGCCATGACCCTCTCAGAACTCATCAGACAGCTTCCCCAAAATTTAACTGAATCAGAACTGCTGGATGCTAATGTGGTACATGAAGTGGTTCAAGATGGAGGTGGTCAGGTCAAGAGGAAAATGGGAAACAAGCAGCAAGGAGGGCAGATCTCACCCCAGAGAGTGATGGTGCTACACAGATAAAGACGAGAAGCCGGGGGCTCTGAGTTCTCATCACCCAGAGAATTGGTGCCTGAGTTCTGGATGGTTCTCCAAGCCCCTTGCAGACTGTGGTACACTCCCCTGTATACTTGTGATGAATTCCTTTCCTTGCCTAAGCGAGTTTGCTGTGGGCCTCTATCCCTTACTACAACAACTCTGAGATAATGACATAAAACATTTCCTGGGGCGGATGACAAATGTGTTTGCATTCGTCAGAGTGATTTTTCAATGGCTCTGTGGTCAAATAAATGTTCTCGTCGTGTTTGGACTTTGGCGCTTCATTTGGAATCACGTGGAGCCAGGTTCACTCAGTCGTTTGAAGACTCGGCTTTTATGTGGCTTCCTCAGAGGTAAGATAGAGAATACTTTGAGACCAGCCCTCAATTAAACACGCATCCTCTTGATATAAGTAGAGCTGCTATTTTGCTGGCTATCAACAGAAGACAAAGCAAATGAAGAAATTGTTTTTCGATGAGGAAACTTCGAACCACGGGGAGAGGAAGACCAAGCTGGAAGTCAGGCCTGCAGAGTCTGTGCTCCAGGACTCTGTCTGTGGATGTGTTGCCACCACTTTATTATAGGTTGTGAAGTGATTAATGCTGGCAAATCCAACAAATCCAGAAAATACCAGGAAAAATGACTTTGATCGCTAATGAGCCTTATTCAATAATAATCACTTAAGAACCCCCGGAAAACATCTGAAGTGCACCAGTGAATTGTTTTCTGTTTGTGTTTTATTATTTTTGTTTGTAGTCTTCCAGTGAATATTCAATTCCTTGACTTTTGCTGTTGAAAACTATTCAAATGTTAAAAGGGCCTACAGTGTACTTCAGTGACTGGGTGCTTGCCTAGCATGTGGAAGGTTCCTAGGTTTTATTCCAACACCTCAAAAAAAAAATCCTAGGAATACAAAATTGTACAAATGTTAAAACTGTAAAAAATAATTAACAGTGGTAATGTATTCTCTTTTAATGCTACACACTCAGAGAGTGAAATATAATTAGAGAACAGTTGGTTTGTAGTCCAATTATTTAACCATCTCTGTTCATAAGAGAGAAATTTGGCTTAGTCATAAACTAATCAAACTACATGACACATGTATGGCTGTAGACTAATTGTGTTTCGAATATATAGCAAATGTGCCTGAAAAGCAGGGGAATAAGAAAAAATAATTTCAAGAAATATAGGAAATATGTGCCGGCCTTAAGCTTTCTCTCTCTCTCTCTCTCTCTCTCTTTTTTTTTCATTTCAATCTTACATAAGATTCACTCAGACAATTGGGTTTGTGTGTAAATACAATCAACTGGTTCTCACTGCAAAGACCCTGTCCCCACTCTTTGGCTAATAATATTTCCCCTTTTTGTTCCACCTCATTACGTCAAGCTTTCCTCGCTGTTCTAAGCTAAGTAATTTCTCTCTCCTCTCTGTCAGCACCTTTACAAATATTTGCAAATGGTTACCGTGCCTTATCCTGGTACTTATCAGGCAGCAAAAACCTGTCAGTGTCTTTAATGCTTAATACCTAGGCCAGTGTCTTAAGTGTTTTTCTCTCCTACAATTTCAGCTGTCTAACACGTTAAGGTAATTATCTAATGCAGTCCTCTACAGCACAATGTTGAATTCAGAATTCATTTTATTTTCCCTGGCACATTCTGTCTTGGAGGTTATCAGTGCCATCACAAGCTAATGGGGAAGACCCACTGCTCAGTCCTGTGGAGTCAGGAGACCTTGATCATGTGATTTAACGGTAGCTGAGTCCAACCTCACCCACCTAGTGGCCTTGGGCAAGTCACTATATATATAGATCTCATTTTCTTAAAAGAAGCTTTGAAATAGATTATCTTTAAGATGTCTTCTAAATCCATGATTGTAAGGCTAACCTATATTTTGAAGAGCATCCTTTTCAAGACCCTGCCTATATTTCCAACAAAGCTTGTATTGCCCTTTCCGTTCGACTTTTCCATTCATTACTAGTTAAATTCTTGCCAATGAGACTCTGAGATAAGGATATGAGTCCAAGTAACTCATATGGGAAGAAATGATAAGGAATTGAGGAAGAGGTTATGAAGCAAAGGAAGCCAGTCACAGGTATATTATCAAACAGCTTATCACAATCAGCAAGTTGAATCCCCACCAAGGACTTCTGGGAGACAGAGGAAGGTACTGAACAGGCTTTGAGTTATCCCTAAGGGAGAATGGCCGCCCATTAACCCATTCCACAGCAGCTCAAAAACAGCTCCTGGACATCAGCTCTCCAATACCTCCAATCTGCCTAATATCAACATCCATACAACATGCAACAACATAGTGGCATGCCCACTATGCCAGAAAAGGCCATCACTATATGTAGTAGCATGGGTTGAGTGCCCAGTGAATATAGGTAGGGTACTGTATTCGTTACTGTATTTGTTGCTGTCACCAACTACCTGACAAGCAGTTCAGGAAGGGTTTATTTCAGCTTATAGTTTCAGGGGATGTAGTACATCACAGCAGGGAAGGTATGGCACCTGTAGCAGGAAGCTGGCTGGTCACACTGCATCTATAGTCAAAAAGAGAGAAAAACGGGCTGGAGAGATGGTTTAGCGGTTAAGGCGCCTGCCTCCTAAGCCTAAGAACGCTGGTTCCAATCTCCAGTGGTTCCAATCTCCAGGTCCCATGTTTAGCCAGATGCAAAGTGACACAAGGGCGCAATGCCGCACTTGACCACAAGGGGGCGCACGCATCTGGATTTCGTTCACAGCGGCTGAGAGGCTGCTGGCGCACCCATCTCTATCTGTCTTCCTCTCCCTCTCTCTCTGTCTCTCTCTCCAAAAAAAAAAAAAAAAAAATTTAAAAAAAGAGTCATAGAAAAAAAACAGGAAGTGGGGCCAGGCTATAAAGTTCAAGGTCCCACCCTGCTGATGAACTTCCTCCATGAAGGCTCCACCTCTAAATGTCCCACATCCTTCCCAAACAGCACCACTAGCTGGATAGCTGGACACCTAGTGTTCGAACACATGCACCCATAGGAAATCATTCTCATTTAAACCCCAAGAAATACCAGCAGCCCACCACTCCACTGTCCACTAAAGTCCAGACTTTGCAGGTATCTAGTTCTTCTTGTCATCATTTCTTCTCAGTGCCTCTTACAGCCCCTTCTGACTCAAAACCTTCTTCTTGGTCTGGCAATACTTTCTCAGCCAATTCTTCCCTAGGCAACTGGATTATACAGCTCTCCTGACCTTACTGTGTCAACCCACCATATTTGTCCCCAGCAATCATTCTTCAGACTTCACATAAGTTATTCTCATTTCTTTTACATTGTCCAACTGTGCTCGGCTGTAAGCTGTACTTGGGTAGGGATCATGTGGATTTTATTCACCAAAGCAAAGCCAGTGTTGCACTAATGCGTGGCTGCTTCTATCTAGGTTATTTACACATAAGTGAACTTTTGAAAGGCCCAAAGTTGGGAAAAGTGACCCATTTATTCATAACAAACAAAAATGTTTTGGTGAAGTAGAGGGAAAGTGTTCTGATGTTCCACACTGAAAAGTACTCACTGCGGTGGTCCCCTGAAGGAGACTCTTCAGGTGCTTGGGCTTATGTGACTTATTGAGGACAGCGGCAGATACAAGCAGGGGACTTAGCATATTGAAGACTCACAGGATGGGATGCCAGTCTTCGCCCTCTATGCTTCAGGCACTAATGGTGACTCTCCGGGCATCCCATATGTCTGTTCTTTGCTTGTGGTTTTTAATTTTTTTCAAATCATAATGAAAAAAATGAGATGATTTCATAAATATCACTTAAACCTCCAATAGTCTTTCAGTCTAATAATTGAGATATACAAAATGTCTTTTGCATATTCATAGGCACTCATAATTTAGGGTTTCTTTTGAATGCTTAAAATATAATGGCTAGACCAAAAATGTGATATATGAAATCCTTCGAATGGAATCCATTTCTTCACCTGAAAAAAACACGATGGGATTAAAGGTGCAAAACCAAAAAAAAAAAAAAAAAAAGGGACGATCTTATGTAAGCATGAGTGGTGACAAACACCTGCTGAGAGAACCACTATTACCTAATCTGTGCACATGACAGACATCATTAATCAATTGTGAAACACCTTCACCGATCCAAATCGTGATCCTAGAAACTCAGCAGATGCTACCATAACATTGCTTAAAGTTAAGGTTAGCATTGCTAGTGATGAACCACACTGAAAATGAGAAAGCATAGTATGATATTAAATGATGTGACATGATATGATGCAATGTGGCATGACATAGTATGATATGACAAGAAGATAAACTCAAAATGAGAAATGTACAAAATTCTTGAGTAGTACACTTCAACACTGCCAAGATCATGAAAAACAAAGGAAGCCAGAAAATATTACAGGTCAGAAAACAAAGAGAAGATATAAACTAAATGTCATGTGGTATTGATTTTTTTCATTTGGTTGTTTTTTGTAGTGCTGGAAATTGAACTCAGAACTTTGGGCATGTTAGTCAAGCATTTGACCATTGAGTTACATTCCTAGCCACAGAATCTTAAATAGGATCCTGGTTTAGAAAATGGCACATTAGTGATAGGGGAAAAAAAAAGACATAAAATTTGAATAAAGTCTGGCATTTAGTTAACAGTAATGTGCCAACATTAATTTCTTAATTATGGCAAACACATTATTGGATATCTAACATGTTAACATTAGGGTAATAAGTATATAGGAGCTCAATTACCTTAGCAAATTTTCTGCAAATCTAAAATTATTCGAGAATAAAAATGTTATTTTTAGCTCAGTGACCAGATCCCTTCACTATTACAGTGAACATAAAAAACTTATATAACCTCCTTTAGCTTCTCCTAACCCATCAGCTTAAGTACATTCCATCTTTTCAGATATTTTATTGCAGATAAAGGAGCTTGAAATTAACTACTTACTATCACAACTTGCAGTTAGAACATCTAGCTTGGGGCACATATAGGAAATAAATAAATGATCCTGCCAAACTCAGCGTTATTTTTTACCACTTTCCATAGACTTCATTACATTGATGTCTTTTAAAAAATAATTTCCAAAATATCTTTTACTGGGCTGGAAAGATGGCTTAGCAGTTAAGGCCCTTGCTTGTAAAGCCTAAGGATCCAGATTCAATTCCCAAGGACCCATGCAAGCCAGATGCACAAGGTGATGTATGTGTATGGAGTTCAATTACAGTGGGTGGAGGCCCTGGTGGGCACATTCTCCCTCTATCTGCCTCTCTCTTTCTCTCTCTGTCTCTCAAGTAAATTTAAAAAAATTTTTTTAATGTTTTTAAAATATCTTTTACTTACACCCAAATTTAATTGCAAAGTTTGAGATTTGGGCATTAACAGCATTTATTGAGTCCTTTGATACTAA